>OX244037.2:30269237-30869237 GCA_945859785.2 Tridacna gigas
CGTAACATTTATAATATGACAATATTGTTATCATCCCTTTTTCCTCAAACCACAGCATGACAAATATCAGTACTTTTAAGCCAAACTATCAGTGGCTCACGGTTACTAAAGTAAAAAGCTTGGACAACTCTAGCATTGAGCAGACCACAACAGAATGTACAGACGGTACGCTGCCATTTATTTCTGAAAACAAAATTTGTCTTTAATGATGAGTTGAGAAAACGGTGGGAAAAGGGGGTAACACCGGTCATCAGTGTGTGGTCCTCCCACAACGCCTTCTTAATTTTCCTTTGACTGTTGTAAAAAATAAGTAAACAGATAAAAAAGCTTATTTCATGCATACTTGATCATGACTATGTCACGAAACACCAATCATGCATTTTACTGAATGACATTCTTTTCTTTTGACAAAATGTGATTTTACAACTAGTATTATACAAGTTACTGTCATCTGTTTTTACAAGGCACAAGATGCTCTGACTAGTTGAGATTCATAAAATAAACTGTCCAGTCTTGTACAAGTTACTTGTTTACATTGTTGAATTAGCAAGCCGCCATCCATTCTTCACCTTGGATTAATTAAAATTTAACCACATTAGACAAAGATGAAATTTTAGGCTTGGATTTTACATAAATATAGCAAGCTTAAACATTGGAATGTTATTGTACACTAAATTCAATCATATTGTTATCATCATTCTGATCTATGTGCGAAAACTGGATATTTTGATGTGTGAAGATTTTGTTACGTACTGGGAATACTACTTTGTTTTCACTAAGTTTACTTGACTGGAAAGCACAACTACAAGGTGGGAAGCTCTGGAAACTAGTAATTAAATATCCTGTTTTATCAGATAAGAAGACTTAACACTTCTTCATATCTGGCAATTTTGTGTCAATCAATAAACTGTTACTTGCGATATCTTGTGTCTTTAGTAAACGGTGTGGATCAGGATTAGCATAGTGTCCGATCCCACAATCTACCTTTAAATATCTGATACTTGCTCTTTTTTTTTTTTTTTTTTTTGCAGAGTCAAAATATGTGGATGCCGACGTCTTTTTCACATTGCTGGTTATTGGACTTTAAATTTCAGCCTCAGAACACCTTGATCTATGGTTATTTGATCTATTTTGTTTTTAAAAAACCCTTAGGAAGACAGCTTTAGGAATATTGTCAAAGGAAAGCGATACAATTGCTGATAACCAGCAATTTCTCCCTATCATGTATACAACATGATGCTTTGTGAAGCGCTTTTTTATATTTTCAGGTTCAGAGACTACTTGAGAGAGAGAGAGAGAGAGAGAGAGAGAGAGAGAGATTTGGATTCATGGCAAAAAGAAGGTAATAAGTTAGAAACCATCTTCCACACTGTAACCCTAGGATAGTTAAATACATGTGTATGTACCTGATTCTTTGTGAGGGCCTTTCCAGATGAAAATGGCTTTTGAAGAAACACTAAAGGCAGTGAAGCACTGAAAAATTAACAACAGACTGTAAGAAGATAATTTCTGTTGAGTTACGATTCATATTCTAGTAGCAAATAAACAGATTCCAAAAAGTAAATTTTACTTCGAATCTAATCCATTTTAAGGCTCTATTGCCCAGGATATCTCACAAAATCAATGTATTGGACAGGATCGATGAAAACTTTAGACTTTGTGCAGCCTGGGTCAGTATTCATCAACCATTCTTAGAATGTTCTTAGTCTTATTCTCCAGAAATTTTTCTACATTTGAAAGCAACACAATTTTTGATTGGCTAAACCAAATGGTTTAGCCAATTAGAAGTTGTGTTACTTTCTAATTTAGAAAATCTTGAAGAGTAAGACTAGGAATATTTTTAAGAATAGTTGGTGAATACTGACCCTGCTGATCTTGATCTACATTCTTCACTAAAGCCCCTAAAATATAACAAAATATCATGCTCCTATTCCCACTGTATTTTCCATCTGATTCACAAAATGTACCTTCCTTTCCCTTAAATCTTTCTCCTCTGTGTGACTTACAAAAGTTTTAATATGACTTAAAATAGCCTATAGATCAATGGTTTAACCCTATACCACAATATCCCGAATTTTAACGATTTTGAGAAAGAAAGGTCTTGAAAACATTTTGGGAAAAGGAGAAAATGCTGGTAACCACTATTTTCTCCTTTTTCCAGAATGTTTTCTACTGAATTAAAGGCAAATTTCATCATTTGAGCTTTGATTTTGCATTTGCAAATGCTTTGAATTTGAACAAATCTAAAATTTTGTCATATGGTAAACAGTTAAACCACTGCCTTAGGTACTGTAGATCAAGAGAATACTGTTTGGGAAGACATAATTGCATATTTAAACCGATAGTTCCTTTATCCCATCACTTTACCTCTTTACCATCCAGCAAAATTTTGAACTGGTCCAAACTGAAAGCATATGCAGACCACAAATTAAATGTTACTCAATTGGAAATTCTTGTTTGTAAAAGGGTAGAAAAAATATTCAGGAGGAAAAAAAAAAAAAAAAAAAATGCTGGTAACTTGCTTTTTCTGATTTTCATACAATGTTTTAAGAAGCTTGTTCAATCTGGTATGTTAAAAGTTAGGAAGTGTTGTAAAAAGTTACAAATTCGAATACTGATTTTAACAAATGTTTAAACAGCATTTACATGATGTCCTTATCTGGCTGTATATTCATTAAGCATACCAAATTAAGCTATTTCTAAGACTAGCCATCTGATATGTTGAGACATAATATCTCATCCAATTAAATGTCTACTCTTAGCATTAGGCTTGAATTTAGTGTGGTAACAAACCCTGATACTGAGGTTCAAAATATACAAATTCATACCCTGCTTTGACAAGAAATAAGAAGAGAACGACAGGAACCAGTTTCAGTATATCATAGGACATGTACAGCCCAACAGCTCTCAACAACTTCGCACAACCAAGCAGGGAAGCATACTGCAGTATCCTACAAAACATCAAAGAAAGATTTCAGTGTCATAAAGTACCAGTGTTTAGTGATGAACACTCAAAATATCATCTGTCTGCTCTTGTTTTTTTCAGCAATAACTTTCAACACCTTAAACATGATTTAACCCTTTAACAAACTGCTCAGGTCCCTGTACTTTAACAACTCTGAAGAAAATAGCTTTTGAAAACATTTTGGAAACAGAGATCACTGGTGTTTGTTTACAAATTAGCCAGACATGTTTTTATATGTTTTTTTTTACGCCCCAAAAAAACACCTTTTATTGTCTCATTAATACCCTAATCTAGTACATGTATGCCCAGCCATCCATTCTTTAACTAGGACCTTTGACATTCAGGAAATTCACCAAAAGCAGAAAGTTTTGACCCAGGTCACCCTGCATGCACTGCACTGTCTGAACAGGCATTTGCAGATGCATTAAGCCCCCTTTTCACAGAGCATTGCTGAGACATTTTATGATTCTATACTGTAGTTTCCCGTAATACCATCGGTACGAAATTTCATTTCAAACTGAGCATCTTTTTTGGACTGTAAAGTTGTTGATATTCCATTTTCAAACAGTATTTTTCAAGGTAAAAAATGAATCAGATTCTATCTTATGACCAAAGTGCATGAAAAAGAAAAGAAGAAAGCCCCTACTAGAATGAGAGTTGGTCTTTGACAAGTATGTGTATTATACTGAGTGCGAAGGGTTTAAGGTTTATGACACACATCTGATAATCTGAATGACAGTCCCATGACCATCAATAAAGATGTGTAATTGAAACCATGTCACAGTTCGACTGTCAAAATTTTCAGCCGTTAAAGTTACGAAAACAATTTCAGAATCATCTACAAGTAAAACTGCACAAAGTCACTCAAACAAGTCATTTAGAGTTATTTTCCTTTCCTATGTGTCCTGGTCAAACATGTGCTGATGAAAACAAGAGTGCTTACTATCATTATTACGTAGTTTTTGCCTACCTTTTTGGAAAAATAATGGCATTAAAGCGAAATTTTATTGCCAAAAATTTTAGTAAGAAGCATGTGAATTGTGTCAGATCACCCTGGCACTCTGGAATAAACAAGGTCAACTCATAATTACCCCATCATGTGAACTGTAGTTTACGAAACCTGAGGTCATATCAGCTAAGGCATGAAACAAGCAATTACCACACGTTTCTGCTGCACACAAATCCTTGATCCAGCCAAGATAAGGAAATTCTACTCACTTTTTGGAGAATAAGATAATTGACAATTCTAACTGACAATTGAAAGAAATAATTGACAGCTGAATTAAATAATCAACAAAAAAAATATCGATAATTTCTATTGACATCGCAAGCATTGGCATTGTTGCTTCATTCTATCATACACTGAACCATTACTGGTCATCTTAAAATATAATTTCTGATTATGCATGTATAAATGAAGTACTGAACAAAACATATTTCATTATCAGACAAAAACAATTATTGGGCAGAGTTTATTAATGACTCTTCAATGTTTGAAGAGAAATGACTCACTGAGAAAGATAAGTGCCATAGTGCCCAATGACTCTCATACAGGCATGGAAATAATAGGGTACTGGTATTCCTGTCTTTTTTACCAAATAACATGCTTTGCTGATGGCAGATGTGGAACACTTAAATACCTTTTAACTCTTTACCAAACAAGAAAATTTTGGAATTGACCAAACTGAAAGCGTTTGCAGACGACAAATGTTGCTAAAATGATGATTTCTCTTTTTGATAGGGTAGAAAACACTGTGGAAAAGGATAAAATGCTGGTTACAAGCATTTTCTCCTTTTCCCACAATGTTTTCAAAAGCCTTTTTTTAAGGGTCGTTAAAAGTCGGGATTGTGTGGTAAAGGGTTAACTCTTTACGAGACAACCCAATTTTAGACCCATCCAAATTTAAAGTATTTTCAGATGACAAATTATATATGGTTAGTTACAATGATGGTATTTTTCTTTGAATGGATATAAAAACGTTGTTGGAAATGCAGAAAATGCTGGTTACCAATACTTCCCGATTCTCTTTTTCCTATGTTTTCAAAAGCCCTCATGTTCTAAGCCATAAACACTTATGATTTTTTTGGCAACACACACCACTGAAACTCTAAAATCTCTTAACATGTAAAAAAGGGAATTTACAATGATTGAGGTCAGAGAAAAAAATGTCATGCCATTATGTGGTAAAAAAAAAAAAAACGTGACGAAATCTATTAGAGTATTATCATTTGACTCCAGGGTAGTCACATGACTACAAAACAGTGCACTTTTTCCTTCACACAGTGGAACGCGTTAGTACCACGACAGTATAGGCAATTCAATACTATGATCAAGACTTACTGTGACGAAGGATAAACTACACGTTTTGACATAATGTTGCCTCCATAATCGGCCATCGTATTCGTAACCGATCTTCAAGTTTAGTGCCTGTGCGTGAACCTATTTCGTTTTCCTAAAATATTTTCTTTCAGATGAACTTAACATGACAATAGAAGACAAAAATATAACAATGAATAATTATATTTTGATCAGATTATTTAGTTTTAGTTTGCGTTGTCATTTTGACCGGAAGCACTTCTTTGACTTCCGTAAGCTGGTTTTCAGATTAATGCACACAATTTAACTTACGACGGGTACCAGTACTAGACTAATAGCCGGTTCGTTTGGGCTCTGCTAACAAGAGAATACTATTCACAGAAGCGATTAGAATAGAAAGTCAATCGAACGAGTTTAGAATCATTCAACATGGCGGCTTTTTACAACAAACTGCTGTTGTTTGTAGAAGAATGGCTATTTGATGAGAATGACGCTAGCTTCTTCTGTCTAAACAGGCCTTGAACAATCCCCAAAATAGCAGCTTTGTATTCATCAGTGTAAGTCGAATAAGTGATAAAAATATATATACTTTTTTATACCAATTCGAGAAATATTAGAACGTTTCGAACCCAAGACATTTCGCCCCTAAAAATTCTGAGGGCGATTCAAGACATGCGGAGGAATTAATCAGTATTTACCGTATATTTACCACCGCAAATTGGATACTGAGCAAGAGCAATCTTTTCAGCAAGTAAAAACACGAATATTTGCACATGACAACAAAAAAACAAATATCAACTAAAAAGAAACCATTCTTCAACTCACGTTTCGTTGGCCGCTTCCGCCATTTTGTTTCGAATCTCTGCCGGCTCTTCCAAATATCGGGTGGAAGAGACGGCAGAGCTTCTAAAAACGGAAGACGCCAAATCGAACGCACCGGAATATCTCTTCCAATTCTGGCAGCTCTACCGTTGGCCCAAACGAACCGGCTATATGTATGCAGTCACTTCGTACCATAACCATTTCGTACCATTTAGTTTATGACCATTTCGTACCATAGATTTACCACTTCGTACCATAAATTTACCATTTCGCACCATAGCATTACCACTTCGCACTATGATAATACCATCTCGTACTATGACCAAACATATTAATAAATGTGACAAAAAGTGGTATTTGATATATCATTTAGTATAAACCAATGCTTTGGTTACCTTAATTTACGGGATATATCATAAATCATAAATAAAGGAATCTGTTGGTATGCGACTAAGAAAACAGGTCTGTTTGTCTGTAATGTTTGTTGCAGGTCGGATAATTAGAACTGGAAACAAACGGATTACATTAAATTGAACATTAAATCAAAGAATTATAATTGTTTGATTACCCTTAATTGTAGATTGTCTATTATCCTTTTTGTCATCTTTTTTGTATGTTTGTTTTTGGGTTTGTTTATGGATATGTTCTGAAATTAGGTAAGCCTTGTATGATGCCGAGACAAGGACAGAGTCAAACGTCAAGGTCAATATGACATTTTTTTTCCCTGTCAAAACATCATTTTACACAATACTCACTCACTTAAATTATACACCTTACAAATGCGACCCTCGAGAAACTGCCTTGAAAACATAATGGGAAAAGGAAATAATCAGAAAGTTTTATACTCATAATTTCTTTAATGAATATTTAACTTGAATAACTAGCGTTTTTGTTTTCATCTTTTAATACCGTCATAACGATAGTTTTCCATCATCAAAAATTTGTCATACTCTAGGTCCTAAAATACATGGTACGAAACTGCATCACTATGGTGCAATGTGGTAAAATCATGGTACGAAATGGTATAAAGTATGGTACGAAATGGTAAAATTATGGTACGAAGTGACTGGTACGAAATGGTACGAAATGGTTATGGTACGAAACGTCCGTAATTCCTAGACTATACCCACTCTCTTGCACTCCGGTTCATTCACATTCACCTCTGTAGTGGGCTCAGAAAGTAGTCCGTCCTCTCGCGAGATTTTCCGTCACATGACCATAACCCCAAATGGCGACACAAACGCCGGTGAAAGAAAGATGTATCGATTGTTTTGTTTGCTGTTCAAACAGCATACGGCCAATCAAACTTAGTGGGAGAAAATGTGGAAAAGAGGGGTTTTCTGAAAAGCTAAAATGTGTTTTAAAGGACGACAATCTCTTCTTTGATGTTACAAACTTAGATCCATCGGTTTGTCGAAACTGTCACAGGACTGTATAATTTTGTTTAACTTGTCTTCATTCGTGGGCGCAGCCATTCGGTTTACAATTGGCGTAGGAATCTGATCAGTGAAGAAACTCGAAAAAATAGTTCCATTGTATACAGGTAAATTCATCAATTTAAATGCACCTATAATGCATCTGGAATCATATTTGCTTTGTCTACTTTATCATGTTACACATGAAACAGTTAAACAGTAACAAAACATGTTTTCCTCGGTTTGACAAGATTCTTGTCATTTAGCCCATCGCAGAGATGTATGTGAGGTAACGAACGACAACTCTGCTCGGAGATTGGACTATACCAATCTCCGAGCAGAGTTGTCGTTCGTTACTCTCACCATACATCTTAAACTGGTACCCGTTGTATCTCCCGTAGGCGCCCGATAGGCGTCCGATAGACAACAGGCAACACCCGAGTTATCGACGGCAGGTAATGGTTTTCACATGTACCAAATCCACCAATCAGACTGCTCGTAGCAGAATGCCTTATTTTGTTTTAAAATAACCGAGCAATATTCTATCTTTGGCTAAGATTTTCATGATAGACAAAGGTTTTTCTGACCACAATCAATTTATCAAAATCATTCAAGAATTTAATCTTTATCGACAATGCCTATTTCTGCGCATAAATAAGATTATGATTTAAATTGCCAAGTCTCGCGTTATCTCATGAAATCTCGAACCGGGCAGAAACTCGACTTGTAAGCATTGGGTGTTACCTGTTGTTGATATGAAGATCGATAACAGGCTGCCAGTTTACATACATCTCTGCAACGGGCTAAATGACAAGAATCTTGTCAAACCGAGGAAAACATGTTTTGTTACTGTTTAACTGTTTCATGTGTAACATAATAAAGTAGACAAGGGAAATATGATTCCGGATACATTATAGGTGCATTCAAACCCATGAATGATGACAATTTAAACAAAATTAAAAAAACAAGTTATCGTCCTTTAAAAGACATTTAAGCTTTTCAGAAAATCCCTCTTTTTCACATTTCCTACCACTAAGTCTGATTGGCCGTATGCAGTTTGAACAGCACCCAAAACAATCGATTGGTCTATCTTTCACCGGCGTTTGTGTCGCCATTTTGAGTTATGGTCATGTGACGAAAATATCACGTGATGACGGACTACTTTCTGAGCCAACTACAGAGGTGAATGGGAATGATCCGTAGTGCAAGAGAGTGAGACTATACGTACCATTCATTTCTATTACATCAAACACGTTTATCACTATTTTATGGTGTCTACCCTAACATCCAGATAAATTCTGGCTGGCATTTTCTCGCTAAATATGTTTTTATATATCCATTTCATGACCGTTTGGTTCATGCCCATCTCTCAGTTCAGAAGCTGCGATTCAAAGCTGATTGAATCCCATTTTTCACTGAGAGACCTTATGGTATGTTTCACAACTGAACAGAGGTAAACAAATCAGAAATTCTGGTGGTAATCGTGTGTGTCAGTTATTTACAGCGAACATGTAAAAGGACTTACCGAAGAAAAGGAAGGGTACGTCTTCCTTGTTTGAGATATTTTTACCCACTGCCTGTGCGTGCCGCGAAAGGGCGTGGTAGGCCTATAGGATGGATGGGCAGACAGGCAGTCTGAAACATTACCGTCAGATAGATATTTTCAAGATCACAGAAATGCACTGATTGAAAAGGAGGAACTGTTTGCTACAGGCAATTGCTACTTTTACCAATATATACCTATTTCCAAAACGCTGTCAACTGCAGGGGCGGAATCGCTGTTTTTTTTTAAAAACACGAATTGTATTTATCAGAACATTAAATGTTCTGTCGTTGACTGTCACCGATTTATATGTACAGTATAATATAATAATAGTATATAAATCCAAAATAAATATTAGGTCAATATTTGCACCAGCTGACCAAATGTGCTTACAGCTTAGAGCTGAATTTCGAACGGTTTCTTGATACGAACCATGGACTCTAGAGTGAAGCCTTTGTGCCATAATTTTAAACAATTTAAACATTGAATAACTCGGCGATTAAATCGGACACCTTCCATGCACAGAGGTTTTGCTTTATTTGAGAGGCCTTGACAATACCGATGGTTAAGTACTGGTGATGATCGGCCGTTCTCAAAGCTGTTATCAACAGGTTTTCAGTTATACCGCGATCTACAGTACACAAGACTCCTTGAGTCGTCTAGACTGGTACATGTACAAAGGTTTTGGACAGTTGTCTCGCTCGGTGATAGCATCAGCTAGGGTCACCTCCAGTAGAAGCTTTAATCGGATTGACAGGGTTTCAAACTGTACGCTCTAACCACAAGCTCAGAGCAACCTCTGTGTGTTTGAATATTGTTTTACAAAGCAGTGAAAATTATGCTTTAAAAATAGTCATTTGCATATAAATGGAGATGTAGTAATGATTGTTTTGTTATGGCAATTTTAAGATTTTTTATCATTCTAATGAAAAAAAATCTGTAAAGATTTAACTTATTAGTCTCTAAATATTTTTGTTCTTTGTTCTCGTTGGAGAGGAAGCTTTAGTGTCAAGTAGACATATGCATTTATAGTCCGTCTTTGCAGTGAAACCTTTATAGATGCCATCTGCAAAGGTGGTTAACACTTCCAAGATTTAATATATTGATTTTTTTTTCGCCGAGAAAATGTCACCGACAGTGTAGATTAAAGATCAGTCTGCACGTTCTGTGCAGTCTGATCTTGTCTACGCTGTCCGCAATTTAAGCGCATTTATTCTACATTTAGCTTAGCCGTAAAAGGGTAAATATCTCCCACTGGCAATGAAGGTAAGAGAAATAGATCAATGCAAATAGCGGTAGACCGAAGACTAATGGGAGGATCAATCAGAGATATAAAAGTGACAATGACATCCGTGAAGCAGCTGATTAGACCCCAAAACTGCTAGCATCCATTCAATATTTTTTATTTTATTATTCGTAAACTGTTTTCAAAGAGCAATTTTGAAATAACCCTCAACAGAGTAGCAATAGGTTCACTGCATTGAAACCGGATTGATTAGCGCACTGTAATGAAGAAGACTGTAATGAAAATGCAAGTTCCGTAAAGTTACTAAAAGCATAATTTATTTGTTTTCTAATCTTTGCATATCAACCGGATGTAGCCCCGGGTTGTTGTTGAAAACGACGCATATTTGTGACTAATGTAACCACCTCCGTGTTCTGCAGATTAACGTACAGAGTTTCTTTTCCTCTTTTTAGATTTCAGCGCAAAACTGGAAATTTTCAGTCGGTAAAAATACCAAAAATACTGCAGAAAATCGGATTGTGTAGATCTATGATTAGAGTGTAAGTTCTGTGCAGTCTGATCTTATTCTACACTCTCTGCCACAGCAACTACAGTCATGGGTTTTTGGAACTCTCATGATCAAGCATATGCTCATCAAAGCATGTATACATAATTTTCTCCCTCTTTTTTCCACAATGTTTTCCATTCTTTGAAAGGGAAGTGCCATCATTTGAGCCACATTGGATATGTCGCATTCAAATGTTTTCAAATTAAACTTTTAAAATTTGTCCTCTGGCTAACTCTTCATTACACAGTCATGAATTTTAACGACCTTGACAAAGAAGGGATTTGAAAAAAGGTGTTGGAAAAGGAGAAAATGCTGTTAACCAGCAGTTTCCTCTTTTCCCCATTGTTTTCTATCCTTTTAAAGATAGATCTACATGCATATTACATAATTTGAGCCACATTTTATTTGTCGTCTGCAAATGCTTTCGATATAGACGAGTCTAAAATGTTATTTTTTTGGTAACAAGTTAACCTTTTACCAAACAGTTACGTTTTTTTAAAGATTCCAAGGAAGAAGCATTTTGAAAACATTGTGGGAAAAGAAAAAATTTTGATTACCATCATTTTCTCCCTTTTTCCACCATGTTTCTACCCTTCTAAGAGCGAAATTCAACTTTTGAGCCACATTGTCGTCTGCAAATGCTTCCAGTTTGGACAAGTGTAACTTTTTGTCGTTTGGTAAAGATTTATTAGTAACAGAAGTTCTTTTCTTACTTCCTGAAACGAATATGCAGGATACGGATGATCGCATGTATTAAGGTTTAGTACATATATATAAAAGAAAATAAACATGATAAAAGAAGAAAAAGCTTCAAAAAAGTAGTCTGCTTCAAGTTCAAAAAAGGACGTATAACTGACAACGTTTACTTTCCTGTTTTCTTAAAAAAAAATTCTTGTGAGCTATGCATTTATGGTATTTCAAAATTAAAAAAAAAAATAAGAAACAGTCCACACCTATAGGCCTAATAGAGATCGTAACCGATCACAACAGGTCACACCGGGCACTCTATATACATTACAGCTAAACATTAAACAGTAGTAACATAATCTTTTGCCTATGTTTGAAATAGAAGTAACGTCAAGTTTATGAATACTCAGGATTTGATTGATTTTCATCGATTTATCGTCACCACCGGTTGCCCCCCCCCCCCTCACGAAAACTGTTAGTTATGTTACAGGGGAGAGAAGTGGGACATGATATAGGACAAAACCCATCCTTAGTTTTTTCTTTAACGTGCTCAGTGTATAGCAGCGTCACTTGTCAACCAGGTTTCAGGTATCATCCGAAAGACTTTCTATTTCTAATTAAGGCTGAGGTGGCCCACACTCTCAAGTGGCCGGAGATTAAAACATAAAGGGCAATATCCGAGATCTCTCAATCTCCGAGCAGAGTTGTAGTTCGTTACTCTCGCCATACATCTCTGCAACGGGCTAAATGACAAGAATCTTGTCAAACCGAGGAAAACATGTTTTGTTACTGTTTAACTGTTTCATGTGTAACATAATAAAGTAGACAAGGGAAATATGATTCCGGATACATTATAGGTGCATTCAAACTGATGAATTTACCTGTATACAATGGAACTATTTTTTTCAAGCTTCTTTACTGATCAGAATCTTACGCCAATTGTAAAAAAAAAAAAAAAATGGCTGCGCCCATGAATGATGACAATTTAAACAAAATTAAAAAACAAGTTATCGTCCTTTAAAAGACATTTAAGCTTTTCAGAAAATCCCTCTTTTTCACATTTCCTACCACTAAGTCTGATTGGCCGTATGCAGTTCGAACAGCACGCAAAACAATCGATTGGTCTTTCTTTCACCGGCGTTTGTGTCGCTATTTTGAGTTATGGTCATGTGACGAAAATATCACGTGATGACGGACTACTTTCTGAGCCAACTACAGAGGTGAATGGGAATGATCCGTCGTGCAAGAGAGTGGAGATCTCTGTCAATACCAAGTTGTCTCCCTTCCTCGATCATTCGACTATGATGCATTACACGGAAAAGGTTGGGTCATAAGTTTCTTGGCTCTTCCCAATACGATGCGTGAACAAGCTCTTTTGTGTTTAACAGTGTCCTCACCAAAAGTATTAATTTAGATTAAGCAAACTCATGTACTTGTCATGAATTGAGAGAGAGAGAGAGAGAGGAGAAGGGGAAGAGCGGGTTCAGATATCAAAATGTCATGCACATCAAAAATGAAAACTAGGTTATAATATACCTGCATTTAAAACATCGTGGTGAAGATACGATTTTTTTTCTTTTTTGATTACTGGCATTTTCTGTCTTCTTATAATGTTTAAAAGACAGGCTTGCCATGAGAGCCATCGTTAGCTTGCCGTCTTCAAATGATTTTCAATATGGAAAAGTCAAAAAAAAAAATTATCGTCTGGTAAAGAGTTAAAAAAAAAAACAAAACATATTCCTATGTTCACAGTCTTCACCAAGATAATTGAGTCACACTTTGGCAAAAAGTGGCTTAATGCATCTGCGTGATGCATGATACAATAATTATGGATCCATAACAACCGTTTTGTCTAACAACCGACTGTACATATCATAATGTAGACTGGTCCTTCGACATACAGAAAATTGACCAATAGCGAAAAGTTTCGGCCCAGGTCAGCCTGCGCGGACTGCGCAGGCTGACCTCGGTCGATACTTTTCGCAGATGCATTAAGCTCCCTTTTCGCAGAGCATGGCTCATATCTTTTCCTTTGAAAACCATGTCGCAGCATTTCCTCATTATAGTGGTCTACGTGTATGTTATCTTTAGAAGGTAGTTCGCTTTAGCCATCTCTTCGAGAAGACCGATATATAGGAAGCATTCCTTTTGTGA
Source organism: Tridacna gigas (assembly GCA_945859785.2). Classification (NCBI taxonomy): domain Eukaryota; kingdom Metazoa; phylum Mollusca; class Bivalvia; order Cardiida; family Cardiidae; genus Tridacna; species Tridacna gigas. Next base: position 30,282,934 of record OX244037.2, read on the forward strand.
GTAACTCCCAACCTTCTTCCAACAAAGTTTTTCTTTCGTCTTTCAGCAGTTCTAAAACTTTTTATAACATCGTGGCAAAAGAGAAAAAGCGAGTAGCGAGCACTTTCTGCGTTTCCCATATGTTTTTTTTGTAATAATGTTGTCAATCTTAGTCTTTGCTAATTATTCATAATTGTACATAAGTGTTTTTCATGTCGTCTGCTGCAAATTTGCTTCACGAAGGATTTTTAACCTATAGGCTGCTAAGCGCGACTCACTGACCTATTGCGGACAGCGTAGATCAAGATCAGACTGCACAGAACGTGCAGTCTGATCTTGGATCTACACTGTCCGATAAGGAGATATCTTTCCTCCAAAGTTACCTTTGAAACAGGAAAGCTTGGGTTTTTACTATCGGCTTGAAAGTTTCTTCTCTTTTATTTGACAGGACAAGGGTTAGCAACGTTTTGATACGCGATGGTAGGCTCACCTATCCATATCATTTCATATTTTAAAGCTTCTTTTACCAGTTCTTTGCACAGCATTATTCCCAAACTCTGGCTGCTTTCCCACAGACGGTTTGTCGAAGCAATGTTCAGCGATGAGAGAGGAATGTATTCTATCGCGATGACTGACATCAATCTTTGGAAAGATAGCCGAACAGTGAATCGAGATCTCTTAACCATTCATTCCCGGGTTGTAACGGCCGAAATGAAGAGGGCTTTTGAAACAAGCATTTTCTCCGTTTCCCACAATATTTTCTTCCTTTCCAATGAGAAATTTTAGTTTTGAGTCACACTAAATTTGTTGTCCGCAAATACTTGGACAGATCTAAAAAAATTGTGTGGTAAATTGGTGATGTCACTATCATTCAGATAGTATAGTAAAGAATTAAGAAATAATATGAGCCATGCTCTAGAAAAAGGGGGCTTAATGCATCACTGTGATGCATGATACTAAGCAAGTCATCACAGTATGATGTATCCATAAAATCTATTTTGTCTCGAATGGATCATGAGGTTCACTGGTCCTTTGCCATGAAGAAAATTGGCTGATAGCAAAAAGTTTCGCGCTGACCTGGGTCGATACTTTCTGCAGATGCAATAGCCTCCCCCCCCCCTTTTCACAGAGCATGGCTCATATTCTTTCTACCGTCGTTTATCGTTCAATAAACCACGGTTGTGAGTTATGAGGCCAAATAAAAAAAAAAACCACGTAGGCGATAGCCGTATTCACATGTCATGTTAGAATATTTGTTCACTCTTTAAGCGCCAAACTTTGTATAGAGTCGATCTCTTTCCACGGCTACGAGTATAAAGACAATCCTCCGAAACTAAGATAGACGTTTATCTCTCTTGCTATACTTAAAACGAGCGGAGGGTTTAGATCCAAGATCAAACAGCACATTTTGTACAGTCTAATCTTGATCTATGCCGTCTACAATTAAGCCCCTGTTTGAAAGAGTTCAACAAATCACGTAACATTTTTTGTTTTGTTTTTAAACGTCAGTGGTTTCTAGGATTCTGTTTTCAGTTATGCTTCTTCAAACTTTGGCAGCTACATCGTTCAAAAACATCCGTCAATTCGGCCCTTTTCGTGTTCGCGTAGGTTTATAATCTGAGCTCCAAGCTTCAATACCGCCATTTGAGAATGCGGAAGAGTAAATAAATGAAAATTGAAAAGTTAAACATATGCTCGTGACAAGTCCATGTAATCTAATGTCCTTGAAGAAAGAAATTGTGTTACATCAGGTAGCACTGTTTAACATGATTGGGTTTTTTTTTTTGTGCGAGTGAAGCGTTAAAAGGCAAAACAAGGTGCAACTTACGTAGTGAATATGCAAAGTAGCTTTACTCTAACCGGATAGAGGTTTAGTATAAATTGAGACATTCTGTTGCCGAAACAATCATCGTCCACCCTAAACCAACAAAAGAACTTTCTTAGGTAAGATTGTATTGTATACGTAGATTTTTTGCATGAAAGCTAAGAAAAAATTCTTCATTTGCTTCGAATAGAAATAATTTACTTCAAGAGTAGACAGCTTCTCTCTCGAAGTGTATTCTACTGTTATTTTCTAACCCTTAAGCTGTTAAGCGCGACTCAATGACCTTTTGCGGACAGTGTAGATCAGGATCAGACTGCACAGAAAGTGCAATCGAATCTTGGATCTACACTCTCTGATAAGGAGTTATAAGTTTAAAAAGCATTATAAGGGTTTTTACCATCGGCTTGAAAGTTTCAGTTAATTCATTTAGCAGGATAAGGTTTAAGCAAAATATTTGATTCAAACTGCTATTACTTTACTTTTTTTTTCCAGATATGTCTACTTTTTTTGAAAAAAAAAAGTCCGAAATAACAATCTGCGCTTCAGTTAATGAAATCTATCTTTGAAAGGGCACAAAACAATGTGAGAAAGGGAGAAAACGCTGGTTACTAGCAGTTTCACTTTTTCGCCCACTGTTCGTTAACCCTTAAGCTGCTAAGCGCGACTCAATGAGCTTTGGTGGCCAGTGTAGATCAAGATCAAACTGCAGTCTGATCTTAGATCTACACTGTCCTATAAGAAGATAATTTTCCCCTAACTAAAAATAAAATAAACTTGAAATATCATTATTTGGGGTTTTTACTGTCGATTTGAAAGTTTCATTTCAGTTATTTAGCAGGTTAAGGGTTAAAATACGGGATCGTTTGGTAAAGAGTTTAGGGGCCGTGTCACAATTAACCTAAGAACACCGGACAGTATAGATTCAGTAACATCCTTTTCTTTCTCATCATCATCTTCATAGTTCAGTTTAAGTGTGGAGTCTTTCATTGTCATTACCTGTGTGTAGGCGACAGTATGGCCAGGGCTTGAGACCAGGGGTCGCTGGATCGAACCCCAGCGCGGCAAATTTCTCTCCGAGGATTGAAGATAGGTCATTGCGACAGGATTCGTTATTCTATCACTTCTAATCATATTTTTGACGATAATTATGCGGAAAAAAGCGAGTGGTCTGGGACGAATATTATGGGAAGTTCTGGGTTCGTATTCACCAAACATTCTTAAGAACTTTCACAGTCTTATTCTCCAGAATTTTCTAAATTTGAAAGTAACACAACTTCGGAATGGCTAAACCTTGGAAAATAAGGCTGAGAATGTTCTTAAGAATGATTGGTGAATACAGACCCTGGTAAAAGAAACTTCAGGAAAGCAAGGACACACACACACGCACGCACGCACGCACGCTCGCACACATGCAATCATACGGACAATTGTGATGTCATCTTAAAAAAGGTATTCAGTGCTAGCATGTCATATTTTCTATTTCCAGAGTTTGAAAACGGAAATATTTCCCTCGCCCTAACGATGTCCGTCATATTTGCCGTGATCCTCGGGCTGTCTTTTGCAGGTATATACATTCTTCTATTCATTGCATAATTACAAAATGACTAACCATCCTATAAAAAAAATTACGTCAATTTTCGTCTCGAATTCTAAATCGTAAATAGCCGTCTGTGTTTCTGTCTTTGCAAATCAGTTGTCTAGTCTTGAAAATTAAGAAATCGAACTGAATCAATAATTATTTGTGAAAACGGCGCAAGGAGTCCTTAAAGGCGTCATGGAATAAGTGGAAGTAAACTGGTAAGTACCGACCTGGATCTCATATAGAGCTGTCAACGCTTGAAGTATCCTTGGGCAAGGCCTGTCTGTACAGCCAGAGTACTGGTTGGTGCTGGTCCAGGAGTCATGGATAACTACACTGTCGCAGTATCATGACATAATTTAAACAATTGGAAAGGGTGCAAAGTATCATCAAATTAACCAAAAACTTTGCAAAAACCCATTGGTGTCTCCTCTGTGTCAGGCTGTTTAAAAACATTGTTGCAAATGGAGACATGTTTTCATGAAGGTGTTTCAATTTCTTACAATGGTATACAATAGTATGCATCATAATTGTTTCGTCTCCAGAAGTCTTTTACACTAGAATTCACAGCTTCTTAACGATTTTTTCGCCTTGCAGTAGACCGTTTCGGAAAACACTGTGCCAAGCGGAGAAATTACTAATGTCGAGCAATTTCTCATTTTGTCAAAATCTTTTCAAATTACATTATTTTAGCCACATTAAATTTGTTGTCTTAAGATAACTTGAGCCATGCTCTGTGGAAAGGGGATTTAATGCGCGGTCTGCGCGGACTGACATAGGTCGAACGTTTTTACTATCTGCATATTTTCTGCGTTTCCAAAGACCATTCTACTTCATGATTCAGTCGGTTGAAGGAATCCATTGAGCGATGCTCTGGCAATAGGGGGCTTAATGCATCTCCGTAATGCATTGTACCAAACAAGGCAGCACATAATTATGGATCTATAATATCCATTTTTCCAAAGAACCGACTTAATCATGCGGTAGACTGGTCCTTTGACATGCATAAAATTGACCAATAGCGAAAGGTTTCGGCCCAGGTCAGTCTGCGCGGACTGCGCAGGCTGACCTGAGTCGATACTTTTCGCAGATGCATTAAGCCCCTTTTTCAGAGATCATGGCTCATTTCGTGATGACTTGCTTGATATAATGTACCACGGATATGCATAAAATCCTCTTTTACGAGGGCGCGGCTCGTTTTTATCTGGCTTATCGTTTCGTAAAGAATCATTTGAATCATGCTCTGGCAAAACTGGGCTTAATGCATCTCCGTGATGCATGATACCAAGCAAGTCATCACGTGATCATAAAACCATAAAGTACTCTTTGTCTAACATACGACTGTTCAACATGAGGTGAACTGGTCCTTTGATATTCAGAAAACTGACCAATGGCGAAAAATTTCGGCCCAGGTCAGCCTGCGCGGACTGAGCAGGGTGATCAGAGTCGATACTTTTGCAGATGCATTAAGCCCCCTTTTCACAGAGCATGGTTCATTTTTCTTTTTGTAGGCCAGACATCTGCAGTTTCTTTTACCATTCAGTCATGTTCAAGCTGGAACTATAAATATGCCAGATGCAATGTAAATTTAGCTTCGAACACACATATTGTTCATGTCACTGTAAGTATACCTATTGCTCTTTTTATATCTCGTTCGCTGCAAACTAAATAAGGTCTACACTTCTCAGAGATCCAAGGGTAATTTTCATTGAAACTGAAGACGATTTTGGTCAAACTTTAGCATCAGGTAGCGGACGGTGTGGAACCAAGATCAGACTGCACGTTTTGTGCAGTCTGATCTTGACTTGCGCCGTCCGCAAGGCGGCAATGGCAGTGAAAGAGTTAAACTATAACTAATACATGTAAATCTATATGAGCTATGACCTTTGAAAAGGGATCTTAATGCATTTCCAAAAATATCGACCCATGTTAGCCTTCTTCAGCACTGAAAAAAGTTGAAGATCGATATTCTTAACCCTTTACCAGACGGCAAAATTTTGGCTTTGTCCAAATTAAATGCATTTGCAGACAACAATTTCAATGTGGCTCAACTGGTGCAATTTTTCTTTGATATGATTGAGAAAACGTTGTGGGAAAAGGAGAAAATGCTGATTATCAGCAATATCTCCTTTTCCTACAATGTCTTCAAAAGGCTTCTTTCCCAGGGTCGTTAATAAAAGGCGGCATTGTGCGGTAAAGGGTTAATCAATTCGAGAAAAATGGGGAAACGTGCTCTGAATGTGAACAAAACATCGCTGAAAAAGGAGAAGCTGCTTATTGAGAACAATTCCACTTTTTCAGCAATGTTTTCTCAAGTCTCTGTCAGTCTGTCTGTATGTCTCTCTCTGACACTGAACTATTCAATATTATGAGCACTTTAGAAATACACACTATAACGGAAAGCCAAAAATATGAATTCATTATATAGTCATGCTCTTTGAAAAGGGGTTTAAATGAACCTGTAAAAAGTATCAACACATGTCGGCCTGCGTATATATGCTGCTTACCAAAAAGTTTATCTGTATTCAATTGAAAATGTCAAAACTCCAACAGTGTTGTTAAAGGCCAAATATCGGCCAAAAAATAATTCAGATGTTAAAATGCATTTGAATTTAAATCAAACCATTCAAAAGTATGGAAAGCGATTGTATATAATCGTTATGTTTAAACAATGAAATTTCACATCAATGCATTCACAAAAATGAGTATAAGAAAAAAAACTTTTTCTATGCGCGGTATGAAGTATTGGAATTCGATTCCATTGCATATCAATCGCTGACATCGAATCCTTCAAAAGAAATATAAAAAGCTATTTGATGTCTGTAAATGACTTTTCGTGATATTGCTACATGTGCTTAGTGAAACCATCATTTTTCCACGGAATCCTGTTTCCGCCATCCACTTTTCGACCTACGAGGAACTCGAAAAGTAGAAATTAGGCACACTAACTTCCACTTTTCTAGCAAAAAAGTTACCTCGAAAAGTCGAAAAGTTGAAGTTTTTGACCTGACAATTGTCAAAAAACTTTCGACTTTTCGACCTCACGTTTGTCTAGAAAAGTAGAAATTAGGAAGAACTAACTTCAACTTTTCGCGTTAAACTGCTAGGTCGAAAAGTAGAAAAGTGGAAGTTTTTCACATGACAATTGTCAATAAAACTTCCACTTTTCGACCTAGAAAAGTCGAAAAGTTGAAAAGTCGAAAAGTCTAAATCATTCTGTAGGTCCAAGTATGAGTGTGTGCACCTGTGTGTGCGTGCATGTTTGTAGTCAAGAATGTTGCGTGTGTGTGTTTTTATGTATGTGTGTGTGTGCAAGCGCCATGCGCGGGTCATTTGTAGTTTACTTGTATGCATGTGATGTCGAAGTACATGTATATATGTACTCTCTCTCTCTCTCTCTCTCTCTCTCTCTCTCTGAAATGCTAAAATGATTGATCAGTTATATTTTTAACAGGTTAGCGACAAGGAGTCCAGATCTGGTTGTACTTACGGTTCAAGTTACGGGAACTTCAAATCAGAACTGTGGGTAAACCACGGATGCCGCGCCAAATTCAACATCCACGCCTGCACGAACTATAAAACCTTGAATTGCGACAGCAACAGCTACAAGTTCGCCACCTGCACTGTGGCCCCTTCGGGTGGTAAAGTGAATTACGTCATCTTGAAGCACCAGAAATCACATTCTGCTTGTAGGCTGTATGACAGCTATGGCCCGAGCGACGATAAAATCTGGGTTAGTAAAGGTTGCAGGGGTGAATTTCTTGCATGCTATTAAGCGTGTGTGACATCAAGGAAGTTAACTGACATACAAAAGACTCAATATTTATGGCGAGTGTTGCATTGATATTTGTTGTTTTTTCAAAGCTTTTTGCCATTGTCTAATCTTCTTAGCGGTTTAGAAAAAATCCTTGAAAACTGGAGAGAGATACTGAGAGAGAGAGAGAGAGAGAGAGAGAGAGAGGGAAACATAGACGACAATGCAGTAACTTATTTTGAATTGGACCACTGCTATAAACGGACAATAGAAATTTCGATACGCCCTCACTCTGTTCCAGACAACGAAATTTTAGACTTGTCGAATTTGAAAGCATTTGCAGAAAACAAATTGAACGTGGCTTAAATGTTGGAATTTGTCTTTGTAACGGGTATAAACATCGCGTTCAACGGATAAAATACTGGTTTCCATGATGTTTTCAAAAGACTTCTTTAAAACACGAGATTGTATCGTAAAGGGTTAAGAAGGCTACATACTTGTAAAAGCTTATACAGTGAGTTTGAAGTTCAAGAAACAGTGCTTTAATGCTTGAATAAAAGAGAGAAAAATAAAATTCTGTATACTTGTTTTCGTTACATTATATCCTTCCATAACACAGGAAAAATCCATTTTTATCTGTAACAATCAGACGAATGAATACGTAAATCTCGATATCATGTCACTTGCATTATACCGAAGTAAAACCAACCCTCGAACGGGTTCTGTGAATTTTTGGATGATTGTGTTTGCATGTTAATATATGTACTTCGCCGTTTATATGGTTTGTTTATCCCTTTACCATACAATCCTGACTTTTAACGACCTTGAGAAAGAAACTTTCCAGAAACATTGTGGGAAAAGGAGGAAATACTGGTAACCAGCATTTTCACCTTTTTCCAAAATGTTTTTTTCACGCCTCAAAAGAAATTTCAATTTTTTAGTCACTTTGATTTTGTAGACTGGAAATTTTTCCAATTTGGACAAGTCTAAAATGTTGTCGTCTGGCAAAGAGATAAATTCTATCTTGTATATTTCTACCGAAAAACCACATTGCTGAACCCCCAACAAGTGACACACTATTGTCATTATGCTATACTCGAAGCCATCACACGTACAATATAAAGTCATGTTGTTTATGTACATTTTCTTCACGGATAAATAGATATTTCCGTTAACATTGATGATGCAGAATACTGATTTCGTGAAACAAATGTTACAAGACTTTGTACAGTTGGTATATGTCTACATAAAATATACCGGTATGTTCTGTTCTGTTCTTAAATATTCGATGCTAATTAGACCGTGTGACATTCATCGACAGCTCAAACTGGTGGAAATAGTTTTGTTTGTTGCTTCAAAACTGTTTTTCCTTGTTGGAAACAGTTCCACTGATCATGCAAAAGCACATTTACAAATATTCAGAACTACATTTTTGAATATTTTTTTTCTGTGCTTTTTGCAGGCAAAAGTATTGTCAGCAAATCGTTATCAGCTTCAAATTTTGTAAACTGTCGAAAAACCTTCTTTGGAAAACAAACGCAGTCGCAAATCAGCGCGCAACCCTAGAAACCATAATTAGCACTCGTGCCTTGATGAGAACCGCGGGGTTCAAAAAGCCGACTACGTCATTACAGGATTCGAACTAGAAACGTTGTGAGAGGCCAAAATTCTATCCCTGGTCTGCTGTCTTGCACAAATTTGAACTTAACCACTTATCTCTTTTATCGCCCTTTCGGTGACTGAAAATACAATCGACTGAAAATCATAGATATCTTTACCTTGTTGACAAAACTAGACAAGAGGACGGCAGAGATTCAAGATCAGACTGCACGTTCTGTGCAGTCTGATCTTGATCAATTTCGTCCGCAAAGGCCTATGGCGCTGGAAAGACGGTTGTTAAAGTTTTGACAAGAAGTCAAAATACATTTAACAAATTTAGCAAATTGACTTATTTTTTACAGGCTGAGAATATCGATCTTATTTTTTACAGGCTGAGAATATCGATCTCACTTTCAGTGCACTAATGGTTAAGCTTAGTACCAAAGACGTATGAAAGTAAAACAATTCAAATGTTGTTTGTATGGTGTTTTACGCCGCTTTCGACATTATTTCAGTTGTATCGCAGCAGGCAGTGCACTTATCCATGCTTTCCTAGAGCCTCTTTCACCGGTACTTCGCACAATATTCTTCCAGGCCACCGGCTGCGGCCCTAAGTGTGATCAGTTGTGAGAGGGGAATGAATCCTGCCGCAATTACTATGATCATTTTTTGTATTGATTAGGTCGTGCGTGGCGCAATGGAGTCAAACACTTTACTACTGAGCCACACATGACTTCTCAAGGTCACCTGGAGACCCCTGGTTCGAGCCTAACTGGACCAACTGGGTTTTTTCGTGGGAGTGCCCTAAGGCAAGACACTTCAGAGCCATAGCCTAGCACTGATAGAACACAGGAAATGCACGACTATGTCAGCTGCCACCGTGATATGACTAAAACAGTATTTGATCAATCAACCAGTCATTTTTCTTTTTCTAAAAGAAATGGTTTGAGCTGTGGATTTGTAGCCTCGACTCTCTGGTTTCAAGCCCTGTATGTTTCCAGCGAGGCTAAAAGGCTCGGCTAAGGCAATTCAAATGTCCAGTTTCAAGACTGTATGTTTCTGACTGAGCTACCGGGCTCGGCTAAGGCAATTCAAATGTGTAGTCTCAAGCCCTATGTTTCCATATAACAGGGCAGGTAACCATCAAACTATTTTTGACACAGTTACGCCCTTTTGTTATTTCTTTAAATTTTCAGAACCTTTGACATTTTATCATATCTGTCATTATGAAGATACTTACTTCAAACTTGAACTTTTCGATAACTATTAAAAGGGGATTTTATTCAGTACAACAGAGGTAGGTAACCACCAAAATATTTTTGGCAAAGTAATTAGTTATGCTCCTTTTTCGACTGGGAACTTTTAGCTAAGCTGTTTTTAGAGACATGGTATTTTCATAGCCCTAGTGTCATCATCTTGGTCGTTTGTGTCCTCGTCATGCAAAATATTTGACATTTTACAATATCTTTGTTATTACTGAAAATGTTTACTTAAAACTTGGACAAGTTGTTAACTATCAAAAGGGAAACATAAACAATAAGGGTAAATAACTATCAAGTTATGCCCCTTTTTCAACTTTGTGTTTTCACTGAAAATCAACCGAGCATTGGCGCCCGAATGCGGACGTCTTTTTATTTGTTGCCATAGAAACCAAACCTTAAAAATAAAAAGAAATACGTAAATGATTGTCTTCTCAGACACCAAATCGTGCTCTGTGATATTAGCCTTTAAAGACTTTGTGGTTTTCCTCGTCATTGCTCAAAGGACATGGTTACTATTTCAACCTATAGAAGACTGAGTGTGGTAAAATGAAAGAAAAATATGATTCATTGCTTGGCCATTGTGGACTTTTGCACTTTCCAGAAATATTCCCTGCTGTTGCACGTCGCTCATTTTGGTTTTTTACCATGATTTGTTGCCAAAGCAACGTAAAGGAAGAAAATAGGAAGTAGAAAATCCTTTGAAAATTATCTCCTTTCAATCCATAAAGACCATAGACCAAGGCTATAAAAAGATACTCATTACATTGGCCTTTACAAATTTATGTTTTTCCATTGTGTTGTCAGCTCCACAGACTGTCAGTGTGAGACATGTAGATATTTTTTTATTAGTCTGTACAAATGTGATAGCAGTTTTTAAGCCTGTACAAATGTGATAGCAACTTTGAGCTTCTGGGCCTCATTTTCCTACCTCTTCACCCGTCCTGATGCCCAGGCATTAAGCGCCTTCAGCGCTTTGATTTTTCTTTGTTCGATGGCTAAACATTAATTTCAACTGTAGTAGAAGCAACTTTTTTGGTAATAAATTAGAATCAAGTATCAGATACAGGCATTTATAGTCCGTCTTTGAATTGAAACCTTTATAGATACCATCTGCAAAAGTGGCTAACTCTTCAATTGCTACGAGTATTTTGATAAAATTGAATTAGCCTGCAAATAGTAAAACCATATAATATATTAATTATTTTTTTCGAAGGGAAAATTTCACCGTATCGGCCAGTGTATATACAAGATCAGACTGCAGGTTCTGTGCAGTCAGATCTTGATCTGTATTGTCCTCAATTTAAGTACATTTAGTCTAGCTTAGCCATGAAAGGGTAATTATCTCCCAATGGCAATGAAAGGAAGAGAAACAGATCAGTACGGATAGCGGTAGACCGAAGACAAATGAGAGGATCAATTTGAAAAATAAAAGTGACAATGACATCCGTGGAAGTAACTGATTAGACTCAAAAGCTGCTCGAATCCGTTCGATATTTGAGTCATGCCCTTGCAGAAGGGGGTTTGATACATTTCCCTGATCAATGGTACCAAGCAAGTCATCACATAATTATGGATCCATAAAACTCCTTCTGTCCAACAACCGACTGAATCATGAGGTATACTGGTCCTTCGACATGTAGAAAATTTACCAAAAGCAAAAAGGTTTCGGCACAGGTCAGCCTACGCTGGGTCGAAACGTTTTGCAGTTGCATTAAGCCCCCTTTCACAGAGTATGGCTTGTTTCATTCTATTGTTGTAAAATTATCAAAGAGTAATTTTGAAATAACGCTCAATGGAGGAGCATAGATTCACAGCATTAAAACCGGATTTGAACGTACTGTATTGAAAATAGCTGTAATGAAACTGCAATTTCGGCAAAGCTACTTAACATATTTTATTTTCTATTTTCCAATCTTTGCATATCAACCGGATGTAGCCCTCGGGTTGACGTTTACTGCCACGGTTACATTTACGGCCATGCACGTAGTTGACCGTAGTTCATTTCAAACGTAGTCTGCCGTATTGTTTCCTCGCTCAAGTAGGAAGTCGACGAGCCTACTTTGCTGATCGCTTATCATACCATTCCACGTAGGAAGAAACGATGTATTGTTGATGTGTTGCAGCGGGTACTACGGTTAACTAAGTACACACTACGATTAAGTAGGGTCAATTACTGTTAACTAAGGTCAACTACGTTCAAACCTATGGTCACAGTAGAGTCACGACATCGTAGTTAACCGTAACCAATGTTTGAACATGTTGAAAAATTATGTGCTTACTACGGGCCATAAGTTCAAACTACGTTCATTACTACGTTGAACTACGGTTATCTATGCGCACCTACTCGACTCGCTGACCTTTTGCGGACAGCGTAGATCAAGATCAGACTGCACAGAACGTGCAGTCTGATCTTGGTTCTACACTGACCGATAAGGGGGGATATCTTTCCTTCAAAAGCACCTTTGACATAGGAAAATTTGGGTTTATTCTATCGGTTTGAAAGTTTCATTTCTTTTATTTGGCAGGATAAGGGTTAAAAATTACAGTTTCAAACTTTGTCGTCTGGTTAACTCTTTATCACACAATCATGAGTTTTATCGGCCCTGAGAAAGAAGGCTTTTGGAAATAAATGTCGGTAAAGGAGAAAATACTGGTAACCATCATTTTCCTCTTTTCCCCATTACTTTCTATCCTTTTTGCCCTTTACCACACAATCCCGAGTGTTAAAGACCCTGTGAAAGAGGCCTTTTGAAAACATTGTGGGAAAAGGAAAATTGCCAACAATGTTTTCTATCCTTCCCAAAACAAATTTCATTTTTTTGGGTCACATTTATTTTGTCGTCTGCAAATGCTTTCAATTTGGACTTCTCCAAAATTTTGTTGTTTGGTTAAGAGTTAAAGATATATGGCACGAGATGAGCCACACTTTATTTGTCGTCTGCAAACGCTTTCGATAAGGACGAGTCTAAGTTTTTGTCGTTTGTATTTTACCAAACCATCCCGAGTGAATGACCCTAAAGAAGAAGCCTTTTGAAAACACTGTGGGAAAAATGAGAAAATGCTTGTAATCAGCATTTTTTCCCCCCCTTTTTCCTCAATATTTTCTACCTTTCTAAAAGCAAAGTTTGATTTTTGAAATCGTCAGGATTCAGGGGTCTTTAGACAAAGTGGACTTTGTGGATCCATTATCATGTAAAGACTTGCTTGGTATCATGTATCACGGAGATGCATTAAGCCCCCTTAGGCCAGAGCATGGCCCATTTATGAATGTCCAGTAAAATGTTGAGCGCTCTTACGCACAGTGTAGATCAAGACTAAGCTGAATGTTTGTCCTCTGACTGAAAATATCAACCTGGTAATAGATGGACCTAACCCCTTATGGACCAAACAATCCCGTTTCTTTCTTTTAATTTAGCCCGATACACTTTTGAACATCTGATTTTACAAAGGATCATTTTTTATTTTTATTTTTTTGTCATAATTTCAAATGCGATATCATAAGCATTGTTATTTTTGTCTTCTAAAAGAGTTTTTTTTTGGGGGGGGGGGGGGGGGGCGGGGGGGGGGGATCACAGCACCGACCATATTCACCAGCCATTCTAAATTCAAATATTACTTTGAATTTCCAGAATAGCCATTTGATTAGCTGAAATATTTTGCTACAGCCAATCAGTGGGCTAGTCTTGAAACGGAGATTTCGAACTGTATTTTGAACTGTTGGTGAGTACATCTTAAACTATCTTAAGTAAATGGGTTTCACGTTAACCCTTAGGCTGCTAAGCTCGACTGACTGACCTTTTACAGACAATGTAGATCAAGATTATACTGCACGGAACGCGCAGTCTGATCTTGGGTCTACAATGTCCGAAGAGGAGATATTTTTCTTAGAAAAATAAGAAAGTGAAATAGCAAAATTCTTGTTTGTACTATCTGCTTGAAGGTTTCTTTTAACTTACTTAGAACCTTATGGTTTGATTAACCTGCAGTAAATACCTGTTTACCATTTAAGCGTCTAATATACAATCCAGAATATTAAAGACCCCAAGACGGGTTTTGAAAGCATCATGGGATAGGGAAAATACGGCTTGCCAGAATTTTCTGTTTTTCCAACAATGCTTTCTATCCTTTCTAAGACAAAATCCAATCAAAGGGGTCACATTTAAATGCTTTCCATACTGACTCGTCTAAAATAAATTACGGTAACTTTATTCAATATGAATAAAACAAGAGGGCCATGATGGCCCTGTATCGCTTCACTGGACCAGTTTTGACACCAGGACTATAATTGGTATAAGGCCATATGGTTTAGGACAAGAAGACTTTTAAAGTTTTCACTATATAAGCTTATGTAAAACTTATAACCAACAGGTTAGGGCCAATTCTGACCACAGTTTTTTGTAAAAGTCCATAAGTTGAAGCTACATGCAGAATTTAGTAGTCCTAGGCTATATGGTTTACGACAAGAAGGTATAAAAAATTTTCACTATATAAACCTATATAAAACTTGTGACCTCTCGGGCGGGGCAAATTCTGACCTCCGGGCTATAATTTTAAGAATTTTTGTAGAGAACCATTAGACAAAGCAACATGCCAAATTTGGTAGCTTTAGGTGAAATGGTTTAGGACAAAAAGATATTTGAAGCTTTCACTATATAAACCTATGTAAAACTTGTGATCCCTCTGGCTGGGCCAATTTTTAGAAGTCCATTAGATAAAGCTACACGCAAAATTTAATAACCCTAGGCCATGTGGTTTTAGGACAAGAAGATATTTTAAAGTTTTCACGATAGAAACCTATGTAAAACTTGTGACCCCCGGGGCAGGGCCAATTTTGACCACGGGGCTATAATCTGAATGGTTTTTGTAAAGGTCTATCAGGTGAAGCTACATGCCAAATTTGGTAACCCTAATTTGTGACCCCCGGGGCAGGGCCAATTTTGACACCGGGGCTATAATTTGAAGAGTTTTTGTAGAGATCCCTTAGATGAAGGTACATGCCAAATTTGGTAACCCTAGGCCTTATGGTTTTGGACAAGAAGATTTATAAAGATTTCCAATATTTTCAGTTTTGTTGCCATGGCAACCACAGTTTTGACAGGAATCAAATTCTTTGAAGAGTTTCTGAAGAGGGCCATGCCAGGATCATTTCTGTGAAGTTTCGTTAAAATCCGATGGGTGGTTCCAGAGAAGAAGATGTTTAAAATAAACGTTAACGCACGCACGCACGGACGCACGCACATACGGACGGCCGGACGAACGCACGACGGACACAATGCCATCACTTCGGCCAGTGGAGCTAACAAGACAAAAATACAATGAATAGCGGCCTCAGGCTAATTTGGCCTGAATATATGAGGCGCTACGCGGGCAAAAAGGGGTAAATACATCTCCGTGATGCATGATACCAAGCAAGTCATCACATAATTATTGATTAATTATAAAATCTATTTTGTCTTGCAAACGGCTGAATCCTGAAGTTGAATGGTCCTTGAATATGTAGAAAATTTATCAAAAGCAAAAGTTTCGACCCAGGTCAGCCTGCGCATGGCTCACACAAATCGGTCAGGGGTTGTAAAAGACCAGCAGGGTCCGTCTTCACTAACCATTCTTAATTGTATTCTTAGTCTAATTCTAGATTTAGAAAGTAACGCAACTTCTGATTGGCTAAATCAAATGAGTCATGCTCTGTGAAAAGGAGGCTCAATGCATATGCGAAAATTATCGACCCAGGTCAGCCTGCGCAGTCCGCGCCGAAACTTTTCGCTATTGGTCAATTTTCTGTTCGTTAACCCTTTCAGCGCCATAGGTGAAAACAGGGACTTTTGCGGACGGCATAGATCAAGATCAGACTGCACAGAACGTGCAGTCTGATCTTTGATCTATGCCCTCCGCTGGTTTTGTCAAGCCTATATGATAAAAATCTTCCGGAGACTCAGTGGATTGTATTTACAGTCATCAAAAGAGGCCAAATTAGTTTATTTGGCGCCGAAAGAGTTAGAGGACCAGTCTATCTCAGGATTCAGTCAGTTGTTAGAGAAAATGGATAAAAGTGAAACATAATTATTTTATGATTTACAAGGTTTCATGCATCACGGAGATGCATTATGACCCCTTTTATCAGAGCGTGGCTCAAACAGTTTAGTCAATCAGAAGTTGTAGTGCTTTCAAATTTAGAAAATTCCACAGAATAAGACTAAGAATGTTCTGAAGATCGGTTGGACCCAGAACTCGTCGTTTAATGCAGCTTTACTCGTATAGTCATATATTTTTCACAAACAAACAAACAAACAAACAAACAAAAAACCACAACCACTTGTTTTTAAACTTATTTACATCAGATCTACCTGGAAAAGGTTGGGCCATAAGTTACTTGGCGTAAACAAGCGTGTTTGTGTTAACTGTCTTCAACTACAATATTAATTTAGATAAGCAAACTCATATATTTGTCATGAAAATTATTTTGTGAGGTCTGCATTTGAAACATCGAGCCGAATTATTTATTGCTCGTCATCAGCAATTTTGGATTACCAGCATTTTCTCATAAATCTGACTGTACAATATTTCAAGGGCAAAAGCTGTCAATTGAGCCACAGTTAGTTTAACTTTATTCTATAGTAAAGAGTTAAAAAAAATTGATTCAAGGTCTTCACAAAGATATGTCATAATTAAGCCTCCCTTTCCTTTAACCCTCAGGCTGCTTAGCGCGACTCACTGACCTTTTGCAGACAGTATTGATCAAGATCAGACTGCACAGAATGTGCTGTCTGATCTTTGATCTACGCTGCCCGACAAGGAGATATTTTTCTGCAATAAATAAGTTTAAAATAGCATTATTCTGTTTTTTTGACCATTGGCTTGAAAGTTTCAGTTAACTTATTTAGCAGGTTAAGAGTTAAATTAAGTGATGCAGCATATCTGATTGCATGCCCTTGATGTGTTAACCCTTAGCCTGCTGAGCGCGAATCAATGATCTTTGCGGACAGTGTAGATCAAGATTAGACTGAGATTGCACGAACGTGCAGACTGATCTTAGATCTATACTGTCCGATTAGGATATTTTTTCCCAAAAATACCTTTGAAATAGCAAAATACGGGTTTTTATTATCAAGTTGAAATTTTCATCTGACTTTTTAGCAGGATAAGGGTTAAGAACTACACTGATTATAGAATGTAGTTCGCTTTAGCTATCTCTTCGAATAGACCGACATATTTGAATAATTCCTCATTTGAATAACTTAATACCTCCTACAGACTACTCTTCCGTCTTGCAGTTGAAAAGTGTTGAAAACATTTATGGTGACAAAGGAGAAATTGTCCGCAACGAGCACTTGAAATCCAAGTTTTCAACATTTGTTTTTCTGTGTATTATTACAGGCCAACTAGATCTAAGTGTTTGTTGATTGTATTATCATATTAAAGCTACCACGTACAAAATGATTAATGTATTGGCAAAGGGGTCTTAATGCATCTCCGTGGCGCATGGTACCTATGAAATAAACACATGATCATGGATCTATAAAGTCCATTTTGTCTAACATCCGACTGAAAGATGAGGTAAACTGGTCCTTGGACATGCAGAAAATCGGCCAATAGCAAAAAGTTTCGGCCAAGGTCAGCCTGCACGGATTGCGAAGACTAACCTGAATCGATACTTTTTGCAGATGCATTAAACCCCCTTTTAACAGAGCATGGCTCATGTTAATGAGGTTTGTTTGATGTTAACGCTGATCATTTTCCACATTATTTCAGTTACATCGCGGTAGCAAGTTCACATGTTCATGCTGATCTGGAGTACTTTACACAACATTCATTCCTAAACAATGGCTGCTTTACCACAGAAACATCGTCTAAACAATGTTCAGCAGTGAGAATTCTGTCGCAATGAATGACTTTAATCCTGGGAAAAATATGGCCCAGCTCGAAATATTTGTGAGGTAGAGAGGTACCTCAGTCGATCGCGTACACGGCATGTGATCCAGACTTGCAGGTCTGGATCAAAAGCCCTGTGAGTGGCCGACTGAGCTACTGCTTTACCTCACAATCCCGAGTTTTAACAACTCTAAGGGAAAGGCCTTCTGAAAACATTGTGGGAATAGGAGAAAGTGCTGGTAACCAGCATTTTCTCCTTTCCTGACAATGCTTTCTACTTTTCCAAAGGTGAATATATATTTTTGAGACATCTTCATTTCATAATCTGTGAGCGGTTTCCATTTGGGCGAGTCCAAAATTTTATCATTTGGTGAAGGGTAGCTCTTTAGAAGCAAGCGAGATGATGGAATATGTGACTCTTTCATCATGTCTTTTTAATTAACTCTGCATGCCAAACTTTGGTAAAAAAAAAATACCTCTTTCAACGGCTATATGAAGACAATTGCACTGAAACTAAGATGTGTGTCTCGTTTGCCAGACTTAACAAGCCGACGGTGTAGATCAAACATCAGGCTGCACGTACCGTGCAGTCTCATCCGTCGAGCTATGCTGTTCCTAAGAGCTTCTCTTTTCGCCTATAGTGCTGAAAGAGTAAAAGAAGTGACGTCACTTTGTTTTTTACATGTACATGAATGGTTTCTAGGATTTGTTTTTTAGCGGCGGTTACACGTATTTCATAACAGCAATTTGTCAAAATTGACTCTTTTTATTTTCGTGGACGTTTTACAAAGTCCGAAGCTTTAGTAATAAAAATGTAAATGACGAATCTAACCGGTAGAGAAATGTAACATAAAAAGTTAAACAGATCTATTTTACTTCTGACGGATTCATTTCAGTCTAGCGTCCCTGTAAAATAAATTATCAAAAGGTCTTACGCCTATATAGGTGTACTGTTTAACCTAAAGATGTTTCGTGTGAAACGTATTAAGACAAAACAAGGTGAAACTTACGCAGTTGATGTGCAAATTAGTGTTATTTTTACATGATGTAGGCTTAGTATAAAATGAGACACATTTTGGTTCTGAAATAATCATCGCCCAGCTTTAAACAAGAAAAGATATCTCTAAGGTAAGATCAAAATTTATTTGTAAATAATTTTTACCTTAAAGTAAAAAAAAAAAAGAGAAAAAAATCATTTACTCTGAATGAAAATAATTCACTCCAAGATCTATCAGTTTCTCTCTAAAGTGTATTTTACTGTTACTGTTAATTATTATTATATTTTTTTTTTTTATTCTTAGCTCAATAGTAAAATAGTCCGAAATAACAACATTTTCTGCACATAAGCTGTTTGCTAAAACACAGTTCGCAGTAAAATACTTTTACCGCTACTTTTTACGCTTCTAAAGGCGTACACGAGCATATGAAACGGAATATAGTTGTATCTCGTCAACAAAAAGGATATTTCAATCTCACAACTCTCTTTGTTCAAAATCTAGGAAAAGGACAGAAAGTGGAATTGTTAATATCAGAGTTCGGTTCGATTCTTGTCTCCAGAGTAATTTTTCAACGCAACCTTTTTTTCATTAGAGCTTTTTTCCCCTTCCATTTCTCGCTTCTTTTCCAAGAACAGAATGTCAGTCTTGTGTTTTCTTTATCTAGAAGGCCCACAAAAAAGTGAAAATTATCGCCTCGGAACTTCATTTACCTTCAATGTGGTTTTCTTCTTTGCATTTTTGACGGTCAAAAACATAACACGAAGATCACAGTCTATTTTCCTGTTATTTTCACGTTTTTTGGTTACTAAAAATTCATTCACAGGTCAATTCTATTGAAATTAAAAAAAAAATGCAAAACAAGTACTTCTTTTGTAGATCGTTACTGCTTTCTAGTGTACCAAGAGCATGACTTACGCATTTTGTATCGTTACATACACACACACACACACATACACATATACATACATACATACATTACTGATGACTGCGATGTTGTTACAAAGCATTGATATTCAAAACAAGTGTATCGTATGTTCTGTTTTCAGAGTCTGAACACGAAAATATTTCCCTCATCAGAACAATGTCTGTCATAATCGCTGTGATCATCGGACTATTTTATGCAGGTAAATAATGTTTGTCTTTTTCATATTGCAGCATTACGTAATGACTCACCAGATTTCTTATCTTTTTTTTTTCATATTTTTCAAATTCTTAACTCCAGAACTAGTCTTCTGATTGTCTGAGTCTTAGTGTTAGTGAATCATGCAAGGCTTTTTCTACTGTAAACATACGAGCCATACTCTGTGAAATTAGTCCGCGCAGGCTGATCTGGGCCAAGACGTTTTGCTATTGGTCAACTTTCTGCAGATCAAGGGACTAGTATACCCCACAATTCAGTCGGTTGTTATACAAAATGATTTTCTGGATCCATAATTTTGTGATGACTTGCGTGGTATAATGCATCGTGGAGATGTATTGAGTCCCTTTTTGCCAGAGCACGGGTCAAATATTATACTGTATGAGTTTTCATAACTCAAATGAATGGATGTCTATTGAGGCTTCCAAAATATCTTTTACACATTACGCCGTGCATTGCAGATCCAAGATTCGACCGCATACCAGTTTTCTGTGCATTCTGGTTTTAATCTACATAGCTTTTTATTTATTTATTTATTTATTTATTTATTTATGTGTATGTTTGTTTGTTTAAAGAAAATCACTATTTCGCCATAAAAAATAGTCTAGGTCTAAAAAGTATTTCACTGCAATGCAGCCATTTTGGTGATGATATAAGATTGGATCGTAGACGCATTTTGCAACGCTCGGCTGATCGGTTAGATATAGTCACGGAATCGGCCGAGTTGTGGCACGTGGTTGCAGACAATGTAGGTCCAAGATCAGATTGCAATGTTTCTATTTTTGAATCATCACCGCCGACAAAAAGCTACTCACGATGCCTATATCGACGTTTGAAAACATTGTGAGGAAAAGGCATGAAAAAATTTGTAACCTTCATATTCTACTTTTTAAACGGAGTTTTCTGTCTTTTTAATGACAAATTCCATCATTTGGAACCACATTTAATGTTTGATCTGCATCTTACTTCAGTGTGGTTAAGACTACCAATTTACCGTCTGGAAAAGAGTTAACCCTTTACCACACAATCTCGAGTGTTAACGACCCTTAGGAAGAAACCTTTGAAAACATTGTGGGAAAAGGAGAAAATGCTGGTAACCACAATGTTTTCTATGACAAATTGCATCCTTTGAACCAAATTTAAATTGTCGTCTGCAAATGCTTTCAGTTTGGGCATGTCTACATTCTTGTCATCTGGTAAAGAGTTAAACAATTATTTCAACCCTTTACCATGTTTTATGACTAAAAGGGAAACGGCTTTTGAAAATATCGTGAGAAAAATGAATAATGTTGACAAATAACCTTTTTCTCTTTTTTACAAAAAACGATTTTTCCCCATACCTTTGCAAGACAAATCCGATCATTCCAGTCGCATTGACTTTGTTATCTAAAATGTTTATATATTATGTATTGTCTGAAAATTATTTTTTTTCCTTTTTTTGTAGGCCAGTCGTCTGCAGTGTTTTACACCTCTCAGACATGTTCAAGTTGGGACTTTAAATATGATACATGTAATGTAAACTTGGCTCCGAACACAGATATCGTTCATGTGACGGTAAGTACTACTACCACTACTACTACTACTACTACTACTCTCTCTCTCTCTCTCTCTGCGCGCGTGAATCTTGTTTAACCCTTAAATTGCTAAATAGATGACATAAAATTTTCTACTCAGTGGTAAAAACCCCAAATATTGCGATTTCGAAGTTCAGTTTAGTTTAAACATATTTTTTTTACATCGATTGAGAAACAAGTTCTTACAACTTATATTAATCTCTCTCGATTCTGCTTCCTGGAAACTACACCAGTACTCGCGCCGAATGTGTGGGCCAATGAACAGTACCAAAGTTGACATCCGCTCCCGGGTATCGAACTCAAGACCTTTTGATTACGAGGCCTTTGATTTCGAAGTTGGTTTCACTGGAAAGAAAATACCGTATCAGACAGTGTTGATCAAAGATCAGACTGCACGTCTTGTACTCTTTGTCCTTGAGTCGCGCTTCTCAGCCTAAGGGTTAAGCCTACCTGTATATTGATCTCTTATTGTTACAAGGTTGGAAGCGAAAAAGTGATGTTTAGAGCAATATTTAACCCTCTACCACCCAACAAAATTTTAGCCTCGTCCATCATCTAAAGCATTTGCAGACAACAATCCAAATTAGACTCAAATTATGGCATTTGTTTAGAAAATATTGTAGGAAAAAGAAAAAATGCTGGTGATCAGCATTTTTTTCTATACCCACAATGTTTTCAAACGTCTTCTCCACAAAGATCGTTAGAACTCGGGATTGTATAGAAAATGGTTTGAAAACAATTGAGCCATGCTCTGTGAAAAGGGGGCTTAATGCGTCTCCTTAATGCATGATACCGGTATTTCATAAAAGCGCGACAGCTCACTTATTCAAATAGACATCGTGTCTTTACAATTCTTGGCTGTGGTTTTGAAGTGCCATGCCACGCGGTATATTTTAGGATAACGTTGGAGCAAATCACGTGCTTTCTTTTATTTTTGTATGCATGTCCAGTCATAGGTTTGAAAAAAAAAAATGTACATATGTATATTTCATCCATCTGTCTGTTTGGATACTTGTCCGTGGGTCTGTCTGTGTGTCTGTATGTCTGTCTGTGCGTGTGTTTGTGTGTGTGTCTGTCTCTGAAATAATTGCTCTGTTACATTTTTACAGGTTGACAAAAAACTGTCGAAATCGGATTGTGAATTTGGTAGAAGTTATGGGTTTAACACATCAGCAATATGGGTACACCACGGATGCCGCGCCGAATTCAACATCTATTCCTGTAAGAACTACAGAACCCTGAATTGCAACAGCAATGACTTTAAATTCGCTACCTGCAATGTGGCGTCTGATCCAGTGAACTTCGTTGTCCTAAAGAACCAAAAATCAAAGTCTGAGTGTGTGCTGAATACAAGCTATGGACAGAGCGGAACTGATATCTTTGTCAGGAAAGGCTGCAGAGGTGAATTTCTTGCATGCTATTCAACATGCGCTACACCAACGAAGTGAATGACATATGACAAACTCAATACATGTGGCGAGAGTTGCATTCATATTTTAGCTATGCTCTGTGAAAAAGGGGTTAAATGCATTTGCAAAGAAGTATGGACCCAGTTCAGCCTGCGCACTTCGCTCAGGCTGACCTGGGCCGTAAACTTTTGCTTTTTGGTCAATTTTCTGCGTGTCAAAGGACCAAATTGAATGTACCTCATAATTTAGTAAGTTGTCAGACAAACCGTATTTTAGGGATGTGTAATACTGTGTTGATTTGCTTGGTATAATGTATGATGGAGATGTATTAAGCCCCTATTTGTCGGAACATGGCTCATTTCTTTGTTGCTTTTTCTGATAGATATTTAGATTGTTTGAAAATGTTTATCTTCTTTATGACTTATAAAAATACCTGAAAACTGGTCTCAGAGAGAGAGAGAGAGAGAGAGAGGAGCGAAGAGGAAATATACAGATCTAGTTAAACTTTGACAATGCAGTAAATTATTTTGAAATGAACCGCTGCTATAAACGGACATTGGAAATTTCGATACGCCTCACTCTGTTCCAGACAACGAAATTTTAGACTTGCCGAATTTGAAAGCATTTGCAGAAAACAAATTGAACGTGGCTTAAATGTTGGAATTTGTCTTTGTAACGGGTAACATCGCGTTCAACGGATACATTACTGTTTTCTAGAATTTTCTCCTTTTCCATGATATTTTCAAAAGACTTCTTTAAAACACTAGGTTGTGTAGTAAAGGGTTAAGAAGGCTACATACCTCTAATAGATAATACAGTGAGTTTGC
Organism: Tridacna gigas; assembly: GCA_945859785.2. Taxonomy (NCBI): domain Eukaryota; kingdom Metazoa; phylum Mollusca; class Bivalvia; order Cardiida; family Cardiidae; genus Tridacna; species Tridacna gigas. Next base: position 30,306,747 of record OX244037.2, read on the forward strand.
AGTTTTATAAACAGCGCTTTTTAATGCTTGATTAAAAGAGAGAAAAATAAACTTCTGTATACTTGTTTTTGTTACATAATATCCTTTCATAACACAGGAAAAATCCAGTTTTATTTGTAACTATCAGACAAATGTATACTTAAACCTCAATATTGTGTCACCTGTATAATACCAAACACTAGAACGGGCTATGTGAATTTCTGGATGATTGTGTTTGCGTGTTAATGTATGTATTTCGCCGTTTATATGGTTTGTTTATCCCTTTACCATACAATCCTGACTTTTAATGACCTTGAGAAAGAAAGCTTTCGCAAACATGTTGTCTGGCAAAGAGTAAGTTTTATCTTATATATTTCTACTGAAAAACAACAGTGCTGAATCCCTACCAAGTGACACACTATTGTCGTTATGCTCTACTATAGAAGGCATCACACTACAATATAAGGTCGTGCTGTTTATGTACATTTTCTTTGTGGGTGAATAGATATTTCCATTAACATTGATAAAGCAGAATATTAAATTCATCAAATGAATGGTAGAAGACTTTGTACAGTTGGTATATGTCTGCATAAAATGTATGTTCTGTTCTTAAATCTCCATGCTAATCAGACCGCTTTACATTCACCGACAGCCAAAAACGGGGGGAAATCGTTTTTTTTTTCCCGCTTCAAAACTGTTTTCCTATTTGAAAAATGGTTGAACAGCTCCAGTGTTAATGCAAAAACACGTTTACAAATACTCGGAACTACATTTTTGAACCATTTTTCTGTGCCTTTTGCTGGCAAAATTATTGTCAACAAATCTTTATCAGCTTTAAATTTTGTAAACTATCAAAACAACTTCTTTGCAAACCAAAAGCGGTTGCAAATCAGAATATTCTTGGAACCCTGGAAACCATAATCAGTACACGTGCCTTGATAAGGACCGCAGGGTTCCAAAGGCTGACCACGTCATTACGGGATTCGAATTAGAAACGTTTTATGTGAGAGGCCAAAACTCTATCCCTGGACAGCTGTCTAGCACAAATTTGGACTTAACCACTTATCTCTTTCAGTGCTCTTTCGGTGGCTGAAAATACAATCGACTGATAATCAGAGAGATATTAACCTTACTGTCTTTACTGGACAAGGAGACGGCATAGATTCAAGATCAAAATGCACGTTCTGTGCATTCTGATCTTGAACAATGCCGTCTGCAAAAGCCTGTGGGGTTGAAAAGACGGTTGTTACAGTTTGACAAAAAGTCTAAATACATCTAACAAATTTAGCAAATTGGCTTTTTTTACAGCCTAAAAATACTGATTTTACTTTCAGTGCACCAACGGTTAACCTTGGTACCAAAGAGGTAACGCTAAACTTGTGCAAGTAGAGCAATTCAAATGGTGTCTGTTCCGTGTTTAACGCCGCATTCAACATTATTTCAGTTGTATCGCAGCAGGCAGTGCACTTATCCATGCTTTCCTAGAGCCTCTTTCATCGGTACTTTGCACAATAATTTATTATTCTTCCCAGGCCACTGGCTGCATACCTACATTTGATCAGGTGTTAGGAAGGGATGAATCCTGTCGCAATCACTACAATCTTTTTGTTTTTTTACAAAAAGAAATGGTTCGAGCTGTGGATTCGTATCCGCGAATCCCTGGTTTCAAGCCCTGTATGTTTCCGACTGAGCTACCAGGCTCCTATATGGCAGTTCAAATGTCCATTTTCAAGCCCTGTATGTTTCCGACTGAGCTACCAGGCTCCTATATGGCAGTTCAAATGTCCATTTTCAAGCCCTGTATGTTTCCGACTGGGCTACCAGGCTCCTATAAGGCAGTTCAAATGTCCATTTTCAAGCCCTGTATGTTTCCGACTGAGCTACCAGGCTCCTATAAGGCAGTTCAAATGTCCATTTTCAAGACTGTATTTGTTTAGATTTTCCGTCATAAAATGCCACGAAGATCCAAGTTTAGACTGCACTATCCAGTATTTAGTCTAATTTTCATCTCTCAGTCTTTCATACAAGTTATATACAATCCCTAGTACAACCTAAACTTGGATTTACCAGATATCATTAGGCAAAAACACAGGCTTCTACGTACTGCATTTGAAGTCCTTGCAGTTTGATCTTTGATCTGTGAACGTCCGCCATTAGCCTATTTATGGATATATAAAGATCTTTCTGGGTTTTAGTAATCAAAATAAACTGGTACCCGTTGAACCACCCGTAACCATCCGATAGACTTTGATACGTTGTCTGCGCATGTCATATTCTTCGAAGATTCGACCTGTCTGCTATGACGCATCACCCATCCCCCGTATACCGGGGAAAAGTAGGGCTTATGTCGAAGCTATTAGCCTATTACAAAAGAATGTAGGGGCTGTTTTAATAAATCGTCGGTGAATAAGTTACATGCTAGCCGATCATAGCTGAATAAACGGCACCAGGTAGCGTTTTATTGAGTAAACGTTTATTTCATTTGAAATTCAAAGTCACGCCGGTTGTTGTTTTGAAAAATTACTCCGCTTCTGTACCCAGGTTGCCCAAATTAGACAGATGTGTATTTGTAGAATGCCATCTAGCGGGAGATAATGGACTTTGATACGAAGATCGATAACACTGCCAGTTTAGCATTGGGTGTTACCTGTTGTTGATACGAAGATCGGTAACAGGATGCCAGTTTATAATCAAAAGAAGACGGGTTATAAATTTGGCACGGATAGAGTTTAAGCCTTTACCACACAATCCCGATTTTTAATGACCTTAAAGAAGAAGACATTTTAAAACAGTGGAGGAAAGGGAAAAAAGATGGTTATCAGCATTTTAACCTTTCCCACAATGTTTTCTACCCCTTCAAAAAACAGATTTTATTAAAATTTGAGTCACATTTATTTTGTCGTCAGCCGTAGTAGGAGTCCATGGCAAATTGTTTCGAAGCCTTTTCTCTACTTTTTCCAAGGAGTATTTCAAACGGAAAGGACTTTGGCGGCACTTTTTTAGGTTGTGAAACCTTGTGGCATGACGGTCATTTTCTAGCATTTTTTTTGTGTTTATTGGTCCCTTTGGCACAAGTCAGACATGTACTTTGTTCTTGTCGTACATGTTTGATTAAAAACTGCAATTAGTCTGAGTATTTTCCACCACCTGATCCCCCCCCCTTTTTTTTTTCGGACACCAATAATAACACATCAAAGGAGTGATAGTCCTGAGTCGCCTGGTGTGTAATGGTGTCTAAACTCGTCTGCTTTACATCATCCTTTTTTTAAATTTCAAAACAAAAATCTATTAACAGTATTCAAGATACAAAATACCCTAACCGCAAAATGATTTGTATATGCAAGCATAAGTTCTGAATTGTCATCCTAACATTACAAAAAAAAAATACATGAAAAAGAAATATGTAGAGAAAATTGTACATTATATATCGCCAAGCCCCGTAGCTCAGTCGGTAGCGCACATGACTTGAGAACAGGAGGTCGCTGGTTCGATTCCCGGCTTGGCCAATTTCTTTCCGAGGACTGATGCACAAGCGTTCGTTTTGTGACGAACTTCACCATCTATACAATGTAGTATATAATACGTCGCATATATTACATTGTATAGATGCCGAAGTTCGTCACAAAACGAACGTCTGTGGATTGATAATAGGATTCATTCCTCTCTCACCTCTGACCATTGTTTCCAATGCCTTGGAAAGAATATTGTGCGGAGCGCTGGTAAAAGAAACTCCAGGAAAGCATGGATAGGTGCATTGGCCGCCGCGATATAACTGAAATAATGTTGAAAACGGCGTTAAACACCATACAATCATAACTTTATGTATCACTAATAGCTTTGAAAAGTCCAAAGTGACCTAGTCTTTTACCCTAGTGACTTCAGTTTAAAAAAAAGAAAAGATTATCATAAGGTATCATCAAAATAAAATAACTGATGAAGTTCCATCACTCTTTGCAGTTCTTCCTTAGCTTAATGCCTGAAAAGAATCTGGCCTAAGGCTTCTTGGTGACGGCAGGAGAAATCGTCCGCTGGAGAAACTGTCCCTAAATTGAATTTTGGAGAAATTGTCCCCATATACAAAATTCTTTTATAGTGTTTTATAGTGTTTTTAAAGATGCCTTAGAAAACTTAAAAAAAAAAAACTTTTTCTTCCTTGCTACTTAGGTTTTCTAAATTCAAGTGCTATAAACTGTCATTGTTAATACAGCAAATTTCACACAGACAGCTTGTCTTTCACACCTGAAACTGGTAACTTACACATGTAAATTTTTTATCTTTTTTTTTCTGTTGTTTGAATTTTACTTTAAACGAAATGTAAAATATATAGGTTCATAAAATCTGTCAGTAGTCTTCTCTAAGATATCGTCCCCAAGCAGTAAAATCCATGGTGGCTAAACTTATACATGTATCTTAATTCTAGCACATATAGCGAAAACAAACATTCTGAATAATTTCAGTAAATTGTGAATAATTTCAGTAGAATGGGGCAAACATTTCCTCTGTAGGTTTAGAACAATTTTTTTTTTTGTATGACACATTTTGTCTTAAACTGGACCTTATAGTTAAATGTATAGACTCACCTGAAGAACTATCCTTTCCCAACACAGAACGATGACTTTGGTATAACTGCTGAAACAGTTTCTGATGTGATTTTGAACTGTTAATACTCTCTTTTTCAGCTTCTGTGAAATTTTAAGAAAAAGAACAGAACCATTTGATCACTTTTGCAAGGAGATCATCAAGGGAACATCTGCATGGAATTCAATTAAAATGTGGCTTGTAGTGTTTAGCGACATACTTTTAGATTAAAAAAAAAAAAAATACCATTTTGCAACTCATCCATTTCTATCTTAAGCAGTGTGACAAAGTTTCATGAACATTCAACTGAAAATAAATGGATTCTACCGCACGATCAAGGTTTTGTCTGATTCAACATAACGGCCACCTTTTTTACCCCCAGATGACCTGATGTTCAGTTTTGTCTAAAATAATCTGGAGGCAAATTTATATCCGGTCATTTTCATGAACATTGGACTGAAAGGAAGCCATCGGAGCGCACACAAAAATTTGACTAGAAACATTCCACTGAAAATAAATGGATTCTACAGCACGATCAAGGTTTTGTCTGATTCAACATAATGGCCACCTTTTTGACCCCCAGATGACCTGATGTTCAGTTTTGTCAAAAATATTCTGGAGACAAATTTATATCCGGTCATTTTCATGAACATTGGACTGAAAGGAAGCCGCCGGAGCGCACACAAATATTTGACTAGAAATGTGACTGCTACAGCACAAGCCAAACAATATGGTCCAATAATGTGACCATCGGTCTCTGATGCCCACACAACCTGTCTTTTATGTCTGGCCTTTTTTACCAGCGGCAACCAATTTCCAACATGTGCAGTATTTCATCAGAATAAACATTTCCACCAAGTTTGATATCCGGAGACTGGAGACTCTACTATACAGTGAGACAATACTATACAGTGCCCATAACTATCAACAGCGTAGCTGACTACGCTGGTCTGCTTCATGGTTTTGACATACTAGAGTGAATAAATACAAATTTGAGAATAATAAAAAAAATGTTGACATGTTTATTCTGCGCCCCCATCTCAGGCCTGTTTGAAATCACGAAGCTTGCAACCGCTATTTAATATCTTTTAACTTTTTAAAAGCGTTAACCTATATCCCATTACCATTATGTCTACATGTATTTTCAGACACATCAATTTTAGCAATGAGTAGTCACTACCCAACCCTTCTTGTCGCTTCCTGGCCCCGTGCATTTAAAAAGAATATTGAGAACAATCTCATGCTTTGCACAAAACTACATACTCAACGGCCTGAGTTTTGCTCACGGAAGTTTTGAACTTAGACGATGCTTATACACGTCGCTTGAGAACGTTTCCATCTGAGCTCAGTACGCACTAAAACTGAATTCGTTCACGACTGTAAGCGACCCAACATCTAAAAATAGCCAATACTAGAAGATTCGGCCCATTGCCCATGGCCAACCACGGTTTTAGAAAAGACTCGGTTCAAAAATTCTGAAAGTTCGGCCACGAAAATGAGAAGATTCGGCCCAATTACTTTTCCTAATTATGATTATGCTTGTCATGATTTATGGTACACACTATAGGTTTGGAAAATGGCACGTTCGGTATAAATTATCTACATGATTTGGAGGTTTTCAGGAAACAGAAAGTCATGCAACTATAGAAGTTCAGTATACTTTTAGTACTTCATTATCATTATTTCTTAATGTTCCCAAGAATCCCCATATAAAGGTGTGATAAACGCCATTCTGCTGTCATGATCTCTTCCAATTATCTAAACTTTAATCAATTAACCCTCCACATCCTTTTAGCCGAACTTCGTTGTCATTTACCAAAACCCCTGTCATCCCTTGCTATAAATCTTAGTTGCAGTCATAGTTCACTCAAATATTGAGGGGGGGGGCGCATTTTAAATGGACTTTTCGGAAAGACTTGACTGAGCTGTGTTTCAGTATATCGCTAGCATATTGATAATTAGCAGATGTGGCATGCTTACGCAGCGTCACAACTTTTTTTTTTTTTTTTTTCAAAAACAACCAAATTTGATCAGTGTCAAGATCAAGTATGAACAAAAACATACACATACGCATAAAATACATCACAACTATAGTTTATATTTCAAACGAAATCGTTTTATAAGTAGTAAACCCAGATAAATAAATTTTACATATCATAATATATGAGTGGAAATAAGAAAAACGTCAGAATTATATAGATAAGTAAAACAAAGAGGAAAATCTACATAAATGGGCAAAATTTTCCAAAATTCTCCTAAATTGCTCCACTCTTTGCATTGGGCCGAGTCGCCTTGAACCCAAAAATTACATGTTCTAATCGGATGCTGAACATTGACAAACAACATGGAGGCTTTGACAGCTGATGCTGGCTAGTGCCGGATCCTGCAAACAAAAATAAATTGAATTCTTACCCTGAACAGTGGACAAAAAGTGATTTGGGGGAAAAATTATCGTAGATATTAGCAGCTTTAATAACGAAATTAATGCAAACACTAGCTTCGGTGGTATTTTCTTGAAATTAGTAGGCCCCTACCTTAAAATGTAATGATTACAGAAGTAGCCGCCAACCTTAAAACGTAATGTTTACATGACAACCAGGCAGCCTCCTTTTAAAAATAGAACACCATAGATTTTTACCATCGATCATTACCAGTTGGAAAAGCTCATGTATTGTCCTACCAGCTACGATTCCGATTGGGAAAACGATAAATCTGTTGGCAACACATAAAATCAACACCGCTTTTCTTCGGATACATTGTCCTGCCGTTGTTGTGCACAAAATTATGTATTTATGAGTCGGACTTCTGAAGACGAGCAAGAATCCGCTCCTTGAGCATGAGATTGAGGCTGAGCTCAAACAAGTTTTATAAGCACGGGGCCTGGGTGTAATGTTGGACCGCCACAATCATTAGTAGGATTTAGAACTGCGTCCACATCAGTTGAAAGCTGTAGATCTATGTATTGCTTTGGTATCAACTAAATATTCGCGATTCAAAACTACGTGACGTTACACCTTTTACAAACACTGCAATAAAGAAGTTGTAATTTGTGTTGGTTGTTGAAATTGTAGATCTATTTTTGGGTATGTTAATTATGGTGGAGTGAAGAGTCAAGCCATTAGATCGCTGGTTGTAAAAACTGCGCAATTTCCACTTAAATTCCGAATTCACTCAAACTCAAAAGCCGATGAGGGACAACGCAAACAATAGCGATTGATTCATAAATATGTAAATTTATAAAGAATCTCTGGTACACATGACATCATATCACGTGATCACAATATCTATATTTGTCCCACAGCTATAGTTAAACGTCGACTTTATGTCACTTATATTCACATATAAAATCTAAACAAACAACATTGAACGTTTATTATTTTGGAACTATTGTATATTTTTATGCAGGAATGTAGATTACTGTTTTTAACATTCTTTTACCATTCATTTCAATCGGAAAAGACATTTCGTATATCCTTAACAAGAGATACAATATCGCTGTTCAACTATACATTCCAACTTTAGAAGCACCTGCTGAGCGGTGATTAAATAGTGCAACCAACAGCCGTACACATTACATATGGCACTTGTAAACCACAGTTTTTCGGTTCAGCCATAATATGGGAGTGCAAGGAAGTATTGTAAAGTCTAGAATAAATAAAAATGTGTAGAAGTTTACAGTTCTTCCAAAGGTGGAAGCGTGCCGCGTAGAAAAGACGATTTCAGTCGTATCTCATTTTAGATATACTTTTCACGACTGCCATATACATAGATATATGCAAATTATACTTGATGCTTTTGTAAACGGTTGGTTATCTTATATCCAAGTGGGCGAACTGATTGTTTCAAAGATTCGAACTGTTGAATAGTTCAGTCTATAAAGACATATTCATGATCACAAAAATGCGCCATTTCTGAATTATAAATTTTACAACGAAAGAAAGACTTGCTTGTTCACTAAATAATTACAGATCTTGGTTACGTCTCGTAGACCGGAAGTGGGACAGGAAGCAGTAAAAGGCCGGAGGTATGCTTACGTCACCCAATGGATCAAGAGGATAATAATGAGAGCCTGGTTATCATGCAACCAGGCGATTTAAAAATTAGTTCAAATAGAATGGGTAAATTTTTATGATGATTTAAGGCCAAAATTTACTAAATACATATTTAAATAAACTAATGACCATATAGGTACAAAAAAAAAAAAAAAAAAAACATGCTCTGGCAGAAGGGGGCTTGAAGGATCTCCGTGATGCATTGTAGCAATCAAGCCATCACATTGTTATGGATCCATAATGGCTATTGTTTTTTAACAACTGACTAAATCATGAGGTAGACTGTCCTTGGATATACAGAAAATTGTCCAATAGGGAAAGTTTCGGCCCAGGTCAGCCTGCGCGGACTGCGCAGGCTGACCTGAGTCGATAGATTTCGCAGATGCATTAAGCCACCTTTTCACAGAAGCATGGCTCAAATGTAGATGTATTAATTACCATGAGTGCTGTTTAAATAGCTACTACACTCTGATTGGCTGAAAAATTGTTAATGGCTTCTGAACTAAAAATGGAGTAAACTTGACTGTATGTGGTAAAAATACAGCTTATTCAAACCTACAGATGTAAAGATGCATCTTTCTTAATGCAGACATGAAATTCAATTAAAACTATATTAGATTTCTATCTAAAGTAGGACTGACCAGCTTTAATTTTTGCGCCTTAATGTTATCTTTCGTCACCAGCTGGGAAATGTCAACATACAGTTGTACATATTTCGGATGTACCAATTTTCGGATACTAGACCTGAAGAAATTATTAATTGTCAGCTGATTCAATTGTAGGGTTAATTGTGAGTGTACGTGCCTAGGCACCAGTATTTATAATCTCCTTGGTTTTCAGAATGGCTGACCCAGGATGAAATTTGATGCACACAGCCTTCGGGTTCTGGACTTGTTTGTCCCAGAACCAGGTTGTCCCCGGGCTTATTTGTCCCACATGATTGCACAAAACTTTAATTATCAAACCGAATGTTAAGTGTCACATAAAGATCAAAACTGATTAACTCCCCTCACCTAATAAGAAATTTTAAAGTACTTTCTTTCGACATAATAAGGGTTTGTTTCTTAACATCATTGGTGTTATTTTACTTTTGCCATTGGAAACGGGCAAAACTGACATTCAACTGTTAACCCTTTTCTGTGAAAAGGATATTAACATGCAAATGTAATTTCATATTTTTCACCTAAGTTTATAAATAAGACAAACCTAGTTTGAGGGGACTTCATTGCATCTGTTTATACTAGGTTAAGTTCCATTGGGACCAACAAGCCCGGACAGTGAGCCCACACAAAAAAGCCCAGGGACAATAAATGCCTGTTCCACCTGTTGGGAGGGGGGGGGGTCCTTGCTAAGCATTGGGTCTTACTTCTTTACCAGACAACTTAAAATTTTGACTCCACCAGATTAAAAGCATTTGCAGTTGTTGAATAACATGTGCTTCAAGTGATTGTTTTTACCTTTAACCCTTTACCACACAATCCAGACTTTTAACAACCCTGAGAAAGAAGCCTTTTGAAAACATTGTGGGAAAAGGAGAAAATGCTGGTAATCAAACAAGTACAAGGACAGTGTTTCATTTGCTCTCAGTTCAAATTTGGTTTAAAGTGTTACCTTACCACACAGGTCTTCATGAGGTACTAGATTAATATTCAGTTTGTAACTTCTAATTGCTACATAACTTAAAATAAGTTCAGTAAAACTTTTAAGCCAATGGTAAAAACCCAAATGTTGCTATTTTAAATTTGTTTTTAGGAGAAAACCTCTCTTTATCAGACAATGTAGATCCAAGATCAGACTGCATTTGCTGTGCACTTTGATCTTGATCTGCACTGTTAGCAAAAGGTAAGTGGGCTGTGCTTAGCAACTTAAGAGTTAACTCTTTGGCAGAGGACAAGTTTCTATTAAAAATATTGGTAGACAACAAATCAAATATGCCTCAAATGATGGGATTAGTCTGTGGACATTGAGAAAATATTGTGGAAAAAGAGGAAAACACCGGCCACCAGCAATTTCTCTTTCTTTCTCATAATATTTTTAAAAGCCTTTTTCCTCCGGATCTTTAAAATGTGGGTTCATTTGGTAATGGATATTTGTGCCCGTTAACTTCATCAATTTTATCATTTTTTTTGAAAGTATTCTTTATTGTCTATAGACCTTAATTGAAACTTTAGACACTGAATTAATATTTTGTGCATTTTTGTTTGTTACAGAAAAATTCACTATGTGAAAAGTAGCTTGATTACAGTACCAGTTTGTGGAATGGTTATGTTTTTTTTGAGCTGACAAAATGGGGGACGGTGGGCAGGATAAGATGAAACCTATCTCTGGTGGCTTCAGAGTTGATCCAAGGTTTATTAACCTTCGACCACTTGGGCATGGGGGAAATTCTGTTGTGTATTCAGCCACTGACAGCGACTGTGATAAAGAAGTAGCCATAAAAAAGCTTAGCTTCTGTGATAAAAGAAGCTGCAAGTATGTTATTCGAGAAATCAGGCTGATGCGCAGACTTCAGCACGAGAATATTATCACAGTCTATGAAGTGCTTGGCTCCAATGGCTTCAGCCTGGAGAGAGGTGGTGAAGTGACTTGTAATTTGAATGAAATGAGCTGTGTGTATATTGTTCAAGAACTTCTACATACTGACCTACATCAAGTCATAGTACAAGACCAGCTAACAGTGGAGCATGTCAAGCTGTTCACTTATCAGTTGCTACGTGGATTGAAGTATATTCATTCAGCGAATGTTCTGCACAGGGATTTGAAACCTCTGAATCTGCTGATCAATGTTGAAGACTTAGTTTTGAAGATCGCTGACTTTGGAATGGCAAGAGTCTTAGATACAGAATATTCACATAAGGTAAATTACATTTCTCTGCCTATTTCTTCCTTCAGACTCATATGGCAGAGATATTTCTAGATGCGAGTAATTTTGGGGTTAGTAAACTAAAGAGTAAGGTCATCCAAAGTTTGTACAAACTTATGTTGATTATAATGATTAGAATAGTCTTAGTAAGGCATTTGTAATAAATGAGTACCCACAGCCTAAGTTTTACAGAAGGAAAAATGTTTTCAGGATTTGAATACTACCACTTACTGTGTTGTAATACAATCTCTGATGATACTATTACCAGTATGTGGAGTTTTCAAATCATTGTAAAAGAAAACAACATTGACAACAACAGAAAAAAAAAAATGCTTATCTGTAGCAATATATTACTTTATTGATGCACTGTGAAGAAATTCATTTAAATTGGTTGACCTAGAATGTTCACTTGTGAGTGATACGGTTGAATGATTGAGTACATGTAAATGGTGTTTTACGCCACTTTCAACATTATTTCAATCATATTACATATTATGATGGCAGCTCACATAGTCATGTATTTCCTGGGTTTCACCAGTGCTAGGCTAGGGCTATGAATTGTCTTGCCCAAGGTCACTCCCTTAAAATACGCAAAGGATCTTGTGTGGCTCAAATTTTGGCCCTCCAGGTCACAGGTCCTACACTTTGCCTGCAATATGGTTGAAAGCTGCAGCTTTACTGCACAAGGTTGACAACATGAAAGCCAGGCTTATTTGCAAAGTAATTTTTTTTTTTTACCAATCTACATTATAACATCATGAGCTACTTTTTTCCTATTAATATGTAAAACCTCTTTGATTATTTTTATGGCGTATTTCTTAATGGGTAGTTAAATGTGTGAGCTGTAACAATATAATATATGACCATGACCAATATTTTTATCACAGTAGCTGCTGTTTGGTCCTTAGTACAAGCTCCTTAACAGCGTGATTATGATTTGTGTCATGATAGGAGTTTGTCAGATTGAAAATTTTTTGATTGAGAGTAATTGGCTGACTTTAGTAATAAATTTACCAGCTGCAGGGAGCTTGACTGTGAAAGTGGGTTGTGATTTCGTGGATTTTCAGAGATTGGAGTTTTGAAGAAAGGATTATTCTTTTGTTTCTTTACAAGCTTGCATTTTATCTCATGTTTTCCACTTGGCAGTGGCTTTTAGGGGAACATTGCATTAACAAGGTTTTCCAAGAATGCATGGATTGTTCTACTGGACCAATTGACAAGAATGAAACATAGTTGCAAATGAAAATAAAAACCTGTAGAGGATTGGTATTGCTTTTTTTTTTGCAGGGATATCTAACAGATAATGTTGGTACATGTTGGTACAGATCACCTGAGTTGATCATCTCACCACGGGATTACAGCAAAGCCATTGATATGTGGAGTGTTGGCTGCATCCTGGCAGAGATGATATGTGGCAGACCCTTATTTACAGGTTTGTGGCATCCTACCTGTTTTTTGTATGCTTGATATATCTTAATGTGTAAAGACTAAAATGTGTGAGTCATGGAAGTGGAGAAAAAACAACAATTACAACAGTTACAACAACATTCAGTATTTAGATGGAGTTGACTTTCATTTTTCTAAAATATGAATGTAAAGAGTTGAAAATTTTGGTTTATTTTTATTCATTAGTGATACTCACTGAACTTGCTGCATTACATTTTTATGTTTAGATCGCATTTTATTTCATTCAAGTGATTTAGTTTCCACCATTTGGATATATTTATCATTATGCTCATTCTGTTTTCCCCTAGGCTGCTAATGCGTAACTCTATCGCCTTTTTGTGGACACAGAACATGCAGTCTGATCTTGGATCTGCACTGCTGGATATGGAGATATTTTTCCCCCAAAAATTTACTTTGAAATAGCTGAATTTAGGTTTTACTTGAAAGTTTCTTTCAGGTTATTGAGCAGATTAACTCTTTACCAAACGACAAAATTTTAGACTAGTCCAAATTGAAAGCATTTGCAGACGACAAAATAAATGTGACTCAAAAACAGAAATTTGATTTGGGAAGGGGAGAAAACATTGTGGGAAAAGGAGAAAATGCTGGTTACCAGCATTTTCTCCTTTTCCCTGAATGTTTTCAAAAGCTTTCTTTCTCAGGGTCGTTAAAAGTCGGGATTGTGTGGTAAAGGGTTAAGGGTTAAATCTCCATAATCATAATACACATCTACTTAACTTTTTACCAAACAATCCCATGTTTTAACGACCCTGAATGAGAAAGCTTTTGAAAACATTGTGGAAAAAAGCAGAAAATGCAGGTAACCAGCATTTTCTCCTTTTCCCACAATGTTTTCTACTCTATCACAAACAGAAATCCTCATTTTGGTTACAGTTAATTTGTTGTCTGCAAATGCTTTCAATTTCGTCCAGTCCAAAATTTTGCTGTTTGGTAAAGAGTTAAGCATGATTTCTTAGAAAATTTAGCAGCTTATCTACCTGTTTCTCATTTTGTGATGGTTCCTTTAAAGGGGAACTGTTACAAGACCAATTTTTTCAAAAGTTCATTTCTTTAGTCTCTTTAATTCTTTACCAAACAACAAAACTTTAGACTGGTTCAAATTGAAAGCATTTGCAGCTGCAGAAAACAAATTATATGTGGCTCAAATGACAAAAATTTTTCTTGATAGAATAGAAAGCATTGTGTGGAAAAGGAGAAAATGCTGGTCACCAGCATTTTCCCCTTTTCCCACGTTTTCAAAAGCCTTCTTCCTGAGGTTGTTAACAGTTGGGATTGTGTGGTAAAGGGTTAAACTCAGTATTTTAATATTTAGTGGGGTAGAGCCACTTATTTTATTGCAGGAGCCCATGAGATGGACCAGATTGGTCAGATATTGGACACAATATGCCTGAGTGAGAATGAATGGAATAGAGTGACCCAGATATTGCCACAGAACTTTATCCGAAGACATAACAGAACCCCTCTAAAACCTCTTGCAGATAGATTCACCAATATTGATCTAGATGGTAATCACAGTTCCTTTACAACACAGTCCCTAGTTTTAACGACTGTGAGAAAGAACACCTTTTGGAAATATATGGGAAAAGGAGAAAATGCTGGTAACTAGCATTTTCGCCTTTTTCCCCAAAATGTTTTCTAGCGTATCAGAGAAAAAATTCTTCAATTTGAGCCGCATGTAATTTGTCGTCTGTAAGCTTTCAATTTCGACGGGTGCGAAGTTTTGTTGTTCAGTAAAGGGTTGAAAGCACCACTACAGCTGTAAAAGCACAGCTTTAGGTGCTTTTGTTGAAGTTATAGCTTAAGATTGGGCTGTAGAGAATGTCTTATGTTTTCACAGATAATTGGATCAAAAAAGCTTCAGAAGTTCTATGTTGACTAAAGATAAAAGTTTCAGAGGTTTTTAGTGACTAGAAATATCCTTATATCTACTAATAGCTAAAAGGAATAAATCATAGTAGGAAGAGTACTAGGCTAAGTGATTTCATGGATCAAGATCAGACTGTCAGATAGACAGTTTCAATGAAGACAGTTGTGGTTTTTTGCCATGGATTCACCTGAATCTAATCTGGGTCTGAGATTGAACCACACTAACCTTTTTCCATAGTGTTTTCTACTTTATCAAAGACAGAAGTCAACATTTGAGCTACTTTCAATTTACCGTCTGCAAATGCATTCAATCCGGTCGAGTACAAAATTTTGCTGTCTGGTAAAGAGTTCAATTCTAACTTTAAAATTCCAGTGCTAACCATCTCATTGGCTGAAATATTCTGTCTCGGCAAAATTGGACGACTAGTTTTAGAGCTAGAATTACATTCAGACTGGACAGTAAATTAGATAGTCAGACTACAGAAAACATCTGATTTTGGATCAGCAATGTCAAATAAGGTGGCCTTACCAATTGAAATGCGGAATGAAGACTCATTATCGTGTTTTAAAAACTATTTGAATCGGAACACCCCCAGTTCCAACAAGTTGTACTTTGTTGGAGAAAGGAAGCTACAGGTTATACATACATGAATCAGAAATAAATGTAGTACTCTCAATCACCATTTATCTATGAAAAATATTGTTTATTCCCCTCTCTGTATTTGTGGTGGGGTTAGGACCAGCGAATATTTCTTTTTTTGAATGCAATAATTATGATACTATTAGAACTAGACTAATTAATACAATATCAACATTTGGTAATATTGATCTTGAGATGTTACTCTATGGGAAAAGTAATCTAGTATATCATGATAATGAGAAACTTTTTCTCGAGGTCCAAAACTTTATTAGGGATAGCAACCGATTTCTAGAATGACAATTTTGTTTCTGTTTTCATACAATCTTAGCAAGGATGATGAAGCTCATTATAAAATGTAACAGATTCATATTAGTACAGAATAAGAGTCTGTTAAGAACACTCCTTTACCTTGTTTCTTGCATTACATCATCTCTTCCCCTCCTCCTTCTGTACTTCTCGATCTAACTCTTCACGTTGTCCCGCTATAACATACCTCTCCTTTATACCTAATCAGTTATTAATTTTTCTCTAAATGTTAGTATTAGCTTAAATGATTTGTACTCGTTCAAGCCACCAGTTTGGAGAAGAGCACGATAAGGTCTGCTTTTGTTCTAATCCATTTTGCAGAAAAAAAATGTTGAACTATTTGTAAATTATTATGTACTGTACATTTCATAAGAATACGCAAATAAGGTATGTTTAAATAAGATGGCCTTCATACAGCAGATTTTTTTTCTGACACTTATTTTGCTCCATATTGCATAATTTCAACGCAGATTTGGTAGCTTTCATGACTTGCAACAGTGAAGTAACAGATTCAGTGTTGCTTTTTTGTGCAAATATTCTTGTACACCATATTGACCAAACATACAGTAGCTTAGAGCAGCACTGACTTCATGCAATATAAGCAGTACTGTTGTAAATGGCATCAAACTTTTATCCTAGGAACATGAATTTTTTGTTAAATGCTTTTGAAACAATTTGGTGTTTTTGTGACCCTGGAGATGAAGACTGTTGAAAACTGCAAAAAAAACCCCAAGAAAAAGCTGGTAACCAGCTTTTTCTCCCCTTTTCCACAATGTTTTCTGCTCTTTCAAGATCAATTCCTGTCATTTGAGTCATGTTTAATATTTTGTCTGCAAAAATGATATACATGTACTTAAATTGTGGACAAGTTTCAAATTTTGTGGCCTGGTAACGAGATAGAAAATGTTGGACATTTTGCTTTTATTAATGCACCTCCTTTGCTGTTGATCTTGACTTGTTTTGCTCTAAGCTGATAAATAATTAAAAACTTTGAAACTGTGTTTTTTAGCTCTAGATTTGTTGGAGAAGCTTCTTGTGTTTGACCCATCCCTTCGAATCAGTGCAGAAGAAGCTCTCTCTCACCCTTACCTACATCAGTATAGTTGTGTGGAAGATGAACCAATAGTTCTAGAGCCATTCCATGTTGAGCATGAGGTGAGTAGGTCCTCTCAGCCCTATAGGCAAACATTCAAGACTTTTGATGACTTGGGGGAGACAGCTTTTGAAGACATTGTGGGAAATGGAGAAACTCAGCCCTTTGCCAAACATGCAAGAGTTTTGACAACTTGGAGACAGCTTTTGAAAACATTGTTGGCAATGGAGAAACTCAGCCCTTTGCTAAACATGCAAGAGTTTTGACAACTTGGAGACAGCTTTTGAAAACATTGTGGGCAATGGAAAAACTCAGCCCTTTGCCAAACATTCAAGAGTTTTGATGACTTGGAAGGAGACAGCTTTTGAAAACAATGTGGGCAATGGAGAAACTCAGCCCTTTGCCAAATATTCAAGAGTTTTGACGACTTCGAGACAGGTTTTGAAGACATTGTGGGAAATGGAGAAATTCAGTCCATTCAAGAGTTTTGACGACTTGGAAGGAGACAAGTCATGGAAACATTGTGGGAAATGGAGAAAATGCTGGTAACAAGCATTTTCTCTTTTTTCTCACATTGTTTTCTACTTTTTTATGGACAAATTTTATCATTTGGGTTGCATATATGTCGTCCACTGATGCTTTTGATTTTGACAAGTCTAAGCTTTTGTTGTTTGATAATGAGGTAACTCTTTACCAGATGGCAGAATTACAGACATGCCAATATTGCAAGCAGTTTCCAGATGTTTTCAAAAGCCTTCATTCTCATGGTTGTTCAAATGCGGGATTGTTTGCTGAATGGGTTATGTTGGACTTTCTGTAAATGACAAATATTTTGCTTGTAATAATCCACATTATGAGCAACTTTTTCTGTTACCACTTTATTAACCCTTAGGCTACTAAGGGCAACTCACTGACCTTTTGTGGACAGCGTATATGAAGATCAGACAGCACAGATCTTGGATTCACACTGTCTAAGGAGATATCTTTCCCCAAAAACTACCTTTGAAATGGCAAAATTTGGGTTTTTACTATCGGCTTGAAAGCTTTTTTTTTTTTTCTTTTATTTAGCAGGATAAAGATTAAACCTGAACTAATCTTGATTGTTGTATATTTACAAAGAATTTCTGATATTCACAAAGTCTTTTCCAGCAGTCCTTTTTTGGAAGTAATGATTATTAATAGATATTTGTATAATTTCATGTGGTAAAATCTTGATGGGAACAAGAAATTAGCTCAAAACTCAGTATTTTAACCCTTTCCCAAATGTTAGTGGCCAAATTGAAAGTATATGGCAGATCATGACAATTGTAAATTGATACAAGCAGAGCTGAAGTTCTCTCAGATAGCAGAAAACATTGTGGGAAATGGAGAAATTGATTGTTACAAGCATTTTCAAGTCTTTTTTTGTTAGGGTCGTTAAAACTTGATTGTGTGCTAAAGGGTTATGGGAATTGAAAAATTGCGTGAATGTTAGTATCTATCATGTAAAATCTTGATACAGGTGTGAGTATTCATAGTTTTTCTGAGAAAACAGATCAGAGGCTCTTATGATTGCTCATGTAATGAGTAGAACTGCTGTCACAACATTGGCTGAAAACAGTCCTAATCTATGAAATGCCCTGAAATAGAAGTGGATCGCAACAGTGGATCTTGTTGACACATAGAGCACTAAATGTACATTTTAACTCTTTACCACACGACAAAATTTAAGACCCATCCAAATTGAAAGCAATAGCAGACAACAGTTTCAGTGTGACTCAAATGATGAGATTTGTCTTTGATAGGGTAGAAAACATTGTAGGAAAAGGAGAAAATGCTGATTACCAGCATTTTCTCCTTTTCGTACAATGTTTTCAAAAGGCTTCTTCCTCAGGGTCATTAAAGATTGTCAGTGTGTGGTAAAAAAATAGTTATCATTTGAAAAGATCTAGAAACAGTGTAAGTCAGAAAAGCGTGGGAAATATTAGTCAGGGTAGATTCAAATCAATACCAGGAAACAAAATTTTAGACTTGTTATTTTTGAAATCATTTGCAGACAACTATTTAATGTGGCTGAAATGACTGGAATTTTCTTTGACAGCATAGAAACATAGTTGAGAAAGGGGGATTGAGATGCAGCTTGCCAACAACTACTCATTTTCCATAATGTTTTCAAAACTGTTTGTCATTAAGAAATATGGCTTGTGATACATGTTCTTTGCTATCTGATCTTACTATTTACTTTTGGCAAAGGCAACTCGGAACAGCATTGCATTTTTTTTTTCCTGACTGAAAATATCAGTTTCATTCATGATAGCACTCTAAGGTTAAAGAAGAATAAAACTCTCATCTTGAAATAATCAAATTTTTTGTCTTAGGTTGATGAATTGTCTCCAAAAAGTTCCAGAAAATTGATCTCAACTGAAATGTCCAAGTCAGTCCAAAGTTGTGGAACACAGCCAGATCATCGTGAACCTCCCTCCCTTTCATCACAGGCCAACATTCAGACAACCCTAACTGCAGCTGTCAATAAAAACAATAACAGATCGTTAACTAACACCAATGAAAATGCACACAGGACTGGTTCCAGTTCCAACAATAAACTGTCTGCAGAAGATAGTATAGTCAGGGAACCAGTGGGGGATTTGATAGAGGATTATACCCCAAATCAGCGGAACGTAAAGAAGCCTACAGCTAAACTGAAAGATGAATGGAATCAGAAAATGGCAGGGAACTTATCAAGTGATAACAAAAATTGCTATGGATTAGACAATATAGAGCAGCTTTCATCATCTCTATCAAGAGATACTATAAATCTTCCGCTACATTCAATTCAGGTTCCAACACTAGAAAATCAAATAAAAAATCTACAAATTATTGTTGACGTCCCAGATGAAGAGAACAGAAAAGAGCGCCTCTCACCCAAAGAGAATAAAGATTCTGGATCTGAAAAATTTGTGCATGATCAAGATGGTACTAATGCTGAAAAACTAGTAGTAACAGTGGACAATATCCAACCAAGAAAAAAGCTTGCATCCCAAAGAGAAAAGGATATTTTGAACGAAGAAAAGAGAGCTGAGTCACCCAAAGAAAACCTAGAAACTGATAAAGTAGATCGCATTGACTTTATTAGAATTGAAAAAGATAGACTTCGTAATGTTGGTCACCAGGACAAAATGAAAAATGGAAAGCGTGAAAAGAAGAAGAAAAAGAATCGAAGAAATATTCACAGAAATGGTGACGATGGACAAGATTTCGATTCACTTTATCGCCTTCCAACTGAACATTTAACTCGACAGCGCAGCAACATATGTGGTAAAGACAGAGGTCTCCGAAGTGTTGAAGAGCAACTGAGACTTCATGAAGAGATCAATGAAAGAAGAAAAATGGCAGAGTTAGAGAAGGAAATGTTTGGGGCTGTTGGAGGTTTTCAGGTGGAAATTGATGAAAACTCAAGTTTTGGCAGGGGAAGAAACAATGGAACTGGGAACATCAGCCCATCCTCTGAACATTCAAGGGATAGCAGCCCATCTAATGAAGAATCAAATGCACTCAGGCGATATGAAAGATAATGAGACAATGAAATAGGCTTTACTTCACATCAAACCATTAGCACTCTCCACATTTCTCATGATTTCTCTGTGTCAGTAAATTCTACAAAAAAATCATGCAACAATGAACTCCTTTCAGTATTTTGGCACTCGGTATCTTAACCCTGTACTGTACAATCATGTGTTTTAACCAATTGGAGTAAGAGGGCATTTGAAAACAATGTGGGAAAAGGTGAAAATGCTGTATGTAGCATTCATTCCTTTTCCTACAATGTTTTCTAACCTAATGAAGACAAATCTATTCATTAGAGCAACAGTCTATTTATTTTCTGCAAGTTCTTTTAATTTTGACTTGCCAAAAATTTTGTTATGAATGGTTAATATAGCTATGGTCATATTTTCAGACACTTGAGTAATTATTACCTTCTTTAATCAAACGGTACCAGTAGTATGAACTTGATTAGCTAGTAAATAGTTGTGTATTTTTTGGCCATTGATGGATTGAATGGTGTTTAATGCAGCTTTCAACACTATGTCAGTCATATAGCAACAGCTCATATTTGTGTATGTCCTGTAGGAGGACCTCACCAGTATGAGTGAGGATTAAAACCAGGACCTCCAGGTTATGAATCCTACACTTTACCACTGAGCCAGGCAGGACCCCCATCATTTGGCCATGGGTATACAATATGCCATAAAAAAAAACTCACTCATGTGGTCACAGTTTAGTTGTTGAGGTGCTGTATTCACATATTTTATTCATGCACAGTGTCCTAACTGTTTGATGTAGGTAGTGGTTGGTATTTAGCTTTGGCAGATATAGCGAGTGCTTTTATGGGTACTCAGTCCGTTTTCACACATTTTGACTTATCTGGCAGGGACTTTGAAACCATTGTAGCAAATGAAGAAATTGCATAAACTTAGTAATTTCTCTGTTAAAATGAGTTCCCCAATATCTACACAACCTCTAGGAATAATTTCAATTTTTAAGATTGTATCGATTCCTTGCATTTGCAAGAGTAAGAACGATTCCACCGGGCCACAGAGTATATTTTTTAGTGGTTACATTATTAACATAAAAAATAACAAGATTAATTAAAATAATAATGATGGTAAATTTATGATTTTTAGACATTTATCCCCGTGTTATGATATAGGAATATTATGGTAATAATATTGTTGCAATGATGGTGTAATAGTATTAAAATAACCTTTTTTTTTCGTGGGGGGAAATACTATTGCTATGATAGAATAAAACATTGTTTGCTCTGTACTTTGTTGTTAAGGTTAGTCCATTTGCCCCTGCAGACTGAAGTTTATTGTACAGACTACTTTACAAAATATGAACATAATGACATGTTCCCTAAATTCCATGTCAGATTTTGTACTTGACATTTTTTGTCAAATTTTTATTTTTCGTAATCCTTCCCTTGAATTCTGTGAAAAAAAATTGAAAACTATGTAAAACACTGTCTAATCGTGGTCACGTTTGTCCTTGTCATTAACGAAATTGTTAGATGACATGCATTAAAAACTATGTCAGTATTGCAGCTACAACAAATTACTTCCATAGAAGTACTCGTTGCCAAGCAAACTTTGATTGGTACATGTATACGAGTTTTGGGCTTGATACCGCATAAGAAAGTCTATATAACGCTCAGGCTGCTAAACGGGACTCCAGGACCGTTTGTGGACAGTGTAGATGAAAACCAGACAGCACAGAACGTGCAGTCTGATCTTGGATCAACACTTTCCGATAAGGAGATATTTTCTCCGCAAAATAAGTTTGAAATACTATCGGACTGAAAGTATCATTTAACTTATTTAGCAGGTTAAGGGTTAGATAGTGGTTTAGGTCAATTTAAACACCATCTCAGCGATCTCACGTTCACTTATGCTTTTCTTGCTTAGACCAGTAACAATCTAGGGCTCTTTCGTGGCTTAGCTCTTTACCACACAACCCAGAGTTTTAACGGCCCTGAAGGAGAAGGCTTTTAAAAACATTGTAGGAAAAGAATAAAATGCTGGTAACCAGCATTTTCTTCTTTTCACACTATGTTTTCAACGATCTCAAAGACAGATACTGCGATTTGTGCCCGATTTTTTTTGTCGTCTGCAAACGCTTTAAATTTGAACTGGTCTCAAATTTTGTTTTGTGGTACAAGGGTTGAACAAGTGGACATGACCAATGATTAGTCCGAGTCGAAGGGTTTAAAGAAGGTTAACCCTTTCCCAAACGACAAATTTTGGACTCGTCCAAACTGAAAGAGTTTGCAGACGACAATTTTAAATTTGATGAAAATGGCAGAAAGTTATCAAAAAGGGTAGAAAGCACTGTGGGAAAAGGAGAAATTGCTCGTTACGAGCAATTTCTCCTTTTCCCACAGTGTTTTCAAAAGACTTGTACTGCAGACACGTGAAAACCAGGGCTTGTTTGGGGAAGGGTTAACTTGAACGGTGTTGTAGGTCAATTTCAAAACTTTTCAGTGGTATCACGCATTTGTAGTTTTCACCGGTCCAAATCTGGGATTCTGCCGTGGCTTTCCCAAGTGGGACATCCACGTGACCATTTTCTCAAGTCAAAGGATTCCCTGGGTAACGCTCAACCACATTTACTTGTTATTTGAGGTGAATCCTCTCCCATGGGTTATACCGTTCCCAAACAAGAAGTTTTTTTAGACTCTTCCACATTAAAAGCATCTGCAGACATCTCTGATACTGGTACAAATGCACTTAAGTTCTTTTCACTGGGTGGAGAGCATTGTGGGAAAAGGAGAACAAGCTGATTACTTGCCTTTTCTCTATTTCCTACAATGTTTTCAAATGGCCTCTTCCTCAAGGTCGTTAGAACTTGGGATTGTTTGCTTGGAGACTGTTGCTTTCTATCTACACGTAGTTAATATCCAAACTCCTTTTTAGAACGTAATATTTACGGGGTATTTAACTCTCTACCAGACGACAAATTTTAGAATGTTCGAACTGAAAGCAATTGCAGACAACAGATCAGACTCGGATGGGTTGAGCTATTACAGGGTAGAAAGCATCCTGGAAAAAGGAGAAAATGCTGGTTACCCGCATTTTCTCCTCTCTCCACGATGTTATCAAAAGACTTTTCCTCCAATTCATGATTGAGCTGCACAATTTACTGATGAATATTGATCGTCTAGTAAACCTTAACCCTTTACCAGACGACAAAATTTTAGCTTTGGACAAATTGAAAGCATTTGCAGACTACAATTTCAGCGTGGCTCAAATGGTGCAATTTTTCTTTGATAGGGTAGAAAACATTGTGGGAAAAGGAGAAAATGCTGGCTACCAGCATTTTCTCCTTTTCCCACAATGTTTTCAAAAGGCTTCTTTCCCAGGGGCGTTAAAAGGCGGCATTGTGCGGTAAAGGGTTAACTTAAAGCTTAATTCTATACCACATACTCCCGAGTTTTAACGACCCAGAACAAGGCTTTTGAAAACGTGGGAAAGGTAGAAAATGCTGGTAACCAGCATTTTCTTCTTTTCCCATCATGTTTTCAACAATCTCAAAGACAGATATTATGGTTTGTGCCCCCCATTTTATTTGTCGTCTGCAAACGCTTTCAATTTGGACTGGTCTAAAATTTTGTTGTGTGGTAAAGAGTTGAACTACATGTACACCAGGGACCGTACCCAGGAAACTATAATATGTCATGGGATTTAGAATTAAGGGCCCACTAGCAGCCAGGAGTAAACAATTTTGAGGGTCACATTGCAGGTAAATTTAATTCATATCATGTAATATTATTGATGTTGTTACATTTACAGTGACGATGTGTTACAGTCTGACGAAGTTCCAGTCCTTGGCAGAAAAATGAATTTTTTAACTACAATTAAAGATGGCAAATTCAAGTCTAGTTTTAAGACCCAATTTTCCCCGGATTTTACTCACAAACTGTTTATCTTTGGCCGCTGGTGAACCTAAAATATGCAACAATATTATAATCCATTGTTTTAAATTAGTAACCCTTATCTCGCTTAATAAGTGGAATGAAACAATCAAGCCGATACTAAAAACGTAAATTTTGCTATTTCAAAGGAATTTTTAGAGAGATATCTCTTTACCGGACAGTGAAGACTCAAGATCAGACTGCACGTTCTGTGCAGTCTGATCTTGATCTACACTGTCCGCTAAAGGTCAGTGAGTCGAGCTTGGTAGCCTAAAGGTTTAAGGAAGGCCTATGCCAATGTATAGTTCCAATGATGTATAGTTCCATATATGACCGCGACATGTTCGATTGATTGGGGTGCACACTTGCGTGTAAGACGCACGTTAATTCTACATTATTCTTCTACGATAAATTCATAAATGGCCCTAATTATATTGTTCGAGTATCAGAGACCATAAAAACAGGCCCCCGAGGGGACGGGGCTCATGCAAATAGTCTGTAATTGAAGAATTTTGCCGTAGTCCTATAAGCTTCCATATTAGACTTACTGAGTCAGCCAGTATGTGATTGTTTGTGCTAGTCAGAGGCTGGGATTTGAAGCTTTGTGATCAGGGGTGTTCAGGAACAAAATTTGAGAGTTATCGGTAAATTTAGTATTTTTTATTAGTAGTTACTCGTTATTTTCCGACACAGGTGCAGCATGCGACTTTGAATGCATATCTTAAAATATGGTTGTATAACACAAACAGATTTTATACATTGGTACTTGTGAAAACACTGCGACAAAAGGGGAAGGTACTTCTAATTTCATATTTTCGAAATGCTGACCGCTTTGAGACAAAAACAGAAAAACTGAAGTGAACAATTGTGAGTGTGTGTGTGTGTGTTTTTTATTTTGTATGTTGTTTGACTGGTCAAAAAACCAGAGAGCTTGCGTTTCTCTTTTCACCCACGCTGTTTTCTACCGATTCAATGTCACATCCCATCATTTGCGTCACATTTTATATGTAATATGCCAACGTTTTCAATTCGAAATAAATATCTAACATTTTGTCGTTCAGTAACGGTTCACGTACTGTAGCCTAGTAGCAAACTTTTGAAAACCTTGTTGCAAAAAAAAAAAGAAAGTGATTGTAAAAATTGTTTCGCATGGGTTAAATCACTGTTTATTATTTGATGATGCTCTCGGAGACGTCTGCTGAAATGTTGAGATATAGAGGGATATATGTGTAGCTTATATTTTGTTAGGCACCCTCAGGACTGAATTTCACGAAGGGAGTTAACTGTGGAGTCGCATGATATATAAACATAATATTATCTCCCTTGAACACACCTCTTAGCCAACACACTGTCAAACATACTGTCCAACAACATTTAAATATCATTTAATCCTTATCCTGCTAAATAAGTCAAGCCTATTGTACAAACCCGAATAATGTTAGTTTCGACTTTTTTTCCCCCCAAGAAAAATGTCTCCTTATCGGCCAGTGTAGATCCAAGATCAGACTGCTCGTTCTGTGCAATCTATATTGATCTAGACTGTCCGCAAAATATCAGTGAGTCGCTCTTAGCAGCTAAAAAGTTAATAAGTCCGTTATCTTTTGAAGACAGTTCGCAGCCGACAGTTTTGAAAAAAAAAAAAAAAATCCTTGTGGGATATAGGCAGTCGACACGGTTTAGAACTTGATACATGAAAACATTTGGAATTTTAATGCATCAGTGGAAATATTTTTATCGCGATGTTTTCGAGAATAATCTTGCAGCAAGATGAAAAAAATAATCTTGGGATGTTCGTAAAAATGAGTTTTGTTTTTCGTTTCTCTTAAACGTTTCTCTTTAACCCTTAAGCTATTAAGCGCTATTCAAGGACCTTTTGCGGACAGTGTAGATCAAGATCAGTCTGCACAGAACGTGCAGTCTGATCTTGGATCTACACTGTCCGACAAGGAGCTATTCCGCCCCCCCCCCCCCAAAAAATGAAATAGCAACATTTGGGTTTATGACTATCGGCTGGACAGTTTCATTTACTTTATTCAGCAGGTTAAGTGTCAATGTAGCATGTACCTTTGTTTCATACATATCTATGTGTACTACGTTAATTTTTAACTTACTGACGGACAAAATTGCAGACGTGTCCAAATTATTAACACTCAGGCTGCTAAGCGCGACTCGGTCCGCTTTTGCGGACAGTGTAGATCAAGATCAGACTGCACAAAACCTGTAGTCTGATCTTGGATCAACACTGTCCGATAAGGAGATATTTTTCTGCAAAAAATAAGTTTGTAATGTTCAGATGTAACTTTAATGCTTTGCTATGTATTGTCTAAAATATAGCTTAACTCTTTACCAAATGACAAAATTTTAGACTGGTCCAAATTCAAAGTATTTGCAGACGACAAATTAAAGGTAGCTCAAATTTCAATATTGGTCACTGATAGGGTAGAAAACATTTTGGGAAAAGGAGAAAATGCTGATTACCAGCATTTTCTCCTTTTCCCACAATGTTTTCAAAAGCCTTCTTCCTCAGGGTCGTTAAAAGTCGGGATTGTGTGGTAAAGGGTTAACCCTTACCCTGCTGAATAACTCAAGTGAAAATCTCAAGGCAATAATATAAGCCTCAATAATACTGTTACACTTATTTTTTGGAGAAAAATATCTCCTTATCGGACAGTGTAGATTAAAGATCAGACTGCTCGTTCTGTGCAGTCTGATCTTGATCTACACTGTCCACAAAAGGTCTGTGAGTCGGGCTTAGCAGCCTAAGGGTTAGCAATTATTTAGTTTCCTTTGCTCAGGCACTTTTCTGTAATACCTGTCTTGCATTAATACCGAAGAAAGATCGGCACGTTTTAACAGAAATTCTATATATCGATATTTATCCCAAGAACTAGATAACATCAGATAGAGAAAAAAGAACTTAATGATTCGTAGATCTATAAGATTGGAGAGAAAACAACAGAGAGAGAGAGAGGGGGGGAGACAGACAAACAAACAGACAGACGGACGGACGGACAGACAGGCAGGCAGGCAGGCAGGCATACAGACAGGAAGGCAGACAGAGAAAGGTTGATACACAGAAAGCGGACGAACAGTTGGACAGGTAACAGGAACTCTTATAACTGATATAATATTGTAGAGTACGATTTCGCCGTACTTCACAAAAAAAAAAACTAGCCGGATTTAGTACTAAAAAGCTACATAATTTGGGTGTAAAATGGGCATGATTGGATGTAACTTTTAGACTGCATAACGAGGACCATTTGTCTGCCGATCTCAATCAGCCTACTGTCAGACATTCATCGTTCTTCGGCTAGCAAAGGTGATTGATTTGGTCGCTGCAACAGGGAACACTAGTGCAACAGGAAATGGCTATTACAACCAAACCTTTTCGTCTGGGTCCTTGCTCCCATCAGTTGTAATGTCTGGATCAACACATACAATACATTGGATGCATTATCTTCAGTAATGGACGTAATCGTGACGGATTCTGTCTGTCACTGTTTTTCCTTTGCATTCAATACACTTTTGAAGTCAGTCTACCCAGTTTTGGTAAACACTTTTGTGCCTCTCTTTTTCAAAGTTGCCGAAGAGGTGCTGCGTGGCTCATGGCTCAGTGGTAAAGTGTAGGACTCATGACCTGGAGGTACTTGGTTCGAGCCTCACTAGATCCACTGGGTTTTTCGCTGGACTATTTTTTGGCAAGGCATTTCAGAGCCCTAAACTAGTACTTATGAAACCCAGGAAGTACACGAATATGTGAGCTGTCGCCGTAATATGACTAAAAGCGGCATAAAACACACCATTTTCAAAGTTGCCCACTGCGGGTAGAACAGCGAATCAAGTCGGCAACTTTTTCTTGCATGCTTTCTGCAGTTAATGGTCCAGGGACCCATCCAGCACAGACCCTACCCATTTCCAAATCTTGCGTAAGCTTTTTATGCACAGTAGAGTGGACAAGTCCTGCGGTATGTGCGATTTCGTTCACTGATTTTCCCAGGTCGGATAAAACAAGGCTCTCCATCCTCTTGACTCCACCGGCACCTTTTGTTCTCCCGCTTCAGGCATTATCCTTTATGTCCGAAAACCCTCACAAGTTTGAAACCGCTAGGCCACTCAAACACAACACTTCTGGACACTTTCTGTGCAACTTCCTCCTGGTTCATGAATTTCTAGAGTCACTCCGGCCCTGCCGCATCATTTTATGGCTGCACGCTGCATGTGATCATTTGGCGTTGGCGTGTGACTGTCCGGATTTTTTTCTATTGCAATCAAAAGCACTTGCCAAATTGAAAATTATCAACCGATCACGCTGATTCTTCGGAATCATTTTGAAATAACGTTGATGTGACGACATGCAAAATTTCACGACGTTATGGTGCCATTTAATCAAACTTATTATGTTTGTTTGTGTTCAAGAAAATTTTACATGCTAAGATTTTTTCAAGTGCTCCGTAACTAAGTACATACCCATTGTTTAGCATCTACAAGCGAATTAGCGGTATCATATAAACTTTAAAAAAAAAAACATATAGAGACAATAAGGGCGTGATGGCATTTATATGCGTAGCAAATTATAGCATGATCGGGACCCTAGCATGCTTGAAAATGGACTAGTCCGAGAACTTTCCGACTGCACCTCGTATTATACCAAGCAAGTCGTCACATAATTATGGATTCATCAAACCCTTTTTGTCTATCAACCAACAGATAGTGAGATAGATTGGTCCTTTGACATGGAGAAAATTAAAGAAAAGCAAAGTTTTGACGCAGGTCAGCCTGCGCAGATTGCGCAGACTGACATGCGTCGATACTTTTTGCAGATGCATTAAACCCTCTTTTACAGAGCATGACTCATTTCTAATGACATTGAATTAAAAATAAAGCTGTGAACGTGAAATCTAGCTTTTTAAAGACCATAAAACACATTTAGGACCATAAAACACAGGATAATTTCGGTAAAGTGTTCAGTTTCAACTAGGATTACGACCGGTCTAACAGTGCCCGGAAAATGTGATTGGTACAATTTAAGCAAGAACGGGCGGTCTGGGGTCAACAGAGAACTCTCATTTTTGTAATTTTGTTGCAAAACATAGTTACTGGCGAATACCCAACTATTATATGGTCTAGACGGTTTGGTTCAGCAGAAATGTTGAACCAGGCATAAATCTCGTTCTGTGTGAATTGGTCTTAATTTGTTCGTTGCTATTGTTGTTTCATTAAGACCTCAACTGTATTATCCTATTGGTGGTTTGTGTTCGTCTGGAACGTCCTGAGTCTTTCATCTCGGATAATTTGCCATTGGTTTGCTTCTTAACCGTTAAACTGCTAAACAAATGAAATTTAGATTCTCAGCCAGCAGAGTTGACCTTATTATAGTAATTTGAAGTTTTTTCCTAGCCCAAGTTACAACATCCAAAGGGCAGCCAAGTTGGCCGTTACCTCTTGACATCTATTATGCTTGCCGGTTTATGAATCAGCTGAATCAACATTTCAAGGCTGATCATTTGAACCTGGCATCAAAAGCTTTAGATCACGATCTCCATGCAGGTATGTCAATGCTGACTTTTTGTGTATACTCCTCGCAAGAGCTATCCGCTTACGATGGTGATTCACAACTGAGTCAATGACAAAAAGATGGCACTACATTTCTTGGCGGTATTACGTCTTGTTGACCGCGAGGCGCCTTGCATTAAGACAGGAGTAATTAAAGGAACCTAGAAATTTTATTCATTTACGGTCGATTTCATCGGCATTTCAGTTTTGTGCAGACAGACAGTTTATCTACTCTTAACTCTTTACCAAACTACAAAGTAATAGACTGAACCAAAGCTTTTGCAGACAACAAATTGAATGTAGCTTAAAATGTAATTTCTGTATTAAAATAGGAAAGAAAACATTGTGGGAAAAGGAGAAATGCTGAATTTTCTTCTTCTCCCACAATGTTTTCAAAAGACTTCCTATCGGGGTCGTTAAAGCTCGGGATAGTGTGGTAAAGAGTTAAGTTGCCATCTCTTTTTTTGTAATACTTCAGACGTCCTCTGTCCATTACTTTCTCACCTGAATTATGTCTCTACAATCTTGCATCGTTGACATGTATTTTACCAAACCTCAACCAGTAACTTAAATAACCATGCTTTCTAGGAAATAATTCGCCACTGGCCACTCCACTTTGCTTTTCAGGCTACTGCAAGGATAGCACTTGAAAACATTTTGGAAATTCAAGGATGGGTTTTTACAAGCAATATCTACTTTTCCAATAATGTTTTCCATATCGCTCAGAAGATGTTTTCTTTTTTTCTGCAAATATTTATGGTCTTTTTGTCTCTCAAAATGTATTACACTGGTTTATTGATAACTTAAAACGTGTCAGTAACACTATTGCCCCCACATCACTTAAGGACTCTCTGAAAGAATTTCAATTTAAAAACAAAATCAACAGAATATCAACAGACATTTTTTTTGTTCTTAAAAGAAATCATTATGCTTCATTTGACTTGACCTATTCGTAATTTAAAAAAAAGACAGAAAATATCCTTTATCAACAAAAAACAGAAGCAGAAAATGTCAAGAACAGAGGCAATCATGATAAACTGTCAAACTAGGTCTCTTGTCGTCCATACGGATATCGCGTATTTGTGATAGCTGTAACAATCAGTAACAGTGGCTGTCTCGGTGCACATACAGGCTGGGAAATCGACCCAAAGCTTTGAAACCCGGAACTTTTCCAATAGGGCATTTCTTTTTGACTATTGACAAAGTTTGAAAGCATTGCTGGAAAAGGAGTGATTGCCTGTAACAAGCAATCCACCGTTTTCAGAGTTCTTAATATCATTAAAATGCAAGATAAAAACCATTACTTTTCTTGCACCCGGTGGTTGTTCTACGTTTTTTTTTGGGGGGGAAAAGGTATATGCAGTTTAGTTGATGAATATTTGTACAAATTTATTATTTAACTTTCACGTAATTCTGTCAATTTTGTCTATCTTTTTGTCTGTCTTTTTTATCTATCTTTTTGTCTTTTCGTCTTTTTGTCTGTCTCTCTTTCTCTCTGTCTCTCTGTCTCTCTCTCTCTCCCTCTTTTTGTCTTTCTTTCTTTTTGTCTTTCTTTCTTTCTTTCACATTTTATCCTTTTCTTTATTTCAGTCTGTCTAGCTTTCGTACCGATCCTCTTGCTCTACCTCTACATCTTTCTTTTTTTTTCTCTTTTACTAGTTTCTCTCTTTTTTCTTTCACTTTCTATTTTATAATTATGTTTTTCTCTTCTCTCGTTCCTGTCATTATAAATAATATATGAGCCATGCTCTGGCATTTAAAGAGAATTTAATGCATCTCCGCGATGCATTATACCAAGCAAGACATCAAATAATCATGAATCCATGAACACCCGACTGGATCATAAGGTATAATGGTCCTTGGACACGCATGAAAATCACATATGTAAAAAGTTTCGACACAGTTCGCGGGCTGCGCAGGCTGTGCAAGTTCGCGGATTTCGCAGGCTGATCTGGATCGATACGTTTTGCAAATGCACTAAACCCCTCTTTCACAGAGTACGGCTTATATTTTCTTTTCCGTCTACATTTAATCTGGAAGCACAAGTCTACACGGGCAATTTCTTTCATTTTTACCAAGACAGAGTTTAGAGAACATAGCCAAGCATTGCAACAATTGTGTTAAGATGATAGCTAAATTTTATAGCGACTCATTTACAAATTTCTGTCATTACTGCAAAAATCATTTTTCAGTATCGTTATGTGAACATGTTTTATTGCAATGCCCTTCTACAGAGAACTTGAGGTTTGAATTATTTCACTGTATCTCAATGGAGACAAATGAATGCATCTATCAGAGGTTTAGGAGCCTGAGTAATAATAGTATTGTTGTAGCTTTATTCTCAGGTCTTCGAAACATATTGGATGATAATGATATTAATCAAAGGCTTTTGCTAGATTTTATACCTATCCTTGGAAAATTTTGGAACTTTTTCCTCGTGTAATAGCTCTATGCTTTATGCATCACAGCTTTAAGTTATCATCTTAATTCCTTCAGCCCCTATGCCCAACCATCTGTGACATATCCATTTTTTGCCTCTCTTGTCTCGTTATATTATTGTGAATTTTTTATTTATCTGTCGCTAACTCGAGCACTTTTTTTAATCGATTGATTGAATGATTGTCTGGTTAATTCTGCTATACAGTAGATTTATCCACTTATTTATTCAATCAATGGATTTATTCTAGGCGTCTGCTTACTGATGCAAGCCTTGATAAGATTAGTTTCTAATTAATGTGTGGCTCATGTTTGCCTTGCGTTTCGTTTTCGTTGCAAGGTTCCTGTCATTGATTCTTATTTTCCTTTTACTTATTTTTAACTATTCACTTTTGTACTCTGGATTTATAACAATGTGCTCCCGCATTCTGACCAGGGAAGGGGCTTTTGCATTTTCGTCTTTTTAATGCAAGGGTCTTTTTCGGGTCGGAGTTTGGTCGTACATTGGTTCTCTTCTTCTTGACATACACTTCATAATTTTCTTCTTTCTTATTTCTTTTTTTTTTTGTATTATTATTGTATAATGCTCGCCATTTTGGCGGAAAAACAATAAAATAATAATATACAAACAAATCTTCCCCTCAGGAAGTGCGGACTTAACTTTACAAAATGCCAGTCATCTCCCCCGTATGATTATCACCGTCTGTTTCACATAAGATAAAACTCGCAGCAATAAACGCCACTGTATCCTCTATTGATGTTAAAAACAGACATTCATTATGTGAATGCATTCATCTGTAGGTTATACGGTGCTTTTGAGGTGTCTTAACCCTTTCCCAAACAAGCCCTGGTTTTCACGTGTCTGCAGTACAAGTCTTTTAAAAACACTGTGGGAAAAGGAGAAATTGCTCGTAACGAGCAATTTCTCCTTTTCCCACAGTGTTTTCTACCCTTTTGGAGAACTTTCTGTCATTTTCATCAAATTTAAAATTGTCGTCTGCAAACTCTTTGAATTCGGACCAGTCTAAAATTTGTCGTTTGGGAAAGGGTTAAACCTTATACTGCTAAGCGCGTCTCACTGACCTCTTGCGGACAGCGTAGATCAAGATCAGACTGCACAGAACGTGCAGTCTGATCTTGGATCTACACTATCCGATAAGGCGATATCTTTTCCTCAAAAAATGCCTTTACAATAGGAAATTTGGGATTTTACTGTCGGCTTGAATGTTTCTTTTCTTTTATACAGCAAAAGAATTACGAGTCTGAACGACCTTAACTCTTTACCAAACCACACAAATCTAGATATGTTCAAATTGAAAGTTTTTGCAGACGAACAAATCAGATATGACTCAAAAAGAAAAAGAGAACATGTCTTTAAAAGAGTAGAAACATTGTGGGAAAAGGAGGAAATGCTTGTTTACTAACATTTTCTCCTTTTCCCACAATTTTTTCAAAGGGCTTCTTTCACAGGGTTGTTTAAGGGCGGGATTGTGTGGTAAAGGGTTAAACAAGACGGATTTTGAAGACATTTTTGGAAAAAAGAGAAAATGCTGGTAACCAGTATTTTCTCCTTTTCACACGATGTTTTCTTTCTTTTTTAAAGAAGAATTCCCAAGTTTGGGCCACATTGATTCGTCTACAGCAAATCCTTTGAATTTGGACATGTCCAATACTTTATCGTTGGCAGTATTAAACACAAAGTGTAGACCACGATCATGTTGCATATACGTGCAATTTTATCTTTGTATACACTTTCTGATTCTCCATTTAGTGATTTATGTCAAAATCATAAGCTTCGTAAAATATCAACAGGTTAAATCAATTATAATTTTGTCAGAACAAAATAAGATTTTCAGGGTATTGGTTCGCCCTTTGAAGTGTGAAATTCTAGTAAGTGGAACAAAAGTAGCCATGTTCATGTAAAAAGGAGGTTTATTGCATCTGCGAATAATATCGACCCACGTCTGCCTGAGCAGTGGAAATATATTTTCATATTTATCAGTTTCGCAGACCCGCTGTCGGGTTTATTTAAACATGTGAAAGCCTTTATCCTTAAAGCATCGACTAAACTCGACAGATATTTTCAGTCTAGAAATGTGACCCCCAAATATTTGCAAGTTTAACCTTGTTTATAATATCTAAGCAAAGCGGATCGTGTAGATCATAGATCAGACTGCACGTTTTGTGCAGTCTGATCTTGATCTACACTGTCCGCACAAGGAAATATTGTTGTGAAAGGCACTTGAAGGGTTAAGGATGAAAAATAGATATTCCTAGAAAAAAATAAGAGTAACCGATTTAACATTTGCGATTGCATTTCAATTATCTATTTGAGGATTGGTCGTTACGTTTCAATGAAATTCAAAATTAGATAACGCCCACTTCTGTTTTCCTAGATCGATAATTAGGAGTTCCAAGTGTTTTAATCTAATATTTGGACCAGATTTAGGGGACTGTTGAAGTCTAGTATGGTGGAAGCCAAGGTTTGATATCCGAAGTAGTTATTGCTCAGAAGTCATTGTTTTTAATGAATACCTGAGTCTTGTAAGCACGGTCGGAAAGTCCCAGGGTTTGTGATACACGAAATGCAAGTTCGAGTTGCAACTGGGTCAAAATCCTTTCCAAAGGTTCAACTCTCAGGCTACTAAAGGTGATTTGTAGCAGTCTAATCTTCATCTACGCTGCTTGCAAAGGCTATTTCAATGGCCATTTGCTGTGATAGTGTTTACCCTTCACCTCCTAAATAAGTTAACGGAAACTTTCAAACCGATGGTAAAAACCCAATGGTTGCTATTTCAAAGTTAATTTGGGGGCAAAATATTTCTTTATCGTACAGTGTAGATCCAAGATAAGATTGCACGTTCTGTGCAGTTTGATCCTGATCTTACTGTCTACTAAAGTTCTGTGAATCACACTAAGCAGCCTAGGGATTAATACCACTTGCAACATTAATTCGGTCGTACTACGTTGGGTTGCATTTGTAAAATACATAGAATATTGAGGTGCGCAGACAACGACTCTCATCACGACGGTCGGGCACTTACATTTTCCGTTCTTGAATGTTGTTAACCACCCTTTTTCCGCTTCTTGTTTCTTAACCAGAACTGAACCTGACGCTTTATCCATTTACTACTTTCCAATAAACAAAGTCGAAACCACATTCAGCGGTGAGAAGATTATTTGACTAAATGATGTTTACGGCATTTTTAAGAATTAATTCAGCGATATCACGGTTTAAGCTCCTTTATTCACGGGTGTCCTGGGTTCGCCATTTCTAGGCCTTCACTTGTCTGGACTAAGGACACTCTTTTTGAGTAAGGAGGAAGCCTGGATCAAAAACCTGAACCTTCACACTTAGCCACGATGGTCAGCTGTGAGAGGAATGGAACCTGCCCGTTCACACACAACCACGAAGGTCTCCTGTGAGAGAAATGAAACCTGCACCTTCACACTTAGCAACGAAGGTCATCTGTCAGAGGAATGAAACTCGCATTTTCACACTTAGCTACGAAGGTCTCCTGTGTGAGAAATGAAAGCTGCACCTTCACACTCAGCCACGATATTCACCTGTGAGAGGAATAAAACCTGCACACTTAGCCACGAAGGTCACCTGTCACATGAATGAAACCTGCACCTTAACATTTAGCCACGATGGTCAGCTGTGAGAGGAATGGAACCTGCACCTTAACACCTAGCCACGATTGTCACCTGTGAGAGGAATGAAACCTGCACCTTCACACTTAGCCACGGAGGTCACCTGTGAGAGGAATGAAACCTGCACCTTCACACTTAGCCAAGAAGGTCACCTGTGAAAGGAATGAAATCTGCACCTTCACAGTTAGCCACGAAGGTATCCTGTGTGAGGAATGAAAGCCGCACCTTCACACTCAGCCACGATATTCACCTGTGAGAGGAATGAAACCTGCACCTTCACACTTAGCCACAGAGGTCACCTGTGAGAGGAATAAAACCTGCACCAATGACTAATAACTTAATGAATGAATCTTAGTCGAGCCCGAATTCGAACCAGTGTTGTATATAATTAGGAATAACAGGATATGTACATCCTATCAGTCGGTAGCGTACACGACCTGAGACCAGGGGGTCGCTGGTACGAACCCCTAGCTTGGCCAATTTCTGCCCGATGTTTGATGGTAGTCATTACGAAAGGATTCATTCCTCTCCCATCGCTGATCATTGCTTAGACAATGTTTATGTGGGAACAAAGCCGGTGGCTTTGGAAAGCTTTTGTACAAAGAACTGGTAAAATACGCTGTAGGAAAGCATGGATAGGTGCACTAGCCATCACGATATAACTGAAATAATACTTAAAACTGAGTTAAATACCATAAAAGCAAACAATTATCCTATTAGACAGGTTCAGTTTGGCTTGATCTTACCCCTTAACCCTCATCCTGCTGAATATGTTCAATGAAACTTCAAGCCAATAGGAAAAATCCGAATAATGCTATCTCAAACTGTTTTTTTAGAGAAAAATGTCTCTTTACCGGAGAGGGTGGATCCAAAACCAGACTGCACGTTTTGTTCAGTCTAGTCTTGATCTACACTGTCCGCAAAAGGTCAGTGAGTTGCGCTTAGCAGCCTTAGTGTTACCCTTACAATTACCACAAGAGCAGCCAGGAGCATTCTCAGTATGTGTAGAGTAAAGGGAAGCTGGACTAGGTTATTATGACAAAAGAAAGGACAGTGTTGCTCTAAGACCACACTGCACCCTCAGTCCAGTCTGATCTTAGAGCAACACTGTCAGCAAATATTCCTCTCAGCTCATGCTAAGAATTAAATAGAACACAAACACTTGCCACAAGGAGATTTAACAACGACAACGAAATTGTCAGGGAGAAAGGGTACAACATTTACAGGGTTAATGATTCACTCACACAAAGCAAGCTAAATCAAACCGTTCTTTTTCAGTCGGTATTAAACATAATAAAAAAAGATCAGTTTCAAAACTCCATTTTACAATATTAAACAAGGCAATGCATAGTGTAGTTTCAAGATCAGAATGCACGTTCTGTGTCGTCTGCTCTTAATCTTCACCGTACGCAATGATCTCTGACTTTATGCGAGGCGAGCTAAGTCAAGGGTCGGTAATTAAGCATCTAGCTGGAGTGCGCACATTTGTTTTTGGCAGGTTTTCATACATTGTTTCCTGTTCATACACGCTGGTTTACTAGTGTCGTTTGTGTGAGATAAAGCGAGGAAATGTAATATGTTTTATACAAAGAGTACGTATAATGATGCCAATCATGTTTTCACATACATTCATTTTCTGTCTCTGTTTTCTCTCTTTCATTTGCGTATATGTTTACATATGTTAGTATATATTCTTCTACATTATGTGTACTGTTTCTCGGCCTCTGACTAACTCACTTTCTCTCTCTCTCTCCGTCTCTGTCTTTCATTTCCTCTGACTGATTCTTTCTCTCTTTCTCTGGCTCTGTTTATCAGATTGTCTGTCAACTTTTCTGTTTGTTCGTCATTCATTCCTTCATTTGGTCAGTCGGTCGGTGTCAGTCAGTCAGTCAGCTAGCCAGCCAGTCAGACGGCTAGTCTGTCTGTCATTCGGCTAGTCTTGCCTTTACTGGCTCTTCATTCTTTTCTCTGTCTATGTCACTCTCCGTCTCGCTTTGTGTATATCGGTGTTCTTCCCTATCTCTGCTTCTTTGTTTCTGTCTGTCTCTCTGACTCTCTGTCTCTCTCACCTCAAGTATACAAGAAAAATCTTTTCCCAGTTATCAATAGAGGCCGTCTATTTTCAGCTATAAACATTTAATCGTGATGAATAGACTCTTAATTTCCATTTTGTGGTTTTCCTGTTTATCAACGAATAAATCTGCTAATGTAGGACGTTTCCAAGTGCTGTTCTTTATAACACGGATCGTATAAAATAATCAGTGTATAATAATAAGACATCTGGTTATCCTATGAGGAGCCGACTGTCTGTTTGTCTATCTGGCCCTTTGTCCGTCCGCCTGTCTGCCTGTCCGCCTGTCTGTCTGTCTGTCTTGTGCCAATTGTCACAACTGACATTGTTTAACCCTTTCCCAAACAAACCCTGGTTTTCACGTGTCTGCTGTAAAAGTCTTTTGAAAACACTGTGGGAAAAGGAGAAATTGCTCGTAACGAGCAATTTCTCCTTTTCCCACAGTGTTTTCTACCCTTTATGAGACCTTTCTGCCATTTTCATCAAATTTAAAATTGTTGTCTGCAAACTCATTCAATTTGGACCAGTCCAAAATTTGTCTTTTGGGAAAGGGTTAAAGAAATCGAATCCGACCTGTGTGCCTTTGCGGTTGTAGGTAAACATCAGACAGCATAGAAAATGCAGTCATATTCAGACTTAACGCATAACAAAATCATAAAACTACGTGATACAACCCGACGAGAATGGTTTCAGCAAGTTCATCCCTCTTTCACCGTTAACCATTAGCTTTGACAAAATTGAATGGAATTTTGGAGTAAAAAAAATACAAATAAAAAACCTCAAAAAACTGCAGTGACAGGGCTGGTTTGCCAAAGCATAGTACAAAACATCTGACAGAGTAGATTCAAGATCAGATTGCACGTTTTGTGCAGTCTGATCCTTACCTTCAGTGTTCAAAAATAGTAACCTGATCTTAGTCTGTTGTACGTGGGGTGTTCATAAAATAGTAAGACTTTCCTCATTACTTTCGTAATATTGAATCTATTCCTTCATACATCAAACTTCTATAGATTAACGTCACGTAAGCAAAACTTTGCTAGATTGGGTGGGTGATCGTGTTTTAACTCTTTCGCTGCCAACTTAACCCTTAGGCTGCTAAGCGCGACTCAAAGACCGTTTTCAAACCGTGTAGGTCAAGATCAGACTGCACAGAAGGAGTCCAATAAGGAGTTATTCCCCCCCCCCCCCCCCACCCACCAAAAAAAAAACTTTGAAAAATCGCAAAATTTGTGTTTTTAGTATCGGCTTAAAAGTTTCATTTCACTTATTTAGCAGTGTAAGGGTTATTGGATTCGACTTTTCTCAAGGCCTGTAAATCTCATTTCGTAGTATTTGACGCTAATTTTGGTCAAAGCATCAGGTAGCGGACGGTATATAGACTGAAGATCAGACTGCACAAAACGTACAGTCTGATCTTGATCTATGCCGTCCGCAAAAGCTATCTAAGGCGACATGGGCAGTAAAAGAGTTGAAATTCCAGTTATTTGAAAACACTTGTCCTGAGGGGACAGGGTCTGCTGACGTTCATGAAAGACATCGGGTGTTATATTCGTGACGTTCTAGACGTTTCCAACATTTTTCGAAGAATTTGCCTTGGAACTGCACACATTTTTTATGTCTTTCTAGGCGTTTATCAAATACTGGTCTAAACCAAGTCATATCTAATGTTGAATTAATGGTAGATATCTTTGTCCCGGGCTCTTTGAATGTCATGAGCCAGCACCCTTCTTTTATTTAAAACCGGAAATGTCACAATTGTGATTTCTTTGATACCCTCCAAAAATGAAATGCATTTCGTAATCTATGCAACCTTGGAAGCGTCAAGAGCAAAATTTGGCATTAAGATACAAGAATGATTATAGTTTGATAAGTAAAGATGAAATGAGTTAAAAACTAGGTACAGATGTATGTTTAAGTGAAATTCGGGTTTCCATGGACTGTAAAATTACACAAACACCGCATCCTTCGATGGATTATTTGAGCGTAATCCAGCTACGTGCTGGGAAATCTCACTTATTTACTTTAGCATCTTCATTTCAGTTCCATAATGGACGCCATGACACTCTATACAAATATTGCAGTAGATAGTGGTGGCAACTGAGATAATTAGACTGTGCGCAAGATCTTATCATTGACATCACGTTTCTGGGTAATGCAATTATACCCAGTCAGATACCTGTTTACATCTACCTGACAGGCAGGGATGATACAATGATTATTGCGCATGCCTACACGCGTATGAATACAAAGTCTGAGATCGAATCAGTATAATTATTATGGTACCTAGTACAAATGTTTATGGATTTATGTGTATGACATATATGATAAAGGAATATTCACGAAATTGCATTGTATCATGAAATTGTGATATGTTAGTATAATGGTCAACACTCTTTTAAAACTCATGGTCATGTTATCGAATTTAAGCATCTGCAAAATAGGTCCACATCATTTGATGCTGAAAAATTTTCTGATCAATTCTCAATTTATAACAGAAGGCTTTGCTTTTACTCATATTGTTGATCTAGATCAGGCTGACCGAATTATGCACTGCAACTTCGGATATTGTGTGTGATGTTTTGGCTAGAATATCATACACAGCATCTCGCAGTACAAATCCCGTTTACAGAGATAATGTCTAGATTTATATAAATTGAAAGACATGTGCTGTTTCCACAAAATTAATATTTTCCCTTTTTTTTTTGTATTCTAACGGCGACATTTAAATTTGCAATTATACATTTCTACCTGTACCCGATTTTCTATTTCAGAAGATTCATTTTAACCCTTGTCCTGCTAAAAACGTTAGATAAAACTTCCCTGCCTATAAACCCGAACGTTACTGCTTCGAAGTTATTTTGTGGCGAAAAATATCCCCTTATCGGACAGTGTAGATCTAAGATCAGACTGCACGTTCTGTGCCGTCTGATCTAGATCTACACAGTCCGCAAAAGGTTACTGAGTCGCGCTTAGCAGCCTAAGAGTTAAAAAAAAAAAAAACCACTCAATGCTTTCGCATGCATTAAACCTAAATTCACATTGATTATCCATGTTGAAACATATTATTTTTTAAAATGTATTTGTCTGCAAATTTGTTTCATGGGAATGATCAGCTGAAATGTAATGTAGCGCATTTAATTTAAAGAAACTACATTAATAAATTTTATTCTTTTCAGGTACTACTGTGTGATAATTAACCGCTGCGAAGCCCAAAACGATTTTAGATTTTTAGTGACAGTGTAAGTTAATATCAGAATGCACAGATAGTTCAACTTGGATAAACACTGTGCTATATCAAACAGGATATTTTATCATTAAGCGCCTTGGATTCTTTCTCCCTGACTCAAAATATCTGCTTGACAAACTTGGCAAAATGACCTGAGTGATAGACACAGAATCGTGCGACTTAAAGAGGACAAGAGAAAAAAATAAAAAACTGAAACAAAAAGTATCGCAATGAATTCACATACTTACATCTACCAGATTGAATGTTTTACTGGTTGACAATGTGATTATAGATGAAAATTCACCAGAGCCGATGGATTTCTTTCGTTAAAGGAAGAATCAACCAATCTCTTTTGATCGTATTTTTAAAGGAACAACCACATCAAAAAAGAGTACCTGCTTGTGCATGAGATAGTTTCTCACTGCATTTAATTTACGTAAAAAAGATGGCTGACATCACTGGTGTGTCTAATGTAACTTCCCTTTTTTTGAAAGGAAGTGACGTATTGCAAATCGAGGACGTTTTACATGGAACAATACAAAATTATATCACGTGGGGAAGGAACGTACATCTATTATGGTACATGCTCGGGTTCATTGGAAACGTAATTTCTATTAAAATATGGACTTTACCACAGATGTATGAGATTTGTTCCTATGCTATGTATCTAACGGCGATATCGGTGTGTGATATAGTCTGCTTGGTTCTGCACATGTTTTACTACGTTTCATTCTTTTGGAACATGAAATCTTTACAAGACACAACGTTATGTGAAACCTGGACGATAGTTTATATGATACCTCAATACATTGGTCTATTTTTAGTGACTGGTTTTATCACTCAAAAACTTATGGCAATTAATGATCCATTCCTTAGCAACCGTTACCTGCCAAGACAAAATGCTGCCAAACAAATTGTCGGTATCGTGGTGTTTGTTACTACCCTTTCTTTCCCACTCGCATATCTGTGGAAAACCGAAGACAGAGGGGACTGTGAGAGAAACTATCAACAACATCTGCAACAGACAGGAGCTGTATCCGAGGATGCGAAACAAACTTATGATTCCCAGTACATTCTCCTATATTGGCTTACTGACATTGGTACCTATGTTCCTTTGATCACCCTGGTGTTAAGTATTTGTATCATAATTAAATCCCGGAAATCGAACGAAAGCCAGCCATTAGCTAAGGGAGTAAGACGCGATTCTCAGGTGGCCAAGACCAAATCATATTTCCACCAGTCAACGGTAATCTTGTTGAGCCTTTCGTTCTTCAGGATGCTGACCTATTTACCAAACACAGTTTTACTGATTCTGAGGCGACTTGGTTACGTCGATCCTTCCAAGTTACCCAGAGTTTATTCCATACCTGAGGCAATGAGAAGTGAACCCTGGAAATTATACACACGATATGCATCGACAAAGATTTGCTGTGATATTATAGAGAATTCCCACCTGGCGCTCGGAGTGTTTATTTATATTCTGTCTTCACGCCATTATCGTAAAGAGATTGTGATTGGGGCAGCCAGGCTCATGGCGATGTCTCGAGACATTTACAAGTATTGTGTCTCCCTCACTAATAGCATTAAATGTAAACTTACAGAGACAATTTAGTGTTATTGACCGGTCTGGGAAATATTTGAATATTCTTTCTTTGTTGGTTTCCTTCTCGTAAGCTATGACAATAAAACCCTCAGTTTCTCTGAGCATTTTTTTTTTTGTATTTTCTCTTGACGTATTAAGCGTACCTACCTAAATCGTTATCATGGACCAGGCCTGTATTCACCAACCATTCATAAGAACGTTCTCAGTTTATTCTCCAGAATTTTATATATATGAAAGTGAAACAACTTCTGATTGGCTAAACCATTTGGTTTAGCCAATCAGAAGTTGTGTAACTTTCAAATTTTGAAAATCTTTGAGAGTAAAACAAAGAATATTCTCAAGAATGTTCGGTGAATACGGATCCAGACTTCACAATGGTGCTGTTTGATCTTGAGTTTAAACAACTCGACACGCTTATATATCAATATGTTCTAGGCAAAGAACGTCTTGAAATGACTTTATTTTTGAACTGATGATAAAATGTCATTTTCAGCTCTTCAGCATTCTCATAGTTAATTAACCCTTTACCGTACAATGCCGCCTTTTAACGCCCCTGGGAAAGAAGCCTTTTGAAAAACATTGTGGGAAAAGGAGAAAATGCTAGTAACCAGCATTTTCTCCTTTTCCCACAATGTTTTCTACTCTATCAAAGAAAAATTGCACCATTTGAGTCACAATGAAATTGTCGTCTGTAAATGCTTTCAATTTGAAAAAGGCTAAAATTTTGTCGTCTGGTAAAGGGTTAATACCAAAAGAAGCCCTTTTAATCCTTCTCCTGCTGAATAAAAGGAAATGAAACTCTTAAGCCGATGGAAAAATACGAAATGTCAGTATATCAAAGTTGTGGAGGTTGGGGAAACATCTCATTATCGGACAGTTTAGGTCCAAGATCAGACTGCACGTTCTGTGCACCCTGATCTTGATCTACAGTTTCTGCAAAAGATCAGTGAGTCAAGCTTAGCAGCTTAAGGGTTAACGTTAATCAATTTGACTTTGACTCCTCCAATTACCCCTTTACTAACAATCCCCTTGGGCACTGAGGAAGAGGGCTTTTGAAAACATTGTGGGAAAAGGACAAAAAAATTGCTGGTAAGAGGCATTTTCCCCTTCCCACAGTGGTTTTTACCCTCTCAGATACGAGCTGCATTAGTTGAGCCACATTTCAATTCGTTTCTCCAAAATACGTTTGAAATAACATTATTTTGGTTTTTACTATCGGATTGAAAGTTAAAAGCTTATTTAGTAGGCTAAGAGTTATTCACAGGAAAAGCTACATTGCAGGATTTAAAGCCAGAATTATTTGATGATTTGCTTGGTTTAAAGCATCACGGAGATGCATTA
The DNA here is from genome assembly GCA_945859785.2 of Tridacna gigas. Lineage (NCBI taxonomy): Eukaryota > Metazoa > Mollusca > Bivalvia > Cardiida > Cardiidae > Tridacna > Tridacna gigas. The sequence goes on from OX244037.2 coordinate 30,350,922, forward strand.
AACCACCTTTTGCCAGAGCGCAGCTAATTTATTTTAAAGGTATTTTTGGTCAAGCAGCAGAATATTTATGAGGGAAAAAAAAAGGTAGACGAGAATTTTCACATGTGGAGTATTTCTCGTTTTGCCGCAGAGCCATGATCAGCCATCTCCCTATCAATGCAATTCACATCTCAAAGGGCACTTCAAAAGCATCGCTTACTCACGGAAAAAAAAAATCCATCCGGTATAGCATAAAACCCGACAATACTTTATCAGAACTGACTTCACACGAGGTGCGTTGAGCGTAATGTCTTACTGCCAAGAGCATTTTTATATATGAACCATGCACTATGAAAAGGGAGGGCTTTAAAGCTTTTGCGAAAAATATCGGCTCAGGTCAGCCTGCGCAGTCCGCGCAGGCTGACCTGGGCCGAAACTTTTCGCTACCGGTCAATTTTCTGTATGCCCAAGGACTGGTTTACCTCATGATTGAGTTATTATGGAGCCATAATCTGGTGATGGCTTGACTGGTATATTGTATTATGGAGATGCATTAAGCCCTCTTTTGCCAGAGCATGGCTCATATCTAACAGATGTTTATTTTTCTAACAATTGAGCAAGGCTGAAAAAAGTGGGAAATGGAGAAATTGCATATGTGGAAAATTTTTTTCTTTTTGTCGGTATGCTTGCAGAATTGCTCATGTGTTAAACCGACATCAACATGGTGATTATCCATACTTTTTACAGATATTTTCAAAATTGTCTGCTGCAAATTTGTTACAGGAGAAAGAAGGTTAAACGTAATGAGGCCATTGAAGCCACGCTATTAGATTGTCTTATAATGGTCGACATTTCTGCCCGTAGGGAATAGATCACGGCTTCTGTCTGTTGCTTTTTGCAGACAGATGTATGATTGAGCCATGCTCTGTGAAAAGGGGACTTAATGCATTTGCAAAAAGTATCGACCCGAGTCAGCCTTCGCAGTCTGCGCAGGCTGACCTGGGCCAAAAATTTTTGCTTTTGCTTATTTTCCTGCATGTCAAAGGACCATTCTACCTCCAGATCCAGTCGATTGTTAGGCAAAACGGAATTAATGGGTTGAAAATGACTTGCATGGAATAATGCATCGCAGAGATGCATTAGGTCCCCTTTTGCCAGAGCATGGCTTATATATCTATACACATTACACTGTTCTTTGGTCTTCGCTGTTCGGTGTTATGTGATTTATTACGACCAGAAATAGTCTAGTGATTGCAAGACCATTGTCTAATTCTAAGCTACTCTAAATTGTATTCTCATTCGGATTACGTATTTAGAGGTTAACATCATTGGGTTAAAGCAACTAAAAAAAGGCGAACATTGAGGTTTTAGAAAATTCTTGAGAAATACAATGTAATTTACTATTGGTGAAAATGGCTCCTGGTAGCCTCCCCCCGTTCTCTTATTCTCTTCTAAGAGTAAGAATATATTTTTTATTATCATAATTATCATTTCTCACGCACTTTATGAATTTACAATAAAGAGACAAGTTGAACAAAATGAATTTACGATGAAAGGCTTTATTCTTGAGAAAAGAAAGCGAATGACTTCTTTACCTACTCCGACATGCTTTTTTTCCGTCTTGCATTATTCTTATTATTCTTTTTTTTTTTTTTGAAAATCTGTGACAAAAGAATAACGACACTCAAACCCTTTACCACACAATTCTATGTTTTAACGACCCCGAGGGATAAGGCGTTTGAAATTCTTACGGTAAATGAGAAAATGCTGGTAACCAGTATTTTCTCCTTTCCCACGATGTTTTCTGCACTTTCAAAGACAAACTTCATCATTGAAAACGCTTTTAGCTTGTCGTCTGAAAATAATTTCAATTTGGACCAGTCTAAAATTATGTCGTCTGGTAAAGAGTTAAAAGTACGTGTAATTTCTTCTTTGGCTACATTGCTGTACATGTGTCTGCAAGTGATTTGTTTCTCGTCCAACAGCCTACCACTGGTGAAAATCATGGAGATAAGTTATTTCTACCTTTGCTGAACAATGCAGGTACACGCTATCCGCACTCCAGAGAGAGGTCCGTTTGCATATTACAGATGTCAAAAATGCACTGAAGCATTCAGTTTTTTGGCATCATATCAGAATTCTATCTAATACACAAATATAGTTTGTTTGTTGTTTTTGTAATTTATTCTGAATCGAAATATCTCAGGATAATTAAGTGCTGTTGAAGAAATATTTACAGAAATCGTGAGAAATATACGAACGAAGGAACCGTTATTTTAGATATCCAGAAGGGTTGAAAGCAGTCTTTCACACAAAGATTTTTGAAGAATGTAGCAGAAAAGAACCCATTTCCCTTGACATAATCCGTGTAAACTTGATTAAAACGTGTGATAACCTTAAAATTCTAAATGTATGTTAACGTATGTAAGAGAAAAGTTTCTGCTTACTTACTTGTAGTACCATTGAAACTCAAAAAAACTTGTACGAAACTGATTATGCAGCAGCACATTACAATGGAAGAGAGATAAGTAACTAGAATTTTATGTTTGGCTTATTTCCCTTTGACAACTTAAACGTATTTTAAACGAATGTGTGTTTCATTTCCCGCTTAAAATCCATGTAAGTTTTATGAGCCAATATGTTAAAAAAAAATTATCATTTTTTCTTTTGATACAATCTTTTAAGATGCTATCATTCAGTAAATCTTACCCTGTATTTCACAAGAATGATTTCAAAGTCTTCTGCTTCTAATTTGTTTAAAAACACTTTACCACACAATCCCGAGTTTTAACGACCCCGAGAAAGACGCCCTTGGGGGGGGGGGGGGGGGAACATTGTGGGAAAAGGAGAAAATGCTGGTAACCAGCATTCTATCATTTTTCCACAATGTTTTCTATCCTTCCCAACACAAATTTCAATTTTTTGGTCACATTTATTTATTTTGTCGTCTGCAAATGCCTTCAATTTGGACTAGTCTAAAATTTTGTCCTTTGGTAAAGAGTTAAGGGCTAATCCCTTTATCGAACAATCTCGTTTTTTAACAAACCTGATAGAAAAGATTTTGAAAACATCGTGGAAGAAGGAGAAAATGCTGGTAACCAGCATTTTCTCCTGTTCCCAGAATGGTTTCTACTTTTTCACAGACAAAATCATCGTTTGAACAACGTTTGGTTGATCATATGAAAATGCTTTCAATATGAATGGAAAGGTCTAAAATTTCATTGTCTAGTGACGAGTTTATCCCGGATTTAGCATTGCTTCAAAAACAAACCTTCAGTCTCCCCGGAGTTTTGTTAACCTCTACAAGACGTCTTGTGTCTGTATTTCCGGTAAATCATAAGCAGACGTCGTCTGGTTTTGATTCCCAAGTGAAAATATGCTGCTGTTATATAGCTTATCTAATCATTTTTTCACCTTTTGTGATTTCAAGTTGGAAGGATGAATTTTGCTCGCGGTTCATGAAAACCTAAATCAATTTTGGTGCCATATGGATGTAACGAAAATATTTATTCCGTAGGTTACACCTTGTGATACGTGCAAGTTTACAGTTTTTATGAAAAAAAAAAAAACCCTGGGCATCTGAAAGAGACCGTACAAACTTTTGTGCAAAGTGTAGATCAAGACCAGGCTACACAGACGTGCAGTCTGATCTTGGATCTGCACATTCCGATAAGTTGAGATAATATATATATTTTTTTTTGGAGGGGGGGGGCAAAGAATTATGGAATCGCAGTACTCTACTTTTTCATGTTGGATGGACTTTTTTTTCATTTTTCCTGTTTGAGGCTTAATCATTTACCATACAGTCCCGTGTTTCAACGACCCTGAAGTAGACAGCTTTTAAAAACATTATGTGAAAAAGAGAAAATGCTGGTAACCAGCATTTTCTCTTTTTTCCAACAATGTTTTCTTCTTTTTTGAAGACAAATCCCACCATATGAGTCACATTCACCTCAAAATGTGTTCAATATGGATAGGTTTAAAATTTTGTTGTGTGGTAAAGGATTAACCCTTTGGCTGATAAGCGCGACTCACTCACCTTTTGCGGACTGCACAGAATGTGCATTCTGATCTTGTATCTACACTGTCCGATAAAGAATTTTTCTTTTTGTATAAAATAAGTTAAAAAAAAAACAAAAAAAACATTATTCGGCTTTTTACTATCTGTTTCAAAATTTCATTTCACTTGGAGGTTAAGGGTTCAGTGGTCAGTATAGCTTATATAAAATACATGTATCGGAAAATATAGATCCCGAATCAGACATTTTTACGAACGTAAGGCCCTTAAACTGATCTAGCCTTGCGTGCCGAACGTCGACTCTTAGAGGGCCAAATATTTTACATAATTAGTTTTAGTCAAGTCGAAAAAGAATGTATGTGCCATGCTCTGTGAAAGGGGCACTTATTGCATCTGCAAAAAGTATCGGTCGAAACTTTTTGGTTTCGGTCAATTTTCTGCATGTAAAAGGACTCATGATGAACCCTTTCCCAAACAAGCCCTGGTTTTCACGTGTCTGCAGTACAAGTCTTTTGAAAACACTGTGGGAAAAGGAGAAATTGCTCGTAACGAGCAATTTCTCCTTTTCCCACAGTGTTTTCTACCCTTTTTGAGAACTTTATGCCATTTTCATCAAATCTAAAATTGTCGTCTGCAAACTCTTTCAATTTGGACCAGTCCAAAATTTGTCGTTTGGGAAAGGGTTAAGTAGGTTATTATACAAAACGGGTTTTACGGATGTATAAAACTGGTTGGTATCATGCATTACGGAGATGTAATAAGCCCCCTTTTCACAGAGCATAACTCATTTATATAATTCAGCCCCGCTCTGGGAAAAGGTCCTTTATACATTTCCGTTATGCAGTATACTAAGCAAGCAGCCATACGGATACTTTTCTTTCTGGCCTGAAAACCGGAATGTCCATAACGTAGAATGGTCCTTTGACATGCAGAAAATTAAGCAATGAATTTTGACCCAGGTGTGTCTGAGTGGACTGTACAAGCTGACCTTATTCGATACTTTTTTCATATGCATTAAACAACCTTTTCACTGATCATATCTTTTCGATCATAAGCTTCGCCCCCCATACACACACACACACAGTACCTTACTGGTACAAGACATTCCCGTCGCAAAATGAGAATCTATTATAAGACTGTACATGATTTTATGTAATCTGATCTTGATCTAAGATTTTGGAAAAGCTACAAAGATCATTTTTGGCGCCAAACTGGATAAGATTGGGAGTGGGGTAAGATTACTGCTACTTGCGAGTATGATGTGTGGTTATACACCCCGTGGCTTTAATTCCTTTAACTCTTTCACTACCTGCGGGCGAATCTAGTGCCTTTTGCGGACGGCATAGACTAAGATCAGACTGCACAGAACGTGCAGTTTGAACTTAGAACTAGACCGTCCGCTTCTTGTGTTCTAAACTGATTTCAAGAAGTATTAATTTGCTTTAGACTTGTATTGAAGGAAAACTGAAGTTAATTTACTTGATTTAATTTATATGGTACGAAATAGTTAAATGATTGGAGGTTTACGCCGCTTTCAGTATTATATCAGTCATATCACGGCGACAGTTCGCTTATTCCTCTATGTCCAGGGTTTCCTCAGTCCTAGGCTAGGCTAGGGCTCTCATGTGTTTAACCCAAGGACACTCCCATGAAAAGGTGCTTCCATTGAGGCTCAAACCAGAGCCTCCGGGTTAAGAGTCCTACATTCTACCACTGATCCACGAACAACCTCTTAGAAGAGTTGATATTGGAGATACACAGGTAGAAGGACCAATTCTTATACTTTGTCTGTTTTGTGTAAGACGCCATTTTAACAACACTGATGATTTCAGACATGTCCTGGCGACAAACACCAGTCCAAACGTTTCGACAATTGCTTAAGCTGCACTTTGCAAGGCACTAGATACCTTTTTCAGTTTAACCCTTTACCACACAATCCCGACTTTTAACGAGCCTAAAAAGGAAGCCTTTTGAGAACATCGAAGGAAAAGGAGAAAATGCTTGTAACCAGCATTTTCTCCTTTTCCCACAATATTTTCTACCCAACCAAGACAAATTTCAACTTTTGAGTCACATTTATTTTGTCGTCTGCGAATGTTTTCAATTTGGACCAGTCTAAAATTTTGTCGTTTGGTAAAATGTAAAAAAAATCGCTACATCATTTCTATGACATGCAAGGAAATTTTTCCACTTAAAAAAGCTCTTCTGTACACTTGGCACTATAAACCATATCGGATAAAATGTCACAAATATGTCTCCTGCAAACTTTAAAATGCTATGAGGAAATGTTTGGCACTTAGTAAACTTTAAGTAGTGTATAAAAAAAACATCAAAATCTCCCATGCGACTGTATACAGCAAACCCCGACATGTGTTCGCATTTGAGTCCCTTTGCAGCGCAAAGCACATTTAACATAACTCATTCACAGTAAAAGGGAGATAAGCATGGAAATAGAATCTTATTGTCCAAGAACCCGAAACCTTTTTGTCGGAAGATCAGAAGTGGGGGTATCGAGACTTCAAAAAATTTGAAGTGTAACCCTTAAGCTGCATGCTAAAAAACTTAACTAAAAATTTCCAGTCAACAAGTGAAAACTCATTGTTTACAATTTAAACATTTTCCTCGTTGGAGAAATCTCACCGTATCGGGCAGTGTAGTTCCAAGATCAGACTGCACGTTCTTTGCAATCTGATCTTCATCTACAGTGTCCCCAAAAGCCCACAAAGTCGCGCTTAGCAGCCAAGTGGTAATAATCTGACTATTTCTATTCTTACAGAATATATCATTCAATAACTTCTTTTGAAGAGTGGTGTGCTAAAAACACTTGTATGGAGTGAATAAAAACCTAAAACGAAGTACGTAGTCTTTTAAGGTTTTCTCCTAACAGTGAATATGTAAAACATCAGACATCTAAACATCCTCTGTCTGCATGGCGATGATCCTGGGGCAAGACGATTATGATGAATATGATGATGCTGATGATGCGCGAATAACTGCAGAGCTCTGGTTAGTTCTGAAAATGAAGAGACAAAGACAATCCCGGGTGATTTGTCACCTTTAGAGCCGAAGAAATAAAGAAAGCGGGTAAAACAACATTTAAAAGAAAAACAAACTTGCGTGTTAAAAAGTATTTAACCTTTGTCCTTCCGAATGTGTGTTGTTAACTTTCACAAAAACATCGATTTCGTCGAGTTTTTTTTTTCGCATTTAACACCTAAACCCTTTGGCACACCACAATCCCTGGTCTTAACGACCCTGATGGAGAAGGCTTTTGAAAACATTGTGGGGGAAAAATGCTGCTTACCCACATTTTCTATTTTTCCAACAAAGTTTCTACCATTTCAAAGACAAATCCCATTACTGCGTCACAATTGATTTAACGTCTGAAAATGCTTTGGAATGAGACAAGCTTAATTTTCGGCGTAGATGAATGTGCTGGCTTTTAACCTACTTCTTGGTATTGATAAAGGATGAATAGATGGTAATTTGCGATTGGTTAAAAAAAATGTGCACATATCTATTCGGCAGGCCCCTGCTGGCATATTTGCTCACACTTTATGAAACTACTATTAACAAGCGTTGCTACTGCTAATAGATACACCGGGGCCTTGATTCATACCATAGCATAATGTTATAGTAGAGAGTAACTTTTTTTTACTTGTGCTATTTGAAAATTTAATATTTTCATAAGCGTTACCCAATAGCCCATTACTACTTTTCAACAAAATGAAATGCAGTGAGGAAAAAGAAGCAATAGTACGTGAGGTTACTTTTCATTATTTTTACTTCATATCGAGCCACAAAGGTGATTCAATATTCATATTCCAGTATCTCTTACGTAGTCTACCTTTTTTGAAGATATTTCTTGTTTCGTCTAGTAAAGAGTTAAAATTCTCAATAAAGGAAATAGAACAACCAAATAGTAAAGTCTAACGAAATTATATGACTGAAAACATTCAATAGAATCGGAGATGGTAGACAAAGATAAGATTGCACGTCCATGCCAACACTCTCCACGAAATATATCCCTTGTTGCGTTTGGTAGATTAAGGTCTAACTTGTTAACACTTTAGACGACGACATAGATCGAGACCAGACTGCACAGAACGTACAGTCTAGTCTTGGATCTCTTCCATCAGCTTGCTTCGTCTTGCTTAGAAGAAAAAAGTGTATCGGAGTTTCAGTGGATTTTTTTTTTTTCACTCGTAGGAACAGGTCAAGTTTATATATTTGTCGCTGAAAGACAAAAGAAGGATCATGGAGGTCAAGTCGTGAATGTAGGGAGCAAGAGGACGGTATATTGTACAGTTAGTCTTTTCTCATGAGTATCAATACGAAATGTATCCTGTCAGGAATAATTTGGGGCTTGTCATCAGATCGGGGAACTACTTTTGATTACCGCGTAATATGATCCTGGAAAACTCTGCTTTGCCTGCGTGTTGATGGGAGGCTTTAGGCTATTGTTTTGTTGCGGTGTACTTTTTTTTTTGTTCCGATGTACAACAAGTGCAAGGTGGTTTGTCTTTGACAAAAATGAAAATAAAATATAAGATCTACAGAACTTCATTTTCTGACGGCGCTGGTCGGGAAGGAGATGTCTTTAGTTTTTGATACCGCACTGTTCTTGTATAATAGGTCTACCAGTACAACAAGCCGAACGGATAAAATGAGCTAACGCCGTGAAATAATTGAAGCAACATAAAACTTAACGTGGTATAAAACAACACAATGGGACACAGTAGAACATGTCATCAAAAGAGCTTTTGACGAGCTTAATAACATTTTCCTTCACTGATTTCTGACTGGTTTCCAGCATTTTCTCCTTTTCCCCACAATGTTTTCAAAAGCTTTATTTTACAAGTTCTAGGGATTGTTTGGTACTTAACCTTTAAAGCGCCTTTCACGACTATAGTTGCCTTTGCGGCCAGTGTAGATCAAGATCAGGCTGCACAAAACGTGCAGCCTGATCTTTGATCTACACTGTCCGCTTTGTTGAAACAATGTCGACAAAAGCAAACATGAAATTGTAATTATTTGGGTTGTATTTCTAGTTTGAAACAGTCTGATAGGTTTATTCGGCGCTCTAAGGGTTACAGGGTTAAGTCCAAAATCTTATCAAATACCCCTCCAGTAACTGGTTTGGCAGGCTTCCTCTGGAAGAATGACAGTACCATGTCTTCGATCACGTATGTAACTCTAGAAATTTAGTTAGATCGTAAACGCATTGCTACGTGATCTACAGTCTGTTTTCCGTAGCAAATTCTGACATTTATTGGTCCCAAGAAGCTCTATTTTTCATGATATAAAGATGTTAGGGTATTAGTAAGTAATGAATGACCTCTTTTTTGCGAAGATCATCGGTCGCTTGAACCATTCATGTCGTAATATGAACTTGATTCTTTACTAAACAGTTCCAAGTTTTAATGACCTTTAGTAAAAAGGCTTTTGAACACATGAAGGGACAAGGAGATAATGCTGGTGACCAGCATTTTCTCCCTTTCCCACAATGTTTTCTACCCATTTGAAGATAAATCTCCTCATTTCAGACGCATTTAATTCGTCGTCTGCAAATGAATTTAAAATTGGACAAGTATTGAATGTTGTTGTTTGGTAGAGTTTACCCTTAAACTGCTAAATAAATGAAACGAAAATTTCCACTCAACAGGAAAAAAAACAACAAATATTGCGATTTCAAAGTTGATTTCACTGGAAAGAAAACACCCTATCGGACGGTGTATATCAAAGATCAGACTGCACGTTCTGTGATCTACACTGCAAGCAAAGGGTCAGTGAGTCGCGCTTAGCAGCTTAAGGGTTAAAGGACTTTTTTACATTATGCTGTACAATGTTTTATCCCGTTTTCCGACGCAGGCGGCCATGTTTAACCCTGGATTGGCTAAGTAAAACAAGGAAACATATTAAGCAAAACAGTAGGAAAAATGGACTTACAGATTTTTTTTTTTTTCGATCAGAACACCTTTTAACGAATCGTATGGTCTGAATCTTGCATTAGGCTGCATTAGGTTGGAGTAAACAAAAACATATCTAAAATTTTCTCCAGTCAGCTAAAATAATGAAGCCCATAGAGAAACAACAGGGAAAAGAGAAACCTTTTTTATGGCCATAATCCCCGACCTCATCACGGAAGAGACTCTATCTCTTAGAGAGCTAAACATATCAAGTAGACATGTTCAATAAGTAAAACTGACTGGGAATTCGAAACTTCAGGGCTAATTTGGTGAGAACCAGACAAAACGGAACGTGCGTGCAGTCTGATCTTGATTTACAATGTCAGGTAGAACATCCAAACTTTTAATCGGCACTTGAAGGGTTAAATTAGATAATGGCCCTAGGCATATTAACCTTTTTGTTTATGACCTATATTCCATTTGTGCATTATTTTGTACATTACGGGAAATATTTAGTTTAATGAAAGATAATGCCCTTACAATAAACAGATCATGAGCCCTGGACAATTCCATGAATACAGTCCTATATATTTACAGGCCGATAATATGTCCTCACATTTGAAGACAGTGGAACTTCCTTAACAATTTACCACACAATCCCGACTTTTAACAACCCTGAGGGAGAAGCCTTTTGAAAACATTGTGGGAAAAGGAGAAAATGCTGGAAACCAGCATTTTCTCCTTTTCCCACAATTTTTTCTATTCTGTCAGGGACAAGTTTTGTCATTTGAGCCACCTTTAATTTGTCGTCTGCAAATGCTTTCAATTTAGACCTGTCAAAATTATTGTCGTTTGGTAAAGAGTGAAACCATTGGCTTACACCTATCATTTTTCATGTTTTGCTCTACCCCAAGACTGCCGTATTCTACCACAAGAAAACCTGTTGTATCAGCAACTTTATTCCACAGAAACATGTTAACCCTTGACCTGCCATATCACTAAAATGAAACTTTCAAATCGATAGTAAAAACCCACAAATTGCCATTTGAAAGTTATGTTATGGGGGGAAAATATAACCTCTTCCCACACAATCCGACTTTCAACGTCCTTAAAAAGAAAGCCTTTGAAAACATTGTGGGAAAAGAAGAAAATGCTGGTAACCAGCATTTTCTTCTTTTTCCTAAATGTTTTCTACCCTATCCCAGAAAGAAATCATCATTTAAGCTACATTTAAGCTGATTTGTTGCTTGTAAATGCTTTCAATTTAGACAAGTCTAAAATTGTTAACTAAAGAGTTAAGACAATAGATGACTACAGAAAGTATATTTTGGGATTGTTAGCTATTCTAAAATCAAATAAATGTCACAGTTATGGGAAAAAAGAGAGACTAATGACACACAAAGACCCGAAAGCGGAAATGAATTGAACCATGTATCAAAAGAGATCAAAGGTTCTATGCCAATAAAATGGTCGGTCAATAAAAGGTAAACACGGCTAAGTATTTTTCACAGCATAGTGCAGGAAAGCTTAATATGTGAACAATAGACATTAGAAGACAACTTTATGACTCCATTACAGTTCAAATATACAACACTCAATATTCTTTATTATGGTAAAATTTATATTCAACGTCTGATTGACGATGGTTTCATTGAATTGCAAGTTTTAGGCAGAGGCCTACGTTAAGGCAAGATAGGCGTCTTACGATGACAAAGTCGGGCACTTTATGTACACAGTCTGGCTTCAGCAGATTAGGTTAATCCTCCTTAAAATTATGACACTTCGGTCTTTATTTTTAAAATTGAAGACTTCTGTTGATTTACTTAGGAGTCTAGAGTTCTTTTTGTGTTCAGAAGAAAAGTACTACATGTAATACCTTTAGAGGTGTAGCAAGCCCAAAATGAAGTTAACGCAAAAGTGATACCGAAGGTATTACCCAAGGCGCAAAGTGCCGAAAGGAAGGGGGATTTCCAAGGAGGGCCTGCCCCCTCCCCCGAAAACTTCTAAAATGTAGAAGCTACTTGGTGGCCTCTGGTGACGTGTTTTGGCAAAATTGTCATTCTTGTCTTTCTTTTTCTTTTTGCAAGGTGTACAAAAATACGTTTTGCGTGCCCCTGACCATATTTCGTAGGTCGTTCGATTTACTTAGTACTTACACCGCTGAAGGCCATGTATGAATCGCCTGTAAAACAGCTCTATCACAAAGAGCAAAAGTAACATCAATGGAAGTTTACGTGTTATACAGGTATCAAAACGACACAATATTATACACAGTATGTCACTCAGCTTGTCCTTCTCATTGCAATCAAATAAATCACCTGAATTGGCCTGAATCGATTGGCAAGTCAGTCATGGGGTGTTGGGGAGACACACCATTAGAGTAAGTGCTACTTGTTTCGTTCTTCGTTTATCATTGTGTACGAATGATAGCCAAGTATTCATCTTTATCTGAGCGATGCTCTGTGAAAAGGGGGATTAATTAATCTGCGAAAACTATCGACCAGGTCAGCCTGCGCAGTTCGCGTAGGCTGACCTGGGCCGAAACATTTTGCTCCTGGTCAATTTTCTGAATGTCCATATACCAGTCTACCGCCTGATTAAGTCGGTTGTTATACAAAGTGGCTACTATGGATTCATGATTATGTGATGACTTGCTTGGTATAATGCATCACGAAGGTATGTTGAAGCCCCTCTTTGCCACAGCATGGTTCATTTGTTTTCGCTGGTGTACTGAGCCGGTAGCGTGTGGGAAAAAAGTAAGAAGAAAAAGCATATTTGTCTTGATGTGAAATGGTGATATATGTCATTGTTGTACACTAAAATATATATCTTTAGTCAGTGGGTGTCGTCACTGTAATATTGTTGTTCATTCACTTGAAAAACTCGTCGAACGTACGTCAAAACAATTATCTACAATGCCTTGGTGGCTCATTCAATAAGGCTCGGCATATTTTCTGTCCGCTGTTTGACGTTAGCCATCGTGACGGTAATCACTCTTCCCTCCCAGACTGTCGACTGTTGTTTGTGCATAAGCGTAGGAATATTTGCACTATTGGGACAAACGTTTTAAGGGCATGTTCACACGCGAACAAGTACAATTTTGGTGTAGGAAAACATAAATTGAAAAAAGAAAATATATAGGCCGGTGTCAGCGTCTGAATTTACTTTGCTTACCCATCAAATAGTTGGAAATGCGTCTACTGCCAGTCCCCCTCCCCTCCCCGCCAAAACTCCGACCCCCACGGCACCAACAACCGTGGCTACCTATGTCATTTATATGTGTAGTTTGAAGCAGGCGACTTTGAAAGTACCCTTGTAAAATATAAATTATCGATATTTTACATGAACAAATGAAAAAAAAAACATGGCGGAAAAAAAGATAACCCGCTTTTATAAATAGTTTTTGTGGCATTTGTCGAAGACAATGCCACTATGAGTTCAATACGGCATTTTGAAAATCATGTACCGTAGCTTGTGCAAAACCGAAGAAAGTAAACCCAATTAAAATCAGTTTTTCTAAGACAAATAGGTGTTTCGGTTGCAGTCGGATATGAAATTGAAAATGGCGTATTACAATAAATTGGATTAGGCCATCGATCGTGGAAATACCTCCTTTTTATCGAAAATAGCTTGATCCGCAATGGCCATCTATATATAGTGGCGTAATGATACACACATACCGTGCTTGTTCCTCCGAAAACTTATTGGTCCCAGGGCTTGTTCGCCCGGACTTGTTCGTCCCACAAGATTGCACCCTTCTCTATCGGATTTTGCATGACTTTATAGCAGGTTGGCTTTCAAGCGAATATTTTGAAACTATTTCTGTTGTTTATTTTTCAGATTCTTAATTCCACACAATGGCTCCCTTGACAAATGCCACACCAGTGTTTTCAACGCTTTGATTTATTGTGCCGATGTGTTTTCAAAAGTTGTCCTCAGCAGGACAAAACAAAATCTTCAGGTGGTATTATGTCAAGCTAGACAAGGGATAGATAGATAATTAGATAGGGTAAATGATACCCGCAGTATATCTGGAAATCTGTTGAAAACGACACACTTACATAACAATGAGCCACGCTCTGGCAAAAGGGGGCTTAATGCATCTACGTAATCCATGATACTAAGTATTTCATCATATAGTTGTAGATTAATAAAATCCGTTTTGTCTAAGAACCGTGTGAGTCATGGGGTACACTAGTTCTCTGCGATGTGCTTTGCGATGCATTAAGCCCCGTTTTCACAGACTATAGCTCATAGTCCGCGCAGGCTGACATGGGTCAATACTTTTGCTATTGGTCAATTTTCTACATGTCAAAGGACCAGTGTACTTAATGATTCAGCCGGTTGGCCTACAAAATGGATATTTTGGATCCATAATTATGTGATGACTTGCTTGCTATAATTTATCACGGAGATGCATTAAGCCCTTTTAAGGAGAAGGAGAAGGATTTTGAAAGTATTTTTGGAAAAGAGAAAATACTGGTAACCTACTCGTTTTCTACTGGTTTAGAGAAAAATCGTTATTTCAGGCATGTTTCAATTTTCGTCTGCAATTCCCTTCAATTTGGACAAGTCTAATTTATAGTCGTTTGGTAAAGAGTGCAATCCTCAATTAACAAACGAAGACAACTTATTTGTATCATCATGAAGTAAGAACTAGAAATTTAGACGAGAGAATGCTGACTCGAGTTGGGGCATCACGTTGGTGACCCTCGGATTCCACGAGAATAAACCAGTCGTTTATTCGGAGGAAAAAATAATTGTCATATTTCTGGAAATAAATGAAAATTTATGACGCTGTTTACAAAGTCGCGAAGAAGTATATCAAGGACACCCCGCGTTTTTCATATTTATCTTATTTCAGAGCGTTCATTCATGGTTTGTATGTCATGGTTCTTCACGTCTATAATTGAGCCATGCTCTGTGAAAAGGGAGCGCAAAGCATTTGCAAAAAGTATCGACCAAAAATTATGGAAAAAGGAGAAAATGGTGGATACCAGCATTTTTTTTTTTTTTTCATTTTTATGATGTTTCCCAACACTGTCTTTCTCACGGTTGTAAAACGCGGAATTCCTTAGTGAAGGGTTGCCAGTAAAGGGGACGTGGGGGGGGGGGGGGGGGGGCTGTGGCTGTTCCTGTACACTCGATCTTCCCCTTCGAAAATATTTCTTCATCGTTAATCTTATGCATGTGAAACAAAGATAAATGCGAATCCAGAAATTAAGCAAGCGATTCACGTGCAGTTTTCGTCTTTGCTTTTAAGACATAGGATATATGGAAAAGTAATATATCATGTAGACATAAAAGTGTGAAATTATATGCCTTGCCGTGACCGACTGAACTACAGCACAACAACAAATAGTAGGAGTGTTCAAATGTATTCATCCGCTTGCCACGTGATAGCTGCTACTCCGTGACTAGATTAAGAGATTTTACAGAAAATAACAACACATAGTGGCATTTGACGTGCATAGAAACATTATGTCGCTATCTTTGTTCGAAAGCGAGCCTTGTAGACGATATAAAGTTTAAATGTTGGGAAAAAATGATCGCTAGAGCGCCGTCATGTATCCAGTTGTTTTAGCTCTGTAACAATCGAAAAAAAGTCTATCAGTTTCAAAGCATTTACAGACCACAAATCAGACGTGGCTGAAATGACGAATCTGTCTTTCACAGTATAGAAGACATTGTAGGAATTTTTTCACAATGTTTTCAAAATCCCTCTCCTCCAAGGGCGTTAAAGGCGTTCTCTAGAGTTAGACATTTTTTTTCCTCAATACCAAAATTTGTTCATATCTGGTATTTTTGTAGTACGACCTATTATAGATGAGAAACTGATTAGAAACCTCAATACATGTACATGTACTCGTATGGTATCATTTGGTTGTTGTTGTAGCAAAGTGTGTTGACTAAACTTTGGCCATTAAGGCTATAGCTCCAAAAGATATGGGCAATATACACACAGTTCCAACAAAACTAGCTTATGTTACAAAAATCATACAACTACTAAAGAAGGGAAGAAGGCAGCTAAGCCGACAGCGATATAGATTTAATGCTAGGTACAGTATATATTTACATTTTCTGAAGTTTTAGTTTTTGTTGTTCTAGCTGTTGTTGTTGTTGTTGTTTCTAAATAGAGCTAAATTATCAGTTCTAATAAGTACCCACACTGGTCCCACAGCAAGCATAGAGTCTGGCGGCGACATTGGGTATATTTCACTAGAGCTATAGAGGGCAGATCAATAGCCCTCATTGGGGAGGGGGGGGGGGGCTTTGGCAGGGATAGTGCTGCATTTTATGGAAATGTATTAGTGTCCTTGACACTATGACCCAAAATCAATTGGGTTCATCCTGCATCAAAAGCAACACTTATGTGAAACTTCTTTGCACAAGGTCAAACTCTTTTATCAATTGGAAATCAGATTTTGAACAAAGTTCATGCTCGTCAACTTTGACCCACAAGGCTTCTGAACAATATAATTCCGTCTTGGATCAACATGTTTAAACCAGCATAGACCCCCCCCCCCCCCCACCCCGTGGGGTGGGGGGGGGAATTATAGATAGAGAGAGAAACCAAAATACTGCCCCTTTATCGGGAAATCTGTTTACATGTAGCTATTTTTCAAATATGAACATTTTCAAAATGCCAAAATTCAAATGAAGGTGATTTATCTTTCAAATATCAGTATCTTGGAAATGGTCCACATCAGGCAAAAACAGAAGTCTTTGAAATAAACATAAATCACTGAAATGGAAAACTAATCGAATGCTGTACAAGTCAAATTGACAATGAACATTTTCAATATGCCAAAATTCAAATGACTGAAATTTAGCTTAACTATTGTTGCACTGATCCCGGATTTAATTACTTATGTAGAAAGTGTAGATGAAGATCAAACTGCACAGGATATGCAATCTTATCTTAAATCTATATGGTCCACTTGTTGCTAGATATTGTGACAAAAAAGCTTTAAAATCGTAATATCTGTATCATTATTACGGACTTAGAATGTCTATTCAATACAGCACTACGAAGGAAGTTTAAGTAGGTAAATTTTCATATTCAGCATTTTACCTTATTCGATGTACCAGATCGAATTAAAGAGCTTTCAAACTAGCATTGTCCAATAATGATTTTGGTCTATGCCTGTTTCTCAAACGCTCGTGAGATATATCGAGCTTATCACATCTCTGTGAAATGAACCGACCTCTTTTTTGTGTCATCGTCCGACAAAGTATTTAACAACAACGAAACTTACACGATTATTCGAATTTTTGTGATCCCTGAACTAACATCAACTTTGAAAAAAGGTAAACGAGTGAACAGTGCAACGTACACTTTCATAGACCATAAAGTTTTACTATAGTTAACGTCCTTAAAAACGGGATTGTTTGGTATAGGGTAAAGAGTATAGGTAGATAATGGAATTTTGACTGCAAGGTTATGTTTCACAACGAAAACTAGATAGTCCTAAATCGAGTGATTCCATGCAATTAGATAAATTTAGTACATAGCGTTGAAACTTGCAAACAAATATTACCAGTCGAATTCAGAGTGCAAATAAAATTGGAAAAGCCCTGTCAGTTACCAAGAGTTCCGGAATCTGCTTTTTTTTGCTCACTTCACTGACCATTAAGTACAAAATGACTAATATTTTTTTATTCGCAATGTTACAACTGCAGCTGAATGACCAACAGCACACGGGTAAAAGAAACAGATAGTTCTTACAGTCGAGTAGCGAGGGTATCAATACTTTCCTAGCTGTTCGTATCTTACCTACTTAGCGAATAATCTAACGCTTATCCTGCTTAGTAAGTTAATTGATACCTTCAAGTCGGCAGTAAAAACCCAAATTTTGCTATTTCCAACTTATTTTTGGGAGCGAAATATCTCCTTATCGGACACTGTAGATCCAAGATCAGACTGCAATTTCTGTGCAGTCTGATCTTGATCTACAATGTCCGCAAAAGGACCTTGAATCGCGTTTAGCAGCCTAAGGGTTAAAAAAAATATCCAGAGTGTTTTTTACCAGACTTTTTGAATTGACAAATGTTTCTTTATATAAATATTTAATGATGCTCTGCTTGATTTCATTTCTCGAAATGGTGTGTGTCAACCTACATGACGTCCCCATGCCGGATTAAAAATCCCATTTCTTGTCGTGATCTACATAAAAGAGATGCGTCTCTCTTAAACTGTGTCTGTCTCCCGCGAACTAATAACCATGGTAACAGGGCCATGCTCTGGCATTAAATCATGTTAGCGGTATATAACTAACAGAGATTAACAGAGATAATATGTTCTGTTGGTTAAAATACCCTATACATTCCACTTTGAAGGACAGTTACCAAAGACTATATCTCGAAATAGATCTAAGATCAGACTGAACGTTTGGTGCAGTCTGATCTTAATCTACGCTGTCCGAAAATGCAACTAAACTCCCAATTTTGTGCGGATGGGATTAACTCAGAAAGCAATGCTATTATATGATGTTGAATGGCGAGGCTAACTTCTTTTGCGGACATTGTAGGTCAATATCAACTGAATACAAAGCACAGTCTGATCTTGGGTTCATTGTTTACGATTTGTAGAGTATCTCAACCAAATATGAAATACTATTTATCCTAAAGTTAATATATTTTAAAAACCTTGCAAAACATGAACAACTTTAAAGGTCCTTTTCCAAGAATGATTTCTTTACCGTCAATAGGTATTTGTCTTTCCTTCAAATGTCCCCCCCCCCTTTCGTGTAAATTTTAGAACATAATATCAGGACCGTGTTCACCAAACATTCTAAGTCACAATCTAATTCTCAAGGTATTCAAAATTTCAAATTTACGCAATTTCTGATTTGCTAGCATTGTTTCTGAGCGGTTAAAATAAATGCCCAACGGTCAATCAAGAAGGTAGAAATTTGACACCAGTGTCCGTATTCACCAACCATTCTTATGAACGTTCTTAGTTTTATTCTCCATAGTTTTCTAAATTCGAAAGTTACACATCTGATTGGCTGGACCATTTGGTGTAGCGAATCAGAAGTCGTGTTACACTCAAATTTAGAAAATCTTGGAGAGTTTAAACTAAGAGCGTTCTTATAAATGATTGGTGAATACGGAACCCGAACTGTTCGTAATTTGTACTAAGCTGACTCAGTCACAAATACTCTTGGAAAAAAGGTCCCTACGAGTTCCCTCACCTCTTTTCTCACGGACAAACTAATTGTAGTTAGAAGGATGATTTCTGTCTTTCGTAGAGTAGAAAATGATACGGGAAAATGGGAAAATGCTGGTTTTTTAGCATTCTTTTTCTGTTTCATCATCATCATCTTCTTCTCCTTCTTAACGATTCTAAATGAGGTGAACGGTTTGAGATATCTACAAAAGACTTTCAAATAGGTCTTACTTCGTGATTTCATTTATCGACCGGAATCCAATTAGTATTATTGCACATGTTTCCGCCAAGAGACGCGTTTGATAAGTAGAGTTTACAGATCACTCCTAGTAATTATAACGAGCAGTCAAATGAATTCAATCTCGTTAGTTCGACCCGTTTCTAAGCTTAGATTAACAAGTCTACGACGCAATTAATGCCATTAGTAAGCAGTAAGCAGTTCTCCTGGATGGGTTCTTAAGTAGAAGTACACAGTTTGGTGATGTTTTATCTTTTTGTATTAGACATATGTTGCGTGTGTATTATTTGCCACAGAATTCAATACAAAATTGTCAGTCCATCTTTATCTAATGTGGTCCAAGAATTGCCCTAATATCAGACAGTAGCACCCACGTTGGCGACAATAGCACGACGGTACCGGATTTGAATCAGTAATTAAGGTCTCGAAAACACATTCAAAAGCAACTTCTGTATGTCCTCCAAAGCTCAGACGTTGCACACCTTTTTGCCCTTGTCTTGAAAATAACATATTCAAACGGAACCTAAGACATTTTCGGGATGTGGGCGAAGATAGCTTGCTACATGACCGGTCGTTTCCGTTCTTCCATCGCTTGAGATCGGCATTATCTATATACCTAAATAAGCATTCTTGCTGGTCACCCTTTTATCAAATACTAACTATATTCAAATTTTATTCTTTTATCGCACAATAAAACTTTATATTAAAATTTGGAGGCATTTGTAGCCGACAAATGAGCTATGATTGGTTACCATCATTTTCTCCTTTTCCCACAATGTTTTCAAAAGCTTTCTACATCGGAGTTGTTAAAACTCGGGACTGCTTTGTAAAGACCGAAGAGATGCATTTTACTGAAAGTTTTACCACTTTAGCAAGATTATGATTACTATTTACATTTTGACCAATACGAACAAAGCTACAGTCAAAGCTCAACTGTGTGCTGCCACTTTCATTTCCACATTTTACGGCTTACCCACTATGACAAAGTAATAAACCCTTAACATCTTGATCTAAATCTACAGGAAACTTCACTTTTCCTTACAAAGCTATGAAGACCACGTCTCTTTATTTGACGAACGTTGGAAAATCCTTGGATAAAAAAGCTCGGAGAAAAAACAAAATCATTTGTTTGTCTGCGAAAAAGCTGTTGTGTGTTGTGGCAATTAGGAAAATTACAGGAAATAGGGTCGTTATGGACACAGATTATAGGAATCCAGCGTGTTCCTAAAAATACATCACTGAACGTCAAATGATTTAGAAGTAAATTAACGTTCATCAAAATGTCTTTCGTAACCAACAAAATATATCAATGGAAATAATGTCAAAAAGTTATCCTTTGGCAGAAAATTACGTCGATCATCCGTGATCAGTGTTAACACTCTCTTTTTGAGGTCCAAATTGAAAACACTGCAGACGACAAAAACAAATATGTCCAAAATGATGGTATTTGTCGTTCAATTGTTAGAAAACATTGTGGGAATAAGTAGAAAAAGGTGGTCACCAGCATTTTCTCTTTTTTCCACAATGTCTTCAAAATCTTTTATCCACAGGGTTGAAAAGAAAAACCAGGTAATCGTTTAGTAAAGGGTTGGGCTGTCACTTATCACATAAACTCTTAACTAGACGACACAATTCTAGACTTGTCAAAATTCAAAGCCCTTGTAACAAATTGAAAGTAGCCCAAATGATGATTTTTCCTCTTTGAACGGGTAGAAAACATAGTGGGAAAAGGAAAAAATGCTGGTTACCATACTTTGCTTTAGGAAGAGAGTGTATTTTGTTATGTTACGTAAGCACTCTTAATCATAAAAGAGAATTCCTTTTCAGCTTGTAATTACTGTGTTGCAATAGCATTATAAATCATCAACTAGTTCCAAAGAATTCAGGAAACATGTACGTGAGAACTGTAGCAGTGATATAAATTTACAGCTTATGAAACGACAAAAGTGATCAAATGTATATGAGCCATGCTCTGTGAAAAGGGGGTTAAATGTATCTTCCTAATGCATGATACTAAGCAAGTTATCACATAACAATGGAATTATACATGTAGAAATCCATTTTATACAACAACCAACTGAATAATGAGGTACACTGGTCCTTGGACATGCAGAAAATGGACCAATGGCAAAATGTTTCGACCCATGTCAGCCTGCGCGGAATACGCAGGCTGACATGGATCAATACATTTTGCAGATGGATTAAAGCCCCTTTTCACAGAAGATAGCTTAATTACATCCAGAAATAGACTTGTTATTTACTCAACTAAATGTGATTATCTAGGCATTAATTCTACGAAAGAGAGGATAGTTCTCTTAATCGTCAGGCTCCTAGAGGCGACCTAATCTGCTTTTCCCGAGTAGATCAAGATCAGACAGCACATTGTGTACAGTATGGACTTGAAATCCACACTGCCCGAAAATGCGAGATTTTTAAGGCGAAACTAACTCTGAAATTGCCATATTTTGTTATTTTCTTTTAGCTGGAAATGCAACATTGATTAATTCACCATTTTAAGGGTTTAAACCTTTATTATCTGACACCGCTTATTTACACAGAGAGTGGCTAATCCGAAGCCGTATTTGTAACTCTTTCAGCGCTAAATATAAAAGACTAAACCAAATGTGACGGTTGAAAGTACATGCATTCCACTGAAACTCGGACGATTTTTTTATCATACAGGTTTCACTTAGCAAGCGAGCGGTATAGATCCAATATCAGACTGCACGTTCTGTGCAGTCTGATCTTGATCTATGCCGTCCGCAAAAGCGTTTCTTTTCGCCAGTGGCACTGAAAGGGTAAGATATCGAAAGATGTGTGGGCTGAAATTAAAATGATGGAAAAAGGCTAATCTGATATAATGCCAGGGGATTATATATTCATACGCACGTACTTAAATACATCCATTATTGAAGGTTATACGCTCATTTATTAAACAAATAAATTAGTAAACACTGTATAAGTCTCTTATTTACCGGAAGAAGTCTGAATGTATAGTATTATTTTCTTTTTGTTTGTTTGCATGGTGTTTAACGCCGTTTTCATAATTATTACAGTTATATCGCGGCGGCCGGTGCACCTATCCATGCTTTCCCGGGGTTTCTTTTACCAGCACTTACCACAAAATTCTTCTCACGCCAGTGGCTGCTTTTCCACATAACCATCGTCGAAACAATGATAGCGATGAGAGAGGAAAGGATCCTATCACATTGATTATCATCAATCCTAGGAAAGATATTGGCCGAGTTTGGGATAATCCGAGTTCGACATATTCTGAGAAGTGTATTCGGCCAAAATTTGCTAATGGCACCAAAATGGGCTTCTGAGAAGGTTGTCACCATACACGTCTAGTTCAAATACATTTTGTCACCAAACGTTATCTACACGTGTAGCTCAAATGCATTTTGTCACCAAGGTTACCAACTCGTCTAGTTCAAATAAATTTTGTCACCAAAGGTTACATACACGTCTGGTTCAAACACATTTTGTGACCAAAAATTATCTACACGTCTAGTTCAAATACATTTTGTCACCAAAGGTTACCCACAGGTGTAGCTCAAATGCATTTTGTCACCAAAGGTTACCTACAGGTGTAGCTCAAATGCATTTTGTCATCAAAGGTTACCTACAGGTGTAGCTCAAATGCATTTTGTCACCAAAGATTACCTACAAGTGTAACTTAAATGCATTTTGTCACCAAAGGTTACCTACAGGTGTAGGTCAAATGCATTTTGTGACTAAAGGTTACCTACAGGTGTAGGTCAAATGCATTTTGTGACCAAAGGTTACCTACAGGTGTAGTTCAAATGCATTTTGTCACCAAAGGTTACCTACAGGTGTAGCTCAAATGCATTTTGTGACTAAAGGTTACCTACAGGTGTAGCTCAAATGCATTTTGTGACCAAAGGTTACCTACAGGTGTAGTTCAAATGCATTTTGTCACCTAATGTTACATACACTTCTAGCTCAAATGCCTTTTGTCACCAAAGGTTACCTACTCGTCTAGTTCAAATAAATTTTGTCACCAAATGTTACGTACACGTCTAGTTCAAATACATTTTGTCACGAAAGGTTACCTACACGTCTGGCTCAAATAGATTTTTCTCGGGCTTAACTAAGATTGAATTTATAGAAGTAATTAGGTTCAGTCCATCTGCACCGGATTAACTAAATCTTTTCAGTACCATTGGCGAAAACAAGAGCTTTTGCGGACGGTATTGATCAAGATCAGACTGCACAAAACGTGCAGTCTGATCTTAGATCTATACCGTCCACCTGTGTATTCCAGCATATAAGATAAAAAAAAAATCTTTCTGAATTTCAATAAATGAGATTTTCCGCCGTCAAAAGAGGTCCAGCTTACACAGTATTTGGCGCTGAAATGGTCAACTCCTTACCACACGACAAATTTTAGACTTGTCCAAATTGAAAGTATTTGCAGACCACCGATAAAAAGTGGCACAGATGCGAAAAATTATCTGCGAAAGATCAGAAAACATTATTGGAAAAGGTTACCAGCATTTACTACTTTTCCCAATATGTTTTCCAAAGCTTTATTTCCCGGGATCATTTAAACATGGGATCGCACGGTTACGAGTTAAGAGGTGGATAAAAACTCCAACATTTCCTTCGTCCATAGTCTCATTCATAGTCTCGTTTTCGTTTTTTTTTTTGTTTCTGTCTGAAATAATTAAGTCATACACAAAATGAGTCATTTATGTAAGCTCTTTCACTATCATCGGTGGAAAAACCATTTTTTCCCCCGGATCAACCGTCATTCTATAGGATGATCAACTATTCTTACCGGTTGAGAAGTTGTTATTTTAGCGCCCCCCCCCCCCCACCAACAAGATGAAATGATTTACTGGTGAGAGTTACAACGTAACAAACAGAAGATGAACTTTTTCGGCGCAGCTA
The DNA here is from genome assembly GCA_945859785.2 of Tridacna gigas. Taxonomy (NCBI): domain Eukaryota; kingdom Metazoa; phylum Mollusca; class Bivalvia; order Cardiida; family Cardiidae; genus Tridacna; species Tridacna gigas. The sequence continues at coordinate 30,375,155 of OX244037.2, forward strand.
AATGCGCTAACTTTTGATCTACTTCTTGATATACTGGAATGAAGAAATAGTAATTTGCTATCGGTCAAAAATGTAGGCATATTTATTCTGCGGCCCTCTGAAGACGCACTGGTATTTATGGGCAAATTTATAATATTCGTATTATAGTGCCTCTTACGGCGTCTACTTTTTTCAAGGATACTTCTTGTCTTACTTCTGACCAAATTTTGAAATATCTTGACAAAAGGAGTTATAGATTGTAACTAACGTTTTTTAACTCACTTATTTACCTTGTATTTGTGTATTGGACTTGATTTCAGGCTGAATTCCCGAATTTCAAAAGGATATTTTTGAAGACGTGTGATGTGAATTTGTCTGTGAGGGTAATGTGTTTAATGCATAATGGAAGATCAGTTCCTCTGAGATTAACAATTCTCCCGCCTTAGGTAAAAATTATTTATAGACCAGACTTTTAATGGAACGTAGAGACACCTAGCGGCTGATTGAGGAGGACTCGGTGATCTTGTTGGGTCAAGCAGAGCCATAGTGTCAAATGTTAGAGGCTGTATTGATCAGGGCAGGGCTAGCATGATTGCGGATTTTTTTCGGGTTAGACTGTCTGATGTCAAAAGATACTGGTTTTAAAACGTTATTACACCAACTGTTTGTTTTCATAATGCTTGAATGTAGTGAGGAATAGGATTTTCCCCGTTCTGCAGAACTTGTCTTCGAATGAACGAAAAATAGAACGTCTCGGAGATAATATGCTTTTCCGGAAGTGTCATAGGTTACCTTCCATTCATTGCTTCAATGCGATCGTAAACAGTCCATGAAGATTTCGTTCGTTTTCCTTCGACTCTATGAAACAACTTCATCAACAGCATATTAAAATGTATCCAACAACCTAAAACAAGAATCATTATCAGGTCCAAACGAATGTCTAGGGTTCAATAGTTTCCCTAGTCGTACTGAAAATCATACCAAATGGTTGTGCAAGCAGCGCCAAGGAATTTGGGAACAAAGCATAACACCAAGTCATCTGGAGTTAGAATACAGTGATGATATTCAACCCTTAGGCTGCTAAGTGCGACTCAATGACTGTTTGCGGACAAAGTAGATCGAGATCAGAGTGCACAGAACATGCAGCCTGATTTTGGATCTGCAATGTCCGATAAGTATGTTTTTTCTTTCTGTAAAAGATAAGTTTGACCAGGCATTATTTGGGTTTTTACGAAGTTTCATCTGACTTATTTAGCAGGTTAAGGCTTAACTGAATCGACTGAAATGCTGTTTAAAGCAGCGTAAAACCCACATTAAAGCTAACAACATTTATGCATAAAACAGATGTGCCGTTTTTTAAGTTTGATTTACGTTCATTCATCAAACGAAGTTCTATAAAATGGCACCTTGACACCAAAGTTTTTAGCCATTCAGATGTCTTATGCGGTAGATAAGTTTAACATGTAACTGGACGTCACTCTGGAAAAAAGCGGTTTAACCCTTTCCCAAACGACAAATTTTGGAGTGGTCCAAATTGAAAGAGTTTGCAGACTACAATTATAAATTTGATGAAAATGGCAGAAAGGTCTCAAAAAGGGTAGAAAACACTGTGGGAAAAGGAGAAATTGCTCGTTACGAGCAATTTCTCCTTTTCCCACAGTGTTTTCAAAAGACTTGTACTGCAGACACATGAAAATCAGGGCTTGTTTGGGAAAGGGTTAATGTATCTATATAATGAATCATACCTAGCAGGTCACATAACATGGGTCATTTTTTGTCTAAAGACTTATTCAATCATGAGGTAGAATGGTCCTTTGACATACAGAAAATTTACCATAGTAAAACGTATCGACCCAAGTCGGCCTGTGTGAACTTTTCAGGCTAACAAGGGCCGATACTTTTGCAGATGCATTAAACCACTTTCTCATAGAGCGTGATTAAAGTAAATTTTCTTCCGCCTTTTCTGAGATGAAACTGGAATCTTTTCTTCCCGAGTGTACTAAAATAGCCAATTTCCGGCCGATGAGTAGATGTTCATTATCTCCGAGACAGTTTTCTCACAGCTTTCAGGAAAATGATTTCCTTAACCCTTGACCTGCTAAATAAATGAATTGAAATTTTCGAGCCAAAAATTGAAACCAAAACTTTGCTGTTTCAAAGGTATTTTTGGGATGATAAATATCTCCTTATCGGACAGTGTAGATCCAAGATCAGACTGCACATTCTGTGCAGTCTGATCTTGATCTACACTGTCCACAAAAAGTCCTTGAGTCGCGCTTAGCAGCATAAGGGGTTAAAGCACAAGTAAGGTAAGAAATATTTACATTCATCAGGCTGAATTACATGTTATATATCACCGGCTGCAGGCAACTTGCAGTGCTTTATTTTCATTGACGTTACAGCAAGACGAGAACTCCCTTTTAACATTTTCTTTGCCAACTAAATGGAGCCGACTTTTCTCGAGGTCTGTAAGTATACTCTTCGTTTCAAGTGAACCTCTTTTTGGTTAAAGATTAGCTTCGGATGGCGAACGGTGTAGATCCAAGATCAGACTGCCCGTTTTGTGCGATCTGATCTTAATCCACGACACCCGCAAATGCTATCTAGCTCGACAGTGGCAGTGAAAGTGATAAATCTGCAGTTTTGTCACAGTGTCAACTTTCAGAAGTTTCCTTTGCCAGATTGGCCTCTTTCGCGCCATAACAAACGTAAAGACACATGACCGTGACAAAAGTAGTTCCGACTCACCCTTACCTTATTATGACCCATACTTGCAAAAGACTTCAGGCTTGCATGATTTGAAAACAAATGTAAAATTACAGTCGTTGTGTTGATATGTTATATGGCTTACAACATTACTCCCTTTGAAAACTTGTCCGTCTGCGATTCATAAAATAATTCATATTTTAGCAGAGCAGAAATGGCAAAAGTAGCTTACACGCGACCTGATTTTTATCGCTGTTTACCAAAAAAAAAACCCGGCAATTTTCACCGTCCGAAGCCATTTTGCAATACATCGCTTTTAAAGTGATTTATTTTCAGTAGTTCACAAAATATATTTGTTCGGGAAGGAAAATATTCCGTATGTGCAGTAACACGTGACAAAATCTGCATTGCAAAACTAGGTTAAATGCGACTTAATTTCCATCTCTAGAGACGAAAGCTTTGCAGCTTGTACCGTCTGAAAACCGAAGTGTATAAAACAAATCGCTTCTGTGCTTAATGTATGTCTAGTGGGCTTACGAGGCTTTTAAGTACGAAAAAAAGTAGTTCTGTCAAAGAGGAGAGCCTGATTCCATCTGAAGTGCTGTTTCTAACTGATTAAATAGTTTGATTTAACACTTTCACTGCCATTGTCGCCTTGGATAGCCTTTCCGGACAGCGTAGATCAAGATCAGACTGCACAACACATGCAGTCTGATCTTGATCTACGCCGTCCGCTACCTGATGCTAATCTCTGTCCAAAATTGTCTCCAGTTTCATTGATAAAATCGGTTTAGACACAACAGAGATGTCGAATCCATTTATTTGGCAGTGAAAGAGTTAAGAGGACATTGCTATCACCAGTCACATTATTAAACAATAAAGATGGCGGACATGATGGCGTAATAATTGTTGTCGATGGTTATACAAGGTTATCAATTAAGATTACTATCAAGTCCGATGCTTTTAGCTTAACTCTTTACCACACGACAAAGTTGTAGATTTGCCCGAATTTCTACTAATTTGCAAGCAAAATTTTAACCCTTATCCTGCTAAATATGTAAAATGAAACTTCAAGCAGATAGTAAAACCCCAAACTATAATATTTCTTGGAGAAAGATTTCTCCTTATCGAACACCGTAGACGCGTTCTGTGTAGCCTGATCTTGATATATACTGTCGGCAAAAGGTTCTTGAATCATGCTTGACAGCTAAGGGTCAAAAGTGGCAAGAATGATGCAATTTATCTTTGATATGGTTGAAACTATTGTTGGAAATTGCTCGTAGGAAGCAACGGCTCGTTAGTCACAATATTTTAGTAATATTTATGCATTTAACCTTGGGCTGCTAAGCGAGACTCAATAATCTTTTACGGACAGATTAAGTGTAGATTACAGAGTAGATCAAGATCAGACTGCACAGTATGTGCAATCTGATCTTGGATCTACACTCTCCGATGAGGAGATTTTTTTTCCCACAAAAATACCTTTGGAATAGCAAAATTTGGGTTTTACTGTGGGCTTGAAAGTTTCATTTCACTTATTTATAACAGGTTAAGGTTTAAACCTTAAATCATGTTGATTTTCCATGCGTAGACACATGTTTCCAAAGTCATGTGCTGCACATTTGTTTCATTACAGAACAATTTAAACTCTGTAACAATTCCCCAAGAGGGTTATGTAATTTGATGAATATAATAAGCCGTATTGTTTATCGTCATGAGGAGACGTTGTACTTTGCATACTGACGCTAAGATGGTCCACAAATTAGGATCGCATTAACATCGACACTGATAGCTTCAATGCACGTCATACGAATCCCACGAATTTGGAAACTGTCGAAAAGGCGCTGAGGTTTTGTACTACGATGCGCACAGCCCCTTTTCTGTCTCTTTGTGAAAGTGCTTCAAGACAAGAATACGCTTCACTGACATAAGGTAGTGTTACGCTTGGGACCCTGTACCCGTTGTCAAATCCGATACATGCAACATTTCACTTGCATGTAGCAGAAGCATTAAAGTTCGTGATCTTTGAGATGTTTGCTTTAATGGATCTTATGAAGAAATAGTAAAAATTAATCAATTTAATATCGATATGAAAAGGGCTTGATAACGGTATTCCCAATCCTGAAGCATTTACTGATTGGTTGAATGGTGTTTCAACTTTATTTCAACCATATCAGGGCAACAGTTCACTCATTAATGTATGTCCTGCGTTTCATCAGTACTGTGTTAGGGGTCTAAAGTGTCTTGCCCATGAAAACATAAGTGCTTTCGTTCGGCTCAAACCCAGGCTTTCCGGGTTACGAGTCCTACACTTGGGCCACTCAGGATACCTAGTGCTGAAACAGAATTAAGTTCTCTAAAGCTCACTAATCTGCGAACCCAAGGTAGGCATAAATATGAGCCATGCTCTGTGAAAAGGGGACTCAATGCATTTGCAAAATGTATCAACCCAGGTCAGCCTGCGCAGTCCGCGCAGGCTGACCTGGGCTAAAACTGTTTGTTTTTGGTCTATTTTCTGTATGTGAGAGGACCAGTGTACCATATGATTCAGCCGGTTGTTAGACAAAACGGATTTTATGGATCCGTACTTATGTGATGAGTTGCTCTGTTTCATGGATCATAGAGACGCATTGAGCCCCCTTTTGCATAAAACTTGGAATATATGCTAATAGGATTTTATAGGACGAACTATTATATTTATGACAATCATATGTGTTCCAAGATTTTACCTACAGTCGTTAAACATGTAAACGGGAAAGACAAACAGACAGACAGAACCAGAGAGACAGAGAGAGAAAGGGAGACAAAGATAGAAACAGAGAGAGTCAGAGACAAAGAGAGAGAGAGAGAGAGAGAGAGAGAGAGAGAGAGAGAGAGAGAGACTGTGAGACAGAGGGGGGCTGGTAAGCGGTTTAAAAATGTTCTTTGAATAAGCAAGGTTTCCATAAATCAAAAAGCGAGATTAAAATGCAAAATACTATAAGGAAAAGTGAAATGAACAATGTCTGCAAGAAAAAAGAGTATTTTTTTTAATTAAAAAAAAAAGGCAAATGAGAATAAAAGATTTAAACAAGTCCTGAACCGCATGAGGCTATTTGCCTTTCCCTTCGATCAAACTGTCAGAACGCTGTAAACGTGCAGTTTTGCATAAAGGCATTAACCCTTATCCTGCTATATGACATAAATAAAACTTTCAAGTCGGTGGTAAAAACCATCGTATTTCAAAGTTATGGGGGTTGGGGAAATATCTCCGTATCGGACAGTGTAGATTCAAGATCAGACTGCACGTTCTGTGCAGTCTGATCTTGATCTACACTGTCCGCAGAAGGTCAGTGGGTTGCGCTCAGCAGCCTAAGGGTTAAAATAAGCGCCATCTGACGACCAAATAAAATCCGTATCTAAAGTTTTTCAGTACTGAGTGTCACGTGTATTTTGTCATCTGCAAATACTTTCGATTTATACAAGTCTAAAAAGTTTGTCGTCTGGTAAAGCATTAAGTTGGAAACAACATTACACACAAGCTTGTTGCCATAGTAACTAGAGTTTCGGCTAAACATTGTCATCAACAAACTTGTGCAAGAAGGTAACGAGTTTTTTCAATGACATGCTAAACCTTTATCCTGCTATATAACTAAAATGAAACTTTGAAGTCGATAGTAAAAACTCAAATATTACTGTTTCAAAGTTGTTTTTGGAAGAAAAATATCATCTTATCGGACAGTATAGATCAAAGATCAGACAGGCACGTTCTATGCAATCTGATCTTGATCTACACTTTCCCCGAAAGGTTCTTGAGTCGCGCTTAGCGGCTTAATCGTTAAATTGAAAATGTAATAAGCTCAGAAGACACTGGCTTTTGTGCTTCTCGGAGGGAAAAGCTTTTTACGTAATGTCACAGAAAGAAATAAGACGGAAAGGATTCGTCAAGGTAGGGTACCACTTTTACTGATTATTCCAGAGAAAATATATGGTCAAAATTCTCCGCTAATAATACACATTTTCTTTTTTCAAGTTTGGTAGGTAATGACGAATGATAAAGGCAATCTGACGGAGACGCCATTTTGTAAATCATAGGTGGTGTTATAGATCTATGTCAATCACAGACATTAGTCTTGATGAACTTGAAATTAATGGGTGTCGTACAGTTCATAAACATTAACCAGGGCTCGTATATATAAACCATTCTTAAAATCATCCCTAGTCTTACTCTCAAGATTTTTCTAAGTTTGAGGGAAACATGACTTCTGATTGGCTATTTGGTTTAGCCAATCAGAAGTTGTGTTACTTCCAAAATCTAGAAACTAGACATAGAATGAAATTAAGAATGGTTGGTGGATACGAGCCCGTGGATGAGCTTGGTCAGAGTCTTGATCAGAACCGTCTGCAACAGAACTGTTTTCAGAGATAATGAGAAATCAGACGGAAAGGGAATAGATAATGAGTTAAACAGTGTAAAAATAGAACTACGTGTTTTTATTTCGTTCGAAATGATGTTCTCACATGAGATTTGATATTTGACAAATCGATGTGTCAGTCTTATTACTAAACTCTCTAGGCAAAAAAGACTTGCTCGTGAAAGGGATAAAAAGAGACTTTAGTCAGTACACTTTTTATAATTTTCGAACTAAACATTGATCCGGCCACGAAATAAATTGTGATTTGAATATTTCATTTACTAGTTATTAATTTCTTTTATTACTTTAAAGGTAATATTTGAGATCTTTGTCCACTCACTGAACAAAACACATGCCAATCGGTACATGTTAACTTAATATACTAATTGACCTTAGGTAAGGCAGTGTCGAGCCCCGGTTGAGCACTAAAAGACATAAACAAGTCAACTATCGCATTGATATGCCTGAATTACTATCAAATGCAATATGAAAAAAAAATCACATAAATAAAATCAGCCATGATCTGTGAAGAAGGGATTTTATGCCTCTGCAATTCGCGCAGGCTGACCCGTGTCGAAACCTTTTGCTTTCGGTAAATTTTTTGTACATACAAGGACCAAACGACCTCAGGATTCGGTCGGTGAATGGATTTCATGATGACTTTCTCGGTATAATAGATCACGGAGATGCACTAAACTCCCTTTTACCAGGGCATGGCTCTATATATAAGGCAATGTATAGACATTAATAAATATTGATGTATATTTTCCTCGTCGTTCCTGACATGGAAAGTCAGGTCCTGTTTATTCATGTAACTCTCTAACAGACAATACAATTTTAGACTTGTCCACATTGAAAGCATTCGCAAAAAAAAAAATAAATCTTACTTAACCCTTTCCCAAACAAGCCCTGGTTTTCACGTGTCTGCAGTACAAGTCTTTTGAAAACACTGTGGGAAAAGGAGAAATTGCTCGTAACGAGCAATTTCTCCTTTTCCCACAGTGTTTTCTACCCTTTTTGAGAACTTTCTGTCATTTTCATCAAATTTAAAATTGTCGTCTGCAAACTCTTTCAATTGGACCAGTCTAAAATTCATCGTTTGGGAAAGGGTTAAATGATTGGATTGTCTATAAAGGGAAGAAATCATATTAGGATAAGGAGAAATTGGTTGTTACCATTTTCTTTGGGGGGGGGGGGGGCGTTTGTATGGTATTTAAGGATGTTTTCAAGACTATTTCAATGGCGGCGAGTAGTGCACATATTCATGCTTTCCTGGAGTTTCTTTAATAGCGCTCTGCACAATATTATTCCCAAGCCACTGGCTGCTTTTCCACATAACCATGGTCGAAACAATTATCAGCAGTGAGAGCGGAATGAATCCTGTCGCAATGATCATCATAAATCCTGGGAAAGAAATCGGCCGAGCTGGGGATTTTTTTTATACACTGCTCTAACCCTTTATCACAGAATCCCAAGTTTTAATGACCCTCATAGAGAAGGCCTTTCAAAATATTGTGGGAAAATGGGAAAATTCTGGTAATCAGCATTTTCCACTTTTCCCACAATGTTTTTCTACCCTTTCACAGACAGAGCCAATACTTTAAAGAACAAGAGCTTTTGATTCAGACAAATCTAAAATTTTGTCATCTGCTAAGGGGTTCAGAGGTCTTAACACTAAGGGTTGTTCAAATAGGGAATAGTTTTGTATAGGGTTAAACTTACAAATATGTTGTTTATACTCATCAAAATAATCTTGCAGAGACAAATTTACTGAGTACCAACAATGTAGGTCTGAATGAGAAAAAAAAAAAAAAAAAACGATATAACAATGAGAACACTTGTAATCCGAAGTTCAAAAGCAATTTGTATAGTATAATTTATTTGATTATAAGCCGGACCGCAAAGCAATTTCGAATGAGAACCCCTGGAAATGATAATGATATACTGTGACAGTATACGTCTTGGTGAGATTGACGGAAACACACTAACGAGGTTGGCCTGTCAATGGATAAATGTCACTGAGTACTGTCCTATCTTCTGTCTTTAGTAAAATAATAGCTTTAACCCTCCACCGCACAATGCCTCCTTTTTAACGCCGCTGGGAGAGAAGCCTTTTGAGTTCATTGTGGGAAAAGGAGAAAATGCTGGTAACCAGTATTTTCTCCTTTTCCCACAATGTTTTCAAAACGTTTCTTTCTAAGGGTCGTTAAAACTTGGGATTTTTCTCCTTTTCCAACAATGTTTTCTACCCTGTCAATGAAAAATTGCACCATTTTCAGCCACATTGAAAATGTCGTCTGCAAATGCTTTCAGTTTGGACAAGGCTAAAATTGTGTCGTCTGGTAAAGGGTTAACTCTTTAAGCGCCGTGTATATGAACCAGGCTCTGTGAAAATGGGGCTTAGTGCATCTGCGATAAGTATCGACCCAGGTCAGCCTGCGCAGTCCGCGCAGGTTGACCTTGGTCGAAACTTTTCGTTTCGCTATTGGTCAGTTTTTGTGTATGTCCAATACCAGTCTACCGCATGATTCAGTCGGTTGTTAGACAAAATGGACTTCATGGATCAATGATAATGTAATAACTCACTTGGTATCCTGCATCACGGAGAAGCATTAAGCCCCCTTTTGCCAGAGCAGGGCTAATATTTACTCGACCTCTTTCGACGGCTGTAAACACAATTCAATACAACTCGGATTTGTTTTCATCTGATTTGCTTGAATGAATAAGCGGGCGATGTAGATCAAATATCAGACTGCATGCTGCAGTCTGATCTTGATCTATGCCATCTGCAACAGCCCCCTCTGTTCATTCTTTTCACTTCAATGATAAGATTTTTCAGCCCCAAATATGTGAAAACGACCTACTTCGACGGCTGCAAATACAAACCCACTGAACCCAAGACTGATTTCTATCTTTACGGTCTGACTTAACCCTGCTAGGCGCGACTCACTGACCTGTTGTGGACAGTGTATATCAAGATCAGACTGCACTTATTGTGCAGTCTGATCTTGGATCTATACTATCCGATAAGGAGATAATTATTTTTCTCCAAAAAAGTAAGTTTTAAATAACATTATTCGGGCTTTTGTCATCGGCTTGAAAGGTATATCTAATTTTTTTTAGCAGGATAAGGGTGAACAAACGGGCGGTAGAGAACTTTGTGCAGCCTGATCTTGATCTATGCCGTCTGCAAAAGGCCTCGTTTTCGTCTATTGTTCTATGAGGGTTAAAGAAGTCATCTATATTCTACATATCGGGCAAGTCTGACATAATTCAATCAGCGTTATTTTGTTCCGGAAACAAAAGTCCTTGTGACAGGAAAATTTCGATATTGCTAATTCACCCCGAGACACAGGATGTATGCAAATAACCTAACTATTCCGGAAAATTGTAGGTTGTTATATTCATTAGAATGTCAGCATTTAGTGGTCGTATCTCAGTGGACATCTAGATCTACTCACACAGCCGTTAACATCTTGTATTAATCCTTCTTCACATAATCCCGAGTTTTAATGACCTAAAGGAGGGGGCTTTTGAAAACATTGTGGGAAAAGGAGAAAATGCTGGTAACCAGCATTTTCTCCTTTTCCCACAATGTTTTCTACTTTGTCGAAAAAAAAAAAAAAAAATTGAATTGAGCCCCATTTAATTTGTCCTCTGTATGCATTCTATTTCAATAAGACTAAAATTTTGTCGTGTGGTAAAGAGTTAATATACTATATTCAGTTGACACCTTTCAATGCTTTCAGTATTGTGTGTTCGAGTCGCTATGACGGCATTCTTTGTGGTATGATTCTTTCCTGTTTTCTAATTTACAGTAAATAGTCAAGTCGCGAAAATACAACGCAATGTCCGCATTTAGTGGTGATATCCGAATGGACATCTACTCACACAGGCGTTGAACATCTAGTATTAACACGTGAAATTCAATTGACACCTTTCAATAATTTCAATATTATGAGTTCGAGTCTCCATGGCTGCATATTTTGTGGGATGATTCTTTCTTTTTTTCTAGCAGGAGCATATTTGCTCGCACATTTATGAAACAACTATTTATAATAATTACAAGCGTTGCTTCCACTAATCAATACCCCAGGGCCTTCATTCATACCATAGCAAATGAATGTAAAAGAGATATGGTCCTTTTTTGTTCTGTTTGGAAATTTAATATTTCATATGCGTTTCCCAATAACCCAATAAGTACTCCTTTTCAACAAAATGAAAAACGGTGAGAGAAAAGAGGCAATTTCTCGCGAAATTAATTTTCTTTATTTTACTTCATACTGAGGCACAGAAGAGTTTCCATATTCTTATTCCAGTATCTCTTACGCAGCCTATCTTTTTTAAAGAAATGTATTGTTTTCTAATCCAGAGTAAAAAGTCAAGTCGCTATAATACAATGCAATGTCCGCATTTAGTGGTCATATCCCAATAGACGTCACCTCACACAGACGTTAACATCTAGTATTAACATGTTACATTTAGTTCACAATTTCAATAATTTCAAGGTTATGAGTTCACCTTTGAGTGTATGTTTTTTTTCCCCTACTAAATTAGCGCAAAAAGTCAAGTCACAATAATACATTCTGTTTCACCCTGTCAACGCCATAGGCTAACACAAGGACATTTGCGGACGGCATAGATCAAGATCAGACTTCACAGAACGTGCAGTTTGATTTTGGATCTATACCGTCCGCTTGTTCAATGAAGCCTGCAGATTTGAATTCTTTCTGAGTTTCAGTGTATTGTATTTTCAGCTGTCTAAAGAGACCAACTTTATATCAGGTGTGCTCTGTGAAAAGGGGGCTTAATGCATGTGCGAAAAGTATCGGCTCAGGTCAGCCTGCACAGTCCACGCATGCTGACCTGAGCCGAAACTTTTCGCTATTGGTCAAAGGACGAGTGTACCGCATGGATCAGAAGAATGTTATACAAAATGGATTTTATTGATCCATAATTATGTGATTACTTCCTTGGTATCATGGATCGCGGACATGCAATTAAGCCCCCTTTTGCTTGCCGCTAAAAGAATTAAATATCGAATTAAAAAAAAATGTAATAACCTCGCCTTAAGTAAATTGAAACGTTTAAGTGCTAACGACTGATAAAGACAACGTCAATGGAACAGAACAATTAAAAAAAAAAAAACGAAAATGGAAACAAACAAAAAAAAGAAGAAAAAAAAAAACACGAAAATAATTTTCTGTTACGAAACTAATTTCATTATTCTGAGAATTATAGCGAGGAATCCTCCTTAATAAGGATGTTTTGGCATTCATTTCGAATTAAAGATATCATTAACCCTTTCAGTGTGGAACTCGACTTTCGATGCATTTAGATCACGATTAGACAGCACAAACAGTGCAGACCAACCTTGGACCTACACTGCAGAACGCATTATGAGATAGGCTCTTGAAAATACCTTTTAAGGTCACGACCTTCTTACCGCTCTTTCTCTATGAAAATACACCATTTAAAGTCAGAAGTCAAAGCGTAAAGTTAAAATTGGATTCTTTCGTCAAGGCTGATTCCCACCAGAGAGGAATTATGGATTTAATGAAATGATAACTGATAGTGTTCGACCCGTTTCCTAAACTTCCTTAACTCTTTATACCAAACGACAAAATCTTAGACTGGTCGAAATTTGCAGTCGACAATTTTAATGTGGCTCAAATGATGGAATTTGTCTTTGATAAGGTAGAAAACATTGTGGGAAAAGGAAAAAATGCTGGGTACCAGCATTTTCTCCTTTTCCCACAATGTTTTCAAAAGGCTTCTTTCTTAGGGTCGTTAAAACTTGGGATTGTGTGGTAAAGAAATAAAGGCAAAGCCGTTATTATGTTCACGATGACACAGAGCACAATCCTGGTCCGTTTATCAGACGATATGGATCAACATCACACTGAAATTCCTCAGTCTGTGCAGACTGCACAGGTTGACCTGTGTCGATACTTTCTGCAGATGCATTAGGGCCCCTTTTCCACTGAGCATGGCTCATTTGTTTGTCAAAAGGTAGAAAACGCTCTGGGAAAATGAGACAAAAAACTTGTTACCTTAAGTTTCTCTTCTTCCCACAATGTTTTCAAATTGTCACTTCCTCAGCGTCGTTAAAACTTAAGATTATTTGGCGATCTTTCGACGTAGACAATTCTCATTTCATTTGAACGATTTTGAGAAACAAATCGATGATTTTGTCCAGTCAAAAATTGGTGTATTCCTTTATCAAATTAAAGCGTTGAAAGCACAGGTGTAGCATTTGTCAAGAGAGTCATTGTAAGGAATTAATAATTTGAAAAAATAAACAATAGAAATAGTTTCAAAATATTCGCTTGAAAGTCAACCTACTATAATAGTCATGAATAATCCAAATAGAGTGGTTTACAAACTTGTGGGACGAACAAGTCCGGGAGAACAAGCCCAGGGACGAATAATCCCAGGAAAGAACTGTTTGGGGACGAACAAGCAAGGAACCGGTTGTATCATGAACTGGTCCCCGTTGTAGATCTACATATTACTTTACACTTGCTGTATCAGAGGAGGTAACTAATCTAGGTGTATCATTACCCCAACAGAAGGCCATGGCAGATCAAATTATTTTTGATTAAAAAAAGAAGTATTTCCATGGTCGATGGCCTAATCCAATATATTTCAATACGCCATTTACAATTTCATATCTAAGTGCAATCGAAACACTTATTTGTCGTAGAAATATTGAGTTTAATTGGGTTTACTTCCTTCGGTTTTGCACAAACTACGATACATGATTTTCAAAATGCCGTATTGAACTCAAAGTGGCATTGCCTTCGACAAATGCCACAAAAATCTCGTGTTTCCAAAACCATGGTTACGAAACCTTTTGAAAATACTATAGTCCTGATAAAGGAGATAATGCCGGTTACCAGCATTTTCTCCATTTCACATAATGTTTTCAGAAGCTGTCTTAATAAGAATCGTCACACGTGATTGTTCAAAAACGATTTAACAGCATATTTGTCAAAAGGCGTCCCGCTTAAAGGAAAAGACGGTTCTGTATTCATTCGTGTTAAATTGTTTTAAAATGGGAAAAAACATGTTAAACTTTTTAGCTGCCAACTGAGGAAATTCAACTTATTTTTCACTGTCTAGAAGTAAATTTCCACTGCAGTTGACGAAAGGATTTGACCAACATCAAGGATCAAATAGTGGACGCTGTAGATTCCACTGTCAGGCTGCGTTCTCTGCAGTCTGATCTTCACCTAAGCCGCCTGCAAAAGATATTTATGTCACTACTGACAGTAAAAGAGTGGAAGAATTCCCAATGAGACAAAATATTTGTTTTAACGATCCTTAATTAAGACAAATTCTCAAATCTATTTGATTTCGCAAACTCCTAATTCGTTTACCCCTTTTTTCAGGAGGCTTGGAAAAAAGACCATTTTGAGACATGGGTAATAATGAATACATGTGCAAATATCATAAAAAATAATTTCTTCTTGCCACGTTTTCTTTTTTAATTTGTCCCCTGCACGACAAAGTTTGTCTGCAGATGTTAATCTGTTTATTATCGCTGAGCCCTTGAAGAGCTTTTCACGATTTAAGTTGCTTTTGTGGACGATGTAGATCAAGATCAGACTACACAACACAGTCTTGGATCTACATGGTCCGATTCAGAGTGACACGCCCTTCGAAAAGAGGTTTGAACATCGCATGGACAAGCAATGAATAGAAGAGCTTTGTGTGTTGTTGATAGAAAATAATTTTGTTTTTTGTCCTCTGCGAAAAAGTTAACAAATACTACCTTTAAAGACTGTTTTTTTTCCCTCCTCAAACTCAACCGCCATTTGGAAATTTAAGGGAAAAAGGGTACTTTCTGTTTGTATACTGTGTTCATTTAGGTGGTCACAGGCATTGAATAGTTACCCAAGATACACCTAAAATACACCCACTTTCTAAGAACATCATCATATGAATATCAGAAACAAAAAGCATATTAGGCCTTTTCCTTCCATCTCTCGTGATAAAACACAACGGTCGAAGGTTTGTTGTAAGATCGTCTCAAATGATTACGACCCGGAGGCATTTTGTTGTATACACACTGACATACTAGAAGAGTATTAGAGAAGAGGGGGTGGGGTGGGGTGGGGGTGGGGTTGATCAAGGGAGATAACCTAGCAATATGCTACATTTATTTTGTACGTGTGAAGGTACAAAATGAATGAGCCATGCTCTGGCAAAAGGGAGCTTAATGCTTCTCTTTGATCCATGATACCAAGGCTGTCATCATATAATTGTGGATTCATAAAATCCATTTTCTCTACAAACTGACTTAATCTTCAGGTGGAATGGTCATTTGCCATGCAGAAAATTAACCACAAGCAAAATGTTTCGGCTCAGGTCAGCCTGCGCAGACTGCGCAGGCTGACCTGGTTGATAACTTTTGCAGATGCATTAAGCCCCCTTTTCAAAAAGCATGGCTCAAATCATAAACTGTTGCTAGCCAAGACATAGCTTTGTCGATCAAGCTGACCTTCGTCTACGGCCTTTGCGGGGGACATCAAAGACCGCGATAATATGTATGCTTTGTTGATTCGCTCTAAAGAACGAACTGGGAATAATTTGACATCTCTCGTCCTTATTGAAGTGAATACTTGTTATGAGCACTCCAAACTTGTAAATGTACGTAACACCCAACTAGGGCGATTTTAGTGGTTCGTAAGATCGCAATAAATACTTATGATATGACCCCACTGTGGATACTTTAGGAGTATTCGCAATGAATATAATGTCTGTGGTGAGCCAGGAACTTGTGACTTCACCGTCGATCTTCTTTAATGTATGTGACACGTAACATACGTTTTCAGCTCCTGGTATTCTAGGGACACATTTAATATGGATCAAGATCACACTGTACAAACATGCAGTCCGATCTTGAATCTACCTTCTCCATACATCAATGTCTAGTGCGAAAATAATGAAACCACGAAAAAAGAGATGAATATCAAGGTTTGCAGTTAAGTTCAAACATTTTAAGTTTGCAAGAGTGCATTAACCATCCGACAAAGAAGCACCATGAAAAACAAGAAATATAATTTTAGAAGAGATAGACAGCGTCAATTTGCCGACAAATAGAACAAACATATATACATTTTTGACCAATCACAATATTGTCCTCAAATGAGAATTAACCTTTGGGCTACTAAGCACAACTCACTGACCTTTTGCGGACAGTGTAGATCAAGATCAGACTGCACAGAACGTGCAGTCTGATCTTTGATCTACACTGCCCGATAAGGAGATATTTTTCTCGAAAAATTAGTTCGAAAAAACATTATTCTGGTTTTTATCATCAGTTTGATAGTTATATTTAACTTACTTAGCAGGATAAGGGTTAAAAATGATAACATTAAACAAGAAATAAAACAGGCAAAAACAAAAAACACACACAAGTGCTCCCGCGATTCTCATCAACACAACAAGTTACAAGGTCAAAAACATAAAGTACTAACAAACATCACACAGGGGTTGTCTCGATTTAATTCAAACCTTTAATAAAAAAAAATCCGCCTCTTAATCGCGAAGACAGGGGCTTTGGAAAACATTGTTAGAAAAGGAGAAAATGCTGGTAACCAGCATTTTCTCCATTTCCAACAAATCCCATCTTCAGAGCCATAGTTTGTTAGTCGTATGCAAATGCTCTCATTGTGGACAAGTCTAAAATTTTGTCGTTCGGTAAACTAGTGATTTGCCTTTCTGAAGGTACGCTGCTGTGGGATATTTTATTTCATGACTATGAAAAATTTTCCTATAATTGATGACAATATTTTCTATGAATCAATGCGCTTTCTTGAAATTCTAATAGACTAGGAATTTTCTTGTCTCGTACAGAAATAAATTCAATTCATTTCAGTTCATTCGGTCGCCCATAAATAATGCATAATAATATTGTGTACATTGATTTCTCAATAGCTGTTTGATTCACGAGTCAGTGCATACGATCCATTGACCTGAATTCCTTGAACTAATATTAAATTAGCATTTCTTTATGTGAATTAAAATTTTCTGCCAAAAAAAAAAAAAAAAAATGACAAAACTGACAAAAAGGAACATATATTTCTTCGAAAACGTCCAGAAATTGGGCGATTACACACAGTAACAACAACAGTTTTGGGCTTTGAAATAACGGGGGTAGGTTGTTTAGCAATCGGATTCTCTTCCCCCCCCCCCCCCCACACACACACACACCACCCGCCCCTCTTCTTTTTTTTTATGCGATCAAAATATGACGTCGTCTTACTTGAATATGATCCAATGTAATTTACGCGTGATACTGATCACGTGGCATTCCCACAAGCCATTGCGAAATTTTGGCGATTTTGAATCTGAAAGTACCTATAGAGGCCATGTGCATGCCTTGTTCAAAGACGCTGCCTTGTGACAAGCGCTGCTAGCGTAATGAAATCTAGAATCTCCCAATAACTAATCCAATACCTTAAATCTGAGCCACCTTCTTTGAACAGTGAATAACAAGTTCCGTGCCTAGATGTTGTGTATTGCCAAGGTAAAACCTCAAGAAAGAAAAGCACTGACGACATTTTAGCAACTTGTCTGAGCTATAAATTAATAAACCTAAACCAAAATATTCTGAAGATTAACGAACCCGGGGAAAAAAAGGGTTTTAACTCTTTACCACAAAGTCCCGAGTTTTAACGAACCTGAGGAAAAAGCCTTTTGAAGACCCTGTGGGTAAAGGAGAAAATGCTGGTAACCAGCATTTTCTCCTTTTCCCACAAGGTTTTCCATACTTCCACAGACAAATACCACCATTTGAGCTAAATGTAATATGCCGTCTGCAAATGCTTTGAATTTGGACGAGTCTAAAATTTTGTCGTTTGGAAAAGAGTTAAGAACACTGGGATCCAACAATCTTGCTTTTGAACAGGGATCGTATTATACGATCCCTGGTTTGAACGACCCTAGGAAGAAAGGCTTTAGAAAACATTTTTGAGAAAAGGAGAAGATACTGCTAATCAGCATTTTCTTCTTCTTAACGCAAAAAGTTGTCCACCATTATTCTGCTAAATAAGTTAAATAAAACTTCCAAGACGAGAGTATAAGCCCGAATAATATTATTTCATTTTTTTTTTTTTTTTTTGAGAACAATATCTTCTTATCGGACAGTGTAGACCCAAGATAAGACTGCACGTTCCATGCAAAATGATCTTGACTAACACTGTCCGCAATAGGTCAATGAGTCGCCTTAGCAGCCTAAGGGTTAATGGTAAATTCTATCTTTTTTAACCAGACTTGAAATGCCGTCTGCAAATACTTTGAAATTTCACAAGTCTGTTATTTTGTTTATTGGTAAAGGGTTAACACGACCGCAGACGATTTGTCTCGTCTTGCAGGACACGAGTAATGTTTTGGCGAAAGGAGAAATTGCTCGTTGTAAAATGTTATCTTTTGTCAAAGTATTTTCCCTGCTATGCAAGTTAGAATCTTTACTATAAAAGTAGACAAAGCTTTCTGCCCTGAACGTAATAACTGCCGTCGGCATAACAGTTCTAAATCTAATCAAGCAATGCACTTTAAAAGCGACTTAATAAAAGTTTCGAAACAAGGAAAAAAATAGATTGGATTTTAGAAATTAGAGGTAAAATTGCCCCTCTTCCACGCAGGAAATTATTTTTCGTCGAATTTTGTGAATTAACCCTTAGGCAGCTAAGCGCGACTCACTGACCTTTTGCGGACTGTGTAGCTCAAGATCAGACTGCAAAGAACGTGCAGTCTGATCTTGGATCTACACTGTCCGATAAGGAGATATCTTTCATCCAAAAATAACTTTGAGATAGGAAAATTTGGGTTTTTACCATCGGCTTGAAAGTTTCATTTCTTTTATTTAGCAGGATAAGGGTTAACTCTTTCGGCGTCTGTTATACAAACTTGACTTTTTTTGATAGTTGGAAATGCTTTTCGCTGAAACTCAGCACTTTTTGTTATCTTATAGGCTTGACTAAAGAAGCGGACAGAATAAATCAAAGACTAGACTGCGCGCTTCATGCAATCTGATTCTGATCTATGTCGTCTTCAAAAGCCCATGTTTTCCCCTTTAACACTGAAAGGGTTAAGTCGTCCATATCAGATACAGAACGCATTGACCCCTTATTCGTGATTTCTGAGATTCTGGCGAAGTCTGTCTTGAATCTGCTAATTTTTTTTAGGAAAAGTGTCCCCGTACAAGAAAATTCCACCACAAACCTTTGTTTGAAAAGCAAGCCAGGCCACCCGGAAAACTGCCATCTTTTTTACACGTTGAAAACCATCTAGAAACTGAGGAACAATACTTGAATTAAACTATTTCCTACATACACACATGAGACCAAGAGCACTTTTAATTTATTGGTGGAAATTTTATCAACTTATCACCGTCATTCCATCATTAACGTTTTTCGGCAAGCCCGGTGGCTCAGTCGGTAACACACCGAGTTAAAAACCAGGTGGTCGCTGGTTCGAATTTCCCGCTGGGCAAAATACTTTCGGGAGGATTGATAATCGTCATTGCGACATGATTAATTCCTCTCCCTCAGCTAATCTATATTTCGACATTGATTATGACTGGAAGCAGCCAGTTGCTTGGGAAGAATATTGTACAAAGTGCTGGTAAAAGAAACTCGATGAAAGCATGGATATGTGCAGTGGCCGCCGCGATATGAATGAAATAATATCGTAAACGGCGTGATGCTTAAAATAGTTTTGACCAATCAGATTCGTCTAATATATTCACTGGGGTACTAGAACTGACAGTGGCAAGAGAAAAACATGCCCACTTCCCAAGTTTCAACCTTTAGTTCTTCCTTAATCCTTACGTTGCTGAACGCGACTCACTGACCATTTGCAGACAGTGTAGATCACAATCAGACCGCACAGAACGTGCAGTCTGATCTTGGATCTACATTGTCCGATAAGGAGAAAAGTAGATATATTGCTCCAAAACATACCGGTAAATCTAAAATAGCATTATTCGGGTTTTTACCATCGACTTGATAGTTTTATTTAGCTTATTTAGCAGGAAAAGGGTTAGCATTAATCTGTTTGTTAAGTTCTGTATACCAGAGTGAAGATATAGTACTGCAAAACACGACAGAAGTAACGACTTTTTCCACTCGAGTTTAGAAATATGTTGGTTCTGGGTGGTGGTAACGCAGGCACTACAATTGGACACCTTGTCTTATATGAGCCATGCTTTGGCAAAAGGGGCTTAATGCATCTCCGTGATGTATGATACCTATGAAGCCGTCACATAATTATGGATCTGTAATAGCCGCTTTTTTAAACAACCGACTAATTCATGAGGTAGAATGGTCCTTGTACATTCAGAAAATTCACCCGTAGCGGAAAGTTTCGGCCCAGGTCAGCCTGCGCGGACTGCGCAGGCTGACCTGTGTCGATACTTTTCGCAGATGCATTAAGCCCCTTTTCACAGAGCATTGCTCATATATTAGGTTATAGAAGGTGATGGTTGTCAAAAATCTAACGCCTGTATTATAGAGGCGAAGAAAATTATTTTCTGTGTGTAGAAGAGAGCGACACGGGGCCATTATTGTCCTCTTGCTTTTAATTTTTATGACGCGTCGTTGTTCAGCTTGCGAAGGTGAATTACAACCAAAATAACAATGTCATCAATTCTCTCTCTTCCTTTTGCGTTTTATAAGCTGAATTAGACATGCGCAGATGAACTAAAGGCGACAGACCAAAGAAATGAAGGTTTTATGCGGTCTTTCTGTGGTATCACCCTTCTCAGATTCCTTCTCAGATTCTTTGATTCTTAGGATGCTAAACGCGAATCATTGCACTTTTCGGACAGTGTAGATAAAGATCAGACTGCTTAGAACCTTCAGTCTGATCTTGGATCTTCAGTATCCGATATCATCGGATTTTCCCAGCGAAAAGGACTTTGAAACCGCAATATTTAGATACCTACAATTGCTTTGGAATTTTCATGAAATATTTTGACCAGTTCAGTGGTTAATATTTAACCTGCTAGGTGAATGAATTTTGTAAAGTCGATTTAAACGAAAACACAAAACACTATTTATTAAGAGTTCTTTCATCAGAGTAGCTGATAAGATATTGTGCTGTGCAGAACAAAGGCAAGGCTGCATGTTCAGTGTAGTCTCTTCTTGACCTACATTGTCCAGCAAAAACGCCACTTCTTTCCATGAGCTTCTTCTTCTGGCGAAAAATTCATTTAAACAAAGCAAAGCTAATTATCTCTGCTTAAAACTTATAGAATTACTCACAAGAACTTGTGTTTAAGCTGTAAAAGATGTAAAGTAGGAGCGGGGTCAACCTTCGACACTGCCCAGTTCGCGGCGCGAGTTCTGGTTTATTTTTTTTAACTCTTTAGCTGCTAAATTAAATAAAATTAAAGATTTCCACTAATAGTGAAAAACCATAGTTTAAGGTTTAAGAATTTTGCTCTTTGGAGAGTTCTCACCGTGTTGGAAAGTGTAGATCCGAGATCAGACTGCACGTTCTGTGCAGTTTGATCTTGATCTACACTGTCCGCAAAAGGCCATAAAATCGCCCTTTGCAGCTTTATTGTTAACCCTTAGGCTGCTAAGCACGACTGGCTGACTTTTTACGGACATTGTAAATCAAGATCAGACTGCACAGAACGTGCAGTCTGATCTTTGATCTACACTGTCCGATGAGGAGATATTTTTGTCCCAAAAATAAGTTTGAAAAAGCATTATTCGGCTTTTACTATCGACTTGAAAGGTTTTTTTTTTTATTTAGCAGTATAAGGATTAAGAAGCAAACATCGAGAGTGATTTATGTAAGTTGTGAGAAATAGTTTTACATGTTTCACAATCGATTTACTTTTCTCTGATCCAAATGTATCAATTGACCGTTCGATCTTATTTATTGGTCCCATAAGTATTATCCATTGTATTTGCTATATTCTTAACACCTTATTAAACAATTCCTACTTCTAGACGGCATTTTAAAACATGGTGGGAAAAGGACAAAATGCTGGCAATCAGCATTTTTCCTTATCTCGCAATGTTCACAGACACAATCCAATTTTTGAGCAACAACTTGGTCCGTATTCATCAACTATTCTTCAGAATATTCTCAGTCTAATTCTCAAGAATGTTTAAAATGTGGAAGTAAGACAACTTCTGAACGGCCAAACCAAATGACTTAGCCAATCAGAAGTTGTGTAACCTTCAAAATTTATCATTAGACCAGGAATGTTCTTAAGAATGGTTGGTGAATATAGACCAAGACTCATTGTTTGCAGACGTTTTCAATTTAGATGAGTCTTACACTTAGTCGTTTGGTAAAGACTTAATTAATTTGTATTTCAGTTTATTTCATTCATTTACAAGTCTAAGGATAGGCTTTTATGTTTTAGAAACTGATTCGTTCTGTTATTTCATGGCGAGTTTTGACGCTTTCAACTGAGCAAACACTCCAGTCATATTACGGCGACAGCTCATATATTCATGTATGTCCTGGGTTTCACTAAGCTAGGGCTCCTGCCACAGTGTTTTTCCACAGGACACTCCCAAGAAAAGCCCAGCGCTTCCAGTGAGCCTTTGATCGTGGACCTCTAGGCTACGAGTGCTAAATTTTACCACTGAGCCAAGTAGGACTCCGGTTCGACTAGTTCTAGTATTGGAATCGTGTAGTGCATTGTCCCGCGTCAGCACTGCCGCTTGCGAGATCAAACAAGGATTTCTGGATTATAAACCCAAACGCCTTTACTATTAAAGCGTTCTTCACAAGTATAGCCGTTTTGCGGCCAGTGTAGATCAAGATCAGACAGCACAAAAAGTGCACTTTGATCTTTGATCTTCACTGTCCGGTTTGCTGAGACGTTCTGAACAAGAGTTACCCTGAAACTGCAATATTTAGGTCTTATTTCTAGAGTGAAATTGTCCATTAGATTTATTCGACGCTCTAAGGGTTAGTCCATAGCCTGCTAAGAGCGACTCTAGGGCTTTTGCAGACAGTGTAGATCAAAACCAGACTGCACAAAACGTGCAGTCTGATCTTTGATGTACACTGTCCGCTTTGCCGACATAATCTGGACAAAGACAACCCTAAAGCTGCAATATTTAGGTCTTGTTTGTAGATCGAAGGAATCCATTAGGTTTATTCGACGCTCCAAGGGTTAACATTTGCGCCACGGAGAGCTTGTATGAAAAACCCGGTTGACGAAGATGTTACAGAATCACAGTCTCAGAGGAAATAAATTAAACTCGCCAGGGCCAACTTTGTCATTTATTCCAAAATAATGGAATGTTTAACCCGAAGCGAATAATGCAAATTTGGATAATGCCTTAAGTGAATGGGATGATGATATTATTCGCTCCTAAAGCGTAATGGTCCATTCGTTTATGCCGAATTATTAGATTCATGATTCTTGTTGCTTTTTTTTTGGTACAGAAATAATCCTTAGTGGGAATGGTTGTTTAAACAAGAGGGCTATGATGGCCCATAATCGCTCCACTTGCTAATAGATACAAACCATGCAGACCGAACATTACTATTCTAGGCCAACTGGTTTTGAACAAGAAGACTTAAACATTTTTTCATATAAAAGCCGATGTCAAAGTTGTGACCCATGGCCATTTTTGACCACGGAGCCACATACCAAACAATACAGGTCTAGGCCCTATGACTATAAGAGAGAATATTTTCAAAGTTTCCTCAATATAGTAAAGCCCATGTAAATCATAAGACACTTGAGGGAGAGCTAATTTCAATCCCAGGGCTAAACTTCGAACATTCAGAAGTGATCCACAAGATGAAGCTACATGCATACATGTGCCAAATTTGGTAGCCTAGGATTTATGGTTAGGAACAAGACGACTTTAGGTATTTTAAATCTATAAGCACATGTTAAAATCATGACTATGGAGTGGGGTAAAATTTGACACCAGGGCTTTAATTTAAAAAAAGGAAGAAGCCTACTAGATGATAGCACTCACAAAATATTACAGCTGTAGCTCACGGTCAGGAACAAGATCTTTAACGAGTTGAACTACATAAGCCTAATTAAAACTTATCACTTGTGGGGCGGGACCAATTTTGACCCCAGGGTTATGATTTGAAGAATCTTGGTAGAGGTGCACAAGATAAATATACATGAAAAATCAAGTAGCCCTAGGCCTTGTGGTTTGGAACGAGAAGATTTTTCAGTATTCACTCCATAAGCCGATGTAAACCTTGTGACTGGCCAAAACTGTCCCCAGGGTTATAATTCGAGGTTAACTAGATAAAGCTACATGCAAACTTTGGAAGCCCTATGCTATATTGTTAGGAACGACCAGATTTTTAAAATTTTCGCTATAATTATGACAATTTAAAACTTGTAACCCCCGGGGCAGGGCCAATTTTGGCCGCAGGGCTATAATTTAATGATTCTTCCTGGAGGTCCATTAGATGAAGCTAAATGCCAAATTTGGTAGCCCTAGACCTTATGGTTTAGAACCAGAAAATTTTTAGTTTTCACTATTTAGGCTCATGTAGATCTTGTGACCCCTGGGATGCGGCCAATTTTTACTTTCGGGCTATAATTTGAAGAATTTTGGTAGAGGTCTATTAGATAAAGCAACATACCAAATTTTATAGCTCCAGGCCTTATGGTTTCGGACAAGATTTTCAAAGATTTTCCATATTTTTCAGTTTTGTTGCCATGGCAACCAGAGTTTTCAAAGGAATAATTTTTTTTCAAGAAATTCTGAAAAGGACCATGACTGGATCATTTCTATGAAGTTAGTCAAAATTGGATTGGTAGTTTCAGAGAAGATATATAAAATAAAAGTAAACGTACGGACGAACGGACGCACAGACGGATGGACAGACGGACGCACGACGGACACAAGTCTATGACATAAGCTCGCTGGCCTTCGGTCAGTGGAGCTAAAACGAGATGATTCTAAAGTGCGGGTAGTGAATAAATAGGTGAGACTGCACAGAATGTACAGTCTAATCTTAGACTTACACTGTTCAATATTTTGTGACATATCGGTTATATTCAAACGTGATATTTCGAAAACTGTCTGTTCATATGCGGTAAGGACTGGAACCAAGCCTTTAATTCTTTACCAGTATATTCTTTGAAATTTTACTTAAAATGAATTGGATATTCAAAAAAAGAATTCGTTGCAGTGTCAAGGCCGTTTAGTTTCCGCTGTGTAGTTCAGGATTAGGATGTACGTTATTTTTTTCGGCGTAGCTGAATGCGCTAGCTTTTGACTTACTTCTTTGTACTGATAAAGAATGCATAGATGTAAATTGCGATTGGTAAATTGGCATATTTGCTCACACAATTATGAAACCACTATTAACAAGCATTGCTACTGCTAATCGATACCCCGGGGCCTTCATTCATACAATAGCAAAATAATATAGTAGAGAATGATTCTTGTGGTATTTGGAAATTTAATATTTTCGGAAGCGTTACCCAATAACCCAGTGCTTCTTTTCAACAAAATTAAAAACAGTAAGGAAAAAGCGGCAATTGCTCGCATTTACTTTCAGTATTTTACTTCATATTGAGCCACAAAAAAAGTTTCAATATTCATATTCCAGTATCTCTTACGCCGTCTACCGTTTTTTAAAGATATTTCTTGTTCCTTATTTTTCAGCCTGATAATGATACACACAGAAGGCTGAAGCACTTTTACAGTTGTCCATAATAAACGCTTTGAATGTTAATATTTGTAAGTCGTATTCTTAGGACTGGAGATTACGTGCAAGAGCCAACCTTTGAATTGAAACAAAGAACGTTCTTCTTAGTTTGAAAATCGTTCTTATTCATCGTTTAAACCTTAGGCTGCTAAGCGCGACTCATGGATCTTTTCCGGACAGTGTAGATCAAGATCAGACTGCACAGTATGTGCGGTCTGATCTTTGATCCACACTGCTCGCTTTGACACATTCTGGCCAAAATCAATCTGGAAAATACCATTACCCAGGCCTTATTTCTTGGCAGACAATGTTTGTAAGGTTTATTTGGTGATCAAAGGGTGTGAAAATTGCATATCCCTCCCTCACCAGTATGCTTCTTTTTTCTTTTTTTTTTTCCTACTGAGGCAAGATCAATTTTTGAAACATTGTAGCAAAAAAGTAAAAGTTGCTAGCGACGAGCTCTTTCTCTCTAAAGCTTGATTCTCTCTTCTTTGTGTTTCAGAAGTATCCATGTTTCAAACTGATTTATGTTTACTATCCTTATTTTTAAAGGATACTTTCAAGACTTACTACAGCAAATTTATTTCACGAAGTAATGGAGTGGATATAATCAGAACAAATGTTGGGGAAAAAGTGCGAGAACAAAGAATATAGTGCCATACTGAAACACGCATTTTTGTGATGAACTGCATTTTTTTGAGGTTGTCTTGAAATTTTATCTCATATATTTTTATTACGTTCCTTTTCCTTTTCATATATTTGTGTACTGAACCACAGTTTCCATTTCAAATAATCTACAGAATTTATGGTTGTGTTAATTTTATGTACTTTAGTATCTTCTGATCTTGGCTCAGATATTTCCTGTAAGCATGACAATATAATAAAATGATATTCATTCTCGGTAGCAGAAAAAATATTAATTTTATCAAGTCATCCGCCTCATTGTGAAATCATCTGATAATCTATTTGTAAAGATTTCGTTAACTAAGGCTTGCATAGTAGGGCCTAGTAAATGTATACCATAATAGCTAAACTTGAGGCTTTAAGAATAAAGTCCATTCCGGTTACGCCTGATTTAAAGGGAGATAACGAGATATTTTTTACTGAAAATAATAGAACAATGAATATACAAATGAATAAGATTCCTTATTTTCAACACTTCATCAAGCTTTTGATATTTATAAACCACAGTAAAATTACCTATTCGTATTCAAAGTCGGTATGTAGCTGCACATGTTTTAATGTGATTCTAACAGTAACAATAAATATCTTTAAAAAGATAGACGGAGTGCATTTACCAGCAAATAGGCAGGGGCCCTTAAAATAAACATGTGTACATTTTTGACCAATCACAAATTTCTATTCATTCATCTGTTATCAGTACCAAAAATTACGTCACAAGCCAGCACATTCGAAAAAAAAAAAAAATGAAACGACTGACTTGAAGGTTCCGTATACACTGGTGTATATACACTACATACAACTCTGAAGGTATCAAACGTTTACCCAAAATAAGTCAATTTATTGAATGATAGCTATTGTTATGTTGCCTTAAAACACGAAAAAAGGAATGGACATAATTTGGAATTGTGCAATTCATTTTTTGACAAAAATCTAAATGTCTTTAAAATCTTTGATTAAAGCGACAAATAGTGGATGTCATCGAAATTAAACTGTAGTTTCCTTGAATTGTAGTGCGTCCAAAACCACGCTACACACCCAGAAATACGGAACAAGCCTTGCCGTTTGACATTACATTTAATTAAACGAGTTTAGCAGAATATTTAGTCGACTTTGATTTCCATTACAATAGATGCTAAAAAAATAATTTACCACATAGACTATTTGATTGTTTAACAATTTTATTGAAAAGGTTTGCATACTTTGGCTGAAATTTAAAGACAAACCTTAAACTTTCTTAACAACCCTGAGTTTAAATGACCCTGAGAAAGAAAGCGTTTCGGAAAATTTGTGGGAAAAGGAGAAAATCTGGTTACCTGCATTTTCTCCCATTCCAACAACTTTTTATACTTTTTCTACAACGAATTTCAGCAACTGATATTTCATGAGTTAACCAAGGTTCTCTTTCTGTTCCTAAGTGATTAAAAAGTATCAACATAAAAAATAAAGCTTGAAATCAGCATAGAATTTTGAAAGTTTTCAAATGTAAAACCTTACATAGCATGTCATTTTTTTCCCCGCACCTATTCCTATGCGAAAATTACGTTCATTTCTTTTAAATTTAAAACATTTCGAAAGAATTTTGTTCCAAAAGTAGAACCATGAAATGTTGCGCACTCCCCAATGGTGCTATTAAGCATTCACATCATTTATTTATTAATTATGAATGCCCTTATCGATATCATTTGTATGTTTTTGTTTGTTATTGGTTTGTTTGTTACTAGAGTGGATCAAATTATGACGTTCTGACTCTGAATAAAGAATGATAAACAATACACAATTGTATTATACAAAACCAGAACAATAGCATAAGGGGCTTTAACCCTTATCCTGATAAATAACGAAAATGAAACGTTCAAACCGATGGTAAATACCAAAATATTGGTATTTCAAAGTTATGGGGGTTGGGGAAATATCTCCTTATCGGACAGTGTAGATCCAAGATCAGACTGCACGTTCTGTGCAGTCTGATCTTGATCTACACTGTCCGCAAAAGGTCCGTGGGTCGCGATTAGCAGCCTAAGGGTTAATGCATCACCGTGATGCATGATACCAAGCAAGTGATCATAGAATAATGGACCCATAAAACCCATTTGGTCTTAATCCTGAGGTACAGTGGTTCTTTTATATGCAGAAAACTGACCAACAGCAAAAAGTTTGGACCAAGGTCAGCCTGCGCGAACTGGTTGACCTCACTCGATATTTCTTTTTCTCTCTCAAATGCATGAAACCCCCTTTTCACATAGCATGGCTCACATGTATTTTCAATATTGAACATGGATTGTATTCACCCTCAGGGACCATCTTTATCCTTTCTAACACGAATGCATCTTTTGACGTGTCTATAACGGAAAACGTAAATTAGAAAAAAATGCTTTAACCCTTCACATAACAATTCTGGAATTTTGCGACATTGGAGAAGAAGGCTTTTAAAAACTTTGTGGGAAAAACAGAAAATGCTGGTCACCAGCATTTTCTCATTTTTTCCCCACAACCCTTTCACATCCCAAATGCTACCATTTTAGCAACATTTCTGTTGATGTCTGCAAAAGCTTACAATTTGGACAAGTCTGATTGAAACAAGCAATTTCGCGTTTTTTATAAAGTTCCTAGGGTTCGTTTTTACATCTAAGTAAGTATCAAAAAACACTTAAAAGATCAATGCATTTTCGTTGATCTGGATGAGTCAAGAAATTCTATGTGAAGCAATGAGTCGGCAGAAAATAATGTGTCGGAAAAGAAGTCTCATGGGTGAAATCGGCATATAAATGTATTTAACACTTTAGCGCGTATGGTAGCTTCGGATGCTTTTGCGGACTGTGAACATCCAAGATCAGACTATGCAGAAAGTGCATTCTGATCTTGGATCTACATTTTCACATATTTTGTGAGATATTCTGACCAGAAAACGTCTAGAATTCAGATAATCATATTTGTTTTAATCAGTAGAACTATAACGGTTTAACTAATTGGGTTCTAAAAGGGTAAGCCCCCATGGTATTGACCGCATTTAGGAAAACAGCGGGTTTCCGCAAAATGTACTTTATAAAATTACATGTAACTGCATTAGGAATGATACTTCCTAGAAATTATGCTTAAGCGAGCTTGTAATGAAGATGAATTAATTTTGACTGTTGGCAAGCAAACCATAAAAGATAAACCAGACATGAAAGTGTATTGGCAACTGGTACATCAGTGGAACCTTAATGTAACGAATGGCGTTTAGCGTTATGCCATTTCCAACGACCAAAAAACCATGTCCACATATGTTAACCCTCGGGCTGTTAAGCGCGATTCAGTGACCTTTTGCGGACAGTGTAGATCAAGATCAGACTGCACAGAACGTGCAGTCTGATCTTGTATCTACATTGTCCGATAATGAGATATATTTCTCCTAAAAATAAATTTGAAAAAACATCATTCGGGTTTTTACTATCGGCTTGAGAGTTCCAGTTAACCTATTTAGCAGGACAAGCCTGTGCAGACTATCATTAGATAGACAAATTTCATATTTTGAGTAAGGCGTAATTTGTCTTCTGGGAAATGCCTTAACTTTGGGCAAGTCTAAAAGTATGTTGTTTGGTAAAGGTTTAATAGAGAAACTTTTTCTCTTTATGGGCAATTTCCGCGTTCATAATAATTTGGCAGTTGTTTAGTGTCGGCAGACTGGTTAATTACATCCATCGTATTAAAAAAAACCCACAACTTTATAGAGTAATATTGTTATGATTCATTGGAATCATCAACAAACCCAGAATTTTCATTTGTTTCGTGCAAGCAATTTCAAACAATCAAAACAAATTAATGAAAAACATAAATTTAATCCTTAACCTGCTAAATATATGAACGAAAATGTACATACAATAGTAAAAACCCAAATACTACGATTTCAAAGTTAATTTCACCAAAAAGAAAATACTATTATCGAACAGTGCAGATCAAAGTCAGACCCCACGTTCTGTGCAGTCTTGATCTACACTGTCCGCAAAGGGTCAGTTAGTTGTGCTCAGCAGCCTAGGTGTTAAAAGGCACTTTTCGTAAGACGAAATGAATTGGAAATGCTGCAACAATGCAGCGAAAAACCTGTATAATACAACCAAGTATAATTAAGGACACTGCTTTTGAACCTTTTTCGCACTCAAGTCAGCAGAAAATCACATATCAAAGTTATGGTGTACTTTATAGAGTAGTAACTTTTCAATTTGTAGAGGTTTTCTTGCTTTCTTACCATCAAGGTCTCATTTTTTCGGCGTAGCTATATAAGCTAGCTTTTAAACTACTTCTTGATATCAGTCTCGAATGAATTAACTGTAATTTGCGATTGGTGCACATTCGTCTCTTTACATTCTGCGGCCGCTACTGATCTACTTGCAGTACTTTATATGTCGTTTGTCTCTTTCAAAAAAGGTCTTTCCTTTTTTATTGACTCCAAAGCATAGATAAATTTCATAATTTGAATGTGACCTCTAGTTCTTTTAGCATGGGTTTCTGTTGTATAAACTGTAGGAATAAAGTAGAACCGGGAAGATACACGGAATGAAAGGCGAATGCTCAACTACTCAAAAATAAACTTAATTATAGCGTTAAAGACAGAAGGAAAAAGAAGAAAAAGTGTGAGATATTTGGCTGGCAAATGTTCACTTTTCAAACAGTTTATAGATATTTCGGTAGTTAAATAAATTTACTGGGTGTATTTATGTTCTAAAATTACCAAAACATAAACATAGAAACTTCTACTGTGACGTTAGATTTCGTAAAAATTAGTGTTATCTCGTAAGTGGAAACGTTACATCCCCGAAAATAATGATGCTCATCAGCAACTTCATTTGGAATACGGTGGAAACCAGGAGAGAAATGAACGTTTATTTGTCTATAAACTTGTACTTATGATATTTGATATTTTGAAAAACGAGCTGTGCAGGTGATAAAAGTAATTGTTCTGTAACAGCACACCAATACAGAGCCTAACAAACACCTTTATCCATTCGCCACATGGTCTGTTTTCAGACAGTTCGAAATCTGGTTCAAAAGAAACTATGGATAAATTGCTGTTACAATTCATTCTTTTCTCTCAATGCGCTCAATAGCAGTCCTCTTAAGGCATATTTGTCCTTTAATGAGTTCACTTATTAATTAAACTAAGCGAGCACATTGTAAATGTCCAAAGGTCAACTGAATAAGGTCAAGAGATCAATTTACCAGAAATATTAAATACACCGGTAACAATCGTCAATTGGTTTTAATTAGACAATGAACCGGAAAAGGTTACATAGACCACATCTCTTTATAATTAGTGCTAAATTTGAAACTCTTGACGGCGCAAATATGACATTTTAGGCCTTTGTGATGATTAATAAAAATCTTAGAAATTATAAAGACAGGGGGCGATTTACGAGGGCTAAGCAAGAAGTTCGTGAAATTTCTTCATAACTTTTTAATTTGATGTCCGACTTTGTTAAGATTTTCACTTGAGTTGTCATGGTCTTATATCAATTTCCAGGTAAAAAATCACTAATCTGATTTTACTTTAGATATCTTTGTTTTCACCCTAATTAGCTCAAGATTTGCTACCCCGAAGCACGCAGTAAAATCACTGTTCTCATGCTTTTTAAAACAAATATATTTCAAAATCGTTTGATTCAAATCTCCTGAAATTACGTCAAAGTAATGGATGGCTTCATTTGACGTTCTCTGCGAAATTTCTGATGTTGCTTCTAGAAAACAACGTTAGTTTGATAGGGTTTTTTTTTGAGTCCTATCGAAGGAAAAATGAGGTAAAAGTGGTGATTTAGGTAGCGGTATAAACTCGTGCAGGAATAAAATTCTGTGTAAACTTAGGGCATGATTCGTCTGGAACATTTAATTTATTAAAAGAAGCTGGGGTAAAGCCACAATTGCAAAAAAAAAAAAGAACTGCAGTGCTAAAATGGCACGCGGTTTACAAAAACGACGAAAGAATATTGAAGATGAACCGACAAGGAGCACCGACATAACATCAAATGACATGCTAGTTAAATGACGCTAACGTCATGGCGTGCTATGGGTAGCCGTTTCGATCGTTGGAAAAAGAGTCATAGCAAATACATTTTTAGATCAATTTGTCTGAAACTATCCAGTTTTGTCCGTTATGAATGGATCCTAAACATATGGAAATTTACATGTAATGGCACCTGTAGTTTTGTTTTAATCAACTAGTTCAACGAACTTTTTGCTCAGCTCTCGTACGTATCAGAAGCAGTTACTACTAGTAATATGCACTTTTTCTCCTCAATCTTTTCAATTTCATTCGAATGATGGATGTTGTACCCGTCAGATATCAGCTGTGCCACGTGTAGAAGTGATTACTATGCCTAATGGCAGAAAAAGAGGTGTAACTCGGTCAAAATGATAGTTAGTATGTAAATGGTACCGGAAACTGAAACGTTACAAACATACGAGTCATGCTCTGTGAAAAGGGGGCTTAATGAATCTAACAACCAACTGAAACATGAGGTAGGCCAGTCCTTTGACATGCAGAATTGTATTTAGTATCAGGAAAATTCCCAAGAACCTTACAGTCAAAAATATGTGCATAACATACTCATGCAGTATGTAGTGCTCTTGCAATAACATGTCTTGCAAATAAATCTGTTGCCTAGAATATCCTGTACCTTGTCTTGCAATTTAAATTTCACTACCTTGTTATATTCAAGCCCAAGAATCGACTATGTTAAATTCTAACAACGGGTAGTATTACATATAGGTCGATTTAGAAGTTTAATATTCACGCCCTTCCTGCCAACTCAAGGATACAATACAATACAATACAATACTTTTTTATTGTAACTGAAGGCCACCGGCCCAAAATACAGCATTACAGAAAATATGCATATAACATTATACGTCCCCTTACTTTCTGTTAATACATTTCTTTCACCCACATAATGAAACTAAAAAAAAAACATTGTTTAACGACCTACAGACAGAAAGCTTGTTAAAACATTGTAGGCAAAGGACAAAAAATGTTTATATGTACAATTTCCTCCCTTTCACCAATTTCAGACCATTTCTTGTGATAATTTGCAGGTAAGATACAAAACAGACATTAAAAATGGCATACATTTGAATAGTAGACTTAAGAAAAAAAAAAATACCACTTTCTTTTTTGTTGTTAATGGTTTTATCCCGGACGATTCTAAAAGCTGAATTCCCTTTCAAAGTATTAAAAAAATTTCTCTCGCGTTTTAAACCCGACAAATTTGTGAAAGCCAAACCAGAGTATTTCATTATCTTGAAAAATAGTACAATACTTCCACTGCATTAAAAAACTCAAGGATAAATACTTACGACTATACGCGCCACACTCAATATCATAGTACAGTGCCAGTGCGCATGCGTCGTTACGATGATGTATTTGGTTCCGGCCAGAACGATCACAGGAAGCGGATTTGCTATACAAGTCTATATTTTTTGTATGTGTGGTTGACTCTTTCAGCGCAAAATATGAAACTCTAAAACTCAGAAAGATACTTATCTTAAAGTCTTTACTAAACAAACAGACAGTAAAGATCCAACATCAGACTGCGAGTTCTATGCAGTCTTATCTTGATCTATGCCATCCGCAAATGCTTCTATTATCGCCTATGGGGCTGAAAGGGTTAATAGTTCAGTGAACTCCCCTCATTAAACTGAATTACAAATTACCCAGAATAAAATAGCACGGTGACAAATGATATTTTACGATTATAATGGTACTCAATCTCATGAATAAAACAATGTTTAATCTTGGGTCTTTTCCTCTTAGAAAATATGGTTTTTACCATTGAATATGTAATTTTGTCTTTAACGCTTTTTGACAAGGGGAAAAATGAAACGAATGCAAACAACATAGATTAATATTAGACTGCATACTTTGTGCAGTATTACCTTTGATCTGCACCGTCTGCAATTTGATTAAAAAAAAAAAACGGAAAAAGATTTATCTTGATTTGCTGTGGAACAATATTTTCAGACGTGGTTAAAGTCGAATCTAGTTATTTCCGTATAAAATACTTGATGATGCCGTCGTCTAACCAACATACTATATGATTAAACCTGCAAAATGCTGCTAGGTTTGGTAAAAAACAAAAACATCGGCAAAAAGGAATCAAGATGAATGAATCCCACGAAGAAGTCTGAAAAAGCTGAATGCCATTTTTTCTGCCACGTAGCACATAGAGAATTACCATAAAGTGCATTGACAGAAGCCACTAAATTGTAGTAAACATATCTCAAGAAATTGCGATAAAATTAGCCATACTCTGGCCAAAGGGGGCTTAATGCATTTCCGTAATCCATGAAAAAGTAGAATGGTCCTTAGATATGTAGACCAATAGCGAAAAGTTTTGGCCCAGGTCAGCCTGCTCGGACTGCGCAGGCTGACCTGGGTCGACACTTTTTGCAGATGCATGAAGCTCTCTTATTACAGAGCATGGCTCAAATATTACTATTATTCGTGTAGACATTTCGGTTTAAAGGCTAATGACTTGTGTACCAATCCTTCCGAGGGATAGATAGTGTCACAGACGTTAAAATTTTTACAAAAGCGACCCCCTGTTTGACGACTTTGAGGAAGAAAGCCTTTCACACCATTGTGAAAAAAGGAGGAAATCCTTGTTACCAGCATTTCCTCATCATTCCACAGTGTCTTCTACGGCTTTCATCATTCCATCAAACTGAGCCACATTTAATTTTTGTCGCCTGAAAATGTCTTCAACTTTGACATGTCTAAAATTGTTTGGTCTTGTATAGAGTTAAGGCGTAGGATTCCTATGATCCATTCCTCCTTGTGGCATTGGTCACGTGGGAGTGTCGTTGTGCATGGAACTACATTACTTCTGCCTAGTAAAGGTGAATAACTGAGCTGTCTGTTGTAAAATTATATATATTTATAAAACACGTTAACCCTTAGGTTGCTAAGAGCGACTCAAGGACCTTTTGCGGACAATGTAGAACAAGATCAGACTGCACAGAAGGTGCAATCTGATCTTGGATCTACACTGTCCGATAAGGAAAGAGTTTTTCTCAAAAATTGCCTTTGAAATAGTAAAATTTGGTTGTTTACTACTGGTTTGAAAGTTTCATGTCACTTATTTAGCTGGTTAAAGGTTAAAAACGACGTAAACGAATAAAATATATGACATGCTGAAGGTCGGAGAGAATATTCGATCGTCCATCTACACAAATAGTAGGACTTGATTAATCAGTCGAACTGAAATTGAAGTATACGAGATTTTGGTTTACATCAATAAATTCGACAGATCTGCTCCCCAAATTACGTGTCATTCACATATAGGGACGTGCCGTAACAACAATAAATTACGTCAGTGCTCCTCGCCTACTCTCATTGAGAAATCTGAATTAATGCTAATAGCGCAAAATAAATCAAATGGCCTATTTAGTCAAGAAATTACCAGACATGGTAATGTAAAAGCGTTATTTCGCAAGAACTTCTCATAAGATAGCTTATTGTGGAGATCCAGGATTAGACTGTATTCTAGTCTAGTCATCTACACTGCCCGGAAAAGGCAGTTCGATCCTAATTCTTACGTCATCTATATTTGAGCCATGCTCTATAAACCTGGGCCGAAACTTTTAGCTATTGGTCAATTTTCTCTATGTCAAAGGACCAGTCTACCCTTTGATTTAGTTGGTCGTTAGATATAATGAATTTTATTAATCCCTAATTATGTGATGACTTGCTAGGTATCATGCATTACGGAGATGCATTAAGGCCCCTTTTGTGAGGCCATGGCTCATTTTTTTTTTTTTTCTTGATGTTGTTGCGCTAAACGCCCTGAGAGTTAACTCTTTATCTTTTAACAAAATTTTGGATTTGTCCAAAACAAACTAATATGCAGACGACAATTAAATGTCAACAACATTATTTAAAGTCAATCTAAAATCAGAATGTACGTTCACTGCAATTGATCTTGATCTACACTGTCTTCAAAAAAGCACCAAGTCTTTCTTTGCACGTTAAGAGTTAATTTTCTTAAATTTCTTCTGTGGCTAAATATGTTTATTTGATGGCTTGTTTCTTCAATTTATCTTTTACAGAGAAACGAAGTCTTTATATATAACGACAGCATCTTCCGGGATGATTAATTTGTCAATGGTTAGAAAGGCGAATGGTTGATAGGAATTTTTCCCGAGAAAATGAGTGATCGGCACAATTTCAAAAGAATCGTCCTGTTTTAGGAAGGCATTTCTAATAAGCTATACATTCCTGGAAGAGTCGGGAGGTAAGGATACTGTAATCATTTATACAATAAATAAATGAGCCGTGCTCTGTGAAAAGGGGGACTTAATGCATCTCCGTGATACATTATACCAAGCAAGACATCACGCAATTATGAATCCATAAAATCCACCTTGTCTAACAACCGAACGAATCATGAGACAAAATCGTCCTTGGACATGCAGAAAATTGACCAATAGCAAACAGTTTCGATCCATGTGACATGAATCGATACTTTTTGCAGATGCATTAAACCCCCTTTTCACAGAGCATGGCTCAAACAAAGTGTTACCTTGATTATCGCCTTTACTTTTATTTATTTATTACTCTCGATCCCATAGTGATCACGGTCCGTATTCACCGACCATTCTTAAGAACGTTCTTAGTCTAATTCACCAGAATTTTCTAAATTTTAAAGTAACACAATTCTGGTTGGCTAAGCCAAATGGTTTAGCCAATCAAAAGTTGTGCTTCTTTAGAATTTAGAAGATCTTTGATTTAAAGACTAAGAATGTTCTTAAGGATGGTTGGTGAATACGGTCCCAAGTATTTTGCTCCTGAAGGAGAAGAATTGTCTTCAAAAGCTGCATAAGAAACACTGATACAGTTTTGTGGTAATTTTCCATTGAAACAATTGTGCGAGTACTAAATATAAAAATGTATAATTATATATTATTAACATGGTCTATGCACAAACTATCGTTATTGATAAAAACTTCGCTACGAGCAATTTCTCCTTTTTTTATCATCAAGTTTGCAAAAGAAATGTTTTGCAAATCGAAAAATGTTCTCTGTAATATATTCATTGGGTGGAAGGCAAGGTCACACATTTTATACAGCTTCATTCAATAAACCGTCACATAGGAACCCATACAAAATGTTTCCCTATTCCTTGATGGTGGTGGAATTGCAATTACGGAAACAGTAATAGATCGAATATACTGTACGAATATGTTGTGTAAGGCTAAAGTGGCAAGTCTTGACTAAAAGGTGGAACAGTATTAACGACAGTAAAGAATACGAGTATTATTCGAAATGCTAATACTTGTATAATATCATTGATAAGACTGACTTAACAACCAACACGTAACAGCGATGTCTTTATTCCTGACGGTAAAAGCCCGGTTGCTCTGTCGATAATGTCCAGCGTCCGCATTTACAAACCATTCCTAAGAACAGTTTTAGTCTTTTTCTCCAAGATTTTCCAAAATGGGAAAGTAACACAACCTCTGACTGGATAAACCAAATCAGAACTTGTGTTACTTTCAAATTTTGGAAAATCTGGGGAATAAAATTAAGAACATTCTTAAGGAAGGTTGGTGAATACGGACCCAGGTCTTGAAATTCAGGGATCTTAAGTTCGAATTCCGGCTTTTCAGAACTGGTTTCGATGATTGATGATGGCCATGGCGACAGGTTTTATTCTCTGTTACTACTGAACGTTGCACCTACAATGTTTACATGTGAAAGGAGCCAGTGGCGAAGAAAAAATTAAAAAAAAAAAGAGTCGTGCAAAGCAAGCCTTAGTACTAGTGAACGACATTCCAGGAACGCATAGATATGGCATGGTATCATACATCATTAACACTAGGGTATGTGATATAATAAAGAAGACAGTGTACTTTCAAAGTATGTTTCACTAAATGAAACGTTATTTGTTGTAGTCATTGCGGCGGAGGAATGCAATACAGTACCTTTTAAACCCTGTTATGGCATAGCTTGTTCAGGCATAGCCACGATTAGCCCAGGATAACAGTAAACACAGGAAATCACGGTATGGCCCACAATAATGGATTCAGTATGATGAATTGAAATAATCTCAATAAACATTATCAGTTTCTGTACAGGTTATAAAAGAGAGCAATATACTGAAATGTATGTTGTCGTAAAAAAAAAAAACATCATGTGATACAACTCACAATACTGTAATCTCCGTTTAAAGGTCTTCTAGAAAATACAATACAAATATCGTAAAGATAGATGAAATACCTAAGGCGAGTCAGGCCTTTAAGAGCGAACTGTATGTTTTTAGTCAGAGGTGGGGAGGGATGGAGCAAAGCCAAATGTTGCTATTTCAAGGCACCTATTGATACAATAAAAGAGAGATATAGGACAATGTAGATCCAAGATCAGACTCCACTTTATGTGCAGTCTGATCTTAGATCCACATTGTCCGCAAAACCACCTCAATTGGAGCTCAGCATCTTGGAGATAAATAAAGAGAGCTCATCACGTATTATGGTATGTCCCATGGGCTATTGGTCTGTCATGAATAAGGCGCACAGAGCGCCGTGAATAATCTTTTGTGATCAATTCCCATTCTGCTTCCCCTCACTGACATTTGTTGGGATGGATCTTTATCCTACAGCATTTAGAGGCTTTAGATATTCTTTCGTATTTCTGAAGAGACCCAAGCTTTCCTTTCACGTCTCTGAGATAGCTTAACGCCCCCTTCACAATTTCTGAGACGGCTTCAATATCCCTTCGTTTTTTTTTTTACTGGCAAAATAGACCTGTCTACATAGTTTCTGAAGAAAGCTTTGACACTCCTCTACATATTTTCAGAGAATCTGACTTCCTTTCATTAATCACTAAGCCAGCTAAGACCTCGTTTACATTTTTAAGCACCTAGGAACTGGCACTTTTTCGAAAGAGTTCAGACCTCCCTGCGTGATTTTTTGAGACAACTAATACTAGTATACATTTCTGGGTCTCTTTCGACTGCCTTTCGTCAAAAGCTTTTGGACATA
Organism: Tridacna gigas; assembly: GCA_945859785.2. Taxonomy (NCBI): domain Eukaryota; kingdom Metazoa; phylum Mollusca; class Bivalvia; order Cardiida; family Cardiidae; genus Tridacna; species Tridacna gigas. Next base: position 30,414,607 of record OX244037.2, read on the forward strand.
GTTAATACCGCTCTTAACATAAGTCTTCCCTTGACAGTTTTGATACAGCTGAGATCCTCCTCCCCTGCTTAATTGTAAAACGATACCATCAACCTTTTTATAGATTTTTGCGGACAGATAAAAAAAGAACATTCTTTTAGAACCCTTAGATTTTTTTATTTCTCTCGGTTTGACCAATTACATCATTTTCTTGTACAAAACCCGGAAATTATCTTTTTAATTCGCCGTTTTGTAAGACCTGGCTTTGCAAATACAGCATCTTTTCGCTTATTGTTGAATTCAACATTTCTTGCTACACTGGTTTTGTACTCTGTACGTGCGAGTAAAGTTTCAAAGTTTTGAAAACATGTTGAACGTTTTGATAGCTCATGTTAGCGTCCTCGTGAATGTTACACAGCTTAAACAAGAAATATATCTAAAAAGATAGACGGCGTAAGAGATACTGGAATATGAATTTTGAAACTCTTCTGTGGCTCATTATGAAGTAAAATAATGAAAATTAATTTCGCGGGAAATTGCCTCGCTTTCCTCGCCGTTTTTCATTTTGTTGAAAACGAGTACTTACTGGGTTATTGGGAAACGCTTAAGAAATATTAATTTTCCAAATAAAACAATAAAAAAAGACTATTCCCTAAAACCTTAATTTGCTATGGTATGAATCAAGGCCCATTGGTATTGATTAGCGGTAGCAATGCCTGTAAATTGTGATTTCATAAACGTGCGAGCAAATTTGCCAGCAGGGGCATGTTCATGTTTTTGACCAATAGCAAATTACAATCTATTCATCCTTTACCAGTTCCAAAACTTAGATTAAAAGCCAGCGCATTCAGCTACGCCGAAAAAATAACACAGAAAATGAAACTGCTTTGAGAATTTACATCTTGTTACAATTATACCTATACTGGATACAAACCTTCGATAATGTTACCGCCCCTGATACAGCAATGTGCATAGATCTGTATCTTATTGTGTACAAAGGAGACCATTTTAGAAGGGTAGGTGCGCTGATATAACTGGAATAATAAAAGTTACATTGAGCAAAAATAAAGCCTGAGCAAAGAGGCCTGTGAAGCTTGAAAACAGTGGCACTGCATTATTTTTCCGCCCCTTTTGTTGGACGACTTATTCAACGCTTTACTTATTACAGTACTGTGTGTACCTAGGTGTAACTCTTTACGAACAATCCTGTATTTAAATGGACCCAGAGAAGAAGGCTTTTGCAAGCATTATGAAAAAACAGAGGAAAACGCTGTTTCAAAGGCTAATCCCGTTAATTGAGGCCTATTAAATTTGCCTTCTGAAAATATTTTCAAAATGGATTAGGTTACAATTATTGAAGTCACGTTAAGGGCTTCAGATAAGAATCTCCAAGGCTGGAGTGCTACTGTACTAGAAATAATTGTCCTTTTCCGGTTTGATTACAAAAGACTCCTTAAGTTAGTCCTTAACCTTTTCAGTGCCATAGACGAAACCAGAGGCTATAGCGGACGGTATAGATCACGATCAGACTGCACAGAACGTGCAGTCTGATATTTGATCTATATCGTCCGCTTGTTTAGTCTAGTATTATAAGATGATTTTTTTCTCAGTTTCAGTGCGTTCTATTTTAAGCCGTCGAAACAGGTCAAGTTGAAATGGTTGGCGTTAACCCAATTTGAATTAACCCTTTTCCTGTCCCAGAAGATTATGGACGTCTCTACCTGAAACTGTCCGTAAAAACGTGAAAATGTTGCTAAAATCGACAACCTATCTATATTATTTCATTTTTTATCACTTCCACTTATTATTTCCCATTTTTATCATTCGTTTACCGGTTATCAAACAATCCCATGTTTTAACGACCCTGAAAATAAGGACAATCGAGAACACGGGAAAAGGACAACATACCAGTTACTAGCAGTTTTTAAAATTGTGCCGTTTAACTCTTTACCAAACTACAAAATTTAAGGCTAGTTCGAATGAAAGCATGTTAAATGTGGCTCAAATGATGGGATCGAGATTGAAAGGATAGAAAATATTGTGGGGAAAAAGGAGAAAATGCTGGATATCAGCATTTTCTTCTTTTTCCACAAAATTTTCCAAAGCATTCTTCCTCAAAGTCGTTAAAACTCGGGTCTGTGTGGTTAGGGATTAATAAAGATTTAATGTCTTTGAGTTATGTACTTTCGACACTTGTCTCCTCATACCCTTATATACAGTAAGTCCTTGGGAAGCTAAATGCATACAACGGATATTTGGAATTTTTCTATGGCTATTAGGGTATATTTTATCTATGAACCATGCTCTGGCAAAAGGAGGCTTAATGTATCTCCGTAGTGCATTGTACCAAGCAAGACATCACATAACTATGGATACATAAAATCCACTTTGTCTAATAACCGACTGAATCATGAGATAGACAAGTCCTTTGACATGCTGAACTGACAGGAAAAAGTTTCGGACTGCGCAGGCTGACCTGAGTCGATATTTTTTTGCGGATGCATTAAGACTCTTTTTCACAGAACATGATACGTATATTTTTTTCGGTTCAGTTTTTGAGTCGCCTGGATGCGTAGCAACCAGGCTCTCATTGTTATCATCCTGATCTATGGGGTGACGTAAGCATACCTCCGGCCTTGTACTGCTTCCTGTCCCAAGTTCCGGTTTACGAGATAAAACATAGTTTTCTAATTACAACGGCACGCTTCTATTTGTTGCCAATTCTCAGTGAAAATGATAATTACCCATTTGAAGTACAGTCTTAATCTTAAAATCTGTCCCTAATTGTAAGTCTTATTTCAATTCAACACTCAACCTATGATCGGAAAGAGAAAGGCGATACCGAGTTAACATGGAAGCTTTCAAAGGAGATTTTTCTCAACAGTAGGATTTTTTTTTTTTTGACAAATTTATAACGGCTTGGAAAGGTTGCGTTGCCTTCTTAGACATTCTTACATGTTGCTTCTTCAGAGCTTTTTATTCTATACTTTAAATATTTTGCACACCCGTATTCTAGGTGCACAAGCAGAGATCGTACATGCAGTATGCAGTGCGCACGAATCTAGGCTGTACCAAGTCATCGCTTAACAGGTGCTTTCTGGAATGTAGCTGTGCGACAAATATAGATCTTATAATCACGTGACGTATAACGTCATTTGCACCACGGAATTCTCTATAAATTTATGAATCAGACACTGGACGGGCCTTTACTTTCAGCGTACACCGACCTAGCGCTTCACCGATCCATGCAAAGAGAGTGTTTTAAATTACACTTGTGTTTGATTGTTTTTCGGGTTTTTTTTTAAAAGAGGCGAATTTGTCAAAGTCTGCTGTTGTTTTTTTCTTAATGTGCGATTAACCTAGGTCTGGTATATATGAAACAACAATTTATTAGTGCGGGTGCCAGACCGCAAGGAAAATTGCACCATTTGAGCCACACTGAAATTGTTGTCTGCAAATGCGTTCAATTTGGACAAGGCTAAAATTTTGTCGCCTGGTAACGGGTTAAAGAGGTGTGTTATTTAAACAACCTAGCATTTACCGGAGACTTTAAAAGTTGGCTGCTGCATGAATTATAATTTAGAAGTCGGGTTTAAGCGGTTGTGTCATTTAACCCTCATCCTGCTACATAAAAGAAATGAAACTTTCAAGCCAACAGTAAAACCTCAAATTGTCCTATTTCTGGAGAAAAGATATCTCCCTATCAGTGTAGATCCAAGATCAGACTGCAGTTTGATCTTAATCTACACTGTGGTGGGTAAAAGAGCGAATGCTGGGTACCAGCATTCTCTTCTTTTCCCACAATGTTTTCCAAGGTATTCTGCCTTACAGTTGTTAAGATTTGGGATGGTGTGGTAAAGTAAAACTCTTTGGGAGTATTGATAGTAGTCAATTATTTATCTCTCTCACAGCTAAACTTCTTTTCCAACAGAGTTTATGTCAGAAAGAGTCCAATAGATCAGGCCATAATGTACAGGGTTTGATATCAGGGTATGGCCGGTTCCAATCCCCAGGTCTGCCAATTTCTTTCAGAGGACTGATGATAGTCATTGCTACAGTATTTGTTTCCTCTCGTCACCAATCATTGCTTCTATAATGGTTAGGAGAGAAGGCAGCGAGTGGCTTTGGAGGAAAATATACGGAATATTGGGAGGAATATATACAGAATATTATGTTGTAGGAACTTTCCTGGTGCTTGTATTTAATTCGAGCAGCATGAGAAAATTTGATATTGCGTGAGACCGAAGGTCGAACGAAATGTCAAAATTTTCTTATGCAGCGAGAAGTAGATACAAGCATCAGGAAAGTTACTACAAAATAATATTCCTTTTATTATATACCGACAGCTTTCAACGGCAAAGTTTTGCAGTTCTTGACATTTTATTCTTTTTTTTTTTTTTAAATTGGTAAACAAAATAAACAATGGTGTAGTAGCTAGTAACCTCTTTTTTATGAATGGCGGATAAATGTGATGGCATAAATTTTGACCAATCAAATCACAAATCATTACATATGATTTCCGCGGGTGAGTTACGTCATTAATACCATACATGTATTTGGAACTGTATTTCACAGTATAGATGGATTTTCTTTTCTGTCATGTGTTATTTTTCCCGCGTGTGACGCATGTATTTGAGCCAGAAAAATTTCAGGTATATAATAATGTGCGAAGTACTTGTTCTAGAAACTCAAGAAATGCATGCAGTGGTGGACTAAAGTCTGTGATATGACTGACATGATGATGAAAACAGCATTAAACACCTAATAAACAAATCTTACTTTCAAGATAACCTGTATCATTTGAAAGCACAAATATCGTCCATGAAATTGCCGCTTTATGCTTCTCTATATTCCCTCATAATTTAATCCTTTACTTAAACAATCCCATTTTTTTAGGATCCTGAGGTAGGAGATTCTTGAAAACATAGTAGGAAAAGAAGAAAATAATGGTTATCAGCATTTTCTCCTTTTTCAAAATCTTTTCTACCCTTCACAAAAAAATCCCATTGATGGAGCTACATTTGATATATCGTCTGCAAATGCTTACAATTTGGACAAGTCTAAAACTTCTTATCATCTAATAAGGAGTTAACCCTTTACTGCACAATGTCACCTTTTAACGACCCTGGGAAAGAAACCTTTTGAAAACATTGTGGGAAAAGGAGAAAAGCTGGTAACCAGCATTTTCTCCCTTTCCCACAATGTTTTCTACCCTATCAAAGAAAAATTGCACCATTTGAGCCACACTGAAATTGTCGTCTGCAAACGCTTTTAGTTTGGACAAGGCTTAAATTTTGTCGTCTGGTAAAGGGTAAAAGAGTTATCGTTAAGGAGTAATCCTCTGATAAGGAGTTAAGCAAAGGAGACTGGCATTTTTTCTTTTCTCACAATGTTTTTACACGTTTCAAAGAGTAGTCCCATGATATGATATGACTAAATTAATAGCACAGACAAATCAGTTTGAAAATGTTTCTTGCTGAGCCCCACTTTCAACATCATATGTTATATCACATTAGCCAGTGAACCTATCTATGCTTTCCTAGAATTTGTTTTACCAGTGCTTTGCATGATATTCTTCCAAAGCAACTGGCTGCTTTCCTACCTAATCATTGTCGAAATAATGATCAGGGGCGAGGGAGAAATGAAACATTGTGGAAAAAGGAGAAACCACTGATAACCAGCGTTTTTTCCTTTTCCAACAATATCTTCTTCCCCTTGAAAGACAAATTCCATCATTTGAGTCACATTTACTTTGTAGTCTGCAAATTTGTTGTCTCATAGAAGCTTCAAGTCAATCTGTGTAATGAAGGGAAAAACAACCAAAAAATCAAGACATGTTCACTGTAGAAAAAGCAACTTCTGCTTTGACTATTTACTAAACAATCCCAAGTTCAAATGAAAGCATTGTAGGAAAAGGAAAGAATGCTGTTAGCCAGCATTTTCTCCTATTCCACAATGCCTTCAGCTCTTTCAAAGATAAATCCCATGACATAAACTATTGATTTGTCTGCCACAAATTCTTTCAACTTGTATAAGTGTACTGTTATGTTGTTTGGTAAAGGACAAATTAGAAAATAAAGCACTAATTTTTCACATTATTATATCAATTTATCAAGTGGTAGTTCACCCACAACCATATAAGCCATTCTCTGGCAAAAGGGGGCTTCATGCATCTCCATGATGCATTACACCAAGCAAGACATCACCTAATTATGGATCCATAAAATCCATTTTGTCAAACAACCGACTGAATCATGACATCAAATTATCCCTTGACATGCAGAAAATTTAAAGATGGCGAAAAGTTTCAGCCCTCAGCCTGCGCAGGCTGACATGGGTCGATATTTTTCGCAAATGCAATAAGCCCCCTTTTCAGAGCATGGCTCACATATATATATGCATACATGAGACACACCATTCGCTAGTGTACCCTTTTGCTGTACAGTATGTGCATTCCCCCTTGGAACTCATTGGTTGTTTACTAAACAAGTAAAATCAAGTATGTATTGTTGGACACAAAACATTGCTCAATTTGATTAAACAACATAAATTTGGATGAAAAATCTAACTGATCTGTTATCATAAGACAACCTCCTTTTGGAAATCTTGTGATAAATAGCCCTGTTTTAACAACATTGAGGAAGAGGGCTTTCGGACAAATTTTGGAAAAAGGAGAAAATATTTTCTTCCTTTTCTATAATGTTTTCTACATCCTCTAAGACAAAATATCAATGTTTGAGTCACATTTAATATGTCACCAACAGCTGCTTTCAAACTGGATAAGTCTGAAATTTTGTTGTCAGGTACAAAGTTAACTGGCCAGTTTTGTTTTTGTGATATCATCAGAGTAGTTAAACACACATCATCATTGTGAAGAAAACACTGCTTTTGCCATATTTAAAAAAATGTCTAGAGTAGTGATGTGAAGAGTGTTATGGTGGTTGCTGGATCTGTACTTTTTACACTAGTATAATGTACATCATCCATTGGTTCAATTTACAAAAATCATCTCGGCTTTGCCTTCCATATTCTGTCTGTGTTGTTCTACTTCTGTACTTTACCTAAAATTGAAACAGAAATAGAGGTAAGGAACAACAACCACATCCTTCAGTAGGTCAAAGTTATCATTTGATTTAGCCTATTGCTGTGAAAGAATTACGAATTTTGAAGACAGATACGAAAATCTATTTATGTGAAAATTATTGGATTCCTTTCCCTTTAAGCCGACACAATATTGCATTCTGTATCATACACCAAACATACAACCAGACAAGACTGTTCACCTAGCATGGTGTGGCCAATATTTTAGGGAATGTATTATGGGCATGTTCATGGTCATTTTTAAAATGATGCTCATTTTGGTGTCGGCTTTGCAATGACCATTCTTCTCTCATTTTTTGGGTCACGATCAGATGTTTTCTGACATGCCCTGGCCTAACAGTCTTTTATCAAAAGTATTACCTCACTACCATACAGACTTTACTTGTTAAGCCCCTGAAGAAGATCTTTCTTTGGAAAAGTAGTATTTGCATATTTCAAAAAATTATTCCCTCTCTCCTTAAAAGTTTTCCTGTTTGTTAACTCTTTACCAAATTTATGACAAAGTTCTAGACTGGTCCAATTTAAACACATTAGCAGATGCCATATTTTCATAGGCTCAAATGAAAAGTTTTTTCCAATGGAAAGGTAGAAAACACTGTGGGGAAAGAAGGAAATGCTGTTTGTTGGCATTTTCTTCTTTTCCCACGTTGTTTTCAAAAGGTTTTTCCTCAGGTTCATTTAAACACAGGCGTGTTTGGTAAAGGGTTAAAAAGACATTACTTTCAAATGTTTCTCGACTGTGTTTCTTTTCTCACAGATCAAAAACAAATAGTCTGTATGGTAATAAGTAGAACCCATTACCTAACAAATATGCTGACATAATATCTAATGTTTATTTTATACACTCCAGACATCAGACAAGACTGTCCACCTAGCACGGTGTGGCCAACATTGGGAAGAGCATTTTCTCTAGGCATGTAAATGGCCAGTTTCTTATCTGCTCAATACAATTTAGGTGTCAGCATGTTAATGGCCATCTTGCTGTCACTTTGGGGTCACGATTACGATGCTTTCGGACATGCCTTGGCCTGACAGTCTTTATATGAAAGACACATGGGCCTGTTTTGAAGAAGTAAATATTTGGGATGAGGTTTTGAATCAGACTTGGCAGAGATCCTATAGTCTCTATAGATGATCTCCGCACCAGGGTTGCAAACACACTCCATGACAGTACCATCTTAACCTACAAAATACTTTGTAACAGAAAAAGCATAAGGCCCTATATCCTTTCTGTACATTGGCCATATCGGGTACATTTTTGCAGGCCGGTACCTAGGTTATCAATGTGGTGATAGCACTGTTCACAAAACCTCTGCAGAAGTTTGAAATAAGCATGAAAAAATGTACAAACAAAAACAATTTTGAATTTAGAAAATTATTAGAGTTTGTTATATAGAGGTTTTCTGGTATGTTTTATTTCATTCATTTTGACATAGCATAGCCTTACCAGACAACAGTCCAGATGCAAAATTAAGAAAGATGTAAGACATTCACAGTGTTGGCTTGAAGTGTACAAAGTTTGATTTTGACAAAGGCATTAATTCTTTACTTTCAGACTCATCTGTAGTGAAAGCATTTGCAGATGGCAAATCAAATGTAGTTAGACCATGGGAATTTTCGTAAAAAAACAAAAAAATATTGTTAGAAAAAAGAAATAACTGTTAGTCTAATGAATTCAGCTGTTTAAAGGAAATTTCTGTAAGTATGAGTTTTATCAAAGAACTTTAACCCTTAGCACATGGCAAAATTTTAGACTCAATCATGTTGAAGGTATTGACAGAGTAGCATTCAAACGTATTTTAAATGATAGTATTTCTCCTTAACTACATAAAAAACATTGTGCGAAAAGGAGAAAATGCTGGTAACAAGCATTTTCTCCTTTCCCCACAATGTTTTCAAAAGGCTTCTTTCTCAGCTCTGCTAAAACTCGGAGTTGTGCAGTTATGGGTTAAACCTAACGCTAAGATATCTACCGGTTAGTTTTTTTTTACTTGGCACCATGATATGCATTTCACCTGTATACAAAATAGTTGACAAAAGGTATTGCCAGCAAACTAATAGCTGAAATTGCCTTCTTGGTTGTAAAACCCCTGTCCCTGGTCACAAAGTATATGAAGGAAATTCCAGCTGTTAGTTAACTGAACTTCACCTTTTTATAGTAATTTAACTTATGTACAGAAGTTGCTTAAGTGATCTCTTTTTTGATGATGTGTTGTACCTGGCCCCTGTATAAACATTTGTACAGTGAAAATTCTGTCTCTCAGTTAACTTAAGCTTGCCTTCTTAGGGACATTTAATGATAGTGCAAAGGTTTAATAAAGTGACTGAAAAGAACTTTATGGTTTCATACTTAATGTATATTTGATGTATTACATATGATTTGAAAGTGGTGTTGCAAGCAACCTGATAGTTGAAACTTTCATTTTGTTCTATAGAGCCCCTGTCCCAGGCCACAATGTATTAACTAGTGATGGAAATTCCAACTGTCATTCTGCCGATAACCACATGTCTATACAACCTTAATGCTTTATGTTTTATGTAAGAACTTTTAAAATTAACCCTTTGATTTATATATAACCTAGCAGTTTAAATATTTATATGTTATGGATGGGTTTTTTTAGAACCAGACTCAAATGTTAACCAAACTTGCTAAGATTTGTATTTAACCTAACAGTTTATATAATTCAAAGAGGATATTTTCAGGAGCTAGATTTTGCAGCCTGTATTTAGTCCAGAGCTAAATTCCGTAATGAAAGAACATTTTATTGGCTACTTGAGGTATATTTTACCTGTTTACAGTTAAAGTATTGCTAGCAACCTGGTAGTTTAAACTTGCATTTGTGCTTTATAATTCCTATCATCAGTTAAATGAATCTCACTTGTCTACTTTATATGGGTAAAACATTTTATTACAAGTTGACTGGAAAGAATCTTTGGTAATTTAAAAATACATGTGCAAAAGCTTTTAGATACAAATCATTGCAAACATTCTCTTTAAAGTTATTGAAAAGCTTCTATACTGTGAAAAGTTTGTTTTTCTTATCGTTTTAGCCTTTCCCAAAGAACAAAATTGTAGACATGCCCAGAATGAAAGCATTTTCAGATGACAAATCAAATCTGCATCAAATAATGGTTTTTGATATGATAGAAAACACAGAAGGAAAAGGAGAAAATGCTGCTTACCATCATTTTCTCGTTTTCCCACCATGTTTTCAAAAGCCAGTTTTAGTTAAAGTTCAGGATTTTGTGGTAAAGGGTTAGCCTATAATCTTTCACAGTTATTCAGGTAACTGATGGATGCAAAGCTACATAAAAATATAATACAGAAAATAAAAACTTGTGGAACTTTGTACAATGAAGACGAGTATGAATGTCTTGCACCCAGTACTCTTACTATTGCATCAGCACTGCCAAAATGAAGTGCATTGCAGACAAGGATTTTATGCACAAAATGATGAAATAAGAAATACACTATAACCTTCTCTAGCTCTACTGATGGAAAGTTCTGTTGAGCCAAAGTAATATGAATTTAGAAAAAAATATTGAAAACTGACAACTTTGACCTACCTCCAGTCTATGACCATGCCAAAGTGTCCTTATCAGCTAGCTAATTTCCTCCCTGAAAAAATTTAAAAAGGAACATTAAAACACTGAAAATAAAACTGTTCATCATCTACATATACAAATTATATGATTAACAAAATTCAACACCTACTTTAAAGACATGTACCACAATGAATGAATGAATGAATGAATGGTGTTTCATAGTGTATTGGCAGCTACGGTATTCTAATACCTATGAACAGATTTAATGATTAATTGATTAAATGGTTTTTTTCACTGTTTCAACATCATTTCAGTCATATGACTGTTATATCTCACATATTCATGTAAGTCCTAAGGTTTCACTAGTACTAGGCTAGGCCTATGAAGTGTCTTGCCAAGTAAACTCTGACAAACAACCCAGTGCTATCTGCGAGGATCAAACCTGGGGCCTCCAGGTTATGAGACCTATACTTTACCACTGAGTCATGCAGGACCCCACGTGAACTGGAAATTTAAAACAAAAGGATGAAAAACTTAAGAAAAAACAAGAGGACCATGATGGTCCTAAATCGCTCACCTGAAATGCAAGTCAGCTGTCATTGTTATGGCCACTTGCCTCTTGTTTTTTGCTGGAATGTTTTAGTTTTGAAAATGATTCATCCATATGACAATACCAACAATCAGAGCAGGTAACAAAATGATAGTCGACATTATAGGCCCTAGAGTGTAAACAATGGAATTGTCATCAAGATTTCCCTCTTTATCTCTATGTGAAATCCGAGACCAACAAAATATGGCTAATTTTCACACCAGGGCCATAATTTAAAGTGTTTTGGTAGAGGGCCACTAGATGATGCTACATGCCAAATATAAAAGCTCTAGCCCTTACGGTTTGGAACAAGAAGATTTTTAAAGATTTCCTTCTTTATCTCTATGTGAAATCCGAGAACCCACAACATAGGGCCAATTTTTAACACCAGGGCCATAATTTGAAGTATTTTGGTAGAGGGTCACTAGATGATGCTACATGCCATATATGAAAGCTCTAGCCCTTACGGTTTGGGACAAGAAGATTTTTAAAGATTTCCTTCTTTATCTCTATGTGAAATCCGAGAACCCACAACATAGGGCCAATTTCCACACTTGGGCCATTATTTGAAGTATTTTGGTAGAGGGCCACTAGATGATTCTACATGCCATATATGAGAGCTCTAGCCCTTACGGTTTGGGACAAGAAGATTTTTAAAAATTTCCTTCTTTATCTCTATATGAAATCCGAGAACCCACAACATAGGGCCATTTTCAACACTAGGGCCATAATTTGAAGCATTTTGGTGGAGGGCCACTAGATGATTCTACATGCCAAATATGAAAGCTTTATCCCTTACGGTTTGGGACAAGAAGATTTTTAAAGATTTCCTTCTTTATCTCTACGTGAAATCTGAGACCCCACAACATAGGGCCAATTCTTAACACCAGGGCCATAATTTGAAGTATTTTGGTAGAGGGTCACTAGATGATGCTACATACCATATATGAGAGTTCTAGCCCTTACGGTTTGGGACAAGAAGATTTTTAAAGATTTCCTTCTTTATCTCTATGTGAAATCCGAGAACCCACAACATAGGGCCAATTTCCACACTAGGGCCATAATTTGAAGTATTTTGGTAGAGGGCCACTAGGTGATGCTACATGCCATATATGAAAGCTCTAGCCCTTACAGTTTGGGACAAGAAGATTTTTAAAGTTTTTTCTTTTGGTTGCCATGGCAACCAGAGTTCTTCACTGATTTCAATTCTTTGAAGTATTTTGAAAGAGCATGACCTAAGAATCATTTCTGTGAAGTTTGATTGAAATCTGATTGTTAGTTTAGGAGGAGAAGATTTTTTTTTGTAATTGTGAACAGACAGATGGACGGACAGACGGACGACAGACATTGACCGATCACAATAACTCACCTCGAGCACTTCGTGCTCAGGTGAGCTAATAAAGGTTGTAAAGGGAGGTCTACATATGAGCCATGCTCTATGAAAAGGAAGCTTAATGCATCTGTAAAAAGTTTGGACCCATGTTGTGTTCTTACCTCCCATGGGTGTTTTAAAAACCTTTTGGGAAAAGGGGGAAAACGGTAACCAGAATTTTCTTTTTCCACAATATTGTTTGCAACATAAACCTTGTCATTAGAGCAACATTTGTTTTGTTGTCAGCAAGTACTTTCAACATTTTGGACAGGCTTGAAACTTTGTTGCCTGGTAAAGAATTAACTCTTTACCAAACTAAAAATTTTAGATTGATTAATTGTATGGTCTTTAACGCCATTTTCAACATTATTTCAGTTATATCCCAGCAGCTATCCATGCTTTAATGGAGTTCCTTTTACTGGTACTATGCATTATATTCTTTCTGAGCCACTGGCTGCTTTCCCACATAACCATTGCTGAAACAATGGTCAATGGTGAGAGAGGAATAAATCCTGTCACAATGACTATCATTAATCCCCGGAAGAAATTGGCTGAGCTGGGGATCAAACTAGTGACCCCCTTTTCCCAAGTCCTGTATGCTACTGACTGAGCTACCAGGGCTAGGCTACAAAATTTCAGAACTGTTGGTACTGAATATACATGCAGACAATGTACTTAACTAAAATCTGAAATTTGCTTGTGAGAGAGAAGAAAACTTTGTTGGAAAACGAGAAAATGCTGGTCACAATGAAGAGTGTTAAGCAAGCTTTCAGGGACTTCCAATTCCTGATGAAATATTTTTGGGTTTTCTGCAAAATACAATCATGTTCTTTGGAAAATATTGTGGCTAAAGGTGTATTCCTTATTCAGCCAAATTCCATTCGACCTAAATAAATGCCAGTAATGCCTATTTTACAAAAATATTCTCATAGGTACCTGCAGCAAATTTGTTTCAGGAGTTTGCTTAATAAACACAGTGGATATTTTCAGTTAGTTTAACCCTTTACCACACATCCCAAATTTTACCCACCCTGTAAGAGAAGGCTATAGAAAAACATTGTGGAAGAAGGAGAAAATGCTGGTAAGCAGCATTTTCTACTTTCCCCACAATGTTTTCTACTGTATCAAAGACAAAATCATCAATATAGCAACATTTGTCATCTGGAAATGCTTTCAACTTGAACCACTCCAAAATTTTGTCATTTTGTAAAGAGTTGACCCTTTACCACACAATCTCAAATTTTAATGAGAAAAATGCTTTTGCAAATATTGTGTGAATAGAATAAAATGCTTGTAACCAGCATTTTCTTCTTTTCCCCAAATGTTTTCTACCCTTTCAAAGACAAATCTATTTTTTGAGCCATATTTAAATAAGTTGTCTGCATATGCTAATAATTTGGACAAGCTTAAGAATAGATGTTTGGTAGTTAAAAGACTTTCCAGATATTGCATTTTTATATACTGGTATTACATTGGAGAAACAAGAGGGCCATGATGGCCCTGTATCGCTCCACTGGCTTATAAATACAAACCATAAATAGTAAACATTTCAATTCTGAGCCAAATGATATCAAAATAAAGACTTAAGTTTTCTCTGTAAAAGCCCATGTAAAAGTTGAGACCCGCAGGGCAAAGCCACTTTTGATCCCAGAGCTATAATTACTTGAACCCTGGTAGAGGTCCACAAGATAAAGCCACATGCCAAAATAATACAAGTCTATGCTGTATAGTTATAAATAAGGTGATTTTCAAGTTTTGTCCATATGAAGCCTCTGTAAAACATAAGACCCCTGGTGCAAGGCTAATTTAAAAAAAAAAAAAATCAAAACAGGAAGATTTCTTAAGTTGTCAATATGTAAGCCCATGTAAAACTTGTGACCCCTTCGGCGGGGCCAATTTTGACCCCAGGACTAAAGTTTTGGTCCACTTGGTAGAGGCCCATTAGATATAGCTACATGCAAAATTTGGTAGCTCCAGGCCTTTTGGCTAGGTACAGGAAGATTTTTAAAGTTTTCTCTATATAAGCCTATGTAAAACTTGTGACCCCTGGGGCAGAGCCAATTTTGACCCCAGGGCTATAATTTGAAGAAACTTGATAGAGGTCTACTACATAAAGCTACATGCCAAATTTGGTAACCCTATGCCTTATGGTTTCAGACAAGAAGATTTTCAAAGATTTCCAATATTTTTCAGTTTTGTTGCCATGGCAACCAGAGTTTTTGAAGGAATCAGATTCTTTCAAGAAATTCTGAAGAGGACCATGGCAGGATCATTTCTGTGAAGTTTCATGAAAATTGGATAGATAGTTTCAAAGAAGAAGATGTTTGAAATAAAGTTAACGCATGGACAGACGGATGCACGGATGCACAGACGCACAACGGACACCGGGCCATGACATAAGCCCGCTGGCCTTCGGCCAGTGGAGCTAAAAAATCACGGTGTAGATTTAAGATCAGATTGCATATTCTGTACAGCCTGATCTTAATCAGAACAGAACATTGTTTAAATTCATGCATTTAGTCACACGATGTCTTCATTTTACTATTTACATTTCCAAACGGTATATAATCAGATACTAAATAAGTGAATAAGTGAAAGGGATATTAATATACCTAATCCATGTTAAACTTACCATGTAGATGCTCTGCTGACTTGTTGATTGTTCACATAACTGCTTTGGGCAATGTGTCTGTCATCGTCTTTTCCAAGTGCTATCACTTCAAAGCCATGGTATCTTAAATTGAAAAAAACAACAAAAAAGGAAAACCTTTTTTTTTTTTTTGTGGGGTGGGATTGGGGGAGGGGGGGAAAACAGCTAATTGTAGGGAAGGAACACTTTTTCAAGAAAAATTCACATGATACATTGTTCACCTTTTTTTACATGTCTGTTTTTCAAATTTTTGTTGTTTTTTGGTGTGTGTTTTTATCATCTCAATATGTTGCTGTGGAAAGCTGACTGTATGCATTTTCAATGTGTCAGTTTTATTTTATACATTCCACATTCTTTTGTTTCAAGATTTGTCCTATAGTCTATTTCTTATTCTGACCAAGGTTATGGCCCCCCTAACTTTTCTAACCTATTTTTCCCCGTCACTTTCTATAATTTTATATGTATGTAAGTTGTACTCTTTGTTCGTGTATCATGTATGTATGATTTGAACAAATAAACTTGAAACTTGAAACACAAGTCTTTCTTGCTAATACATGTGTTTGGGAGTGAGAATGACCTGCTGCTATAGAAAGCTGTGTGCATATCTAACTTGTCAATTACACCTTTGCTACGTAACTTTACCTTTCAAGTAAATATAAAGTAGAGTTTAGTTCTTTTATGTTAATATTTTCATTTTCAATCACAGATTTTTTTTTCCATTCTTGAAGTAATTGAAAGTTTTAGTTTATACTCCATATGCAGTTTCACGACTGTTGATTTACAGTTTAAATATTCTTTAGAATCTAAGTTTGTATCTAAGCTAATTTTTTGAAGATTCCTTTGCACTTTGCGAATTTGTTGTTTTAGTTCCTTGTGAAAATTGTTGTGCAAATTCCTTCCATTACTCTTAAAATTAAGATTTAATGGAAAATGCTAGCTTCTGATACTTATTGCAATATTTTTGCCAGGGACAGAGGGTATCAGAAACAAACATATCCCAACTGAAATTCCCTACATTTTTTCTTAATCCTTTAATACTTCATTTTCTGTTTTTGATTTCAATTTCTGTTTTTATGATAATATTTTTCTTTTCATGTTATTTCTTTTTATTCTTTTTCAATTTATCAATTCTTTTATTAAGATTTCTTTCAGGTTGTTTCTGTTTATTTATTCATTATTCTTTTTTTTTTATTTATTTTTTGTTTTTGTTTTGTTATTTTTTTTTTATACAATTTTTATTCTTTTTATTATATTGTTAGAATTTTCTTTCTTTTTTTTTTTTTTTTATAGTTTCTTAGTTTTTCTTTTTATTTTTAATCATTTTTGTTTACTATATTATATTTTTGTTTACTGTTATATATTTTCCCATGTTTTTTTTCTGTTGGTGTTGTTTTTCATTCTTTTTATTTTCTATTTCTCCAGTTTTATTGCTTTCATTTTAAATTCTTTAATTTTTTTGTTTAGTTATTTTTTTCCTCCATTCTTTTCATGCTTCTTTTTCTGTTTTTCATTTTTATTTCTCTTTTCATGGGTTTTATTTTTCTTTTCATGTTATCTTATTTTATTCCTTTTTCAAGTTTTTCATTCTTTTAGTAACTTTTTTTTCTTTTTTTCATCATTTTTGTTATAATTTCATTTCTTTTTGTAACTTTTTCTCATATTCTTAAAAGTTTTCATTAATTTTCTTATCATGTTATTTCTTTTTATTCTTTTTAAAAAGTTTTTCATTCTTTTGATAAGATTTTTTCTTTAGTTCTTTTATCATTTCGTTATAATTTTTTCTTTTCTAGTATTTTCTTATTTCGTCTTTCTTTTGGTCTTTATTCTTTTGTTCTAATCTTTTTTCTTTTTCATTTTTACACATTTTCTTTAAAAAACTGTTTACTTTTTTTTACATTTATTTTTTGTTTTTGTTTTGTTATTTTTTTATACCATTTTTATTCTTTTTATTATATTGTTAGAATTTTCTTTCTTTTCTTTTTTTTTTATAGTTTCTTAGTTTTTCATTTTATTTTTAATCATTTTTGTTTACTATTACATATTTTCCTGTGGTTTTTTTTCTGTTGATGTTGTTTTTCATTCTTTTTATTTTCTATTTCTTCAGTTTTATTGTTTTCATTTTAAAATCTTTAATTTTTTTGTTTAGTTATTTTTTTCCTTCATTCTTTTCATGTTTCTTTTTCTGTTTTTCATTTTTGTTTCTCTTTTTATGGGTTTTATTTTTCTTTTCATGTTATTTTATTGCTTTTCCAAGTTTTTCATCTTTTAGTAACTTTTTTTCTTTTTTTCATCATTTTTGTTATAATTTTAGATCTCTTTGTAATTTTTTCTAACATTCTTTAAAGTTTTCTTTATTTTTCTTATCATGTTATTTCTTTTTATTCTTTTTAAAGTTTTTCATTCTTTTGATAGGATTTTTTTTCAGTTCTTTTATCATTTAGTTGTAACTTTCTTTCTTTTTCAGTATTTTCTTATTTCTTCTTTCTTTTGGTCTTTATTCTTTTATTCTAATCTTTTGCCTTTTTCACATTTTACACATTTTTTTTTTTTAAAAACTGTTCACTTTTTTTTTTAAAAAAACTGTTCACTTTTTTTTACATTTGTTTTTTGATCATTTTAGGTTTTGATTATTAAAGTTTTCTCCCCTTTTTCTGTTGATGTTGCTTTTCTTCATTTTTTAAAAATTCTTTTCATAATTTCTTATTCTAAATTTTGCCATTTTCAGTTGTTTTTTTACATGTTTGTTTTACTGACTGTTTCTTTCTTTTTTTACATGTTTTTAAATCATCTTTGTTTATTATTATCATATTCTAATTGTTTTTCCTTTTTTCTGTTGTTGTTGTTGTTGTTTTATCTTTTTTTTTCAATTTGTGTGATTTTCCCCCCAGAATTTTTCATTTTTTACGAGTTTTTATCTCTAAGATTTTTTTTTCTTAAATTTTGTTTTAATTTTTTTTCCTGAATTTTTCATTTTTTTTTTTTTTCCCCAACTTTCTATTAATAAGATTCTTCTTGGTTTTTGCTTTGATCAATTTATTTTGTTTCCTGTCTTTTGTTTCAAGATTTGTCCAATTGCATTAAACAGAGTATAACCATTTTTTGTGTGTGTGTGTTTTGATCCTTTTCATGTACTACCCTGGTGAAATATAACCATG
The DNA here is from genome assembly GCA_945859785.2 of Tridacna gigas. Taxonomy (NCBI): domain Eukaryota; kingdom Metazoa; phylum Mollusca; class Bivalvia; order Cardiida; family Cardiidae; genus Tridacna; species Tridacna gigas. The sequence goes on from OX244037.2 coordinate 30,432,999, forward strand.
TGTGTAACATTTTTGGGAATAAAACATATTCATGAACAACCCCGCTAAAAATAAAAATGACCCTTTACAGAAGTAAGTAACAAATTCATGTCTTGGGATTGGTTTAGTAAATTGTTTGGTAAGATATGGTATCTGCTTTAAAAGGAGAATTTGCTTTCCAATCTGTCCCCACTGTCAAGATTTCATGTCAGAATTTGCTTTCCAATCTGTCCCCACTGACAAGATTTTATGTCAGAGTCTCAGTATACTTGTGTAAATGTTCCTAGTATATTATGGAATACTATAAGCCCAGACAAATTGGATGAGACAGCTCTGTTTCATGTTGTGTGCTTTTGCTATTTCCAAAGTATGTTTGTAAAGAGATATATTATCAGTGTCATTGATCTACTATGACCTATACTCCACCAAATGCTTCTCACAAAAACTCCAAAGGATGATTAGAAATAACTACCCCTGATTACCCATTAAAAAGTTGATTTTGAAAAAGTGTTGCAAAAATGAAGATGGAATTTAGGAGATATTTATTGAAAAGTGCTTGAATTATGCTGTTTTTTAATGTTACTGACACAATTTAATGTGTAGTGTACTGGAGTCATCCAGGCTATGAGTTAATGTGAAATAAGCTAATGTTCCTAGGGTTAACAAATGTTTCTAGGCTTGCCAAAATTGTAGAAACCAAGACAGTTGTCATTTATCCTCATATTTGCATTTGAACTTTGAAATAGCACTTGAACTTTGAAATAATCAAGCAACACTTAAAAATTGTGATGTCTTTGTTTTCTAAATGACAATACATGTATGTGACAAGTTTCCTCAAACAATTAAGCCTGTAATATACAAACTTGGACCATGCTGGTAAACTGATGAAAGTATTATTGATTAAAGATCATGGGGATGATCTTGAAAGGTTGCACTATGTATACTTTAGTGTAAATAATTAGCATCTTGATTTTGATCAGTATTTCTACTAAAAACCTAAGCATTTAATGGGGAAATTCTTCTTTCTCAGACATTCCTTCAATGCTCATAGATACTTAAATAGTGAAGGTGACATTGTGTTCAATGCAGTTCAACCTTCTTCCCCTATATCAAACAAACAACAGCAAAAATACTTAAATTCCTTGCAAATACCAAACAACTTCATAAAACAACTTCTGTAGATGAAAGTGTAAAGACCAAGCTTGTGAGTATGATAGTAATTGTCAGATTTAACCACAAATATAAATATCAGGGCTCTGCTGAAGTATTTGAAATCAGGCATACATTTTTTATCTGAATTCCTGTATTTTTAAACAAGATATCTTTCTGTTCTAATTTAACAGGAAATAATATTATTAAAACATCATTCAAATCATTTGTTGTTCTGGCTTTGTGGCTGGTTCCAGTATTCAAAAGTATTCCATATGTGGATTTGCATGCATTCCTGAGTTCAAACAGTGTCAATATATAAATAGAGAGCCAACAGATGAATCTTTTAAAAGCACAAAGTCTTAGATTTTCCTCAATGTCTGTTTGATATTGTTTCCCCAATTAAATCTAAAGTCTTTTCACAGACCACATCTTTGAGATTTTTTTTAAACCAACAGGGATTACATTCATGTGGAAAAAAAATGACTTCTTCTCATCATGAAATACAGAATACAACCTAACTATGATAAACATTCTATATTAAAAGGTACATCATTTCTAAAATTGTGTACCTCCTTATATAAAAACAACAAGTGCATGGCATGCGGGTGACAATGCTCGGCTGAAGTTGCTTGATTTTCAGTGAAAATTCAAAGTCGCAAAAAGGGCATACCTTTGTCAAAATATTCTAGTGATTACCTGCCCTAGTTCTATGGCTTCCCCTTTTCATAGTCAACAATTTGTTCAAGTTTGAAGTAAATATCTTCAGTAATATCAGAGATATTATAAAATGTCAAAGTTTTTGCATGACACTGCAGACGGCAACAGGGCTATGACAATAACTCGACTTTTTTTTGAAACAGCCGAGTTAATAATAAATGAATATCTATTTTTGCTTGTGGAAATAAGATCCTTAGCCTACAACATTGTGCAAGGCTCTCAGCAACTTAAATGGAATATGAGGCATACCTAATTGTAGAGTGTGATCTGAAGTCGTACGTGAGTGGAAAAAAAGAACAGGGTCCACTCTTCTATCAGCACTGGATTTAATTTTAAACTTAAAATTGCCCCAAAGCTGTTTTACAGTCAATGATCCTATTCAACCGGAGCACTTGCCTTCACAGGATGCATTAATAGACTGTCAGATCACACAAAAGCAAAAGCTTCCATACTGAGAAATAGCAAACTTGTTATTATAAATCAAAATGAATGAATGAATGAATGAATGAATGCTGTTTTATGATGCATCAGTTGATGGCTTTGGTAATTAAGTGTGCATGTCTGTATTAAGAGATGATAAAGTAGAATGGTTGCACTAATGAAGATTTGAACAAAATGATGAATTCATGGCAAAAAAATTAAATGAAGTATGACTGTATAATGCATAAAAGACATTACTGAGTGGCTGGGCAGTCCCTGCCTCTCAAAAAGTTTTCAATGAAAAAGTCAAAATTAAAATTTAAAACATTTGAACAAAGAAAATCTAAAAATAAAAGCAAAAAAATATCCATACACATGTTGCAATAACTACATGAATAAATGTACAATTAAGCCCTACATATCTATTGGATAAAACCCTTGAAGTGCCAAACAAAGTGAACAGGGACCAGATAAAATGTCATTATGAGACTGAATTTTGCAAGCCATGCCTATCCATAGTATGCTGTGTAGATCTAAGAGCAGGCTGCATTGTGCAGTCTGATCTTGACCTGCACTAGCCAGAAAAAAAAAAAAAAAAAAAAACTATTGTTGTTAAGGCGCTTTGCTGGCTAAGATCTTTCTCATGAACCTTGCAGAGATTGACACACAAAAAAACTGTTTTGTGGTCTTAACCCATTACCAAACAACCCTGATTTTTATTTTAACAACCTCTGGAAGGGAGGCTTTTGCAAACATTGTGGAAAAAGGAGAAAATGCTGGTTACCAGCATTTTCTCCTTTATCCTCAATGTTTTCCTACCTTTCAAGGGCAAATCCTATCTTTGTGCCATTATTTGGTATGTTGCCTGAAAATGCTTTCATCTTTGACTATAAAACTTTGTTGTTTGGTAAAAAGCTAAGTCTTTTTTGAGTGAACAAAAAAACAGTACCTTTCACAAATAAAAAGGTAAGATAAATGCATTCACATAACTTTTGAAAATGGTCTTAGGAACGAATTAATTATTTTTCAGTTACATGTACTTGGGTTTTGACAAAAATGCTCAGACAAGGTTAACTTTGCAGATGAAACACAGTTGCTGCCCCTGAATAGACCGACAAACCTTTCTGGATTGCCTTGATCCGTCATTGGTAACAGTTTAATCTCTATATTTTTTGTTTGTTCTTGATTTAAAACTTTTGAACAAAAGACAAATCTTTCCTGGATCCCACCCAGTAATCAACTCTGTCTACATGTATCTTTCTGTGTTTCCTGGATACTAACCAGTCCAATGCATGGATAACCTCTCTGAGCAATGAATTATAAAAATAATTTTGTTTCATAAATGCAATATTTTTCACCTATATCTTGCCAAAGTAATTAGTTTACTTTATTCAAGCCATTTTCAAAATTTATATGAACAGATTTAACTTACTAATCTAACTATAATTCAAATTCTGCTTTATTTAAGATCACTCTTATTATTTGCATGAGAAAATTAGTTTTTTCATTTTTTTTTTAATTACTTTTGGATTTAAGATCCTTAACATCAAACATTGCATGAGTTTTTCTTTTCTTTTGGATTTAAGATCCTTAACATCAAATAGTGCATGAGATAATTCTTTTCTTTTTTTTTTTTTTTTTAATGTAAGATCCTTAACATCAAACATTACAATGAAATAATAAACTATTTCTTCTTTACTTTTGGATTCAAGATCTTTAACATCAAACATTGCATGAGATAATAAATTATTTTCTTTCTTACTTTTGGATCAAAGATCCTTAACACCATAATAATTCCATAGGTTTTGGTTTAAAAAGAACTGCAGGGTTCATTTCAAATTGAATTTGTGTACAAAAAAAAGATGCTTTCATAACAGTGCAACAAGAAAGTAACCCTTAAAGTGCCAAATAAACCCAATTGTCATTTTCATTCTAGAATAAACCAATATAATTGCAAATTCATGGCTACCTTTTGCCTGTTTTAACATAGCGGACAGTGTAGATCAAAGATCAGGCTGCATGTTTTGTGCAGCCTGATCTTGAGCTACATTGGCCGCAAAGGCAACTATTTTAGTGAAAGGGTTAAAAAACTGAAATGAACCCTGAAAATTAACTCTTTACCAAGCAACAAATTTGGATTTGTCCAATTTGGAAATATTTGCAGATGATGCATTACATGTGGCTCAATTAATGGTGCAAATTGTCTTTGTAGAAGGAAAACATTGTGGGAATATAAGAAAATGCTAATTCTCTTTTTCCCACAATGTTTTAAAGGCCTTTTCCTCAGTGTTGCTACAATGCAGGATCATTTGGTAAAGGGCTAAATAAGGCAAATAGAATTTTTAAAAACAGAACAGAAAAATATACTTAAGTAATAAGAAATTACATCCACTTTCATTTTTTATCTGATATACATATAGGATTTAAGATTCTCAACATCACATAAGGTATGCTGACAATACTTTAGTGGCTATTACAACTCCCTTTGGTTTACAAACCCTCAAACATGTTTAAGTTAATGTGTGTCTGACAGACACACATCATGTAAGGATACTTCAATATGTATCACACCTACCAATTTGATAGACATGGTGCTGATTTAAAGGATTCATCCATTGTTAACATTATGCCATTCTGTACTTCTCATGTAATGAAATACTTTGAATACACAGACCACAAAACTAAAACTTAAGAAACGCCTGTAAGACTTTTTTTTTCTTCTCTACTCTGAAACTGAAGCCTTTGAGCAAAAATTTTCGGAAGTCAAATCCAGTTAAGAGCTAGTCAGAATTACAATTTCAAGAGTAATACCCTATGCAAATTTTTGACATACTGGATCCCTTGTATGTAGGTGTCAAACACTGAATGAAATTTGTTGTTGTTTCTGATGTTTTTTTATTTATTTAAGGACAACAGCTATGTAACTCATACTTCATATGATGCAGACTAGTATTGGGGAAACAAACATGTTCTTTACTGATCTGTTACTAGCAGGAAATCAAAGTTATATTTAAGTGTTTACCTGATTGGTCTATGATTGGTCTAATTCAAATATTTTGTAAAGTGACAATAAATTATTATGTGATTAAAAAAAAAATTAACAAATTTCAGCCTAAATAACCATTTAAAATCATAAGTGATGTAGTTATTATATCATGTGTGATATAAAGAGTATGCTCCATTATTTCGACTGTCCCATCCACATAGCCCCACTTTAAGATGAATTCTTAGACATATACAATGTGTAAGAACAAATACATTAAACCTATAGCAAACCACTTTTGAGTTGTTTTGTGAAAAATAGTGTGACCTATAAATGAATGATGACCAACACCGACCTACAAGATCGATGTAAAGTGATTGATCCCTGATAATGTTAGATTATTGAAAGCTGAATGAATTAATAATTGTAATTTTATGGCACGATGACAGCTCAGGTAATTTAGCGCACATGTATGTATAAAAGATAATAAAATGCAATTTTTGTGCTTAAAAAGATAAAAATAGTAGGAAAAAGTGTTAAATTAAGAAAGATTATGTGTATTCCGTATTTGCATAAAAGACATTATTGACTGACTTATTGAAAGTTATTGTTCCTACCGTACTTCACCTAATTAATGTGCTGGGGCACCATTCAAAACACCAACAGGGCACTCTTAGTCCATAGCCAATTTCTCGAGATTTTCACTGCCATCACTTAGAGTAAGTATGGTACTTTGATCCGAGTTTCAGTCAGAGCCCAGTGCAAAGTGCTTGCCATTTTGAAAGACTTCCTGTAATGCAGTAATGCAGAATATTGATTTTACCGCCGTAAATGATTCATTTAGACATTTAATAGCATTCACGATTAGTATGGGACACTGAAATTCAATACTTCACCTTTTTAATGTTGTTCCAAGTTAGTTGACAAATTTTGTTTTACAGGAAGTTTATAATGTTATTGGAAGTGTTTCTGTATTCAAACAGTCAGCTGTTAATGACATTGATTGCTGAAGTAATTAGGATTATGTCGACGCCATACCTGTAAGTTTGTTTATGAATAATTGGTCATTAGTCATTTTCATCAGTGTGTGTTTGAAAAGTTTTAGTGAAGTTATCTTGCGTTTGGAAGTTTGTCACCCCAGTTGTCGATTTTGAGGTTAAGGTTGGGTATGGGTGGGGTTGTCTGGAAACATTTGGAGTAAGAAATAATAGTGTTGGGGGGAGGGGGGTGCTACTATTAGGGAGGGAGCGTTAATTAGGTGAAATACGGTATTTTATCAAAGCGTCATTGCAAAATAGTACCGGTCATATTGACATAATGATAAAAATAAAGTATGCAGTGATTTTTGTTGATGACTGGGGTGTACCAAGAAGGGGTTGGTCAAGGAGTATTACCAAGTTTTCACTTTATAGTTTTAAAATCACAAGAGATGTTACCGGATATCAGAGGCATTATGTAAAGATATGCATAAACTGATGTCATTGGGGTCAGAATATATTTGGAACTGCTTGAAGATGGTTTGTTTCGAGACTGATAATATATCACATGTTTCAACTCAGCAGTCTGAAGGTTTAGTAAGGCATTATTTGTTGGTAAATTTGGTTCTTTAGTACATGGGATTGGTCTGTATTGATTTATTTGGTATATTTGAAATTACTTTAAGAAATAAAACACATGGGTCTGGCAACAATGTAAGTTTAACATTCATGACACTATGCCCTTTTTTTTATCAATGCAAACTTCATAGTAATATCCATACTAGCTTATGTTTCTGTCAAACTTTGGACCTATATAGCTGATTCCAGGGCTTAGCCTCATAAAATGAGGCAGAATGCTGTACTTTGAGGGCAGTGTGTGCCATCTTAGTAAAATGGCTTCATTTGTGTGTGGTTCATATTTTGAAATTACATACAAACTTTCTCAGTTTGCTACCTTTCAACACTTTATGGCAACCATAATGTTATTATCTTACACCTTTGACTTCATGGCAGACGATCAGTTTCTACCATGTTATATTTGAAATATGACTTTAAGGCAGGTAAAAAACATCAAATTCAAACCTCCATGTTTTGTAATATACATATCACAATTTTTTACAAATTTTTATAAACTTGCCCATCATTAATCTGACAGACTTTGTATAATTTATCATGCACTTATTTTAACCCTTGATTACCCAATGTTAAGTGACTCTTACCTTAACAAAGTCCAAATCTGGTCATACTTTAAATCTACAAAGATAAAGATAAGTTTATGTAGAATTATTAACAAGTAACATAAGCACCAAGTTGTTCCAGGTGAAAAAAATTATTTCTAAATAAATATGTATATTTAATAGTGTTACCACACCATCCCAACTTTTAATGACCCTAAGGAAAAAGTCATTTGAAAAAATTGTTGGAAAAGGAGAAAATGCTGGTAACCAGTATTTTCTCCTTTTCCCACAATTTTTTCTATTCCTTAACAAATTACATCATACAAGTCACATTCAATTTGTTGTCTGCAAAGGCTTGCAATTTGGACCAGTAAAAAGTTTTGTGGTCTGGTATAGGGTGATTAAAACACTTATTATAATTATACTCTTTGGCTTGCCTCAGTATGCTGTAATGGCCTATAGGTGTTTTCCTACCCAAAAATATTTAATTCTGCGCTGAACATAGGCCCAAGAAATTCCCAGAAATATTCCAATGCTTATATGACCTTGATTTGGATGGATATTGAAAACATTGTTGGATAAAAACAAGAAAAAACTCCTTTTCCCCAACATTTTCTACCTTACAAAAGATGAATACCACTATTCCAATCACAATTTGTCGTGTGCAAATATTTTCAATTTAGACAGGTTCAAAGTTTTATTGTCTGGTAAAGAATTAAAGATCACCCACAGTTGACTTTGGCCTTGCTGTATACAACAATAAAAAAATAATGTGGCAAAGGAGAAATTGTTGGGAATGACCGAATTATATTGCATTTTGCCACAAAATTTCCACTTGTATTTATGTCTCAAACATTATCATCCATATTTCAAGAGGACATTTTTAAAATCCTCTGCCACAAATTTCACCCAAAGAGGTTAAGGTATGTTAGGTTTTCAGTCATCATGTAAGTTCATGGTTTCTGGATTTTCTTCATTTTTATTTTTTTTTTTTATATGGTTCAATCCCTTCATAATACAAAAGAGTTGGATAAAAAAAAATGTTGATATGTAAATTTTCAACTTTAAATGGCTACTTTTCCCTTACTGATTGTCAGATTTTTTCAAAATCAATAGGGTTCAAGCTATTGATTAGATAAACAAACTGTGCAAGTTTCACAAAAATCCGACAAAAATGCAGAATTTATCATGTAAACAAGAAAAAGATGAACAGACAGAGTGATGGACTGATGGACGACGGAAACCTCGCTATGACATAGGCTCTGCTGGCTTTCAGCCAGTAGAGTGAAAAACTGAAATGGGTAAAAATCTGGCTGAAAACAAGTAAAGATGTATTGGGTTTAGACTATACCCAATATGTAGTCTGATCTGGGATTTACAATGTGTGCACTATATTTTGCAATACATCCTGACCAAGACTGTCTTTAGATTTTTATCTTATAATGACTAATATTTTCAATTAGAAAAAAAAGAGACCTAAATGCTGTATTCAAGGCTTCTTTTAAAATATATTTCACAGAAAAGCAAGTGATTCAAATCATTATTGGATAAAAAAATTTTAGACTTGCCTAAATTGAAAGTGTTTGGAAAACTACAAATTAAATGTGGCTTAAATAATGTAATTTATCTTAAACTCTTTACCAAACGACTGGTCCAAATTAAAAGCATTGCAGATGACAAATCAAATGCAGCTCAAAAATTAAATTTTTTTTGTAAAGGGTAGAAAACATTGTGGGAAAAGGAGAAAATGCTAGATACCAGCATTTTCTCCTTTTCCCACAATGTTTTCAAAAGGGATTTTCTTCAGGGTCGATAATAGTCTGGATTGAGTGGTTAATAATAAAAGTGGTAGAAAACCTTGTGGAACAAGGAATGAAACACTGGTAATCAACATTTTCTCCTTTTCACCACACTTCAGGCTTCTTTATTAGGGTCATTAAAACTTGGGATTGTGTGGTAAAGGGTTAAATCCAAGATCATGTACTGCCAAAGATGTTTAACTCCTTACCAAACAACAATCTTTTGGACTTCAACTATATTGAAAGCATTTCGAACATGACATAATAAAGGGGACAGAAAAATTAAAAACTGTTTTTGGAATGATAGAAAACATTGTGGGAAAAGCAGAAAATGCTGGTTATCAGCATTTTCTCCTTTTCCCACAATGTTTTCAAAAGGCTTCTTCCAAAGGGTCATTAAAACCCAAGTGTGGTACAGGGTTTAGAGAGGGAAATAACGTCCTATGAACTAGAGCAAATACATGTTTTTGTTTTTAAATAAGCTAGACAAATGCAATCAATACTTATTCTGAAATGAAGAGAGGGAGAAATGCCAATCTGTGTGCCTTATGATGGGACATTATCGCAGAATACCTACCTTGATAAAACATTTAATCCTTTACCAAACGACAACATTTTAGACTGGTCCAAATTGAAAGCATTTGCAGATGATGAAATAAATGTTACCAAAAAATTGAAGTTTGTTTTGGGAGGGTAGAAAACATTGCTGGAAAAGGAGAAAATGCTGGTTACCAGCATTTTCTCCTTTTCCCACAATGTTTTCAAAAGGCTTCATTCTCAAGGTTGTTAAAAGTCGGGATTGTGTGATAAAGCATTAAGATCACACTGCATGTTCTGTAGTCTGAAACTGAAAGAAACTTTTTGCCAAGACATGTAAAGCTGTCCTTAGTTCTTAAGGGGGACTATTCAGATTTTTAATAATCTCAACAAACTTAAAAAAACACTACATCTCTAAATTAACCAATGCAATAGCTGGCAAACCATCAGTTAAAAAAAGGATGCATGTAAGAAAAAACATTTTTCTATCTATTCCTTGATAGGCTATGTAGAAAAGAGTATTTTGTGGTACTTATCAGTGTTAAACAAAACAAGAAATAAATAATTTGCAGCAAAAACAACTTAAGAAGGCCTCTTTACCTTTATTCACACAATCCTGACTTGGAGTGTACAGATCAAGATCAGACTGCATACAACAAACACAGAGTCTGATTTTGGATCAAAACAGTCCGACATATATCTAGATCTGGCATTGTAGTTGAAATTTGTGAGTGTTCCGGGGGTCGTGGGTTCGAGTCCCACGTCGGGCGCATTCTTTTCTCCTCGGATTTACTTCAGTTCCCATTTTTTCTTTTCTTTTTTTTTTTAAATTTCTAAGATGTCTGTGATCTCCTAGTTATTCAAGGAAAACTTTGTTTCAAAACAAATTTCAAAAAGATATGCATATTAGAGCAACATTTTAAGAAGGAAATCGGGAGGCGGGCGCAAACATAGGCACAAAGACGCTGGCGTATTACAAATGCGAGGGAAAATTATACGAAAACAATCACAGATTTCAACTACAATGCCAGATCTAGATATACATACATGTACTTTACTTATTAATGGAAAATAAAAAGATTACGAAAGAAAAAGACTTACTTCATTTTTTTCCCGGATCAACCTGCTTGGCTCTTTGTTTGAACCTCCATTTTGCCCAACTAAGCGTTGACTGAGTTCACACTGAGTAACAATCACCTGGCTGGATTAGGAGTCACGTGATAGGGGTCAACCTAAAATCCAAGTGACCAGTCGGAAACAGGAGCAACGATTGGCCCTTAGGCACCGTGACAATTATAGTTGCCAATGCGGCCGGAATAGGTCGAGATCAGACTGCATAAAACTGCAGTCTGATCTCGGATCTACACTGTCGGCTTGCGCAGGTATTCTGGGAAGTAAGGCTCAAAATTGCAACCATTTAGGTCTTATTTCTAGAATGAATTAATTAAATGGACCCTTTCAGTTAGGAAAAACGTCCAAAATATTGTCATCTCAGAGTTGTTTTAGCAGTAATATGTGACAAAGAAGCGAACAGTGTAGATCCAAGGTCAGACTGCACGTTCTGTGCAGTCTTACTCTTGATCTATACTGTCCGCAAACAACAACTTAAGTCGGTTCAAGCGCTTTTTGGATTAATAGTTTAGGTGAATAATTTAGGTGGTGCGTTACGCCCCTTTCAACAGTATACACTTATCACGGTCACTCGTATTTATGTCTTTGCTGGGTTTCACCAGTACTAGTTCTACCTTGCCAGGGCACTGTGCACAGTGCGCCTTGTACCCTGCGTTTTCTCCTTTTTTCCACAATATTTTAAACCTTTCACAGCCAAATTTTATAATTTTAGGTACATTTTATTCGCCGTCTACAAATGCTTTGAATTTGGACGCTTCCAAACTTTTGTCGTCGGGTAAAGATTTTAACGCAGGGATCAGGGACAAAATGACGTCGCGTTCAATTCTGTAGGTTTCTGCGGGATTTTGGAAGAGTTAGAAAATCCGAGAAAATGATTTATATCTTAAATCTGTTTCTGCCAAATTTCTCCCTGGCCAGTATTGGGAAAAAGATAAAAACTCCGAACTTCCTGTCCAAGAAATGTCAATAAGACTCAGTGGACATAAGGTTTGACATTGCTATGACAATTGCTTCCGGATGTTTCGTAACAAAGTCTGAACGAACTATAACTCTTTCACGCCGTGCTTATTATATAATAATCTGGACCTCAAAGAGCAATCTACTGAATATCTGAATGAATTTTAGCACATAGTCTTGAATAAACAAGCGGAAGGTATATATCTACGATCAGAACGTAAGTTCTGTGCAGTCTTATCTTAATCTATTTCGTAGGCGAAAGTTTCTCTATGGTGCTGAAAGAATTGCAGACGTTTTTTTTTTTTGAGGAGGGAGGGGGGTGGGGTGGGGGGGTCCTTGTACCTTTCAGATTATTTCCCGTTTTCAATAGTATTTTAGTTGTTATCAGGGCAACATTTTACTTTTCTGATAGTTCTATGATGTAGGCTTGGATTCTGCTCCGCCCCTGCCCTCAGATCATTTTGCCGCCATATTAATCAACTCATTTTCAGACACGATAAAAATAAATAGACTCGTCTATATTCAAAGCATTTGCAGACAACAACTAATTCGTGGATCAAAAACCGAAAAAAAAAAAAAAAAACATGGTGGAAAAGGACCAAATGCTGATTAGGTCTACAAGAAGTCTCTTAATTTGGCACATTTGTTTTCAAACGCATTGTCTGATAAAGGTAAAAGGAAGGTAAAATATGTAAATAACATCGAAATTTATAAAACTAAGAATGGTAAAAACGCTGGATTAAATTAGCACTCTCATGGCCAAATGAAGCAGTTCGTGATTTTTTATGGGAGGAGGACGGCGGAGAGGGGAAATATACCGCGAGTGTCAATACAGAGACTAGGCTACAGAAGGGCTGAAAAAATACGTTTCCATAGCTAATGAAACTACTTTTTGATTAATGTTCAAAATACAATTCTAGTTAAAAAAAAACTTTTTGGTGTCTGAAAACAGGGCCTACACATTTCCAATGCAAAGGAAAAGACTTTTTTAAGACTGAAGATAATACACTTTCCATTCGAACGGCGAGGCAATTTTTTGGACTCGAAATAGACCTGCTTCCCATAAAGAGAGGTATTTTAGAGACACACAATGCGATTTAATTGACTCTTTACCGCGCTTGAAAATTTTAGGGTCATCCAATATGCAAGCAGCTGCAGAGGACAAATCAAATGAGCCTAAAAATGAGGATTTCGTCTTTGAAAACTTAAAAGACAATGTAAGTAAAGTAGAAAATGCTGATCACCAGCATTCGTAAAGAGACTACTTGAGGACCGAAATACATTTCTAGCGCTGAGTTGGAGACCTTACGTTGACTGCAGACTAAATGATCTCCTGAGACTCAAGATACATTTCCACTGCCAACAATGCGACTTCCTCAGGAATAAAAATACACTTCCATGGTAAAAGAAGGGACATTGTAAAATCTGAAAATACATCTCTACTGCAAACGAAGGGACTTTTAGGTCGTTATCTCCCGCTGGGTGGCATTTTTCAAATCCATCATCTTCGAAGAATATGACATGCGCAGACAACGCTTTTAGGGACTCAAAATACATTCCGTCTGTCAGCAAGGAGACTTTTTGTGGACTGCAAAAATACAATTTCAACCTCCAACGGACAGTACTCGTACATGAAAAGAAGATACCTCTTTAGGGAGAAAAAAATGGTACCATACAACCGCCAACGATGTGATTTGTTAAGGACTTGGAGTATATTTTTATGAATATGAACATTCTCCCTCCCCTCCACACACTTACGCAGATATTTTTTTTTTAAACATTTTACCAAGTAGATCTTTTTTTTTTATTATTTCTGGGTTCCGTTTAAGAAATTTCTGATTGTTTCCCTTCTTATTGTTAAGTGTTGTGGACAACTGCAATAGCTACCAATAAGTGTAATTTGCTTCTTTGAGAAGATATCCTTTTCGCTATTTAAAGTTCATTTCCGTCATTAAATGCAGACGACAGTATCGAACGCCATGTTGAAAAGCGTAAATTACACGTACCAAAATCACTTTACAAAGTTACACATTGCTGCTTCTGGTAAAGACTTTTGTTACATCATCAGTGAACGAATTGCAGACTGCAAACCGAAAAGAACTTCTCAACAAACGCGAAAGACGAAATTTAAGAGAAGCAGTTTGTAACGACGATCTTAACTCTGGCGGGAACAGAAATCTCGTGGTTAGTTGCATTGCCTTCATTTTCGTCATTTTTGCTGGGTCTCTCTGCGACACTTAGGTTTGGTTTGTACATCCTTTTTATTTTCTTCATTAGTTGACCCGTATATTAAACAAAATTTTTCTCTACAGTTGGCGTTTTGATAAATTGACCCGGTTCCTCACGGTCCAACAATGAGGGTACGCAGGGAATAAATTAATTTGTTTTACTTCATTAATTTAGTATCAAGCAAAACAAATAAATTTATTCCCTGTGGTGGGTGGTCCACAAAATTCTTTTGGCGTGGTCAAAATGGGGTGGTTTTATGAAATTTGAATCCTTTTTCTATAGATCAAGATCTAGCTGGCAAAATGTGGTATGATCTTGATCGTTATCGTCTGATATAAAAAGAAATGAGAAATGCTATAGATCTATATAGATTTTTTGAGTGGCCTGGTTGTGTAGCAACCAGGCTCTCATTGTTATCATCCTGATTTATGGGGTGACGTAAGCATGCCTCCGGCCTTGTACTGACTTCCGGTTTGCGAGACGTTGCGTAGTTCATTTGTAATGTTGCATTATCCTCAATGCTTCTATCGTACATAATTTTCAGTTGCTAAATTTTCAGATATATCGAAGACGTCCCTTACAGCTCAAGTATTCAAATGCGTAAATATTTGAAATAATTGCCTCCTGCTCTAGGATACACGAACACTGAACTTTCACATCGGCATCGAGAATAATCGGTCCGTGAAAAACCGGATTTCCCTTCGAACCGGATTTCACCAAATTTCACCCTTGATGACCGCATTTCACCCAAGTATGACAAATTTTATTGCCATAGTGGTAACTTTTGATCTGAAATGAAATATATTTATGAACAGCATAATTGTATGCTAATTTTCTGGAAAATGTCTTACTCTAACCATAATTTGTTAGGGTTTTTTAGAACAACATGTAACTCCTTTTGAAAAGATTTTTTTGACATGTGGATAAGCTATATTACATAATAAATTAGCTAAATGAGAAATCACCATGGCGAAGAATTCATTATTTGATGTGAAATATGGTCATACAAGGTGAAATACGGTTATCAAGAAATGAATTTCGGTGAAATGCGGTTCGAAGCGAATTTCGGTTTTTCCATGCAGCCGAGAATAATTTGCATATCTGGATGTTGTCTGGCGTGTGCTTTGGAAGCCCCGCTATATATACGGCAACAGTTATTAATAAAACTATTCTTTTTTCATTGGCCAAATTACCAACTTAAAGTGCATTAATTTGGTTCCAGCCCTCATGCCCTTTTCTGATTTAAAATCAGTCAATGACAGAAGGAAAAAGGCAATGTCGAACGGCATTGGTGCTCGGTCATAGAGGGAAATTGCGTCGTAGGCTAACTTGTTCAGCTGTTAGAGTTTACTCTCCTGGGAAGATTTAACAAACAAAACTTGACCCAAAAAATATTATTAAGTATACAATAGATAAGGTTGTCTTTTTTTTCAAGCCAAAACATCTTTATATGCCGTTCAAGATGTGCTGAGATTCATATTACCGGTGTCTATGTATAGCAACAACCTTCACCTTCACGGGAACAACACAGTTTCCCGACAAGATAATTCCCTGACACATCTGTACACTGTTTCCCGACAATTTCAGACAACTATCATGGCATGTATACATATGCAATTTCTCTTGAACTGCAGGTGGTGTAAACTCGGATCACACTGTATGCAATGTACAGCCTGATCTTCTGACTCTCATCGATTTTGATTATGTTTTGAGGAACCTTAGATAGTACTTTTATGATGGGGTATAATTATTTCTTTCAGTTTCTTTTTTACTTGATTTCTGACAACTCTTTAATTTGCAATATTTCATATTTCAGTGATAGATTAACATGTTATTATAGCTCTGAAATTTCACGTATTTCCAGAAGCTCGAATCATTATATTTTAACGGTTTTGTGTGTGTTTGCCTGATGTAGTTTAGGATAAGACTGCCATCTACGGACGGTGCGGACGCCAACCAGATGATTTTGTTGCCAAATGTTTATAAGATATATAGAATAACAGGTACAAATTATCCAATCACAAAACATGTGTTATCAATAAATATCCTTAATTTTCAATGATTACCAACAATAACTGTTAATGATAGTAAGTAATAGGTACATGTAGTTTGACTTAGAACAAAAGTGTTTGGGAACTGCCTTAAAAAAAATTGTCATCCAGGAACTGGCTTGTCAGGGAAAGTTCTATGTTTATTCCACCTTTCCACGCACTCGTCACAACTCAGCCGATTCCGTACCTAGTAACCTACATCTAACCCCGTCTGTAACAAAGGGATTTCCATACTGAAATACTCCTTGTCACATGATCTTAAACAGTTGGTATAGTAGCTAACTATGGTTGAAAGTCACAGGAGGCATTTTATTTTTGCAATTTTTTCGCCACTTAGAGTAAAAAGCCACGTCCTTTTGATTTTTATTTACTAAAAAATCAACCCCCTCCTCCGAAAAACGGGGGTGTGTGTCAAAATCTGGTTTAATGCCCCTTAAACTTTCAAACAACTAAGCAACAGGCGACTCTCAGGACTATCAGTCCTTTGATTTTTTTTTTACTACCACTTTTCTGGAAAAAAATCTTGCAAAAGAAGAACGCAATAAGACCGAAAAATTGCGATTTTAACCCGTAGGCTGCGAAGTGCGACTCAAGAACCTTTTGCGGACAGTATAGATCAAGATCGGACTGCTCAGAACGTGCAGTCTGATCTTAGATCTACACTGTCCGATAAGGAGATATCTTTTCCCCAAAAAACCTTTGAACTAGCATTTTCTTTTAACTATCGGTTTCATTTCAGTTATTTAGCGGAACAAGTGTTAAAGCTCTCCACGAATTATGGCAGACTAGATCTAAAATATGTGGCAGACTAGGTTCAAACTAGGTGGCAGACTAGGTTCAAGCTAGTTGGCAGACTAGATCCAAACTAGGTGGTAGATTAGCTTCAAACTAGGCGGCAGACTAACTTCAAACTAGGTGGCAGACTAGGTTCAAACTAAGTGGCATACTAGACCCAAGACCAGTTCTATCGGCCATTCTTGATAATATTCTTATTCCAATTCTCAAGAGCTTTCTTAATTAAAAAGTAACGCATTTCTGATTGCCTAAAACAAATAGTTTCTATGATTTAGCCAATCAGAAATAGAGTTACATTCTAAATCTAGAACTACAGAAAGAATAACAAGTTAGAATGGTTGGTGAACACTGACGCTGACCAAACGTTCTGTGCAGCCTGTTCTTTATTTACGCTAACTACAGAAGCATATATCGTGTTGTATGCAAATAATGCATAGTTCTAAGAATTGTTTTGGTAAACCACAAGCTTAAGGTCAATGTTACAATAATATGCAGAGCATTTCTAGGTTAGCATCGTCGATTCACCCTACAGTGATGAATGAATTTATTAAAGCATTCCGGCCAATAGTGAATTACCCAGATACTGTCATTTCAGATTTCAATGTGCTGTATAAATCCCTCTGAATCAGAGAGCGCAGATCGCAGTTTGATGACCTGTGGAGTCTGATCTTGATCCGCAAAAGACTATTAAGCTTTGCTGAGCAGCCAATGGGTTAACCGTTGGCCCGTGGAGCGCAGATCGTAATTTCAGATTGCTTTTGTGGACAGTGTACATCTCCATTACATCACGGAGATGCATTAAGTCCCCTTTTGCCAGGACATGGCTCATATGTGTGGTACCAAATAGCTGAATGGACGTGTTAATAGCCGAAATATTCAAACATTTACATAGACTCAGAATTTATTATAATATAAAATTCTTAATTACGGCATTTACTTTGATACTGAATACCATTGGTAATTATTGCTATAATACATATGAGCCATGGTCTCTAAAAAGGGGGCTTCATGCATCTGCAAAAAAAGTATCGACCCATGTCAGCCTGCGCAATCCGCGCAGGCTGACATGGATCGATTTTTTTTTGCTTTCGGCCAATTTTCTGCATGTTCATGGACCAGAGAGACATACAGAAAACTGACCAGTAGCGAAAAAGTTTCGGCCCAGGTCATCCTGCGCGGACTGCGCAGGCTGACCTGAATCGATACTTTTCGCAGATACATTAAGCCCCCTTTTCACAGAGCATGGGTCATTTAAATTTATATCGTATTCATTTAAATTTATATCGTATCATTCAAAAGAATGATTTTTTTTGTAAAGATGACAATCTGTTATTGTAGGGTCAGTCTAAGTGTTAGTCGCTGGCAGAAAAATTAATTTCAAACCTAGGTTAAAAGTTGCAAGGTCACTCTTTTGTTTACTTTTTGCCTGGTTTTATAAGTCAATTTTCAGCCATGGACTAACACTTGGACCGACCACAGAATACCATCGGAGATTGTCATCTTCACAATATTTTCAATACTTTTGAATAGTATGATTTAAATGCATTTTAACACATGCAATGTCTTTTTGGTTGCTGTTGGGCCTTTAAGCTAGTAGCTCTGAACTACTTTATTGTACTCAATCTATTAACATACTCAATTATCACGTTTACTAAAGAAATGTGACCTTGTACACCACTTACACAACTAGGGTGTGAAAACGTGCATGTTTGTGTGTGGTTTCATAAGCTTTGGTTTGTTAGGTTTTACTGTTTAAGCACCATAGGTGAAAACAGGGGCTTTCAGACGGCAGGGATCGAGATCAGACTGCACAGAACGTGCAGGCTGATTTTACCTCCATACCGTCCGCTTGTCTAGTGAAGCTTATACACCCCCCCCCCCCCCCCCCCAAAGAAAATCCGAGTTTAAATGAATTGTATCTGTAGTTGTCGAAATAGGTCGAGTTTATATGATTTATGCTCTGTGAAAAGGGGGCTTAATGCTTCTGCGGAAAAAATATCGATTCAGGTCAGGCTGCGCAGTCTGCGCATACTGGCCTAGGCCGAAACTTTTAGCTATTGGTCAATTTTCTGCATGTCAATGGACCAGTTTACCTCATGATTCAGTCGGTTGTTAGGCAATATGGATTTCATGGATAAATGACCTGCATGGTATCTTGTATCACGGAGATGCATGGAGCCCCATTTTGCCAGAGCATGGCCCATTATACATTTGGCGCTGACAGAGGTAATGTTTGAATTTTATCCTCATTATCTTTGGCCTTGTGGCTTGCCGAACTGCATATTATGCAACATGTTTTTTTTTTATATCTAGCGTTTTTTTTTTAATTGCATAATTTCACGGTCGACCCAAAACGAGGTTAGATTTACATTTTAACAGCGCGAAAATTGTTACTGTACACAGATTAAATAGATTTTTACCATGGCCTAAATAAAATCACCCCAGATTTGTTGTTCATTTAGGCCTGTAAGCTTACCACACAATCCCGAATTTTAACGACCCTGAGGAAGAAGCCTTTTGAAAACATTGTGGGAAAAGGAGAAAATGCTGGTAACCAGCATTTTCTCCTTTTCCCACAATGTTTTCTACCCTTCCCGAAAAAAAAAAAAAATCAAATTTTCAGCCACATTTATTTTGTCGTCTGCAACTGCTTTCAATCTCGACCAGTCTAAAATTTTGTCGTTTGGTAAAAAGTTAAAGTAACAATAGCTGCCAAAAGTAAACAAAGCAGGTGTTAAAATGCATTTAAGTTTAACTCATACCATTCAGAAGTAGGGAAATTATTGTGAAGATGACAATCTGTTAGTGTACAGTCGGTCCAAGTGTTAGTCTCTGGCAGAAAATTAATTTCAAAACTAGGTTAAATGTTGCCAGGTCACTAGATATTTTGTTTACTTTTTGCCTGATTTAAAAAAAAAAACATTTTTCTGCCAGCGACTAACACTTGGCTGCTACCGGCCTTAAAATGTTTATCTTTTAACACTTAGGCTACTAACCGCTACCCACTGACTTTTGGCGGACAGTGTAGATCAAGATCAGACTCCACAGAGCGTGCAGTCTGATCTTGGATCTACACTGTCCGATAAGGAAGCATTTTTCTCCTAAAATTAAGTTTGAAATAACATTATTCGGGTTTTTACTATCGGCTTGAAAGTTTATTTTAAATTATTTAGCAGGATAAGGGTCAAATTCTCGGCACTCCTATTTGTAATGGGTAACTTAAGGTACCTTAACTAACAGAACGAACTGTCTGATCATTGATCACAGAACAGAATACGGATTCCTTTTATCTAAATAAACAGTGCATCGTCATTTTTAATAACTAATAAAACCAGGAACTTCCACTTTGCAATATTTGAAGAAAAATTTAGTCAAAATACTTTAAATGCTTAAAATGCTAAATAAATAACACCAAGTTTACAATAAATAATAAATAATAACCCCGCCCCCCCCCCCCCCCCCCCAGCGAAAAAATGGGTTTTCAAAATCATTTTCTAAGGAAAAATATCTACCCTAATCGAATTGAATAGATACTAAATTCAGGATTAAAATCTTTTTTCTGTCCAGTCTGATCTGAGTCTACAATGTTCGCAAAAACGCATTGAGTCGTTTTTTATTACCGCACAGGATAATAATTGTTAAAAACGGGTTTTGTGGACTGACTGAGTAAAACAATTTTCTTGTCTTTACTAAGAACGGACGATGGAAAACAATGAAAGGAATTAATACTTTCAGAGTCAAATATACGAGCCATGCTCTAGGAAAAGGGGCTTAATGCATCTCCGTGATACATCGTAGGCGTAACGCATCACAGTATTATACATCCCTACGATCCTTTGTGTGTAAAAGCCTACTGAATCATAAGGTACACTTATCATTTAACATGCAGAAAATTGACCAAAAGCAAAAAGTTTCGGTCCAGGTCAGCCTGCGCGGACTGAACAGATTGACCTGGGTCGATACATTTTTTGCAGATGCATTTAGCCCCTTTTTAACAGAGCATAGCTCATATCAATTCGACCTGTTTCACGCCGAAAGCACCACATCTTAAGAAAGTTTTTAATCATGCAGATTTGATCAAACAAGCGAACGGCTTAGATCAAAGATCAGGCTGCACGGTGCATGTATGTGCAGTCAGATTTTTATCTATGCTGTACGCAAAAGCCTTTGTATTCGCCTATGACGTTGAAACTGTTGAGATTGTTTGCCGCAAATGTGTACGCCTCGGGGTCCGTATTTTGCCGCGCTTGGTCTGCTGCTATACGGTTTCGGGGGTACGTATTTTCTTGTTTCTAGGAGGTCTATTTATCCCATACCAACCTGCCTTAGTGAATGAGCTGATAATCTCATGTTTGTCATATAGAATCTTAAGTCACAAGATACTAAGTTCAGGTACTGTTCATTTAAAAAAGAACTTCTTTTGAAATGCTTTTCTACTAATAACGAACTACTTTTGCCACTTCTGCATGATACAATCAATAACACGTTGTTTAAACACCCTTGCAAACTTTTCGGATATCATAATTATAAAATGCATTAGAAAACTTATAGTTATCTAAAATACGTTTAACCTGAGAGACTCAATTTGAAAATCATTAATAGCCAATTTATATAACCTGTTCAAAATAAATAATCTGTGTTCACGACCTTGCAATAATACTTTATAACGCTAAAACAACTGTAAATATAGGTAGAATACCTTGATAATTCGTCATAAACACCCATAGTGCAAGAATTCGTAGGAACTTTCAATACCCATTTACAAAATTTAGATTGGATTCTTTCAAGTTCTCTCGATTTCGTAAAACCCCAAATTTCTGAAGAATAGTTTAAAAATCAGTTGACTCAAAGGCCTTTAAGGTACATTCTTACAGTTCACTAATAGCAGCGACAGTGTATTTAAAGCTTTGCCAATAATGAATTAACTTTTCGAGCATAAACTGCCATTACATTTAAAGAACGTGCCAACATAATTGAAGGGTCGACCATTACAAGATATCACCTTTCCTAAGCCACACTTTCATTTTGTTTGTAAATACCATACCTTTAGTTTTTGAGTCATTAACCTCAGGCAGATTACCAAAAAGCACCATATCATCAGTAAAAAGAAATAAAATAAGAACAATATCATCAATTAAAAGTCATATGCTTATTTTGTATTGCAGAAATAACTCTTAATCTTCAGGGACAGACACGCTGATATATGTGAAATTACCTTCCATTGTCTTAAGCCTGTCAAATAAAAGTTGATGTCAGAATAACTGTTCAAAATGCTTGACACAAGGTTTACCATGGACTCCAGCTTTTAAAGATTTCAACCACATCGCATGCCTATAAATATTGTCGAAACTTTTCTTTGAATCATTAAAAGCAACATACAACATCCTGTTGTCATCAAGATAGCTTTGAACAACTGTATGTAATGCAAATATAGTGTCCACTGAAGATTTAACTTTTCTAAAACCAATCTGAGCAGTGCCTCGTCTGGTCTAAAACGGAGTTATGGTCCGTATTTTGCCGTGGCTGGTCTGGTGTATTACGGCGTAGGGTCCATATTTTGCCATGCCTTGTCTGGTCTAAAACTGCATCGGGTCTGTATTTTGCCATGCTTTGGTTGACCTAAAAACGGCGTTGGGGTCCATATTTTGAATTGCCTGGTCTAGTTTGATTTGTTGTTTATTCGTACAGATGACCGCCTTCTAGTGTCTAAGAGTACTCGAATACCAGTACGGATTCTATTACGCTGCCTGTCTTGCATCGTAGTCGGTTTTCACCAATAATACCGTTGTCCTAAGTTCTGAGACTAGCAATCTGAATGGCTGAGTGGTTTGTCTCAGAAAAAAGAAAGGTTGTTGAATTCCACCTCAGAATTTCACACAGCTGGTCCGGTTGCTTAGGTGGACGAATACCAACAGTTTACATTTACCGATGCACGTGTGCATGTCTTGTGTAAGGCAAAGCCGTAACTTTACAGGTGTGTAGTACAAACAAAGGGCATGCACTAAGTGGCGCATGTACTTTAAACAACTGACTCTTCCAAAGAAAAGGAGCTTATCTGGCATACGATAGGTCTCAAAATTTACGTTTTCCTTTTTTGATTACAGCACTTTTGAGCGCACTGGTAAGTCTTATGCCCTCAAATGGCTCGAATGACTTTCATCGAATCTAACCCATACGATCAGTTCTTGTAGTACCCAGGCCCAGTTCTGACCTAACGCATGAAGCACGTGATTAAGCATACCGTGTATTAAGCAACTTTCAAGAAAAGTTAGGTCATATAGTGGCAACATTTCACCCAATATCAGACTTTGTGTATGCAGTGCCTTTGCAAAGGACACTCAAACGTGAATGCTCTTGCAAGAAGATCGACTATGCCTATTTAAGTGTCGAGCGTCTTTAGTTTTTTTAGCGCCATAGGCAACAGACGAGCTTTTGCTGACGGCATAGATCAATATCAGGCTACACAGAATGTGCAGCCTGATCCTTGATCTATACCCTCCGTCTGTTTAGTCAAGCGTACAAGATAAATACTCTTTCTGAGATTCAGAGTTTTTGGTATTTTCAGCCATCGAGACAAGGTCTTTTATTGGCCATGAAAACGCCCTGGAATGTTGGATTTCTCAGAACACATTTATGAGACAAGTTTGTATCTCATTGTTGACACATGCTTTAATTGAATTTCTGTACCAAAGTTTTCTTCCTGTTAAATTTACCACAATTTATTCGCGAATTAAACAGCTTTATTTTCGGGAGTCAATCACCTCATACACACCATTCAAATACATGTGTGTCAAAACTTGTGTATTATTTAAAGTGTTTCCTCTTATACTCTGTTTTACTTTTTCAGCGCCAAATATATGAGCCATGCTCTTTAAAAAGGGGGATCAAAGCACCTGCAAAAAGGATCGATCCAGGTCACCCTGCGCAGTCCACACAGGCTGACCTGGGTCGAAACTTTTTACTATTAGTCGATTGTCTGCATTTCAAAGGACCAGTTCACCTCATGATTCAGTTGGTTGTTAGACAAGATGGATTTTATGAATCCGCAATTATATGATGACTTGCACGGCATACTGCATCACGGAGATTCATCACAACCCCTTCTGCCATGGCTTTTATTCATTCGACCTGTAGCTGAAGATACAATCCAGTTAAAATCTGTGCAGTCTAATCTTGATCTTTGCCGCCCGCAGAAGTCCCTATTTTCGCCTACGACTCTTGAATGGTTTCAGCGCTACAAAGTCCTTTCTGAGAAGTGACAAAATCGAGAAAATTTCTGAATAAGTTACCTACTTGTAAGCGGACTTAACGGAAATGCCGATTAAAGCCGCGTTAAACACAATTCAGCAATCTTACAACGGAATGTATACATGTACTCTAACTATTATATTTTAGCTAATTTCGAACGAATTGCGGTGAATTCATCTCTTGTACTTTCCTCGTATCGCCAATATCGACTTATTTCTGCCTCCCGCCCCCTACTCAATTTCTTTTTCCGATCATCTATCTTATCTCTCTCTCTCTCTCTCTCTCTCTCTCTCTCTGGTATTTTGAAATTTTGAATATGTATGTTGTATAGTTCTTATATTTGAATTTTTCAAAAAGGAGGTCCTCTACCATCATGATGTACGATGTTATGTTGGTAACCAAGATTTCTACCAAGAAGGGGGTTCTTTGACCCAGTTTTAACAGAAAGGGACAGTACTTGCCCTATCTCTTAGTAATCCTTGGTAGAATACTGTGGTAGGGTTTTTGGTTGGATGTGTACATCTTTTGAAAGCTGTAGATTTAGCTAAGCGCGACTCAAAGGCCTTTTACGGACGACTTAGATCAAGATCAGACTGCACACATGTAGTCTGATCTTAGATCTACACTATCCGATAAGGAGATATTTCTCACAAAAAAAAAAACGTATGAAATAGCAAAATTTGGGTGTTTACTATCGGCTTAAAAGTTTCATTTCATTTATTTTGCATGTTAAGGATTAACATCGATACTGCAGATGAGAAATCACGTTACGAAAGGGCATGAAGCATAAATTTTCCAAAATGTTTTGTAATCCTCTGTGGAATCACTTTGTTCTCCGTAAGTTATTGCTCTCGTCGTCTCCTCTATACGAAAATAACTATAGATAACGTGACGGTAACAGCGCATAGTCAGTCTAATGTTATATCACATTTTATCCCCCCCCCCCCCGTTTTATTCTGTATCTTTATGCTTGCGAAAAGCGAAGCCCGTGATCAACTCACACATATGTACAGTCTGATCTTCGTTCTGCTGTCTCCACTTTTCTCTCAATGAGTTTAGTCATGTTTTTCCACAAAGTTTCGCAAACAAATCAAACCATTTAACCCTTTACCATAAAGTAAAAGTTTTAGACTAGATCAAATTAAAGGCATTTACAGACCACAAATTTAGTGTCATTAAAATGATGCAAATTGTCATTTGTAGCGAAAGTAGAAAATGCTGGTTACCAGCATTTTGTCCTTTTCTTATAATGTTTTCAAAAGGCTTCTTCCTTACGGGATTGTGTTAGTAAAGGGTTAAGGCACATCTATTTGTCGTCTGCAAATCGCTTCTTTTTGGAAAATATTCTAAGATTTTGTCGTTTGGTATAGAGTCTGCAGAAATAATGAAAAAATATCGAACCATATTAGCCTGGGCAGTCCGGGCAGGCTGATCTGTGCTGAAACTTTTGCTTTTGGTAAATTTTGTGCATGTCAACGGACCAGTGTATCACATGTTTCAGTAGGTTATTATACAAGACGGATTATATAGATCTATATAATACTGCGATGACATGCTTGGTATAATGCATCGCGGAGATGTATTAAGCCCCCTTTTCATAGAGAATGGCTCATAGACTATGGCACTGCAATGCTCCGTTGCCTACAGGCCAAGAAATGGTATATGTGACCCGGATATCCCTAATTCGACCCACGAAGGAGCTGATCGAGGCGAAAGTTTATTTTAGAAAGACCTGTTCCGATGCGAGTTCCAGTATAATATAACTATGGAAACATAGAATGGTATAATCCTACTGCTGCCGTGATATGACTAAGACACTAGTACAGTTGTTGTTATAAACCATAAAAAAAGTTAAGGTGTGCAACAAAAAAAATCCTCATATTTCCCAACTCATGTTCAGACAGGTTAAGCATAACTATGTCGTTGTCATTGACCATCGGATTATTTGAAACGTTCTGTCTCACCGAAGCTAATGTTGGAATCCATAAAAAAGGGACAATACTTATCAGTTTTGCTCTAGATTGAGCAAGTAACGTCACTTCTGATTGGTTAAACCATTTGGTTTAGCCAATCAGAAGTTGTGTTACTTTAAAATTTAGAAAATCTTGAAAAGAAAATTCTTCAGAGTGTCTGGTGAATGCGGACCCAGGTCCTTGGTACATTGCAAGAGTAACTTACAGTATAATAATAAATTCTAATTTAGAACAAATAGTCATCATCTAGTTTTGTCCTCTCACGGTCTATATACAAGACCGCTAAATCAGTGAGGCATATATATATGTGAAGTATTTCTGAACACGTGACCTCTAATTCTGAATATGCTGGGAGTGCCTTGTTATTTTCTGAATAATTACGGTACATGTATGTTGTTTTACATTTAAAACTTCTTTGCAACATTTTTTTTTGTCTGAATTTATCATATCTGTATTTCGAACAAATCCTTCTCACACTCTTTTATAGTCTCCTAACCATTCGAATGATTTACAAATTATAGAAAACGGAGCCATGCTCTGGCCAAAGGGGGCTTAGTGCACCTCCGTGATCCATGATATCAAGTGGGTCATCATATTATAATTATAGTATAATTATGGATGCATAAAATCCATTTTCACTAAAGGACCAACAGAATCATGAAGTACATTTGTTCTTTGAAGTGTAGGAAATTTACCGAACACAAAAAAGGATCGGCCCAGGTCAGCCTGCGCGGACTGCGCAGACTGACCTGTGTCGATACTTTTTGGCAGATGTATTAAGCCCCCTTTTCTCAGAGCATGGCTCAAATAAAAGAGTAAACATTTAGCAAAGTAATTTTTTTTAATATATCTCATAGAAAATCGAAAAGCGTAGGTACAAGATCAGACTGAATGTTACATGCCGTCTGTTTTTGATCGATACCCTTCACAAAACATGAGTCCTGTATTCCAGATGTAATCAACGTTTCTTCTTGCCATATCGAAATCTGTTACTAACTAGTAGGACAAATACGCATATCAACCGTTTGCTACCCAGTCCCGAGTTTTAACGACCCTGGGAAGACAGGACTCATGAAAATAATGTGGAAAAAGGAGAAAATGCTGGTAATCAGTATCCCTCCTTTTCCCAATATGTCATTATCTTTCCGAAAACAAATTTCAATTACGAGTCACATTTATTTTGACGCATCAAATGCTTTTAAATTGGATAAGTCCAAATTTTTATTCTTAGGTAAAGAGTTTAGAAAATTGCTGTTATTCTTTGGCCGTGGATTTTGGGAAAAGACCTGCAAACATACAACTAAAAGCATATACGAGTGGGGGAAAATCGTATAAGGCGAAATACATGAAGCAAACAAACATTTTCCTTAACCTTTTCCAAATATGAATAAATTCAGATATAGATAAAAGATTTTTTTACCTAGCTATTTGCCTTAATCCTTACCCTTCTAAATAACTTTTATTAAACTTATTAAACAATAAAAACCAGGGTCCGTATTCACCAACCATTCTTAAGAACATTTTTAGTCTTATTCTCCAACTTTTCTGGATTTGAAAGTAACACAACTTCTGATTGGCTAAACCATTTGGTTTAGCCAATCAGAAGTTGTGTTACTTTCAAATTTGGACAATCTTGGAGAATAAGACCAAGAATATTCTTAAGAATGGTTGGTGAAAACGGGCCCAATTTTTTTTCTATTTCAAACTTATTTTTTGGAGGAAAAATATCCCCATGACAGTGTAGATCCAAGATCAGACTGCACGTTCTGTTCAGTCTGAACTTAATCTACACTGTCCACTTAAAGTCAGTGAGTCTGACTCTCTCTTGCAGCCTAAGAGATAGGGAATGCTGTCCTTGACACAAGCGCCAGTCCATAGCTCATAACCTCGATCAGTTAAACTTTCCAAAGTAAAAAATCAAGAAAAAAATATGAGCCATGCTCTATGAAAAGGGGACTTAATGCATTTGCCAAATAGATCGACCAAGGTCAGAGGTCCGCGCAGGCTGACCTGGGCAGAAAATTTTCGGTCGCTATTTGTCAATTTTCTGAATGTTCAAGGACCACTCTACCTCAAAATTCAGTCAATCTTTAGACTACGCGGATTTTATGGATCCATAATTATGTGATGACTTACTTGATATAATGCATCACAGAAATGCATTAAGCCCCCTTTTGCCAGAGCACGGCTCATATATATTTACAGAAACTGTTATTACAAATACCATATGTCAGATCTTTTTTTCCCGAAGTATAAATAATACAAACAGCCCATGCCATTTTCATAGAACATGTTCAACTCGTTCGTCAATTACCGGACGTGCAACATGAT
The DNA here is from genome assembly GCA_945859785.2 of Tridacna gigas. Taxonomy (NCBI): domain Eukaryota; kingdom Metazoa; phylum Mollusca; class Bivalvia; order Cardiida; family Cardiidae; genus Tridacna; species Tridacna gigas. The sequence continues at coordinate 30,461,456 of OX244037.2, forward strand.
ACGAGTACATGTATAAATTGATAAATGGTAATTGCGGAAAGACCCGGAAAAAATAGGGTAAAACACTGCTCCATGATTAATTGTTTAAGCGCTATTCGCGGAAGAAAATGCTTTTGCAGACAGCGAAGGTTACCTCTTTCGCTGCCAAATAAATGGATACGACATTTCTCGAGGTCTGTAAGTGTATTATCGTTATTTTTGAAGCCGATTTTAGTCAAAGCTTAGTATCAGATAGCGGATGGTGTAGATCAAAGATCAGACGGCACGTTTTGTGCAGTCTGACGTTGATCTACGCCATCCGCAAAAGATGTCCAAGGCGACATTGGCAGTGAAAGAATTACGATCAGACTGCACAAAACGCACAGTTTGATTTTGGATCTATTCCGTCAGCTTTTAGTCCAGACTATAGCCCTAAGTCCCTTCTAATTATGTAGTTGCTTGTACATGTATGTCTGTCCCATATAATATCTCTAAAATAGGTATACTAGCCAAATGTATAGTTTATGTAACGTAAGACTGAAAGGTTGTATAACTCCTAAATACCACGGATAATTTAAATAAAGTCACACACTGACGTTATCGCCATAATTTGTGGGTACACAAATTTTTGTTGCCAAGAAAAACTTACTCCGCCTTTCGAGGTATATGAATGCCATTCCACTGAACGCGGTAAAAAATTTTGTCACTTTTAAAAGCAACCAGCGGACGATACAGATCCATGACGAGGCTGCAAGTTCTGTTCAGTCTGATTTTGGTCTACTCAGTCCACCAGTTCCTACTGTAAATGCAGCCGGTGGCAGCGAAAAGGTTAGTTTAGTAAACAAATGGCAATGTGTAAACATGAGTAGTTTTAGTACGTTAAATTAAGTCTTGTGTAACCACCGTATGTTTTAGAGTATTTTTTGCAATCCGTGGCACGTGTTTCAAACGAGCGACAGAATGCAGAATATTTGAGCCATACTCTGTGAAAGGGTGGCATAATGCATCTCGGTGATGCATGCTACCAAACCAGTTATCACATGATCGGGGATACCAGTAAGGTCCATTTTGTCTAACAACCGACTGAATTACGAAGTAAACTGGTCCTCGGCCTCGGAGAAAATTGGCCGATGGCAAAAACTTTCGGTCCAGGTCAGCCTGCGCGACTGTGCAGAATGACCTGGGTCGATATTTTTTGCAGATGCATTTAGCCCCCTTTTCACAGAGCATGGCCAATTTCTTCTTCACTATGCACACTAGAACGATTTCTTTTTTAAAATAAAAAAGGTTTATCAACTCTTTCGTTTACTCGAATATGCAATCAAAACTATTGCTTCACGTATAAAGCGTGTATTTAACCCCCTGAAATTTGTCCGCACAGGAAGGGCGTTGAATTAGTGTCAAAGTCGATTGATTGATTGTATTGGGGTTTAACGCCATTTACACAGCTAAGGTTATATCACGGCGTCCAAGGCACCTACGCATGTTTTTCCTGGCTTTTTCACACCGGTACTGACACAACTTTCTTCCCAAGTCACTGACTACTTTTCTCACATGCATCAGATGTGAGAGGCGAAAAATCTCCGGAAGGAAAGTTACCTCCACCGGGAATCGAGCTCGCAACCACCAGGTCACGAGTCAGATAGGCTTACCACTGAGCTACCCGGGCGGGCGCGTCAAAGCCGAATAATTGATATAGGATAAAGGAACGCAGGGTAACCTTGTTTGCAATGTCTTTTGGACGCGTTGTTTAATTTGATCAAGCAACAGTCCTCGTCATGGAAACACGATTCCCTGTCTCGAAGGTGACGTAACGGAATAACGTAACGGTCACTTTCGAGGACAGCACAAAACGCGAAAAACTCTCACAGGCAGTCTTGTGATCTTGAGTTACACGGCTCATCATATCATTAGATAGTGTTCATACAGACGCATCATTTTCCGTTGTTTCTTGCTGGATAGCACTCGACAATGGTACGGCTGACAGAAGTGCAGAAGGGTACCGGCCGTTGTGATGTTTATGCGAGGTCAAAGGCAAATAAAGGTTGCCACACAATTTGCTGACAATGTTCGCACTATAGAGCGTCTTGTTAGACGTCTTTGGCAAACCTTGCGGGTAGCTGACAGACTTAGGTCTGGGCGTTCGCGCCTCTGCGCGTGACGTCACAACGTCAAAGCAGAATTATTCGTCTCGCGTATTCACACAATCGTCACCTGACTGCCAATGAATCTGCCCATTGCAAGTAGGTGTGTTCATAACCTTTCAATGCTAAAATTGTTAGGGATCGAGTGTGAGAAGTTGGTTTGCTGGCTCGTCGTCCGTACACTGGTTCGTCCCTTACCGCTGCTCGTCGCCAGCTTAGGTGGCTGCATTTGCAACCAGAATATTCCCGTTGAGGCAGCGGAAGCAAGTTATGTTTGCTGATGAATCCTGGTTGTCCCTGATTTGCGCAGATGGTCTACGTCGTGTATACCGACGTCGTATGGAACTTTTTACTGACTGTTGCGTTGTAGAGAGGGATATGTTTTGGGGTGGATCAATTATAGTGTGGGAAGGGATCTCCATTCGGGTTAAATCACGACTTGTAGGGCAATTTAACTGTTGTTAGGTATAGGATAAGATCCTCCGACCCCACGCTGTAACTCTTTTGCGGCAAGAAACTCTCACGTTCAGCATAATTTCGATTTCAGATTATAGGGGTGCCCTTCCATTCCATTCAAGTAATCCTTATACCTGATACAGATCACGTAATACCTGATACAGATCGCCCCTTTACGTTCAGCGTGGACCATTCTTTCTTCTCTTACCTGAAAATGTTGAACATTCTACTCGACATCTACCTAGAATCATCAGCAAAGTTTACCCTACGTTTTTTTTTTTTTTAATCTCTTTAGTATAGTTCTAAAGTCTGAGTATAATTCGATGCTCTGGCCAAAAGGGGTTAGATACATCCCCGTGATAATTATGCAAACATGAAATCCGTAAATAGACTAGCAACCGACTGAATCCTTGGATAAACTCGTTCTTTGACAAGTAGAAAATTTACACATACAAAAAAAGTTTTGATCCATGTCAGCCTGCCCAATCCACGCAGGCCGCGCGGACTGCTTAGGCTGACATGAGTCGGCATTTTTTTTGCTAATACGTTAAACCCCCTTTTCACAGAGTATGGTTCAATTATATACTTGTGAATTTGTAATGGTTCAAAAAAGTATGCTTCTTCAGACTATATCCTGCCAATGATTATTGCAGGTGTTTTCTTGAGATGACTACATGTATTTACTGTATCAATATTCTGAGGTCGTTATTCAGTAACCAAAACTGCAGTCTAATTCTAGTTCTCAAGAAGTTTCTAGATTGTTAAAAAATGATCTTCCCGTTTGGCCATACCAAATAGTTGAGTAAAAAATTTTCGGCTTGGCTGAATGTGCTGGCTTTTGACCTACGTTTTTGTACTGATAGCTAATGAATAGCTAATGAATAGATAGAAATTTGTGATTGGTCAAAACTGTAAACATGTTTATTCTATGGGCCCTTCCCTATTTGCAGGCAAATTTTCGCCGTCTATCTTTTTAAAGATATTTCTTGTTGCGACTTTCTAAATTTAGAACAAAGGCCACTTTTCACCTAAGATTTGATTTTGGGATAGTACACTGAAACCTTAAACGCCATCTTTAACGTGTCGTTAAAGTTAAAACGTATGATGTATGAATATTCAGAACTTCTGATTTCGTTAATATATATGTACCCGTTGGGAAATGAGGTATTAGACTATGTCGGCCAAACATTCTAATTATTGTCTTACATTAGATTTTTAATTCAGACTGGCTTATTTGCAGACAGAGAAATTCTCTCTCAGCCATCCAGATGGCTAGTTTTGTAATCTATAAATGAGCAATGCTCTTGGAAAAGGGGTTTTAATACATATCCGTGATGTATTATACCGAGCAAGACATTACATAATTGTGGATCCATAAAACCTATTTTGTCTAACAACCGACTGAATCACATGGTAGGATGATCGTTGAACTTGCAGAAAATTGACCAATAGCAAAACGCATTGACCCAGGTCAGCCTGTGCGGACTGTGCTGACTTAAGTCGATGCTTCTTTGGAGATGCATTAAGCCCCCTTTTCATCGAGCATGGCCGATATGTACTTATATAGAGATGACCTGGATTATTTTTGGAACGGCTGCTGAATAGGAACCTTTGACAACTCAAACAGGAATAACCCGATTATGTCCGTTTTCCAAAAGACTATGCCCTACTCAAAACTCTTTTGCGGAGAATGTAGATCAAGATCAATATCAAACTGCACGGGACTTGCAGTCCTTTCTTTGGTCTACGCTGTGCGCGACGATGATATGTTTTAGACAAAAAGAACTTTGATATTGTAGTGTTCACAATGTTTACTGTTGCTTTTCATTTATTCGGCAGTCTTTTTTGTTTATTCAAAATAGTTAATGGAAAGGCAATGTCTTAAGTCTTTACCAGAAAAGAAAAGTTTATAAACTTGTTCAAATTTAAAGCGTTTCCAGACGACAAATAGGATATAGCCAAAATGATAGAATTTGCTTTTGAAACGTAGAAGACATTGTACAGGGTTAAGCAAACGAACGTTACAGGGTTCCGATATCTGCGTCGTATCAGGGCTACTGCTACATTGTTTTCTGTGAAAACTATGTCTCTTAATCTTGTTTATTCTTACACATGATTTCAGTCCAAACGAACAATTGAACTGCACACTTTTTTTTTTTTTCGATCGCAAATTTAAGTTGCAAATGACTTAAATTCGCGAAAAATGATCCTGAAATATTTGGGATTTTTCTGTATTCCTAGGAAAATACCTACTTGAATATTTATTTCACCTAATGAAGCGTGTGGTTCACTTGAAAGAGAGAAAGGAAACAAATATAAATGTTTTCTCACAGAGCACAAAGAAATATTTATTTAGAGCAAGAAATAAATTACCCTGTTTATGAAATTATTATATGAACCGTGTTCTAGCAAAAGGGGACTTAATGCATCTCCGTGATGCATGATATGAATCAAGTCATATAATTATGGATCAATAATCCATTTTGTATAACAACCGACTGAATCATGAAGTAAACTGGTCTTTTGACATGTAAAAAATTGACCAATAGCGAAAAGTTTCGGCCCTGTTCAGCCTGCGCGGACTGCTCAGGTTGACCTGGGTCGGTACTTTCCAAAGATGTGTTAATCCCCCCTTCTCACAGAGCATGGCTCATATTTTTCATGGATCACACGGAGCGCTTTTACCTATGCGCTGTCCGGGGAACTCCCGCAAGCAACATGACTGTTCACCTGTGAACAATCGACTGAAACAAGACATAGGAATGTTTCCGGATGTTAAGCACTTTGTTTCTTGTTCTCGTTGTATATTTCCGTAGCCTCAATAGCTATCGACAAGTTCATGATTAGGACACGCGGGTCATGGCACTATGCCCCCGTAATAAACAACAGGAGGCAAAATGAGCAGAACTGTTTTACGTTTAGAGGGAAAATCAAGAGCGACAATGTCTACACTGTCCGATATTTTTTGAGGCAATAGAACTTAAGATACACAATATTTGTGGCTTTATTACTGGCTTGACATTTTCATTTAATTTGCATATCTACGGTCAACTAGCCCTTTACCAAACAATCCCTTGTTTTAACGACCATGACAATAAGGGCGTTTGAAAACATTGTTGGAAATGGAGAAAACTTCTGAGAATCAGCATTTCCTTCATTTCCCACAATGTTCTCTCTTGCTTTAAAGCTAGATTTCATCATTTGAACCACTTTCTGTTATGAACTCTGTAGATGCTTCAGTATGGACGGGTCTGCAATCTTGTCGTCATATAAAGAGTTAAACAATGTCCGTTAAACGACATGTATCCCGATTTCAAGTTTTTTTCAAGATAGCTGCCAAAAAGATAAGGTTGTACAGATTAAGACCACTCTGCACTGTCTATTCTTAATCAACATCATTTGTAAAAAAGAACTGAACTTTTTTTCATGGAAATCATATATTCGATTTAAAGAAAAAATATATATTAAATATTGTTATACTTTCAAACGTGAATTACGCAAGCAGCTAGCGGTTCTTGCTCAAGAATCGCGTGCTAAATGCATGCACACTACAACATAATTATTTTCCTTCTTTTGGACCTCGATATACGCTTACACAACAGACAGCTAGCTAAATGGACGTAGCCATTATATGATGGTATGCCCTGAAGGACAAGATCAGGTTGCACAGAGCGTCCGATACAGTTACAATTTTATCTGGCTGAAAGATCTTTGAAATCGCAATGTTTGACTCCTGATCGCTGACAGGATTTTTTATGAAAACAAATTATTAGTTTAAAAGTTTTATGCTTCCTTGTACTTCGGAAAAACACCTTTGTTGGCAAAGTGAACATGGCACTGACACAGAGAACCAGAGAGAGAGACAGAGAGAGGGACAAAGGCAGACAGACAGACACACAGATGGGTAAGGCTGTGGATTCTCTTGTAAGATTTCCTTGCGGTTTCTTTATTAAGACTTCGATGGGGGGGGGGGGGATTCTTGCACAATTTCCAAGCAGGAAAGGCAAAGCGATTGATAGAGTATTGGATATTTGTATGGTTCAGCAGCATCATGATCGCTCCAGATCTATCGGGCCTGAATTACTCCTAAAGCTTACTCCGTGTGAGGCAAGCCTCACAATGTCATAAAAGGTGTTATTAAAATGTGGATGTGGATAAAAAAAAAACTAATGAAACCATTTTTTGTTCATTATATAATCCTGCTGAATTAATCATAATTCAACACAGGTAAGTCATATAGTGGATTTTCACAAAACTAAAATACTAAACAACAATCTTAGAAAAATAATATTGCTAACCTTTAGATGTTACTTTATTATGCTAAATGTTCTTTCTTGAAGATATCAAGTCATTGATTTAATGCCATAAATTAAAAGAAACATGAAAAAGATGAGATAGCATAATATCTCGATATAATACCAATATTAACACCTTTTTTTATCCATTTATTTATTTATCTATTTATTTATTTATTTATTTATTTATTTATTTATTATACTTTATTTTACGATTCATTGCGAAAATTTTTTTTTATTCATTGGAGGGGGCAGCTTGTAAATTCAAGATCAGACCCCGTGCTCTGTGTAGATTAATCTTTTATCTACGTCGTCCGCAAAAAGATAACTTTGCCGCCCTTGGTGGCTGAAGACAAATTATTTAGATTTTTTGGTCAAAACTTTTGATGTCCTTATTCTTGTTTGTTTCCATTCTGTTTCATTTGTTATAAGGCTACCTGCATCAACTTCTCTCGATAAAATGTGTCCTGCTCCGTAACAAGGGGTTTAATGCATCTAAAAAAAAAAAGTATTTGCTACGATCAGCCTGCGGACTGTGCAGGCTGACCTGGGTCGAAACTTTTTTTTTTGTAGGCAAATTTCTGCATTCCAAAGGACCATTCTCCCTCATGGTTTTTGGTTAAAATGGACCCATATAATGCACTGACTTACTTGGTATCTTGGTTCCTTGGTATCTTATCTTTTATTTTGTCCGTTTAACCCTTTATCACACAACGCCGCCTTTCAACGACCCTAAGAAAGTAGCTTTTTGAAAACATTGTGGTAAAAGGAGAAAATGCTGGTTACCAGCATTTTCTCCTTTTCCCACAATGTTTTCTTCCTGTCCCGCAACAGATTTCAATTTTTAGGTCAGATTCAATATGTCGTCTGTATATGATATCAATTTGGACTAGTCTAAAATTTTGTCGTTTGGTAAAGAGTTAAAAATATCAATTTCATTCATTTCGCGCTTGAAAGCTTAACGTGATCTACGCTTATAATATATGTATTGTGTTTGCCTTCTGTATGGCTTAACCCTTTACCAGACGACAAAAGAAAGACTTGTGCAAATTGAGAGCATTTGCAGACGACAAGAAAAATTAAAAAAAAAAAAGAATAAATAAATAAATAAATGAAGGTGACTGAAATTTATTTTTCTTCTTTTTTTTTGGGGGGGGGGGGGATTTGGGAAATATTATGGGAGAAGGAGTAAATACTGGACATCAGCATTTTCTTCTTTTCCCACGGTTTCACGACCTTTCTTCCTAGGGTCGTTAAAATTCGGGATTGTGTGGTAAAGGGTTAAGATGTCTTGCTGTTTCCTCACCCTTCTCAAATGTATCCGCTCAAAAAGAATAAAAGTTGCTTTCGCAGATATTTTTGTTTTAGATCAGGTTTCGCGGTACCTACAGTCTGATCTACGATCCACTTTGTCCGAAAGTTTTTGATATAATTCGACAAAAAAAAAGCCCGAAACTTTAAATTGATAGTCCTCTTTTTTCCCGCTCTTTTTACGTACTGAACGCATGTCCCCTTTACTTATTGCCATATTGTTACTTCAGGTCTATGCAGTGGTGAGGTTTCGTCACATTTAACTCTTTCGCCGCCAGTTCACCCTTAGGCTGCTAAGCGCTACTCACTGACCTTTTGCGGACAACGTGGATCCAAGATCAGACTGCACAGAATAAGCAGTCTGATCTTGGATCTATACTGTCCGACAAGGAGATATTTTTGTCCGAACAATAAGTTTGAAATATAGCATTATTCGCAATTTTAACTATCGGCTTGAAAGTTTCATTTCACTTATTTAGCAGGTTAAGGGTTAAATGATTTCGGCGTCTTCTCGATCTAAAACCATGTTTTCACTGCACCTGCAGATAAGTTTAAGCATAGTTTAGAAACATATTGCAGTTGGTGTAGATACAAGATCAGACTGTACAGCCTGATCTTGATCGATGCTGTATGCAGAAGCTCCTACACGACGCCATAGGCGGTGGAAGACTTACTACACCGTAAGTGTGATGTAATCAATATTTCGAAATCCAGCATCGAATGAGTAGAATATACTTTAAAGAATGAATTATCTAGATTCAATCATTAATTTTCTATAAAATACTTTAACATCGAATCTATAAAACGAAAAAGCATTCAATTTTATTGCCTTTGCCACACAACGAACAGGCCGTGGTGTGAAATTTCCATCAGTGATCATACGACCAGCAGTTAGGAAATTCGGGATATGGCTTCATTTGATGTAAAGTCGAAATTGTATTTGAGTCATGCTCTGACAAAAGGAAGCTTAACCCTTTTACCGCACAATGCCGTCTTTAAACGACCCTGGGAAAGAAGCCTTTTGAAAACATTGTGGGAAAAGGAGAAAATGCCGGTAACCGGCATTTTCTCCATTTCCCATAATGTTTTCTTCCCTATCATGAGAAAATTGCACCATTTGAGCCACACTGAAATTGTCGTCTGCAAATGATTTCAATTTGGACAAGGATAAAATTTTGTCGTCTGGTAAAGGGTTAATGTATCTCCGTTATCCATTATACCATGCAAATCATCACATGACTGGGGATCACTAAAATCCATTTTGTTTCACGATCTGCTGAATCCGGGGATAAGATGGTCCTCGGACATGCAGAAAATTCACTTAAAGCGAAAAGTTGCGACCCAGGTTAGCCTTCGCCAACTGGCAGGTTGACCTTGAGGACTATTTTTCGCAGATGCATTAAATCCCCGTTTCACAGAGCATGGCTCATTTCAATGTGTAAACAAAAGAAATAACCCTCAAACTGCCATACAAATTAAACAAATTTTTCCAGCTGATCACAATTTTGCCAATTCCAACTTCTTTTCGCTGGAAAATTGCACCGTTTCGGACAGATAAGACACAAAATAACAGTGCACGTTCTTTTGAGTCTACTAAGGCGCAATGATTCTCACACTGCAGCCAATCCGGAAAATTTGCACTCGTCACAACTCGGCTGATTCCGTAACTTCATCTAAGCTCACCAGTATAAGGGAGGCTTCCATTTTGAACTACCAATCACATGACCTAAACATGGCAGCGCCCCTGTAAATCGCTTAGCAACGACATGAACAACCACGGTGAAGTTATTCACATCTATCGATATGTCGATGAAATCTCCTAACGGAATTGATAAACCACGCTAAAAATTTAGAGTAGAAACTGTTTGCCGATGAAAATACTCTGAGAAAGATAGAGATAGAAAATTGTGACTCATGTTTTCTTTTTTAAGAGAAACGTTACAATTTCAATAACGGTAAAACTGTGTGCTTCCGGCGATGAAATGTACCGCGTAGGTGCATATCAAGCTACCCGATACAGCCGAGGGATTTGACCACCGGATCATCCGAGGTATGCCGAATGGGAAAATTTGGTGGAAAAGAAAAATGGCGTATCGTTTCAGCTTTTCGTTAGTTTTTTTTTTATCTAAAGGAGTAAGGGCCAAGATTCTTTGTAAGGCTTCTTCAGTCAAACTATCTACCCTGTTCGAGACTTAAGCTATCTTTGAACACTTTAATAATCCCCATCCAACTTCTCTTTGGTAAGAACTTGTAAAAATAATAATCGAATTTACAGAAAATAACGCCGATTTTCTTCATACGTATTTCGTGACACAACTATTTTGTCTTTATACTAACTTTGCATTGAAGTTTTCTTTTGCAGTTTAAGACACTGTAAACGATAATCCATTTATAAATTCATCTTACCTATATGTCCGTGTTTTGTCTGGAAAATCTAATTGGGCGAATGATGTAACGCATGTTCGCAAATACATTAGTGTTTTGCACGCAATGCTATGCCTGAGTATACAATAATAAACGCGGTTGTCTATTATAGAACTTGATTACTTATTCACTTGGCATTTCATTTGTGGACTGTTTAACGTTACGCCGTTTTATCGTGCTCAACACCAAAGTTGGTCAAGTGATTCGTAGCATTGAACTCTACAGCTGAAATTACAATCCCATGTTATACACAAAGAGTTTTATCTCAAAGGCCTGGTTAACACTTGTCCTGCCCTATAAGTGAAATGAAACAAAAAAGTCGATAGTAAAAACCGAAATTTTACGGTTTCAAAGAAATTTTTTGGGGGCGAAAAATATGTCCTTATCGAACAGTGTTAAACCAGTATCGTTCTGCACGTTCTGTGCAGTGTGATATTAATCTATACTGTCTTCAAAAGGTCGTTGAGTCGCAGCAGCCTGAGGGTTTAACAAGTGGACAATATAAACAGACCAGAACGGAACTTGTATTTCTCGAGTTTGAACTACATAGCAGTTCATCTATACAATACAAACAAAAACACAGCATACATTCAACAATGACATAATAAACTAAAGAAATACTATCGAATCAGAAATATGGTTTGTTTCATCTTAAATGCTTGGATCTGATTAAATATATTTCTGAAATTTTATACATCAAAGATCATACTGCAAGCTGTGTGTCATCCGAGTTTGATCTATGGCGTCCGCTAAAACCATTTCTTCGCACGGAAAAGTTACAAGGCATCTGCTGCAAAACTTAAAAGTCCTCTGCAGGCGGAAATTTGTTAATAGGTTGAATATTTTTGATCGCCTTTAAAGTGTAGTTAAGCCATGCTCTGAAAAAAGGGGGTTTAATGCAGTTATGTGATGCAGTATACCAAGCGACTCATCACATAATTGTGGATCCATAAAATCCATTTTGTGTGACACCCGACTGAATCATGAGGTAGAATGGTTCTTTGACATGAATAAAAAAAAAAAAAATGACAATAGCAAAAAGATTCTACCCATGGCAGCCTGCGCGGATTATGCAGGCTGACACGAGTCGATAGTTTTTGCAGATGCATTTGGGCCCTTTTCACAGAGCACGGCTCAATTATTATGTATCCGATGACAGCACATGTTTATAACTTTGGGGAGGTTTTTCTTTAATGATGAAATGATGAAAGGCAGGGTGAATGAAGAACTATGTACCGCCACCTTGACCCAGATGCCTTTCATGCGTGCGTGCATACATGAAAGGATTGCGGCCCTCCCTTCCATTTTTAGTCAAGAAATTTCCGTCCGTAGCGCGTTCTTCCATTTTAAAATGAATACTTTTTTTTTAGGTGTAGCGAAATGCGCTGTCTTTTGACCTATTTCTCTAAGGGTTACCAATCAACCCAGTACTATTTTTTTTCTACCCTTATGAAAATCGACCAGCCATGTTAGACTTCGGAATAGGCAGAATGGAGCATACGTATAGCGGTTAAACACAGTATGTACATTGCTGTCGAATATCAAAATATCTAATGAGGATATGAAAATTGATAATTGTCTCGCCAAGGCTTGATAATTATCAATTCTCCTAACCTCATTAGATATTTTTAATGTATGACAACACAATCTAAACGCTTCTAAAATTTTGAAGTAGATGTTACCGCGGTCCGATATGACGCGCGGCTCTCCAGTGAAGAGAAATGAAGTGTTCCAAGATTTTGAGTTTGAATGGGTGACCAGAGAGTAAAGCGATACTGATGTGAATCTATCCAGGTTTTTTTTAAAGCTTTTATCCATTTTTCAACGATGATTCGAGTAAACTTGTAATCTTGAAATATATATCTAACTGTTGTTGCATTTTTCTAAATATATGAAAAACTTAGTGGGGGGGGGGGGGAGGGGGGGAAGAGGCAAAAAATACAATTGTTAATTGCAGTCAAGTTCTTTTAAAACTAATTTTCTTCATAAATCATTAAGACACACAAAACAAAGTTTAAATATTCATTTTCCAGTTCCTCTAACGCCATCTACCTTTTGTACATATATTTCTCATTTCTTTTATACGAAGATATGCTTTTGTTTGGTCAAAATGCAATATATACCTTTTTTCGCAATGTTTTATTAAGCTACGGGTTTGTATGAAAAAGGGTAAAACTGCTTAAAAGTACATGTATTTAAAAAAATCAGGATGTAGTTACAAACATTTCTACATACTCATTTTTAAGCAATGCAAAATGGACACTACAAATGAATTAAGTCAATTTGCTTTGATAAGGTACTTGATTAAGTTTTATACAATAATACATGATGGCAATTAACTGCGACCAGCTTCTTCTTTTACCACTATGTTTTCAAACTTGGTCTGTAGCAAAGAGAAAAAGCCGTGCTCTTGCAAAAGGCGGTTTTAATGCATCTCCTCGATGCATTGTACCAAGTAAGTCACAACATACATGTGTAATTATGAATCCATAAAATCTGTTTAGTCTAACAACTGACCATATTATGAGGTACACTGGTCCTTTATCATGAAGAAAATAGACCAATGAAAAAATTGACCCATGTCAGCCTGCGCTGACTGCACAGACTGACTTGACTCAACTTTTTCGCAGATGCATTAAATTCCCTTTTCATAGAGCATGGCTCAAATAGTCTACAGGTCTAAGTATATTCAAGATGTTTCTATCCTAATAGCAGGGATTATTTTTTTTTTATAGAAAATGGTTTTGTTTTTTTATTTTCCTAAGCATGTGCTGTAAGTTTCATTTATCTAACTGAATATTTATCTATCCTTTTTTTCCCCTTATCTATTCAATCCTGTTTTCGTGGTGAAGGTGGATGATATTTGGCTTTGCAATATTACTAGTACATAACAGCTTTTTAATGTATCTTACTCTTTACAAGACGACAAAATTTTAGATCAGTCCTAATGGAAAGATTTGCAGACGAAAAAAGAAATGTGACTCAATAATTGAAATTTGTTTTGGGAAGGGTAGAAAACATTGTGGGAAAAGAAGAAAATATGGTTACCAGCATTTTATCCTTTTCCCACAAATGTGTGTTTTTTTTTTTAAATACTTCTTTCTCAGGGGTCGTTAAAAGTCGGGATTAAGTGGTAAAGAGTTAAAGAGTATATTTATACCTGTTACGTGATAATGGCTACCCACTGAATAACATCTTAAGACCACTCGTCACAACTCGGCAGATTCCGTACCTACATCTAACCTCGTCCGTATTAAGGCGGCTTCCATTTTGAACTTCCCATCACATGATCTTAAACATGGCGGCGCCCCTGTAAATCGCTTAGCAACGACATGAACAACCGCGATGGAGTTAATCACATCTACGAGTTAATCACATCTCGTATCGATCTGTCGATGAAAGCTCCCAACGGAAATTGATAAACCAAGCTAAGAATTGAATGTACAAACTGTTTGCCGACTGAAATATTGTTAGAAAGATAACGATATGAAAATTGACTCATGTTTTCTTTTTAGGAGGAGCCTTACAATTTCAATAACGGTAAAACGGTGTGCTTCCGGAAACGTGCGAAATGTACCATGTAGGCGCATATCAAGCTACGTGATACAGCCGAGGGATTTGATCACCGGATCACCCGAGGTATGCCGAATGATCTTAAGACAGTTTACAGAATATCGTCGAACACTGGGACATCCCGTGTGAACTTTACGAGTATTTTCTGTCGATATATTAGTTTAGAGGCTATTTCAGGAATAGTCCAAGAATATTTCATAACATTCTCGAACCTTGTAAATCCAAGATCAGACCTATTCTTATCAAATATAAAATAGCCCTCAAAAGGTATTGTAAAATGCCTGTTAGAACATTTCGTGGTGCATGTGTTTATTTGTTTGATCGAGTGGGCTTTTACTCCGATTTCGACAGCTCACCTGTCCATGTCTTTCGTGGATTTCACTAGCATAGGGTCAGGGATCTGCAATGACTGGGAGACATTCTTCGGTCATTTCCCTTGATTCCTCTCCAATACTACAATGGGCCAGATAAGTGGATTACTCGGTTTTTATCCTTGATTTTCTTGCATTTCATATACATGTTCTTGAGATAATATCTCAAGCAAATCTGGTCAGATTGTTTGATAAATTGCATATACGCTTTTCTTTGATGATTTAGAGCAGAATTTGCATGCTTTGAAATAACACGTGGTCCTCACATTTATGCCATGAAATCAAATTATATTTACTGCAACATCACTAAGGGAATCAAGGATAAAAACAAAGGAATACATGTAAAAGAACCAATCTGTCAAATGGCAATGGAGATAATTTGACTTACAGGAATCGCCCTCATTGCCCGACTTAGAATCAGCTATTTTTAGTATTTCTATGGCATTAATTGCAGTGTTTCCCACCGCCGGTCTATCTGCACTTGTTTACATCTCGCTTACAAACAACCATACAAATGGTAATCGTCTCCTATTTAAACATACCAACAGACATTTTCATAATTTTGCTATCAATATTAAACATAAACAATGTCCAGCAGCTGCTATCATAGACTGTTGTGCGAATTTTCATCTAAATGTGCATATTAAACCTTCTTATGCAACTTTCTTCATGTTTATGTCTGTTTTTGTCTGTGGCATTTTGCAGTGAATATGGATTTTTTTTTATTCTTCTAGATTGGCTGCATTTTGCTTGTGTAAAGTGTTATTTCTCCTTAAAGCACCATATAATTAAATGGAAATGTTCAGTCAGGGAAAACATTTTGCAATATTAAGCATTTTGGAAGGAACGGACTATCTCAGCATAGCGGGCAATATGGATATAAAATCAGACTGCAAGGGTCATGCAGTCTGATCTTGATCTACACTGTCTGCAAAAGAACTTAAAGATGTGTAAGGTGCTTGTAGGGTAAATTTGAGATAATTATTCAATATACGTAGACAATGTCTTTACCCTTAAGCTGTTTTGAAGCGCGACTCACTAACCTTTTGCAGACAATACGACCAGTCTGATCTTAGATTGATACTGTCCGATAAGGAGATATTTTCCCCCGAAAAATAACTTTGTAAATAGCAATATTTGGGTTTCTAATATAGGCTTGAAGTTTCATATAAAATCATTCAGCAGGCTTAGGGTTAATAAACAGATGATCCTTGCTCTGGCAAAAGGGAGCTTAATGCATCCCTATGATCCATGATACCAAGCTAATCATTACACAATTATGGATCTATAAAATCCATTTTATCTAACAACACACTGGGTCATAAGGTAACAATGGTCTTCGGACATACAGAAAATTGACCTATAGCGAAAAGATTCGGCCCAGGTCAGCCTGCGCGGACTGCGCAGGCTGACCTGGATCAATACTTTTCGCAGATACATTCAGCCCCTTTTCATAGAGCACTGTTCAAACAAACTTTATATAACATCATTCAGAGAGAACATCTGGTCTGCTATTATATAGAAAGGCCGCGACTGGTCGAGTTAGTCTAAACAGTAAGTCAACACCTAGAATGCTCAACAAAGTACCTTCCATGATAAACAAAGTTCCTATCAATGAATTATTCTAGAGCCGGATAACTTCTTTAGAGTTCAACAACAAAATCGAAAATATGTTTTCTGACAGTGTAGATCCATGCTCAGAGTGCACACTCCTTGTTTTCTACCTTGTCCAATATTTTTTACTGGAAAAAATCTGGTCATAAATGAAAAATGCAAAAATCGGGTTTTTGTTCTCGTCTGAAAGTTTTCCTTTGATGAACTCTTGATCTCAGCTGTCAAAGGTGAGTTATTATATAACTGCCCCCGGTGCACATAGGTCACAAACTTCAAGCAAAAATGTAGCATACCCACGTTGTCTGGTTTTTCTTTGATCTCTTTCGGGGTCATTACTTTGCATATTGGATAAGGTGTTAGATTTTGTAATCTGGAAATCCTGAGCCCGTCTTCTCTTGCGGTGCTGAATAAGTGTCAGATACAACAAAGTGCCGTAAAGTTCCGATAAAACCAAGGTACAGTATGAATGCTGTCACTGTGATAAAAAAGAAATACTGTGTGACGCATGAAAAAGATGTCATGTTCGCAAACAAATGAGCCGTGCTTTGTGAAAAGGGGCTAAAGGCATCTGCGAAAAGTATCGATTCAGGTCAGCCTACGCAGTCCACGCAGGCTAACCTGGGCCGAAACTTTTCACTATTGGTCATTTTTTTGTATGTCAAAGGACCAGTCTTATCTTATGACTGTTGCATGTACAGTCTGATCTTAATCTGCACTGGCTGCAAAAGGTCCGTGAGTCGTGCTTAGCGCCTAAGAGTTAAAGACAGAAATATCTACCTGGAAGAAAGATCAAGCTACATTTTTACTTTAACTGGATTTTACATCAAAAAAAAAAGTTATAAACCACTCTTAACGATATATCTGTAAAAGGATTATATGCCCGACCGAGTAGCTCAGTGGCTAACATAACTGACTCGTGACTTGGTGGTTACAGGTTCGATACCCCGTTGAGGCTAACTTTCTTTCCGGCTATTTTTCGCCTCTCGCCTCTGATGCGGGTGAGAAAAGTAGTCAGTGGCTTGGAAAGAAAATATGTTCTTGTGTGAGAAAGCCGGGAAACACATGCGTGGGTGTACTGACCGCCGTGATATGACCATAAATGTTAAAACGGTGTTAAAATCCAATAAAAACAAACAAAGAAAGGATTATATATTATCACGATACCTTTCTTGCCCTTATTGTTCGTTAGCAGCTAAATGGTACATTCAAATAGTAGTCATTACTGTAAAGAATACCAGGAATTCTGATTAGTTATAACGTTATTGCAATTTCAACCAATCAAATTGCAAGCCATAAAAATATGAACGATCGTCAAGTTTGACATGACCTCGGGCCTTTTTCCATATCATTCCGTAATTGATATCAATTCTTGCTTTCTGATTGGCTCGTCGTCAAAGTTTAGCAGACGTTTTCTACTTTTAGAATAAAAAAACAACTTCTATCTTACCTAACATCTCTTTCTACTTTGTGGTACATGTAGTCAGAGTCCGTATTCACCAAGCATTCTGAAGAACGTTCTTAGTCTTATTCTCCAGAATTTTCAAAATGTAAAAGTAACACAACTTCTAATTGGCTAAACCAAATGGTTTAGGGAATACGGACCCAGAAGATCATATCCTACATCGCTGGTGTAACATAGGTCTCTGGGTACCATCTAGAGCAAATTTTGAAAGCTGACAATTCATAAGAACAGTATGTTAGGATATAGGATGGAATTTGGGTCGGAGGTCCTGCTTCTTTTGTACCTTATTTGCGGTTCTGTTTGCAGACGATGCATCAGAGTGCAACGTGAAAATTAACCCTTGTTAGTCGCGTGTTTACGACCCTGTTTAAAGCTCTCTTGAAACCATGGTTGGAAAGGTATAATGTAACCAGCATTCTCTCCTTTTCCCATAATAGTGTTTTTTAAAGACAAGTCAGCATTTGAGACATATTTGATTTGTCGTGCAAATCTTGTTCTCTGGTAAAGTCTCCAGTTTTAACGATAATGATGAAGAAAGCTTACAAAAAACATTCAGGTAGCCAGCATTTTCTCATTTCCCACAATGTTTCCTACTCTGTCAAAAACAAATTCCATCATATGAGCCACATTTAAAATGTTGTTCGCAAATGCTTTCAGTTTGGACAAGTCTAAAATTTTGTCGTTTGGTAAAGTGTTACAGAAATTATATTTTCAAATGTTTATATTAAAGAAAGGTGCAGCTGTATTATCAAAGAAATTCCAATTATGTTTTTTTTTTTCTTATCATATACGTTGGGCCAGGCTATGTTCATGTATCATGCGTAGTGCATTCAGGAACCTCAAATATCTGTACTGTTGCCGCCCCCGTTGAGGCATTTTCTTTCGGCGATTTTTTCGCCTCTCAGCTCTGATGCATCTAAGAAAAGTAGGCCATGTCTTGGAAAAAAAAAGTTGCGTCAGTACTGGTGTGAGAAAGCCATGAAACACATGCGTAGGAGCACTGAAAACCGTGATATGACCTAAGCTGTTGAAACGGCGTTAAACCCTTTGCAAACTAACAAAGAACACTGTTACCGCTGCACTGCTGAAAAGATGTTAAACACTTATAAATAAAACTCTTTTTGTAAAATTCTTATGAAAATGTGCCGATCATTGTTTGTCTAAGTAACACGTCCGGCTTACATCGATACGAAGGTTAAATATTCTGTGGGAAAATTGTTCATACTGAGGTTTTTGGAAGTAGCTGCACTTTTAAAATCTGCCACATTGAGGTAGCAAACTTCAAGTTTTCTCTGCAGTGCCCTGCCAAAGGATACACACACTGATTTAGCACCGGTATCGGGGATCGATCGTGGATTTTCCTTTCACAAAACTAACAACTTTAATTGCACGCTTCAACTAGGAGTTCTTCCACAGATGTGTTTTATCATACTTTCAGCTATGCGCCACTCGATGTGACATTGTAACAATAACCATTAGGCTGCTAAGCGAGACTCACAGCCCTTTTTTGCGGACAGCGTAGATCAAGGTCGGACTGCAAAGAACTTGCAGTCTGGTCTTGAATCTACACTTTTCAATAAAGAGAAATCTTTCCCTCTAAAAATACCTTTGAAATAGGTAAATTTAGGTTTATACTATAGGTTTGAAAGTTTCATTTCTTTAACCTAGCAGGATAGGGGTTATGATCAAGACTTCACAGAACGTGCAGTCTAATCTTAGATCTTCAGTGTCCCTTAGTGTGGGATTTTTCAGGTGAAAGGTGAACTTAATTGTTCCCAAAAGCAATAAATGCATTAATAGGAGCTTTCCCTAGGATCAAACACTTTATCGAACAATCCCTTGTTTTCATGACCTAGACGGTATGGCGGGTTTTGAAAATATTGTGGGAAACGGAAAAATGCTGGTAACCAGCATTTTCTCCTTTCCTCACTATATTTTCTACCGTTGTCTGCGTATGTCGTATTCTTCGAAGATTTGACCTGTCTGCTATGACGCATCACTGGAAAAATAATGGACAAATATTAATACGCGGTGCGTGAATTGCCGCTTAAAAAGTGCAGCGGGAAATGGCAATAAATAATACGTCTGTGGAAAAAATCAAGCCAGTTCTTCGCTACAAATTTCTTCAAAACAAAATTATTTCAAATGGGGAATATGTTTTTTTTTTTTAATACCAACTGTTTACTGCAAATCTCAGTAGACAGTTTCTAAATATAGACGTGGGGAAAACCGGGATTTGTGCAACAGACTGACAACAAAAATTACGTTCCCACCTTGCTGGACTTATACCGGGGCTTTTTCCCAGGCTTATAGGGGTTTATGTTTATAAATGGCTGGTGCATAGGTTGTATGCTAGCTAACCGGGCCGTACCATGACTGGATACATCGTAAACATATATTTTATTTTGAAATGGGTTGCATTGATTCCCGCCTTGAAAATAGTCCGTACCCAGAATGCCCGTATCAGAAAGGTTAAGTATTTGAAAAATGCCACTTAGCGGAAGATAAATTATTTTCTACCCTTTCAAAGACAAATTTTTGAAATGACCTATGTTTAGATTGTTATCTGCAAAAGCTTTCGATTTGGACAAGTCTGAAATTTGTCGTGTGGTACCGGTTTAAGCCACTTTTAGGCCATATTCACCAATCATTTCCAGCTGCATTCTTAGTCTTGTTCTAGATTTCGAAAGTAACGCGTTTGGGTAAACCATCTGATTTAGCCAATGAAAAATTGTGTTACCTTCAAATGTAGAAAATTTTTGAAAATCAAACTTAGGATGTTGCGATTGTAAAGAATGGGTGGTGAACACGGCCCTAGATGGTCAGTAGAAACAAACAAAAGTAAAAGTTTCCAAGATAATAGAACTACTTTTGCAGAACATTAATTCATTAACAATTCTCAGGACATTTTATTGGTCGCTTCACTTTTTACCAAACGATCCACTCGTTTACAAGTTTGCGGCATTAGGCTTCTGAAAACCCCGAGGGAAAGGAAGAAAAAGCAGATGTTAAGCATATTCTGTGTTTCCCATAGTCTAAAAGCCAAATTTTTACCATTTAAGCAAAATTTACTGTATCGCCTGCAAATACAGACAAGTTAAAGGTTTTGTTGTCTGGTAAAGAGATAAAATGAATTTGAGTGTCTATGTTGCAAACAAAACAGACATGAAAATGAAATTATGTAAAGTTATCTGACAGCCTCTGCCAAAGAGATGGTAAATAACAGACGCCTACTTCGGCGCACAACTGGGACAGAGAACAGTTTTGTTAAATAGCAAAGATAATAGCCGAAGTTCTTTGTTTATTTTCTTGCCTACCACACCCCAAGAGGGTCTCGTAGTTTGAAATAGAACATACATATTTTTTCTATGCCATTAAATACAATAATCATAATGGCCATGAAAAGTCACGTAATAATGGAAGTAACACTGGCACACGTAATTCACCCAGAATGTGACTGTGTGATATATATCAAATCTAAGATCGAAACGGAATGCTGCCGGGTCATAACAGGCAAAGAGGTTCCCATCTGACAAATTATTATCAAGCAGCTCGTCTAAACTGTGTGATAAGTAATGTTGAAAGGCCTGCTCTATCATGTGGTTCTTATGTGGGTTTGTTGATCTCTTAAGAGAGCGTGCATAATTACACTGTTTTGTTTGGGCGAAATATCTGGTGCCTGTGACAGCAAATAGAAACATGTGCCACAATCATTAACCGTTCACGAAACAATATGGAGTTTTAACGACACTGAGGAAAACAGCTCTTGAAAACAGTGTGGGGGAAAATGCTGGTAACCACCATATTCTGTACTCTTTTAAAGTGAGATCACGCTATTTCAGCCTCGTTTAGTTTGTGGTATCAAACTGCTTAAAAAACGAAATACTGAATCGTTCGAATGAAATGCTTTTTCGAGAAAACGAAATACAAAATCGTTAAAACGAAATGCTATTTCGAGAAAAAGAAATACTAAATCGTTAAAACAAAATGCTATTTCGAGAAAATGAAATACTAAATCGTTAAAACGAAGTCACGATTAAGAAAAATTAAAGGCCATAAAATCCATAACGATATAGGTTTAAAAGAAAATTGTTGCTGATTTAATAAATTCTTACCGTACAGACTGTGTAGTCACTCATCTCACATGAACAGGGCGGATGATGACAACAAAGTGTTCCGAACATACCCATTTCATTTTCTCGAAATAGCATTTCGTTTTATCGAAATAGCATTTCGTTTTAATGATTTAGTATATCGTTTTCTCGAAATAGTATTTCGTTTTCTCAAAATAGCATTTCGTTTTAACGATTTAGTATTTCGTTTTCTCGAAGTAGCATTTCGTTTTAACGATTTAGTATTTCGTTTTCTCGAAATAGTATTTCTTTTGAACGATTTAGGATTTCGTTATTTCGAAATAAAAAATGTGTAGAGTATGACACCTACCGGGCTCCGTATTAAACCTGTATTGTTATGAATTTTATGGCCTTTACTTTTTCTTAATCGTGACTTCGTTTAACGATTTAGTATTTCGTTTTCTCGAAAAAGCATTTCGTTTTCTCGAAATAGCATTTCGTTTTAACGATTTAGTTTTTCGTTTTCTCGAAATAGTATTTCTATTGAACGATTTAGGATTTCGTTATTTCGAAATAAAAAATATGTAGAGTATGACACCTACCGGGCTCTGTATTAAACCTATATCGTTATGAATTTTATGGCCTTTAATTTTTCTTAATCGTGACTTCGTTTTAACGATTTAGTATTTTGTTTTCTCGAAATAACATTTCGTTTTCTCGAAATAGCATTTCAGTTTAACGATTTAGTATTTCGTTTTCTCGAAATAGCCTTTCAGTTTGACGATTTAGTATTTCGTTTTCTCGAAATAGCATTTCGTTTTCATGATTTAGTGTTTCGTTTTCTCGAAATAGTATTTCGTTTGAACGATTTAGGATTTCTTTATTTCGAAATAAAAAATGTGTAGAGCATGACACCTACCGGGCTCCGTAGTTTAAAAGAAAATTGTAGCCGATTTAATAAATTCTTAGCGTACAGACTGTGTAGTCACTCATCTCACATGGCCATGGCGAACGATGACAACAAAGTGTTCCGAACATACCCATTTCGTTTTCTCGAAATAGCATTTCGTTTTAACGATTTAGTATTTCGTTTTAACGATTTAGTATTTCGTTTTCTCGAAATAGTATTTCGTTTTCTCGAAAAAGTATTTCGTTTTCTCGAAATAGCATTTCGTTTTAACGATTTAGTATTTCGTTTTCTCGAAATGGTATTTCGTTTGAACGATTTACGATTTCGTCATTTCGAAATAAAAAATGTGCAGAGCATGACACCTACCGGGCTCCGTAGATTCGCATGCAGTTAATACATTTCAATTTTATATTTGCTTAAACTTCCAAACCTCGCAACAGTTGGAACTGTATCTACGCACACGTGTATACAGTCTTAAATCTAATCTGGTCCCCGCTGTAGATAATACTTATTGCAACTGGCACAGGCTATTGTGTTGCTTTTCAGCGGGCTACATGTACATATGTTACAGAATAGCCAATCAGAGCAGCATACACATTTCCGGTTTGGCTGTAGAGGTAACATTGCGATTTTTCGAACAATTTGAAATTGGTAATCGAAACTAAAACGAATATTAGCAGACATAAAAATAAAAGGTGATACCAAAAATATAATCCACTTATTTGTGAGGTCATAAATATCAGAAAATCTGCTGCTCTGGCAGTGAGAGTGACCTACCCTGAATCTATATTAGTCTTGCGGCATGGCTTTTCTCAAAATAGACGGGCAGAATTCCGCCCGTTTTCAGTAGCCTGTACCGATCCATATACACTAGCTGTATCAGGGGAGGTAACCAATCTATTCTAAATCTAATTGCTACTCAACACCACGTCAGATTGATTCGATTACTTACCAGTCCCCACTGGATCAATAAACTGCTTATAAGCAGTAGCATCATAATGAGTCGGCTGGGCTGACCCATCTCCAAATTTCCCTAGCCTCATCTTGCAACAAATAGTTCCATAAATACCTTTTTCTTTTTTACATCATGCAAGCTTTTGTTTTTTTTATTTCTCCATATTGTTCCGAAATATGGCCCTACAAGTCAGTTTTTTTTTTTTTTAATTTCTGTTGTTTGATTTCAGATCCTTTGATTATTTGTACTCCTTTGTGATTTCTTATGTGCTCCGTTACAATTTATGGTGGGACGGATTTACTCAAATCCCGGCCATCACTGGCGGCGAGTCGGCATTGTAAAATTAAAACACCTAAAAACGACGTAAAACACAAAACAAACGAGTTCTCATAGAGGTGCTGACTGTTTTATTGTATATGAGATGCGTGCTGTCGACTTTAAAATAATTACGAAACTCTTCCTTGTTTGAAAGAGAAAAAGAGGAAACACACACACACAAAGTGTACTTTTTCCCCGAGAAAAGGCGTTAAATATCAGCTGTCTTGTGTAATAAAAATTGCTGCTTTCAGTGTGTTAGGAAACGATGCATTAGAGTCTAATTAAAATTCACTTCCAGAAATACAAGAATATCGATGCATTTTCTTTTTTCTTTTTGTAAATACTAACGTGCGAAAACTACAAGAATCAACTTTGACGTGGTCGAAAAAAGCACTTTTCAGCAGGTTTTTTTTTTTCTCTGTAAAGCCCTTTCCTTGTCAACAGTAGGGTGCTTAGTAGGTCTAAATCGTACGTATAAAGTACGATTGTGGGCGTCTGGTGAAAATAAAATAATTTGATAAATTATATTTGATTTCAGCCCTTAAATTACTACAGGAAAGGGTACATTTTCAGCCAAAAGCAAGAACGAAAACACTGCGATTTCAAAGTTCTTTACTCGTGACACATTTCATTCATCAAACAATTGCGGTTTTCCAAGAGCAATATAACACAGTAACACGAACAAATGATGAAATGGACAAGACCGAAAGCAAAGCTCTTGTCCAAATTCAGTTTAACAATGATTAGAATCACATTTTATCTGAATTTTACTGTAAGTTTAAGTGGTCGAGCTATCACTGTAGTGAGAATCACAGTGTTTGGGCCCATATCTATCCTGTGTTCAAAAAGGTGATCTGCTTAACTGTTTAGACAGTATGCGGGCTGGATAGAGGCATCAAGTTAGATAATTAGTATCAGCAGGATGCCATAATAATAGCTTCGTCTATGGTTGCTTAAGAACATAATAAATCTAAATTGACCTACAAAATGAATATTTACGAGATTCCGTTCCTTGATTCAAGTATTTATTTGTGTTCTCACTGAGACCCAAGGGAAATGTAACTGTCTAGTGCCACGGTGCCCTTTCGTGCGCCATCCTTTACCTAACCCTTAAGCTGCTTAGCGCGACTCACTGTTGCGGACAGTGTAAATCAAGATTAGACTGCACAGAACGTGCAATCTGATCTTGGACCTACACTGTCCGATATGGAGATATTTTTCCTCGAAAAGACACCTATGAAATAGCAAAAATGAGGTTTTTTACAATCGACAATAAAAGTTTCGTTTCATTTATTGAGCTGCTTGAGGGCTAATACATGCATATTGATTTAATACCGGTGAATTGGTTTTCGGCCCTTTAGCATACAATTCCACGTTTGACTACCCCGATGAAGAAGGCTCTTGAAAACATTGTGGGAAAAGATGAAAATAGTGGTACCCAGCATTTTGTCCTTTTCCACAATACATATATTTCCTATTCATCAAACGAAAATCTTATTATTTGAATCCTTTTTAATAAGCCATCTACAGATGCTTTCAGTTTAGGAGAGTCTAAAGTTTTGTCGAGTGTTGAAATGTGTTGAATACATTTTCGCAACAGAGAAATGGTTGAAACTGGGTATATTTCGTAAATGTTGCTGTTGTTTTCCTGGGCTGTTTGCTGTTAGTTATATAATATTTTTTTTTTTGCATCACATAAAGGAAATTTTCACCTATTCTGACAGTTTAAATGTATTTAAAGTTTAAAAGTTTGGAAGATTTCAATGAACCGTCCCATGATGGCCAAATCTGCATGAAAATTCAAGAACTAGCTTTAGAGGGAAAAAAAATCCACCGCTGGTGTTTTTTTTGTGCTTTTATGTTGAAATTTATGTGGGCTAAAAACTACGCAGGTTGTACAATTGTATTTCGCAGAAGTAATGCTTTTCCTGTGAACATGTTCATTATTTATTTCTGGCTTTTTTCTTTCGTAAAGAAAATCTAGAACATGAACGAACCGATAGTGTTCTGATCAGGGCTTATGAGTTAACCCTTAGGCTGCTAAGCACGACTCGCGGACCTTTTGCAGACAGTGGAGATCAAGATCAGACTGCACAGAACGTGCAGTCTGATCTTTGATCTACACTGTCCGATAAAGAGATATTTCCCCAACCCCCATGACCATGAAATACCAACATTTTTGGTTTTTACCGACGGCTTGAAAGTTTTTTTTAACCCTTTACCGCACAATACCGCCTTTTAACGACCGTAGAAAAGAAGCCTTTTGAAAACATTGCGGGAAAAGGAGAAAATGCTGGTAACCAGCATTTTCTCCTTTTCCCACAATGTTTTCTACCCTATCAAAGAAAGGTTGCACCATTTGAGCCACAATGAAATTGTCGTCCGCAAATGCTTTCAATTTGGACAAGGCTAAAATTTTGTCATCTGGTAAAGGGTTAAGTTATTTAGCAGGATAAGGGTTAATAGGATGTGTAAGTAACAGGTCCAGATTTCTCAAGACCTGTTCACATCCCTTTTGTTCCTGAGACAATATAGAGAGGCGCTCGCTAGAGAGAGAGAGAGAGAGAGAGAGAGAGAACACTCTCCATGCCACTTGTCTCACTTTATTTAACAAGTGATTGTTTCCAATTAACGGAATTGAACTATTTGTAGTTATTTTATACCGCTTTCTTTTGCTGACTGTTGTCTTGCTTGAAAATAATTTCTTTTTCAATAAGCCTCTTTTTTCTCTTTTCTCAAAAATGATTATGTTCGTTGGGTTTTCATTTCATGACATAAAAAAAATAATGTATTTCAAGACTAGCCCCCCATAACATTTTCAGATTTTCAGCGCCATAGGCAGAGCAGATGGGATAGATAAAGATCAGATTGTGATGAACGTGCCGTATGTTCTTGGATCTATGCCACCTGTTCACTTGGCCAAGCCTACAAAATTTAAAGAAAAATGACCAAAAAAAAAAGATATTTTGTGGATTATATTTTCAGCCCTCGAAAGAGGTCGAATTCATATATGGGCCATGCTCTTTGAAAAGAGGTTTAATTCTTCTGTAAAAAGTATCGACTTCAGGTCAGCTTGCGCGGTCCGTGCAGGCTGACCCGGGTCATACTTTCTTGTTTTTGGTAAATTTTCTGACAGTCACAGGATCAGTTTACGTCATGATGCAGTCGGATTTTATGGATCCATAATTATGTGATGACTTGCTTGGTATCATGCATCACGGAGATGCATTAACCCTTAGGCTGCTAAGTGCGACTCACTGACCTTTTGCAGACAGTGTAGATCAAGATCAGACTGCACAGAATGTGCAGTCTGATCTTGGATTTACACTGTCCGATAAGGAGATATCTTTCTCCAAAACATAAGTTTTAAATAGCATTATTCGGGTTATTATTATCGGCTTCAAAAAGTTTCAATTAACTTATTTAGCAGCATAAAGATTAAAGTCCATTTCGCCATAGCACGGCTCATTATAATTATATGGCCCGCAATATGCCAAATGAGACCTTCGGACATTTGTGTAAAGTGTCGTCTCTGATTAGCCTGCGCAGTCCGCGCAGGCTAATT
The DNA here is from genome assembly GCA_945859785.2 of Tridacna gigas. Lineage (NCBI taxonomy): Eukaryota > Metazoa > Mollusca > Bivalvia > Cardiida > Cardiidae > Tridacna > Tridacna gigas. The sequence continues at coordinate 30,488,906 of OX244037.2, forward strand.
CGAGACGGCACTTTACGATTACATAAGATTTTTTCATACAGTAGACTTTCATGAAACAGAAAATCGCACAAAAACGGAACATGTCGTCTCGGATTAGTCACAAACTGCACAGGCTCATCCGGGACAACACACATTTACGCCTATATCCGAAGGCCCCTTATCGTGTGTTGCACTGGAAGATTTAGCCTAGCCGGTCTGTTTCAGCCGGTTTGATGGCTACTCATGGAATTTAGAATCTAAGTAATACATTAACCCTTAAAGCGCTGAATTATTTGGACCTTTTAATTAGAAAAAAAAAAGCCCCAAATATTGTTATTTCAAAGTTGTTTCCGCTAGGGTATGTAACTTAGTAGGGAAAGTGTAGATCAAAGATCAGACTGCACGTTTTGTGCAGTCTGATCTTGATCTACATTGTCTGCAAAAGCAAAATTAAGTCCGTTCCAGGGCATTAAGTGTTTAGTGATAGGTGAATGTGGCTCCGCTTATATTGTGTTGCAATGCACTCAACCAAAGTATCATGCCATACAACGTTATAGTGAGAAATCAGTGAGAGCCTGTAATATTCTCCGTATTTCAGGTCACTCACGGGTAAAACATAGATCCTAATACTAACATGGAGTCCCGCATGGTTCCAGAAACCAACAAGACACCTCCTGTCAACGACAGTCGCTGGCTCGAACATGGATTTGACGGATACCCGTTCGTGTATTCTATAATCCTCTACTACTTATATCCAGTGATTTTATTTGGAAGAATCATGCATATTGTTTGGTACATCATTGGAATGATCGGTAATGTAATATCTATGAAAATTTGGATGATTCCCCGGATGAGAAGACTTAACAAATCTGCACTGTATTTGGTGTCGTTAACACTGTGTGATATCTCAATACAAATACTTCACTTCTTCAGTTATCTAAAATATTTTTGGGGTGTTCCAGCTTTAGGTGTAACAGTTCTTTGTGAAGTATGGAACATCCTCAACATGATACCACAATATTCCAGTCAAATGTTGGTGCTTGGTTTCACCGCTGAGAAATTCATATCTATCTATAAACCATTTAGAAGCGAGCGCTTTAGTAAAAGGCAAAGGGCGCCAAGGACTATTGGTATCATATTTCTCACGGCAGTTGCCATGTCGCTGATACAGGGATATTTCTGGGGAGTAGACAGTTTGGCGTTTTGTGAACTGCGACACGTGACTAATCTAGATCAGATCTATTTTATATGGTCATTGGCAACAGAAATAGTGTTCTACTTTGTTGTGCCAGCGCTCACATTACTGCTGAATATCTGTGTCCTTAAAGAAACCTGTAAATCGTTCCAAGACCACGACTTGGATAACAACGAAAATCTCGGCGAATCGCGTGTTCATCGAAAAACTCCGAAAACATTCCGACCAGCTACTGTCACGCTTGTTAGCATCTCATTTTTCAGAATATGCACACAACTTCCTATTTCGGTCACTTATACGTTACAGAATGTCGACGATTTTACTTTTGGTAGACGCATGCCCTTACCGGAAATGCAGTTTGACCCGCAATGGCAAAGGTTCTTTTCGTACTGGGGCACGAGGATTATAGTCGAAGCCATTGGAGTATCTTACCACGCCTTGAGTGTTTTTATATTTTATGTGTCAACCAAACAATTCAGAAAGGAAATAAAAAGATTGTTTCTAAAGACGAAATTGAGCTTCTTTCACGGCCGAAATGACCAAACCGACTCAATTTTCTTCAGATCTGGACTAGGCCAAAGCATAAGTCGCACTGCCAGCAATACTGTTAAAACGAGGCTTTTTCAGCAAAAAGATACTACAGAATTTAATGAACAACTTTAAGTCTACAAACGTTTATTTGTTGCTGTTTCGGAGCATGGTATGTGAATATTCCGGTAATTTTTTAAATATTATTTGTTTGATAACCCCATGTGGGTGTAAATAAATCTTTGGCCACCTTGCAAGGTATTTTCCTTGCTTCGTTTTATAGTCAATTCAGTTGGTTGATATAACTTTCAACAAGCGTTTTATTGACAGATCATTCTATAACTATTGTACTCTTTCATCGCCACGAGAACTTGTTTTCTTCCGAGTCTAGAAATTACCATTCAGCTTCCCAATGAAGAGAACTTTAGGTTAAAAGTTAGAAATAGCGGACGTTGAAAATTTAAGATCAGACTACGCGGAACGTGCAGTGTGTTCTTGATCATCGCCATCTTCGAATGCTAATATACCCTTTCAGTACATAGCCAAAAGCGGAAACAGACTTTTGCGGACAGTGTAGATCGAGATCAGTACAGGTTGATCTAGGATCTATATCGCCCGCTAATTTAACCCTTATCCCACTAAATAAGTGAAATCAAACTTCCAAGCCCATGTTAAAAAACCAATTTTGCTCTTTCGAAGGTTTTTTTGTGGGAAAAAAATCTCCTTATTGGACAATGTAGATCCAAGATCAGACTGCACGTTCTGTGCAGTCTGATTTTGATCTGCACTGTCTGCAAAAGGTCATTCAGTCGCGCTTACCAACCTCAGTGTTAATTAAGCCTATGAGATGAAACCATAGGTTTCAATGGACCATTTTCAGCCGTCTAAAGAGGTCAAGGTTATATGAGTCTATTTGGCGCTAAAAGAGTACAATCAACAGCGCCAATGAAAATATCTGTCAGTTTACTATAATTAAGACAAAGTACTGTGAGAATCTTGTGATCCAATTTATGTGCCGAAGCACATAGCCACAGTTTCTTTGGTCTTATGACAGATCACTTTTAGAAAACTGCAGCAAAAGCAGAAATCGCAAGCAACCTATGTCAAAACACACTCACACATATATGAGTCATGCTCTGTGAAAAGGGGGCTTAATGGATCTGCCAAAAGTATCGACCCAGGTCGGCCTGCGCTGTCCGCGCAGGCTGACCCGGGCCGAAACATTTCGCTATTGGTCAATTTTCTGTATGTCCAAGGACCAGTGTACCTCATGGTTCAGTCGGTTGTTTAAAAATAGTGGCTATTATGGATCCATAATTATGTGATGACTTGCTTGGTCTGATGAATCACGGAGGTGCATTAAGCCTCCTTTTGCCAGCACACACACACACACACACACACACACACACATATAAGCAGTTTTTGTTAAGTTGTCCTTATCGACAAGAGGGTAATTACGGTAATTACTCATACTTTTATGTGTAAAATAAAACTATTCGACATCAAAGGAGGATAGATGAGGTAATTTTAGTTAATCCCTAAGCTGCTATGCGTAACTGAAGGCCGCTGGTTCGATTCCCAAGCTCGGCGAAATTTATTCCGAGGGCTGATGATGGTCATTGCGCCAGGACCCGTTCCTCTATCACCGATGGACATTCTTTCGACGATGTCTATGTGGGAAAGTAGCAAGTGGTTTGGAATTTGAACATGTTGGGAGAAGCGCCGGCAGAAAAAACTCATGGAAAGCATAAAAGGGCACACTTGGCCTCGCGATGTAACTGAAATAATTTTAAAAAAAGGCGTTAAACAGCAAGCAAACAAACAAATAAATGGGATCATTGACAGAGAACATGCTGTCTTATCTAGGATTTCACTGTCCGATACGGTAAATATTTCCCTCGAAAAGACACTTGCAATCGCAGTAAACAGGTTTCGCCAGCTACTGGATATTTCTAATTTATCTAAAACCCTTTACCACACAATCCCAATTTTTAACGACCTTGAGAGAGAAAGAGCTTGAAAACATCGTGGGAAAAGGAGAAAACGCTGGTAACCAGCATTTTCTCCTATTCCCACAATGTTTTCTACCCTTCCAAATATAAACTTCAATTTTTGAGTCACATTTTATTTGTCGTCTACAAATGCTTTAAATTTGGACAGGCCTAAAATTTTGTCTTTTGGTGAAGAGTTTTAGGGTAAAAATGCTGGATCCTTATTTTCGCCTGAGGCGAAAACAGGGGGCTTGCAATTTGATCTTTGGTTAACACTATCCATTTACTTAATAAGATAAAGTATGTATTTGATCGATGCTCTGTGAAAAGGGGGCTTAATGCATCTACAAAAAGTATCGATCCAGGTCAGCCTGCGCTGGTCAGTTTTCTGCATGTCCAAGGACCAGTTTATTTCATTATTCAGTTGGTCGTTAGACAAAATGAATTTTATGGATCCACGATCATGCAATGACTTGCTTGGTATCATGCATCACGGAGATGCATTAAGCCCCCTTTTGCCAGAGACTGGCACAATTTCATTGTTTAAGAAGAGAGTATTTTCAGTCGTCGGAAGAGATCTATTTGCCTTTGTAAAAGTTAAGAATAATTCAGCATTGAACTATGACGTCCCCATTTTGCATTCTTTTCGTCTAAATGTTACGGAGTTTCTATTCAGTGTAAAGAATAAATTGCAAGATTGTATAAACAAAATAAATCATTGCTAAATGGCATAAATAATACCCAAGTTACGTAATATAACATATTTTTGTGTGTATTTTCATAATTTTCGTACGTGTCAAGAAAAAAAATTAAGTCAGCTATTGTACTAGCATAAAGCTGTTCCCAAAAAGATGATTTTCCAGGCTGTTTTTTTGCCACCAAAAAGGCATGACATTGTCAGTACGAGATAAGACTGCATGTTCTTAAACCTTAGTGTAGTCAAGGCCGTGGGAGAGTTAAATGCCCCCAAAATCTTACCGCATAGAGCACTAGACTGATTATATGTCTATACACAGCCTGGACCGGTATTCACCAACCATTCCTAATGTAATTTTCAATGGTTTTCTAAATTTCAAAGTAACCCAATTTCCGATTGGCTAAACCAATTGGTTTAGCCAATCATCAATTACATTTCTTTCTAAATCTAGAACAAGACAAAGGACGGAATTTAGAACTGTTGGTTAATACAGGTCCATATGTAGCCTTCAAATAACGATGCTCATTGCATGGCCGATGGCCTAGTTGACATATTTTTTCTCATTTTTTGTCATTAGCTTTCTTATTCTTTGTTAGTATTATTATTTCAACGCCTCATAAGTTTATTCCTGTCAGTACTTAAACACATACATAGAGAAAAGTCTTTTTTTTTTTTGTATTAGGCTATTTTTGGCCTGATTTTCTTCACGAAATATCACGTGATATACCACGACATGTGCTGTCTGGTGTTGTCTACTGTTCACAAAGAGCCGTTCTCCGCACTCAATGAATTACAGTAAAGCTTGACATTTCATAGGTCTTCCAGGGCTAGGTCGCGGTTGCCAAGGAATTTGTCACCGTAATTTAACCCATCACCAAACAATCACGTGTTTTAAGGACCTTTAAAAAAAGCCCTTTGAAAACATTTCGGGAAAAAGGAGAAAATGCTGGTAACCAGCATTTTCTCCATTTCACAAAATGTTTTCTATCCTTCCCTAAACAAATTTCAGGTTTTGAGTTATGTTTATTTTGTCTTCTGCAAATGCTTCCAATTTGGACTAGTCTAAAGTTTTGTCGTTTGGTAAAGAGTCAATACGACCTGTTTCATAAGCTTGTCAAATTAGTTATCCTGTGTGTGAACCGTATTCCATTGAATATTTTTAGCGCTAGGGGGATAATTAGGCATTATTTCATATTTGGCATTATTTTTTTTTTATATCGGGAATTAATGACTGTCAGCAGATTTTTATTATAGCATTAACTGCTTATCCGAGTTTCATAACGAGCACCGTTCTCTTTAAGACTATATAGACTAGCTTCCGTGTTAATTTTTATTTATTTTGCCCCATGCTTTTAGCATTTGCTTGTCATCAAACTTGTATTACGGACGTGGTTTTTCCCCAAAGCAGTTGCTGGAATACTGTGTCGATAACTTTAGGATATTTCCTAAGTAAGTATCGTCGTTGTAATGCAGTGTTACTTCTATTAATCAAAGACGCAATGTTTTGAAAAAAAAAAAAGATTAATTTGCAGTACTTCATTTACTTGGCATTATTTGGGAAAACGGTATACCAGCAAGCGGAACTGCGGCTACACTGTTTTCTGAAGGGTTCTTTTATCCACATTAGGTTTTGCATACAGACTGATTGTATTTGTGCTTTAAACGAGTGGACAGATTTTCAAGAGAAATTTCGATAGTTTAAATACAGTGATAATCAAACAAATTTCTGGGTCTGTAAACACCAAGCATTCTTAAGAGTGTTCTTTGTTTTTTTCTCCAGAATTTTCTACATCCTAAAGTAACACAACTGCTTATTAGCTAAACTATTTGTTTCAGCCAGTCAGGAGTTGTGTTACTTTTGAATTTAGAAAATCTTGGAGAATAAGACTAAGAATATTCTTAAGAATGGTCGGTGAATACGAACCCTGGTTCCCTTTTGTCTTCATACTATATAGGTTTGACTGCAGCACAACTAAAATTTAGACCGATACCAATTCAAAATGCAAATACTTTTTTGAAGAAAACTGCTTGTGTAGCGCCTTTTTATTCCTAAACCTGAAATGCTTGTGGTTCAAGTTATGTTTCCTTCAGGAACATGAGTCCATGTTTTAATTATTTTTAACTATATAGACTAGCTATTTAGATAATCCTAATTTGTTTCCTTGTTGCGGCGCAGCTCATAATTATTGGGATGCCTTCTGGCAAGGCACTGAAGAGCCCAAGCTCTTGGCTGTAAAAGGCTGTGGACATCGCCTTTACCAACAAGATTTTCTATCCCTGTAAAAAGTATGAGCCGCACTCTGGCAAAAAGGTGCTTTATACATCTCCTTGATACAGTATACCGAGCAGCTTATCATACCATGGAGAATAGATCCATGAAATCAGTTTTGTCTAACAATCGACAGGATCCCGAGGCAGACTGGTCCTTTGGCATGCAAAATATTGACCAATAGCAGAGAGTTTCGGCCAAGGTCAGCATGCGCAGACTGCGCAGGCTGACTTGGTTCGATACTTTTGGCAGATACATTCAAAAAATAATAATCCCTTTTTTACAGAACACTATTCAGATCTCGTCATTTGAGTCGCAACTAATTTGTCTTTTGCAAATGCTTTGAATCTTGACAAGTCCAAAACTTTGTCAGGTTCGTGAACTTGGCAGCCTAGCAGCGTGAAGTTGGCAGCCCAGCAGCCTAGCAGCCTAGCAGCCTATTTTTTTTTTTTTTTTCTTAATGATTGTTATATTGACCTGAACTTTTATATAGGACCGTTTACAACCATTGAAACTAAATTTCAAGAGATATTATCCCGATATTAAGTTGCCTCGGATAATTCAATTTCTTAAACTTATTTCGACAATAATGTCGCTAAACAAGGTTTGCATGTATCAAAATAATCTTTACAACGACTGGAACGTAAAAGTTACAGAAATTTGGGTAGTTGTCAGTTTAGGCTGCTAGACTGCCAGCAGCCTAAATTGACAACAACCCAGACTTTTTTAACTTTTACGTTCCAATCGTTGTAAAGATTATTTTGATACATGCAAACCTTGTTTAGCGACATTGTTGTCGAAATAAGTTTAAGAAATTGAATTATCCGCAGCAACCTAATATCGGGATTATTTCTCTTGAAATTCAGCTTCCATGGTTGTAAACGATACTATATAAAAAGTTCCATGGCAATATTACCATACTTCAGAAATAAAAAAAAAAGATCAGGCTGCTAGGCTGCTAGGCTGCTGGACTGCCAACTTCACGCTGCTAGGCTGCCAGCAGCCTAAGGCTGCTAACTTCACGGACCTAACTTTGTCGCCTAGTAAAAAGTTAAGAATACGTGCAAAGGCGAATTAAGATATATCTGATCACTATGCAGACATTGTAGAACAGTCTGATCTTTATCTGTACTGGCCGCAACAGTAAAATAAGTTGTAATATTCAGTAAGTTTTACAGTATCTTGATTTTTCTACTGGATCAATGCAGTTATCGGTATTTTCTTTAACTCTTTCAGCGCGAAATGTATAATCTTTTCTGTAAAAATTTATGTACACGTAGTATGATTTATTTCATGCCTTGTGGTAGTTTATCGGGAAAAATGGTAGATTATTGTTTGATAATTCTGTCGTTTTGACCAGTGAAATTTACCGATTCGATGAACTCATCGGTACGGAACTGCTTTGATTCTTGCACCATGTTTATAACTCCGCCCTTTTAAACCCACCAGATATGTTTTAGACAGTGATTAAACGGTAATTTAAAAAATCTCACCTTTTCAAAATGTTTATCAATCCTGTTAAATTCAGGTTTATAAGTTTTGTCTATATGTTGTGTCACTTCGATGTAAGCAAATGGCGGACGCTAATGACACTAATGCGGAAGGATATATTTTGCCATCAGGATGTTAAAGATTAAAAGGACGTTAATCTAAAAAAAAATTTTTTTCTTTAAATACTCGTAGTTGACTGAACGTGATTCTCTCTCAAAATGATTAAAACACAATACTGTCATAACTCTGGACTATACCAAATAAACTGTTTTCTTTGTGAACTGGCAAATACATCCTCGTTGTATTGCAGTCTTATGTGGGGGTTACGCCACGGTTGATTACTGGCGTTATAGCTGCCAAAAGTCAACAATGAGGGTGTTAAAATGAATTTTGATTTAAATCATAACACTTAACTCTTTCGGCGCCAAATAAATAAACTCGACCTCAGTTGGCGGCTGCAAAGACAATCAAGTGAAAGTCAGACCGATTTTTATAGCATAGGCTTGACTAAACAAGCGGACAGCATAGATCCAAGATCAGACTGCACGTTCTGTGCAGTCTGATCTGGATCTGTGCTGTCCGCAAAATCCCATGTTTTCGCCTATGGATCTGAATGGGTTAAAAGTATGTGATAGTATTGTCGGTCCACGTGTTAGTCTCGGCAGAAAAATGAAATCTGAACTTAGCTTAAAAATTGCCAGGTCGGTTTTGTTGTAGTTTTTTTACTTTTCACCTGATTTGAAAGTCAATTTTTTCTGCCAGCACTTGGATCGACTGCACGATATCAGATTGTCATCTTCACAATTATTTCCATATCTTTATATGGTATGGTTTAAATCTAAGTGCATTTACCATCAAATTTATTACTTTTGGGCGCTGTTGGGCTTCTAACTGTACTGGATTCTGATTAAAGTCCCAACAAAAAAGGGGTTAGGAGCATAAAATAAATGGACTATTTGCTTTTTTTTTTTTGTAAAAAATTGAAATTTATTTGATTTCGTGAACATCAAACGGTAATATTTTCACGAGTGGCGCAGCCACTCGTGAAAATATCACCGATAATGTCCACTCGATGAAATAATTTTCGATCTTTCACAGAAAAAAATAGTCCTCTATATATGAGCTATGTTCTGTGGAAAGGGGGCTTAATGCATCTGCGAAAAGTATCGACCCAGGTCAGCCTGTAAAGTCCGCGCAGGCCGACCTGGGCCGAAACTATTCGCTATCGGTCAATCCTCTATATGTCCAAGGACCAGTCTACCTAATGATTAAGTCGGTTGTTAAAAAAGGTGGCTATTATGGATCCGTACGTATGTGATGGCTTGCTTGGTATAATGGATCACGGAGATGCATTAAACCCCCCTTTTCCAGATTGAAGCTTATATATCATAGTCCACTGAAACTCAGAAAGATTACCTTATACCCTATAGGCTAGACTCAACAATCGGACTGCATAGATCCAAGAGTCTAATCCTGATCGATGGCGATCGTATCAAGCCACTGTATTCACCTTTGGTAATGACAGCGTTAAGATACGCGTATTCATTTCAACTGGTCAAAGTATAGCTTATTGAACCGATTCATTAACTAGGAAAAAGTGCAAACAGTAATCAGACTACTTACAATCAGAGTTTTTTGCCTTTCAGCAGACTGAGTTTTGTAATACACGGTGGAACAGAAAAAAATGCTCGTAATGAGCAATCGTTCCTTTCACCAGCGTTTCTACAGCATCTGTCGGAGTAGCAACTTCTGCTCAGGACGTAACCTGTATTAACTCTTTACCAAACGACACAAATTTTGGACTCCTCTTAATCCATAGCCTTTGCAGACAGAAAATATTGTGATAAAAGGAGAAAATGCTGGCAACCAGCATTTTCTCCTTTTTGCCACAATGTTTGCTACAGTCTTCTCCTTCAAGGTAATTAAAACTCGGAATTTTGTGGAAAAGGGTTAAGCAAGCACAGATTGTTTTGAAAAGTACCAGTACTTTTTCGCAGGTATCTGTCCGACAAGAACATTTTGCGAGTCTTTTGTCTGCTTATTTAACCTTTTCCCACAAGGTCCCGAGTTGTACCGACCTTGAAGGAGAAAACTTTTGAAAACATCGTGAGAAAATGAGAAAAAGTTGGCAACCAGCATTTTCTGTTTTTCCCACAATATTTTCTGTTCTTTCAAAAGATAGATAACATCATCTGAGGTAGATTTGATTTGTCGTCTGGAAATGCTTTGAATTTGGGAAAGTCTACAACATTGTCGGTTGGTAAAGAATTAAAGACACGTCCTTCCAGTCAGAGAGAAGAAAGCGCTGTTAAAATTTGATAGAATGTAGAGTGGTTCCGAATTAGCTGTGCAAACATAGAAAAATTACCGATATATATATACATGTGTATAGTAAAACTTTAAAAACCGGAAACGTCACAACAGAGATTTCTTACAAGACCTCTAGAAAATGAAATACGAGCGTATATTTTCTATCCGTCGTAATCTGTGCAACCTTGCAAGCGTCAGGGGTAACATTATGTTTATACTTTGATGAAATAAAGATGAAATGGGTTTAAACCTGGCTGAAAACGAGTATCGATGTATCTTTAATTCTGATTGGACTGTATATCAAATTCCAAACTCGTAACCATTATCCATACTTTACATCGATGCTTTAAAGAAGTATCCTGCAATATGTTTCAGGCGGTAACCAGTTGGTCTTTAGAAATGTCTGCTCCCTGTATAGCATTGACTACTCTCACCATGTGTTGATAAGTTTCCGAAGGCTTTATAATGCTCTATAAGCGATTTTAACAAGAACCTATTGTTTAACAGATTAGCTATCTCTCCGTACAGCAGTAGTCCGTTCCATATAAAGTTTCAAAATGAATGGACGAAAAACTGCCCTACATTAAGGAGAGACTGTTTTTTTAATTTTGGATGCGATCTGCATCGTGACGTAGTTTCCGGTTATGTGAAGGTAATTGCTTCATCGAATGTTACACTGTTTTGTAACACGACATTTGAGTCGAGACATTACAAAACTTGTGCTGTAATAAAAGCTCATTTGTTATGTATATGCCTATAATTATAGGAACGGTCACGTGACTCTGTATATATTGGTGCAGAAAAGTAGAGTTTTGTCATTCCTTTTATCTTGTTTACAGACAAAGCGATTGCAGTGTAAGATATTGAGAATGTGGAATTCATCTATCTCATTTTATTAGACATGGAGAAAAATGGAAACTTAAGTGAATGAAACATGACATTGATTATAAATGAGCCACGCTCTGGAAAAAGGGGGCTTAAAGCATCTCCGTGATCCATGATACTAATCAAGCCATCACATAATTATGGATCCATAATAGCTACTTTTTTTTAACAATCGACTTAATCATGAAGTAGACTGGTCCCTTAAACATACATACACTAGCGAAAAGTTTCGGCCCAGGCTGACCTGGGTCGATACTTTTCGCAGCTGCATCAAGCCCCCTTTTCACAGAGCATGGCTCAAATGTATTGAATGATTACAGCGCTTCACGTTTTCTGTGGTAGCTGATCTGGTTTCGGAGAAGTTTTTCTTCATGTAAGATTAACTTGAGTTAAATTTCGGATTGTCCAGCATAATGTTGTTATCTTTTTGTCAGACGACAAAATTTTAGACTTGTGCAACTTCAAAGCATCTGCAGACGAGATATTAAACGGAGCTCAAAGAATGAAATGCGTTCTTGAATGATAAGAAACATTGTTAGGAGAAGGAGAACAAACGTTGTTACCTTTTTTCATCCGTGGCAGTTTTCAAAAGTTTTTTTTTTTTCCAGTATAGGGTCGTAAATTTACCCTTAGGCTGCTAAGCGCGACTCAGGGACCTTTTGCGGACAGCGTAGATCAAGATCACAGTGCACAGAACGTGCAGTCTGATCTTGATCTACACTGTCCGCAAAAGGTCAGTGAGTCGCGCTTAGCAGCCTAAGAGTTAATCTACACCCATTTGTCTGTTCAGACCGTGTTTCCTTTAATGCTCTCTTCGAAACGAAACACGGACTCATTTTTTTCAGGCTTCTTTATCTCATATGTGAAACATAGGACGTTTGAAATCAAATTCTTCCAAAATATCATGAATGAATTATTGATAAATGAGTACATGTTAACATACTGTATCAGACGGATAAGAGCGTCATTAAAGCAATAACTCCTTTGCCACAATGTTTCACAAATTGTCTGCTGCAACATGAAAAATGTTGCATATGGCGGTACTTAAGGTATATATTAAAAAAAAAAATCAGCGGTAGTCTGGTAAAATGGGTGTTAATTAATCCATCTTCGTGTGTATTATACCTATAGCACTTGTCGAATAACATGGGTTCATTTTGTCTAAAATTTGCCTGAATCATGATGTAGAATGGTCCTTTGACATGCAGAAAATTAACCAGTTGCAAAACCTGTCGTCTCAGGTTAGCCTTCGCGGACTGCACAGGCTGAACTGGGCTAATATTTTTTGAAGATGCAATAAACCGCCTTTTCACAGAGCAAGATTCATTTCTTCATGAATTGTTTTATTTCAATTTCAGGTTTCACCGGTTTGCTTCTTTGATACAATCAGGTAATCCATGATGGTAATGCAAGCAACAGCCAATGTAACCAACCTTTCGACCATGTCCGATGAGGACAACGGAACTGATTGGTTCATCCGAGACTTTGGAGGATATCCAATCGTCTACCCCATTACAGTGTACTATTTATATCCTATCATGGTGTTTGGTAGAATTACCCACGTGATCTGGTACGTCATCGGCTTCATTGGGAATGTCCTTTCCATGAAAATATGGATGAATCCAAGAATGAAGCGTGCTAATTCGTCTGCTCTGTATTTAATTTCACTTACAGTTTGTGATATAGTGTATCAAATACTACACGTATTTAATTATCTAAAGTACTTCTGGGGCTTGGCGTCTCTAGGCTTGCCCGTGCTCTGTCAAGTGTGGAACATTTTAAACGTGATACCACAGTATGCAAGTCAACTTTTAGTGTTAAGCTTCACTATGGAACGCGTAATTTCTATATTCAATCCATTCAAGAGTGAACGCTTCAGCAAGGTCAAAAGGGCGCCAAAATTTATAACCACGATATTCATTTTTGTCGTTATGACATCTGTGATTCAAGGCTACATATGGGCAGTAGATGATTCAGGTTTCTGTGAAATGAGGCACGAACAGGGTGTAGGCAGGTTTTATTTCATATGGTCGCTCGTAACAGAGTCCTTATTCTTCTTTATAGTGCCAATTTGTACACTCGTACTTAATGTGTTCTTGTTGCGAGAAACAAAAAATCTGATTCGGGAACACGAACATGCTTCTATGGAACTCAACCAAGACTCAAGGATACACAGTAAAGGGGAAACAACGATTCGTCCCGCGACCATTACGCTCCTGAGTATTTCTTTCTTCAGAATACTCACACAATTACCAATTTCTATAACATACACAATACAGAATCTTGATCAGTTTAATTTTGGAGGGTTTATGCCACTTGCTGAAATGTATAAGGATCCCCAATGGCGAAGTTTTTTGAAGTACTGGGGTGCAAGAATCATTATTGAAGCCCTAGGGGCGTCCTATCATGCATTAAGCGTGTTCATTTTCTACGGTTCTACAAAGTTATTCCGTATAGAAATACAGAGATATTTCTCTACGGTAAAGAGGCTGTGCTTTGGAAGTGTGTTCAACAAACGAGATTACGAACATTGCAAGTCGGGGACACAGCTAAGTCTTACTTTAATGACAACAGCGAACTCTGAAGCTAAATAACGTATAGAGACATTAGATACATAGTAAAAATCTCAGTTTTTTAAGCATTTAAGAATTCAAATATACTAATTAATTTGAATTTATGTGGTTGGAAGGTAAACGTTTTAAAGAAAACCATATAGCATGTCTGATATGATTTTTTTTTTTTTTTCAAACAAACTGAATTTATTTACATTATATATGTACGTATACAACTGCCAATCATATAAAGAAATATTATACGTTGTGAATACCAAAATGTTAGCATTATACCACAAACCTGAACAAAGAGGCTTTCAAAAACTTTGTGGAAAAAGGAGTAACTTCTGATTTCAAAGGCAAAAAGTCATATTTAATGTATCGTCTTTCGGATTATATACCCAATTATCAAATATTTGATATCTGTTCAAGGATTGCAAGAAGCACATTGATAATAAGATAGATTGTTTTAGTACCACTTGTTTGCGAATGATCGAGGTTTTACCGTCAATATACGAGTCATACTCTGGCATAAGGGGGCTTCATGGATCTCTGTGATGCTTTTTACCAAGCAAGTCATCACATAATTACGGATCCATTAAATCCTTTTTAGTCTAATTATTAACCCTTTCCCAAACAAGCCCTAGTTTTCACGTGTCTGCAGTACAAGTCTTTTGAAAACACCGTGGGAAAAGGAGAAATTGCTCGTAACGAGCAATTTCTCCTTTTCCCACAGTGTTTTCTATCCTTTTTCATAACTTTCTACCATTTTCATCAAATTTAAAATTGTCGTCTGCAAACTCTTTCAATTTGGACCAGTCGAAAATTTGTCGTTTGGGAAAGGGTTAACTGGATCCGGAGGTAGAATTGTCCTTTGACATGGAGAAATTTGACCAGTAGCAAAAAAGTTCCGGCCAAGCTCAGCCTGCGCAGACCTGGGTCGATAGTTTTTGCAGATGCATCAAGGCTCCTTTTCACAGAGAATGGCCTCTATAGATTAAACGTTTTGAACTTGAATACAGGTATTTTTCTAAACTTTGTAAATATCATGTGAAAGATTGTGGACCCTACATGGTCACAGATGTCCCTCAGGTCTATGAAACTTTGTATTTTTTTTTTTACCGAAAACTGTTTCGAACATATCGGTAAATTTAAGAGAATCTGTCTTTCGGAAAATAGAACAAAAAAGTGTGGAAATGATAATGATTGGTCAGTCATAGCACGACCATATGTCACGTATTCATGTATTTTCTAAGTTCCATAAGTGATGGACTGGTACTCAGCGCTGGATTGTCCTATGATGATGTTGCAACGTGTTTAGGGTCCGTATTCACCAACCATTATTTAGATCATTTTTAGTCTTGTTCTCAAGAATTTTATAAATTTGAAAGAAACACAACTTCTGATTTGCCAAACCAAATGGTTTAACCAGTTAGAAGTTGAGTTACTCTCTAAATCTAGAATTAGATTTAGAATGAAATTAAAAATACTTGATAAGAGCAAATACTGGTCCGGGGCCAGTATTCATTAGCGATTTTAACCACATTGTTAGTCTAACTTTCAAAAAAAAAAAAAATCTAAATTTCAAAGTAACGCCAATTCTGATTGGCTAAACCAACCGGTTAGACTAGGGACGTAGTTCAAAAGAGATTGGACAATACAATGTTTCCTACCCTTTCGAAGAAAAAAATTATCATTTTATTTTGTCGTCTGCAAATGTTTTGGATTGGAGAAGTCAACGTTTATTTTTTTCATTTGGTTAAGAGTAGAACTGCGGCATTTTCCCTCATTATTTTTATTCCGCTGTCAGGACGGTAGTTCAGTGCCAACGGCAGTCGTCGATAAAAAGACTGATATATTAGTGTTTAAAAGTTGAATTTTATTTGACTATCTATGTTATGTGCTTAAATATTTGTACATTAAAACAATCATAGTGAAATTAAGACTTCATTTTTCTGTTATCTCTTGATCAAAGAAAATTAACTTTTTTACAAACAGTCCATCACTGAAACGATCCAAGTGAAGGCAACTTTTGGAAGCAATGCGGGGAAAAGAGAAAATGCTGGCAGACAACATTTCTTCCCTTTCCCACAATCTTTTCTGTGACTTCAAAGGCAAATCTAAACTGATACAATTTAATTTTCGTCTGCAAATGCTTTCAATATGGACAAGTTTTAATCCTTAGGCTGCTAAGCGCGACTCACTGACCTTTTTGCGGACAGTTTAGATCAAGATCAGATTACACATAACGTGGATCCACACTGTCCAACCTCCATAACTTTGAAATACCAACCTTTTGGTTTTTACCATTGGCTTGAAAGTTTCATTTGAGTTATGTAGCAGGATAGGGGTTAAAGTTGTCCTCTGTTGAGTTGAGTCGTTACATTGTGAAACAAACCTGAGAGCAACAGAGAATATCCTGTTTTAACATGTACTATCAACGTTATTCAAATTTTCAAATACGAGTATAATTTCAAAACATTATGTTAAAAGAGTGTTTTTGTCTAATCCGTTGTAAACGAGTTATGCTCTGTGAAAAAGGGGCTTAATGCACCTGCAAAAAGAGTATCCACTCAGCTCAGCCTGCGCAGTCCGTGCAGGCTGACCCGAGTAGAAAAGTTTTGCTTTTCGTAAATTTTCTGCAAGTCAAAAGACCAGTGTACCTCATGATTCATTTGATTGTTGGGATCATGTATCATGGAGATCCAACAGACCCCCTTTTGCCAAAGCGCAGCTCATATGTGTTTGAGGACGTAATGACTGATCCCTCTTCGAAACAATGTTGCCTTTAAATAGTTTAACCCTTTACCGCACAATGCCGCCTTTTGAAAACATTGTGGGAAAAGGAGAAAATGCTGGTAACCAGCATTTTCTCCTTTTCCCACAATGTTTTCTACTCTATCAAAGAAATATTGCACCATTTTAGCCACAATGAAATTGTCGTCGGCAAATGCTTTCAATTTGGACAAGGCTAAAATTTTGTCGCCTGGTAAAGGGTTAAGGAAGGTCATTGTGGGAAAAAGAAGAAAAACGCGTTTTCCTTTTTTTTTTTTCGATATTTTTTGAATGTCAAACACATATCACATCATTTGAATCGTCGTCCACATATCTTTTCAATATAAAGAGTCTACAGTTTACATGTGCGTTCAAAGATTTAACAAAACTATAGCAAACTGCAAACTGCATGAGCCATGCTCTGGTAAAAGTGACCTTCATGCACCACCCTAATACATTACACCAAGCAAGTCATCACATAATTATGGATCTACAAAATCAAATTTGTGCAACAGCCGACTGAATCATGAGCTAGATCAGTCCTTTGACAAAATGAAAATTGACCGAGAGCGAAACGTTTCAGCCAATGAGGGCCATTCCTGTAAGCCAGTTTATCTCCCTTGCCAGATAAAGACTAAAGGTAGCCAAATCACAGATTGGTCCTTTTACCTGTTTTCCTTTGTTTTTATCCTTGATTCCCTTGGGGATGTTGCGATAAATATAATTTGATTTGCGATTATATGTAAGATCCCCATATAATTTTAAAGCAGATCATGTTTTCGACCATCAGACAAAAGCGTATATATCGATTTGTAAAACAATCTAACCAGAATTAGCTGAGATATTATCTCTAAAACATATTTATGTAGTCCAAGAAAATCAAGGATAAAATCCAAGTAATCCCCTTTTCAGGACCAATGTAGTACTGGAGAGGAATTAAGGGAAATAACTCAAGAATGGCCCTCATTCCGCGCTGACATGGGTCGATACTTTTCGCAGATGCAGTAAGTCCCCTTTCCACATAGCACGGTACATATGTATCACTTTGCAGAGCAGTCGGCAGCGTAAAGGTCTTGAAACCACGGGGTCGCTGGTTCAAATCGCCAGCTCGACTTATTTCTTTCCGAGGATTGACGAAAGTCTTTGCTACAGGAGTAATTCCTGTTCACCGCTAATCATTGTTTCGACGATGGTTATGTGGGAAAGCAGCTAGCGACTTGGAAAGAATATTGTGCGAAGTACTGGTAAAAGAATCTCCGGGAAAAAACATAGATATGTGCACCGGTCGTCGCGATATAACTGAACTTATGTTGAAAACGGTGTTAACCCTTAAAGCGCTTAGTTAATGATTCTGTGCATTCTAATCTTGCTCTTCATAATCTGCAAAAACAACTCAAGTCAGTTCCAAGGCACTAAGGAATGAACACCATACGAACAAATAAAATTTGCAAGTTTTTGATAATTTATAATTGATAATTATGTTTATCACTTAACTCTCTCCTAGACGAAAAAACAAAAAAAATCTTTCACTCGACCTCAGTGAAGCATTTGCAGACGACAGATCAATCGAGGCTCAAACAATCAATCTCTTTAAAAAGAAAACACTGGGAAAAAACACTGGGAAAAGAAGAAAATTCTTGTTACAAGCATTTTCTGCTCTCGTGACGTTTTCAAGAGTATTTTCATCAGAGTCGTTAAGCGCAGGAGTAATTAAGAAAAGGCTTGATTGATGACCCCCACTTTTTGTCATAGTATCTGGACATCTGCTTAAGATATTCTTTACAATATCTCTCCGTTTCCTCTACAAAATTTTTGAGGGGTATCTAGTACCTTCGACGAGCTGGGCAAAAGTCTACAAGAAGCCAAAGTTCGGTGAGTACGCCGAACTTTTTAACACTTAGTTGACACTTATGCGCGACTTTGTCGGCTCTTGCGGACCGTGTAGATTGATATCAGACTGCACAGAACGTGCGACCTGATCTTTGATCTACACTGTCCGATACAGTGAGATATCTCCGACAAGCAAAATTTTTAAATCGTAAACTATGGGTTTCCGGTTTTCGCCATTGGCTAGAAATCTTTAGTATAACCCTAAAGCTACTAAGTGGGATTCAATGACCTTTCGCGGAAAGTGTAGATCAAGATAGGTTCTGACGTCGGGTGGTGGACTTGGACCTTCAACGGATCCACTTCAACTCTGTGCTCTTAATCACTGGCTGAACATGTGCCCTGAAATATATAAAATGTTTGAAATCTTGGTCAGCTCGTGCGTCGTCATTTTGTACCAGTAACTTCATTTTTATACTACCAAAAGAAGTTTAATTTTGTGTCAGGTTTCCCTTAAGTATTGCAAAATGTACATTCTGGGTAGAGATATTTATGTGCAGCCTACAAAGGACAGTTGTCTTTTAAAGTTTATCATACTGCAAAGAAATTTCTAGGAATTTGGTTGGATGATTATGCTCCGAAAATATATTGCTGCCCACTGGCATCTCCAAGGGAACAGCACAGTTTCCTTGTCGGGAGCCCCGTACACCTTAACATGAATTGTTTCCATTAGTGATTGTCATTAAAGCTCAAAGAATGGATTTTTTTTTTTTAAATCCAGATAGTTAAATATATCATCGTTTGTTATCATTCTAAAACAAGTACACGGAGTTATTGAAACGAGCCATCCCATCGCCATATAAATCAAATTGTGAAGTGCCAAAAGTCATGCAATGTAACATTAAAAATATAAATAAATGGTCGTATAAAGTAACTTACAGTCATTTACTTTTGCCAACAAATCATAAAATGAGTAAAGTGAAGTATGTCGAATGGCAGTGGCTTCATGAACTGAACTGCACGTTTTACACAATTTTCAATGACGTAAGTTTTCAGCAACATCAGTGTTCAGGGTACTAAGAAGATAAATTCGATTTCGTAAGCATATTCTATTACTGAGGCGATAAAACACGAAAATTTCAGTTAAACACACGTTGTAATGCTAAAATATTGCAATATGATAAATTCTTTGTCAAGTCAGGGGACGGGGCACTTGGAAACTTGTCCACAACTGTGGCCAATCACGTGGCCCTGAACAAGTTTGCAAGTGCCCTGCTACCTCACCGGGTAACTAATATTCCCGTATCTTTTGCGTCTATGAAAATACTTCTGTCATTAAACATGTGCAGCTCTTTTGTTCCATGTAGACCAATTTAAGACGTACCTAATGGTTGTCTTTGTTCATAAGTTTCATACATTTCAGACAGTCAATCTTTTTATATACTTTTATGAAGAATGTTATAGATATCACTTTGCAGTGGTTCTAAATGCCATGGGATGTACAGATCCAATTATCGAGTAGTGTAGACCAGATCAGATTTCTCTGTCACAGTCTTAATTTGGTCTACAATGCCTATAAAAATCCAATAAAACCAATATAGATTAAAAAGGTTTAATACCCACTATTATTTTTCATAAATGCAAGAAATGTTGTTTATTTACAATGTGCCGAAGAGTTATTATATATGTTGTTTATAAGAATAAGCGGACATTATGATTAGAAAGAATCTGAAATTTCAAATTTGTTCAATTTATTATACTGGCAGTCTCAATTAGACTGTGAATGTACACGCTTTTACGAGTGTGCTCGTATTATATTAAGCCCTAGGCTTTTAAGCGCGACTCTGGGACCTTTTTCGGACAGTGTAGATCAAGATCAGACTCACAGAACGTGCAGTCTCATCTTGGATGTATACTGTATAATAAGGACAGATCCCCCCCCCCCCCAAAAAAAAAAAAAATGTTTGAATTCGTACAATTTGAGTATTTACTATCGGCTTAAAAGTTTCATTTCACATATTTAGCAGAATAAGGGTTAATTTTTTATTAGAACATGATATCATATAGACTGAGGCTGAGACCTATAGCTCAGTCGGTTACATACTGGGTCTGAAACATGGGAGTCACTGTTTGGAACCCCAAGCCCAGTCAGTTTCTTTCTGAGAACTGATGACAGATAGTCACTGCGGCAGGAGCTATTCCTCTCCCAGTGATGGTCATTGCTTCGAAGATGGATATGTGGGGAAGCAGCCATTGGTTTAGAGAGAACCTTGTGCGAAGTACTGGTAAAAGAACCTCCAGAAAAACATGGACAGGTTCATTGGCCGCTGCGATATATCTGAAATAACGTTGAAAACGGTTCTAAAGAATATACATGTACACGCAAACCATACAGACTGCGTCTAATTCTCTTCAGATATAAATAAATGCACAATCACCCATATAACATATCACATAAACAAATGCCGAGTGAAATAAAGAAAAAAACATTGAACCATTTTATGGACATAATTATTGTCTGCAGTCTCTGTACTTTCCCATTTCTGAGAATTATTCAGCAGCGTGAAATAAATAATGCGAAAAGTGTCAGACAGACAATACAATGTGAGAGAACAAAATAACAAATAAAAAGACATATGAGCCATGCTCTGTAAAAAGGGGGTTAATGCATCTGCGAAAAGTGTCGATCCAGCTCAGCCTGCGCAATCCGCGCAGGCTGACCTTGGCCGAAACCTTTCGCTATTGGTCAATTTCCTGTATGTACAGGGACCATTCTACCTCATAATTAAGTAGGCTGTTAAAAAAATGGCTATTATGGATCCATACATATGTGGTGGCTTGATTGGTTTCATGGATCACAGAGATGCATTTAGCCCCCTTTTTCCAGATCGTGGTTCATGTATAAAGTACATTCAACTTTTTGTTTCTATTTATAGGCAACGGTACCACAGAGAATTTGTCCCTCGGGAATGATTTCTGAAAAGGGAATTGTGTGTGTGCTCAACTTCAGGGCGACGTCCCGTGGTAGCACGTCTTTCCCACCAACAAAGACTTTGAAAACAGATTCTAATTGAATGAGAGTATCAAAAGAATATGCGTTGGATAGAACTGGTTTAACTCTTTAAATAACAAACTCGGGCTTTAACTACCCTGTGGATGAAGGCTTTTGAAAATATTGCGGGAAAAGGAGAAAATGCTGGTAATCAGCATTTTCTCCTTTTCCCACAATATTTTCTACACGTTAAAAACAAATCCATTATTAGAAGTCGTTTTTAATTTTTCGTCTGCAACTACTTTCAATTTGGACATGTCTAAAAGCTTGTCGACTGGTAGAAAGTTCATATGTTGAATAGATGACGCAATGACGGATATTTCTGGAGTTTCCATTACAATTTGGTAAAAGTCACTGTTTTATTAATTATAGTTGTACGGATTTTTTGCTCAGTAATGGTGTGGGGGATTATCTTGCACAATCAGTGAAATACGGCCTTATTTTTTTTCACATAGGTATCAAGAGGAAGTAAACATTAATTCTTACTATCGATGCATTCGTATTATCGAAAAAAATCTTTCGGAAACATATATATAAAGATTGTGTTCAATCCGTCAGGTCATTTACGGCCCCACATAAATATTTGTGTCAGTTTTTCCACTAAAACCAGTACAGCAGCCGTTCCAATTCCACCTATAGACAATCAAAATCACGCTAGCTTATTTTCTCAAGATATATCCTTTTTATTCAATTCTTTAAAGTTTACCAGACGACAGTGTCTTTGACCTCTCCAAATTGAGAGAGTTTTGCAGACGATAAGTTAACGCTCAGCCTGCTAAATAAATGAAATGAAACTTACAACAGTAAAAAAGAAATGCTGTTTTAGAGGTATTTACTTGGGGGAAGTATCTTCTTGTTAAAACCAAGTGGTTTATGTGGAAGGCTTTTACTCATTTCATATACCCCACCCCAGTCAATGCATAATTTTGATAGTCAGCGTTTCCTCCTTTACCCACATTATTTTCACAAGCCTTTTTTCCTGAGGATCGTTAATGCATGGGTTTGTCTGGTAAATGGTTTAACTCATTCGATATATTCCAATCAATGCATGGTTTTTGATAAATAGCGATGTCATTGTTTTCCAATCAGCCGTGAAGCTGATAGATCCACTTTTACGTCATAAACGTTCTACCAGTCAATGCACTTCGTAACACTTCCAGTTACGTGTTTGCCCATTACCCCACAGTATTGGACTTTAACCATTTATCAATCAACCTTAACGACCCTGACGTAGAACACTTAGACCTTTGAAAACATTTTCATCCATTTCACCGAAACACCCAACCATTATGAGCAACATTCAGTTTTTCGTCTGCGATTGCTTTGACGTTGGACAGATATGAGCCATGCTCTGTGAAAAGAGGGCTTAATGCATCTGCGAAAAGTATCGACCATGTCAGCCTGCGCAGTCCGCGTAGGCTGACCTGGTCTGAAACTTTTTTGCTATAAATACACGAACACAAGTGAAAGTACTCTTGAAAAAGAAGAGATTTTTTGTTATTACTACCTTATTTGACTAAACGTAAAGCAATGTTTAATACATGAACAATAGTGGAAAAAAATGCGCCAAAAGGAGAGAACGCGTGTTACTTCCGCACATTTAAACACGGAGCTGGTTGATAGATATGAACTTGTTTAAAAAAAAAACATTATGGCATTGGAAGAAATTTCTCCTTTAGCCATTAATATTTCTCCTGTAGCTAAAACATTTCTGGTTCCACACAGGCTTTGTGAGCAACAGATAGATTCTAAAGGGATATCGTGCACTTAACCCATAAACTGCTCAATAAATAGAATTAAGATTTCAAACCAATAGTATAAACTGAAACATTGGGATAGCAAAGTTCTTGATGCTGGGTTAACGCGCACCGTATCAGACAGTGTAGATTCAAGATCAGACTGCACGTTCTGTGCAGTCTGATCTTGATCTACATTTGTGCAACAGAGCATTGAGTCGAGCTTAGCAGCCTAACGGTCAAATGATCAATTAGATTTTGAAGAAAGCAGACAAAGATCGGATTTCACAGATTAGCAGGCTGATCTTGTTCTATCCTATGCAAAGAAGATCGGAGGAGAGAATACATTTAACTCTTGACAGACGACAAAAAGTGCAATTTCACAGCATTTGCAGACGACAAATAAAATGTAGCTCAAATGATAAGATATGAATTTGAGTAGGTAGAAAACATTGAGGGGAAAGGAGAAATGCTGGTTACCAGCATTTTCTCCCTTTCTTACAATGTTTTTAAAAAGTGTTCTGTTTTCTGTGCAAAAAAGACAAAAAAAACCCCACCTTTCCTATACAAGGTCGTCGTAACACGAGGTTAATTGGTAAAGGTTTGACATGCTTTGGAAGAGGGGAAACCAAAAAAAAAAAGACTCAAAATACATGAGCCATGCTCTGCGAAAAAGGGGCTTCATGCACCTGCAAAAGGTATCGACCCATGTCAGCCTGTGCAGGCTGATCTGAGCCGAAACTTGTTGCTTTTGGTCATATGTCTGCATTTCAAAGGACCAGTCTACCTTCTGATTTAGTAGGCTGTGAAACAAAACAGATATTATGGATCCATAGTTATATGATGACTTGCTCGGTATCAAGCATCACGGAAATGCATTAGGCCATTTTTTGTCAGAACATGGCTCACATATATGCGGTAACAAGATAATCAGAGCAAAATGTACATCTATAAATCAAGTTGAATCCGAAATAGATGTGTTTTTCTCATTAATTAAGGTTCACCTCGCACCATTAGCGCCGACGTTCACCACATATATTGACATATCGACTCACCTCTTACGAACTACGCATATCTAACTTGTTAACCCTTTACCCGACAACAAAGTTCTAGACTGGTCCAAATCCAAAGCAATTGCAGACGACATATGGAATATGATCCAGATGAAGAAATCTGTTCTTTAAAAAACAGTAGAAACCATTGTGGGAAAAGGAGAAAATGCTGGTTACCTGCATTTCTCCTTTTCCAACAATGTTTTCAAAAGCTTTTTTCTCTCAGGGTCGTTAAAAATCGGGATCGTGTGACTGTAAACGCTTTTGCCCTAGCCCCCTTTCATCCTCCAATGAACGGATTCGGCTTTTTAAATGGTCTTACAATCGGTTTTCTCTCCAAATGGAGAGCCATTTCGGTCGTAAGAACAATAAAGTAGCGGATGATGCAGATTAACGCTTTACAAAACAATTCCATGTTTAAGGACCCTGAAAAAGAAAACGTTTGAAAACATTATTGTAAGAGAAAAAATATTGATTACCAGCATTCTCTCCTATTCCCGTAATGTTTTCAAACATGTAAAAAATAATTTGTTGTCTGCAAATGTTTTAGTTTGGGTAGCCTGATCTTTGATCTACACTGTCCGCTTTACTGATACATTGTGGGAAAAACAACCATGAAATCGGAATTATTTGGGTTGTATTTCTAGGATGAATAATTATGTTGTTAGGTTTATTCGACTCTCTAAGGATTAAAGACGCCAGGTGGTTCAAATAGCAAGATTTTCACCTGCAACGGTAAAGAAAAATGTGGAAAAAATAAATACTGGATACGAGCATTTTTCGTTTCCTGCGATGGTTACAAAGGTCTTCATTATCAGCTTCGTGAAAACAAGAGGTTTATTGATGAAGGGTTAACACTTAAGCTGCTGAATAAATGAAACGCTAATTTCTTCTCAATACTAAAAGCCCAAACATTGCGGTTTCAAATTTGATTTCATCGGAAAGAAAAATACCGCATCGGATAGTGTAGATCAAAGATCAGACTGCACGTTCTGTGCAGTCTGATCTTGATCTACACTGTCCGCTAAAGGTCAGTGGGTCGCGATTAGCAGCTTAAGGGTTAAAGTGATTTATCATCGTTGGACCGGTGATACATCTATTACGTAACAGAATCATACATCACAGCACATGCGTACCAAAATAGTCACGTGTAGAAGAGCATTGCTATCTTTTCAGATAATAACTATGCCTCAATTACTGCGACGAAAAAGGAATGATTAACTGAGCCATAAAACCTGGAAAACTCTGCGGTGAAAAAAATAATGACATATATGTATATTCTCTATGTGATGTGAATTTAGAACCATAGATGTTCACCTTTTTTTTACGTAAATCTTATATTCCGTACATGTTTTATAGAAAAAAAAACATATGACTTATCGAAGTGAAAGTCAATGATTACATGGGCACAATCCTTATGTAACAAAAGCACAGGAGAGATCGAAGATCGGAATGTATGGATTTACAGTCTGGTATTGATCTTCTTTGCAAGCAAATGAAATGCTGGCATTTATTTTGAAAACAAAAGTAATGTCTACTCTGCTAGATTCTCAAAGAACCTCAACCTAAGGCTGCCTGAGCGCGAGACGATACTTTTGCGAACATGTCAAAACGGCTGTTTTACTTTGAATACCAGAGGGCTCGTATTCACCAACCATTCTTAAGAACGTTCTCTGTCCTATTCTCCAGAATTTTCCAAATTTGAAAGTTCCCAACTTCTGATTGGCTAAACCGTTTAGAAAATATTGGAGAATAAGAATACGGACGTTCGTAAGAATGGACCCAGGCTTCCAATTTCATAAATAATCCTGAAATTTCAGGTGAACGATTTCAGGGCAATCTTTTAAATTTTCCCAGTCTTAGAAAGACACACTGAACCCTTTTCCTCAACTCTTTACCAGACGACGCTATTTCAGAATTGTCCAGATTGAG
Organism: Tridacna gigas; assembly: GCA_945859785.2. Taxonomy (NCBI): domain Eukaryota; kingdom Metazoa; phylum Mollusca; class Bivalvia; order Cardiida; family Cardiidae; genus Tridacna; species Tridacna gigas. The sequence continues at coordinate 30,515,177 of OX244037.2, forward strand.
AGCATTTGCAATCGACAAATTAAGTGTTGCCGTAATGGTGAAATTAGACTTCATTTGTCATCATTTAAGCTGGAATGAAAGTTGCGTCAGTATTGGTGTGAGAAAACCAGGAAACACATGGGTGCGTCATTGACATGAGCTGTTAAAATGGCGTTAAACTCCAACACAAATCCAAATCCTTTTAATCGGTCAAGTCTACAATCATATTGTCTCCTTAAATGTTAAGGGTCAACAAGGGGCTGACAACTATTATGTCTTGAGAATCTATTTCTTCAAAGTAAGAGGTTTATTTCTGATAGGCTATATTCTGTAATCTTCTTTTACAGTGTCATATTGGCCTCCTTTTGATATCAAATCTTTTCAAGAACTATGGTAATGTTAACTAGGAGATTGATTAAAGAAGTCTCCACGGACTGTCTGAATTATTATGTGTTTGTCAAAATCACAAAACCATCACGGTCTTTTTATCCTGAAATTGCCGTATGTATACATATATATTGTAATTTCTAAGTTCTTTTCAACAAATATCTTGTCGACTCGGTCAATTTTGATCCAGGATCAGACTGCAGGCTCTTTGCAGTCTGATCGTATCTATACTACCTGCAAGAGCACCTGAAATCGCACTTCGCAGCCAAAGGGTTAAAACCTTCCTACAGCCTTTCAGTCCTTTACTGCTTCTGTAATAGCTGGCACCAATAAAACTACCCTCTGATGTTATAACTGTACAGTCTTTTCGGTGTGACAGATACATGTTATTTTCGCGATGATAGATCAAGATCAAACTGCAGGTTCTAATCTTGTATGTGAGCCATGCTCTGACAAAAGGGGGCTTAATGTATCTCCGTGATGCATTGTACCATGCAAGTCATTAGATAATTATGGATCCATAAAATCCATTTTGTCTAACAACCGACTGAATCATGAGGTACACTGGTCTTTTGACGTGCAGAAAATTGACGAATATCAAGATGTTTAGACCCAAGTCAGCGTGCGCGGACTGCGCAGGCTGACCTGAATCGATATTTTTCACAGATACATTGAGCCCCCCCTTTTCACCGAGCATGGCTCAGGTATACTGTTCGATAGTTTCTTCGATGATTTGCAAAAAAGAAAATTGTATTGATATTACAATCAATATGCCTGGTTCTTTTTGACAGGAATATCTTAATGTCACTTAGTTTGCACTCTATGCATTTGTTGCATTTGGTAAACTGAACTTTTACCAACAAAAAATCCAAGTTTTAACAGTCATGACGAAGAAGGCTGTTTAAAACATGTGGGAAAAGAGGAAAATGCTGGTAACCAGCAATGCTTTCTACAGTATTACAGACAAGTCCCATCACTTGAGTCAATTTTGATTTCTCGTCTGTATACACGTTCATTTTTGACAAGTCTGTAATTTTGTCATCTGGTAAAGAGTTCAACATTCTACTCGACGACGAAATTTTATACTCATCCGTATTGAAAGCACTCGCAGACGACAGATAAATTGTGGCTCAAATGCAGAGACTGCTCTTTCAAACGCTGGAAAACGTCGTGGGAAAATCAGAAAACTTGATACCAGCATTTTGTCCTTTCCGACTATGTTTTAACCCTTATACTGATAATAAGTTAAATGAAACTTTCAAGCCCATAGCACAGTAACACAGAACCAGAATAATGCTTTTTCAAATTTATCTTTTTGGAGAAAAATATCTCCTTACCGGACAGTGTAGATCCAAGATCAGACTGCACATCCTGTGATCTTGATCTACACTGTCCCAAAATAGTCAGTCGCGCTTAGCAGTCTCCACCAGAGTCTTTAGAAGTCGGGATTGTTTAGTAAAGGATTTATGCCAAGTTACGAAATGTGCTTTCTGGAAACAAAAATCTCATCATAAAAAACTGGTATATAGGATCTGGCATGAGTTGGTGTTTGAGATAAAATTTTATTAAACGAGTCTACAAAATAAAGAAAACAAGGTTATTAAGCGAGCCTTTGGCGAGCTTCATAACATTTTTTTTTTTATTTGTGGACGAGTTAAATTTTTTTTTACTCAAAAGCCAACGAATGTCAGATTCTTTTTACCATATAACTGTATAACAAGAATTATAGTCCATGATATGTTGAAACATGGGCGTACATGTACAATGTGTAATGAAATTTACTTTAAGCCTATTCGCTTCTTTGACAGGCACATTACGAAGGAATAATAGTTCCTAAGAAACTTGAATATATTGATTTTGTTTTGAGTCTGAAAGTGATTAAATTCACAACGTTATCATGATTACCAATTATGACCTTTAATTTCACACAGGAATCTCGGTCAGCAATGTTTTAGAAATGAGGTGAATAATTACGGAGTGTTGACTATTTTCTTATCTCAAACGTGTGTGAGACAAGAAAAGTCGTAATGGCTGTATTACATTGAAAACAAGGGGAGGTATGTGATAAAACGATATTAGCGTCTGCAGAGAAAAGTTATCTTTTATTCATGCATGTTAATGAGAGTAATCATCGCATGTATAGTGGCGGGCAATGCCCATTTGAAATCCAGATAACCTTTTTCTTAAAATGCTTCATCATCCAAATTCCCTTATTTTGCATAATTTGCATATTTGCATTGCAGTTTTTAAGCATGTCAACAGCATTTTTTTTTAGTTTCAGCGAAGCGACAAAATAACTGGCTTGTGACCTACTTCTTGGTATTGTTTTTCTTGATTCAGTAAAGACTTATTTCAGAATGGTTAAAACGTTGACATGCTTTTATTCTGAAGACCTAGTTTCGGGACATTTATGACACCAATACGAGCCATGCTCTGAGAAAAGGTGGCTTAATGCATCTTCGTAATGCATGGTGTCAAGCAAGTCATCACATGTAATTGATCCATTTTGTCTAATAATCGACTAAATCATGAGGTACACTGGTCCTTTGACAAACAGAAAATTGATTGATAGCGAAAAGTTTCGGCCCCGGTCAGGCTGACATGGGTCGATTCTTTTCGTAACATGCATTAAGCCCCCCTTTTCAAAGCTTGGCTCATGTATAAGTGTAGGTAAGCGCCATTCTATACCACCAGGGCGCTTAATCACACATAACCTTGTGAATGTGATAAATGATAATCTTTTCATTGTACAAATTGGTAATTTTATTTTTTCAAAACTTTACCATGTAACCCTTTTCCATGCAGTCTACAATGTATATGAGTCATGCTCTCTGCAAAGGGGACTTAATGCATTTGCGAAAAAGTATCGACCCATGTCAGCCTGCGCAGTCCGCGCAGGCTGACATGAACCGAAACTTTTCGCTATCTTTAAATTTCCTGCATTTCAAGCGATAATTCTACCTCATAATTCAATCGGTTGTTTGACAAAATGGATTTTATGGATCCAAAATTAGGTGATGCTTTGCTTGGTATAATTCATTACGGAGATACATTGTGCCCCCTTTGGCCAGAGCGCAGCTCATATGTATTTTCAGATACATCCTTTTAGCAGCAACTACTCTATGCTTTGCTTGGTATAATTCATTACGGAGATACATTATGCCCCCTTTGGCCAGAGCGCGGCTCATATGTATTTTCAGATACATCCTTTTAGCAGCAACTACTCTTTTTCCAACGATGATTTCGAATAATATCTTATCTTAGAGGAATAAAGAAAAGAACTCCCTGTCTCTTAAGCCCTATCTTGCTTGTAAATAAGTCACATAAAAACTTTCAAGCCGGCAGTAAAAACCCGAATAATGTTATTTCAATTATCTTATTTGGAGAAAAATATCTCCTTATCGGACAATGTAGATCCAAGATCAGACTGCTCTGTGAAGTCTGATCTTGATTTACACTGTCCGCCAAAGGTCATCGAGTCGCGATTAGCAGATTGGGGTTAATATAATGTTTAATTGAAAATCCTACTTTTCAACAATTTGCAGAACTTTGAGAAAAAGAGGAAACTGCTTGCGAGGTAACTTTACATCGCTTCTCTGCACACTGAACCACGAGTTTATCTTTTATAGTCCAGTGCCTCTTACACCTTCTATCTTTTGTTTTCTCGAAGTATCTTTTCTGTTTTTGTTTGTTTGCCTCCTATCATGATATTCGGTTGATTCCTGTTGAAGTCGATATTATATCTTAGGCTGCTAAGCGCGACTCATTGGCCTTTTGCGTACAGCGTAGATCAAGATCAGACTGCACAGAACGTGCAGTCTGATCTTGGATTTACACTGTCCGATAAAGAGATATCTTTCATCCGAAAGTACCTTTGAAATAGGAAAATTTGGGTTTATGCTATCGGCTTTAAAGTTTGTTTGTTTGTTTTTTTTTTTCATTTAGCAGGATAAGGGTTATCTTGATTTACCCTAAAGAGCTTTCTACAGCTCTGGTTGCTTTTGTGGGCAGAGTAGATCAAGATCAGGGTCCGTATTCACCAACCATTTGTAAGAAGATTCTTAGTCTTATTCAAGTTGAAAGTAACACAACTTCTGATTGGCTAAACCAAATGGTTTAGCCAATCAGAGGCTGTGTTACTTTCAAACTTAGAAAATTCTGGAGAACAAGAGTAAGGACGTTCTTATGAATGATTGGTAAAGACGGTTCCTGCAGAAGATTCTGGCCTACAGCAGCTCTGAAGTAACAATCATGTCGGTATTTTTTAGAGCTGTAAATGTTCAGGGTAGTTATTTGATGCATTAAGGGTTACAGTATATCTTAATTACAATTATAACTGCGTGAACCCAGGTATGGACAAAATGTCAGTTACCATAATCACGTTTATGTATTTTAATGTACATCTCTCTCTCTCTCTCTCTCTCTCTCTCTCTAAAATGCATGTAATCGAAATTTCAAACGTAATTCTCGTAAATTGCATTCATTGTTCAGAAGTATTTCATATTTTTTGTGTTTGAACCATTAAGATTTTACCTTAACCTCAGTTCCATAACAACGGCAAAATAAAAGTGCAAGCCTTTAGAAATCGAAAGATCTTTACTCTCTCACCGACAAAGTAAGAACTACTCATGACATTCATTTTGACAGCTAAACAAAATCCAGTTCCCTTGCAAAACAAAGCTACTCGTATGCCATAGTTTAAAAAAAAAAAAAAAAAAACGGGCGTTGTAGTTTTAATTTGAGACCAAACTATATGTGCAATCTGATCTTTACCTGCACCGTCAGCACAATGTGCTTATTGTTAAATGTTAAAGGGTTAAACCGTCGCAGGATTTACTAAAATAGAATATCTTATTTTTACGACATAAAGAAACCCAATTACCTAAGGGAGTCTCAATTTAGTTTATACATAACAAGATTTCCTGGAGATGACTCCGTCTTGCAGCAGATGACGATTAAAAACATTGTGGCAAATGAAAAAATTGCTCGACACGAGCAATTTCTACTTTGTCCACAATATTTTTTATCAAGCATTCGTGTGGTGAACCATTCTTTGAGTTTATTGTCCATATTATTACAATGTTTTCACAGTCGTTTACCGTATGTTCTTTCAGTTAAAAAAGCACAATGGTTGCAACAATATTTCTTGGAAAACATAGCATATTTATGGGAAAAGATAAAAGTAAAAAAATGCCTCGGAAAGAAACGCAAAAGACGGAAAACAAAGAAGAAAAAGAGACTCCGCTGAAAAGTTCAGTGATTTGGCGAACTGTAGTCTTTGGAGAAGCATTTCTCAGACACAATTTATAGTTTTTTGAGTAAATACTATTTATACTATCCTTCGGACAGGTTTATTTATCTGTTATTCGGTCTGCAGCAAAAACTTGAAGGTTACCACTTATGCCGTACATTTTATAACCTCTTCTGAACGCCAATAAAGAGAGCGTCGAAGGCTAATTTTGGCATAGAACTTGAATTCTTCTTTATAGCCCTATAGGACATGGTATCACGATGGACTGTGTCTGTCAATGGAAAACAGAGGTAATCACTCAGGTCAGAATGTATAGAAGATATGGATAAAATTAAAAAAACAAAAACCATATGAAAGTACTTGACTGAACAAATAGTCATGCCAAATGCACGAACTGGTACTAGTAATACATGTCCACGAACTTCATCCAAATATGCAGAAAATAAAAGCAGTATAACACACAATAAACACATAGGTGCTTAACTTGACAGCAGCTATGAATTACATAGTCAAACAATTTGCAGAAGAAATGCAGCTATCACATCCAAGTAAGTCAAATTCAACTGCACAAAGGAAGATATTGAGATGATTTACTAAGATGCACTTGATATGAATACAACCGACAAAAATTACAACGCACCACAAAATGTTCATTGGATGTTGATTTTCTTTCTGAAGAAAATGGACGACCAGTGAGAATGAGACAGAAATACTGTACAACATGAGAGACATGAAGTGAGAATAATAAGTAAACACATTCGGAAGAGTGTTCTTCAGTTCAGTTGTTATCTCCAACCGCAGTGCTTCACATACATGTACGTACGTGATTCAAATAAGTCATGCTCTGTGAAAAGGGGATTTAATGCATCTGCAAAACAGTATCGACCCAGTCAGCCTGCGCAGTCTGGTAAATTTTAGGACGATTCTACCTAATTCTATCTCGTATTCAGCCGGCTTTAGGTAAAATTGGACAATCTTATGCGACAAGTTGCTTGGTATAATGTATTACAAAGATGCATAAACCCCCTTTTCACAGAGTATGGCTCATATACAAAAAGTGCTCGGCGATTACATTTTAATTTCGCTGAGAATGTAATTTGGCAATATCATGAAAGTGCAGTTACTATATATGCTTTGAATATCTTTCATGAACGTCGGCGGTATACTAAAACAGTCTTTTAAATCCTGGAATTTCTACTTTTTGTCTCAAGAATGGTAACTGCGCTTGTGCAATATGTAATTATAGGAATATGTTTACAATCTATCGGCACGGTTATAAAGTAATGTCAAACACGGCCAACATAAAGAATGGAAATAAGTGGATGTTGCCATCGAACACTATAATTTTGTCTTCGCCATCACATCAGTCATGCAGAACAATTCTTGGCACTAATACGGAATATCGTTATGGCCATTAAGTTTTCGGCATAAACGCATAGCTAACACACGAAGTTAAGCTTTTAATTGCAACTTTTATTGAGGTAATCCCTGTTGTGACCAACAACATGTCAACTTTTCAAAAGATGTGTATGATTAATGTCTAAAGTGGTAAGATAACGCGATATGATCGTAGTAATAGATAAGATAACGCGATATAGTCGTGGAAGAAAGATATGATAACGTGATATAATCATACAATCAAGATCAGACAATGCGATATAATCATGGTATTACGATAAGATAACTCGATATTACAGTGGTAGTTAGATAATATAACGCAATATAGCTATGGTAGTAAGATAAGATAACGCTATAAGAGTAGAATCGAGGAAGAAAGATAAGATTACTCGTACTAGTAATATACGATAACGTGACTTAATCGTGATAGTAAGGTGAGATAACGCAATATAACCGTGGTAGTAAGATAAGATAACGCTATACGAGTATAATCGAGGAAGTAAGATAAGATAACGCGATTTAGTCGTGGTAGTATATTGGCAACCCGTGGTCTATTTCGCTGGTACGGGTAGGTACGCTCGTACAACCGATTTTGGTAGATGAATGATCCCTTCCTCTTCACTCGATATCAACAATTAGCGACCAGTTTCGAATACTAATAAATCTACATCAAAGAAATCGGTTTATAACCTGTGTAGTTTTGTCCACAGCAATATTATTTCTATATCTCCTTTGAAACTAATTCCCAGTGATGTTAATTTTTCATTCTCCGCGTTACGTAGTATAGCGGAGAATATTTGTCTAAACGGGTTGAGATGCAAAACCGGTTTGTCCAGTAGAGGCACTGGGTTATAATTAGTGCAGATAAAAATAGTCAGTTCTACGTTGACCACCGCACGGTTAGCATCGAATTTTTTGGCTGTTATTTTTTGGGCGTATTTTTTGGGGGGAAGAGATAGCCAGTCTTCAACATGGACGAAAGTATGCAACAGGCGATACAAGAGGCTGTTAAAGAGAATGTTGAGGCCAGCAGACGAACTTTGTTGGGAGAAATTGGAACACTTTTTGAAAAGATAAGTGAACAGAATAATTCTTCTCAACTGTCTAGAATAAGCTGTCTGGTTGCTGCTGAGCAGCCCGTATTCAAGCGTAAAAGTAATGAAGAGCAGTATAAGATCAACAGCAAAGTACTATTAAAACTAAATGAGGGGAATGGAAACTTAGACCAGCAGAAATTTTTGGAAGCGAAGGCCAATTTTACGGAAGGTTTGCTTCTCATCTTTATTTCCTGAACGTTCACATATGCTCTTATAAATGTTCGTATTTTTAGATAGGAGACAGGGTGAGGCTATATTTTATTTTTAAAAGGATATATATTTTTTGACTCAGGCGCACGAGAGATTTTAGTTTCAGATGAGAAAACTGACTGAACCCGTGCTAGCAAACAAGTTAGTTTTGTGTTTACATTTCAGCTATTGATATGTTGTCACATCGCCAGAAGCTAATACAGCTGGCTGATAGTAGTGAGCTTGGTTGGCGTGTTGTACAGGAGTATGAGACTAATCCTCTGGCTGAAGACTCTGAGGACGAGAAGAGGATGTATAAGGCAGAAGCGCGGGCTACCAGAAAGCTAAAAGCGGAGAGGGCCAAGAAAGCCAAGTCTAACAGGAACTGGCCGTACAAAAGAGGTAATGGTAGTCAAGGACAGTCAGCTGTTGGTGTACAAACGAGCACAGCGTCGGTACAGAAACCGGGTTTATGTTTCCAGTGTGGAAAACCAGGTCACTGGAGACAAGAATGTCCAGGAAATGCATCGAATAATAAGATAAGTATTGGTAATAATGTAATTTTGAGTGGTATTTTAAAGAGTTCAGATCCCAACTCTAAAGATGTACAATCTTACTGTCAGGCTAAAATTGTGGATAATGGCAGATATAATAATTCTGAGGAACGTAGTAAGTCAATTTCTAATGTAATATCTCCAGTCGGTAGGTTGAAAAGTCATATTGATAAATGGAGGTCAGTAGAAGGTAGTGCGTACATTAAAGATGTTATTGAGAATGGCTATAAGTTACCATTTAAAGAGTTTCCATCTGCTGTAAGTTTGAAGAATAATAAGTCAGCAAGAGATAACCCTTCGTTTGTGACGACTGAAATAGGCAATCTTTTGGAAAAGGGTGTGATTTCAACGGTAAAAGAAAAGCCGTCAGTCGTTAATCCCTTAACTGTAGCTTATAATAAGAAGGGAAAACCGAGATTGGTCTTAGATTGCAGACATGTAAATCAACATATTCATCTTTTTAAGATTAAGTTTGAGGACACAAGAGTTGCAATCAGTTTATTTGGTAAGGGTATATACGCTTTTACATATGACCTCAAGAGCGCTTATCATCATATAGATATATACGAATCACATAAGACCTATTTAGGATTTTCTTGGAATTATTTTGGAGAGAAAACTTATTTTATTTTCAATTCTCTGCCTTTTGGCTTATCCAGTGCAGGACATATTTTTTCCAAAACTGTACGTGTTATTGTAAAGTATTTGAGGGCTTTGGGACATAATGTTGTCATGTTTTTAGACGACGGTATCGGAGGTCACATTGATTATGACAAAGCTTTATCATCAAGTAAAATTGTAAAGAAAACGTTCTGTGAATTTGGGTTTTTGATAGCTGAGGAAAAGTGCCTTTGGATTCCCAGTAAAGTAGTGTCATGGCTGGGTTGTGTGTTTGATTATGAACGAAACCGGTTATATGTTTCAGAAGAGAGGATAGACATGATCGAAAAATCAATCTCATCAATCATGTTTCAGTTGGAACAAAGTACCTATAGTATCTTGAACGTTAGGGTTTTAGCGTCATTAGTTGGTCGCATAATATCGCTTCAGTTGGTTTTTGGCAATATTACAAGGTTACGTACGAGAGAAATGTATAATTGCATAATTACACGGACAAGTTGGAATGCGCCTATACTTGTATCGAAGGAAGCTGTTAGCGAAATTACATTTTGGAAAGATAATGTAAGGTATTTGAATTGTCTTGGTAGAGCGTTAGATATGGTATCCACTTGCGATGTTAATGTGTTCTGTGACGCTAGCGCAACGGGATATGGAGGTTATATCGAATTTTTGGACGATAGCTCCATGTTTGAGAATATTGGGGAATCATTTTTATCTCTATCTCCGGAAGTAGATAGAGGGCCCGGAAGGGGTTATGTGTTCAGTATGTCACCGGAAGTTGACTACATTCCTCCGGAAGAGGGAAAGGTGTCCGTTGTCAAACGGGTTGTGTGTAGTTTGCCCGCGGAAGAGGGTACAAACTTGGCAAGGCCCATAGTGGGTCCTCAAATATCGCAAAGTGCGATGGGTTGTATGCCTGGAAGGGCAAAATGTGAAAGAATGAAACAGATGCATAGTGTAAAAAATGCATTTAATAGTAGTTCAGTTGTAGGCAGCTGGCTCGATGAGGAGAAAAAGAAAAGTTCTACATGGCGAGAAGCGGAGGTGATTAATCGGGTATTAAAAAGCCATACTGGTAGGTTAAGAAATAAAGCTGTCAGAGTATTTTCTGATAACAAGAACATTTGTTCTATCTTGTCTAATGGTAGCAGAAAAACGGAATTGCAAAGCGTTTCTTTGCACGTAAAACAGTTCTGCGATGAAAACGGTATAAGTCTGAATACGGAATGGATCCCAAGAGATCAAAATCAGATGTCTGATTATTTGAGTAGGTGTCAAGATAGTGATGACTGGTCGATAGCTAAAAGCTGGTTCAATTATTTTGATAGTATTTGGGGCAAATATACCGTTGACAGGTTTTCAACGCATTACAATAATCAGTGCGAACGTTTTAACTCAAGGTGGTGGGTACCTGGTTCAGAAGCTGTTGACGCATTTACACAGTCTTGGAAAAACGAAAATAATTGGCTAGTGCCACCACCAAGATTGATTTTAGACTGTATAAATAAGATAGAAGAGGATCAAGCGGAGTGTACGCTGATTATTCCGAAATGGAAATCATCTGCGTTTTGGTCGCGCCTGGTCGATAATGAACATATTTTCAATTATTATGTAAAAGCCGTCAAAGTTTTGCCAACAAAAGGGTTGATTTGTACTGGTAAAGGGAGCAATGGTGTATTTGCTAGAACACCATTGCCGTTTCAAATATTAGCATTGAAAATGGTGTTTTAGGGATTTCACAAAAGGACAGTATATGTACATGTTTTCGTATCTTTTAAATAGGTATTGACCTGAAATCTACTATTGAGAATTTGCTGGTAGGCGAGGATATAGACGCACAAAAGCATGATCACACTATTGAACATATGGCAGGTTACTTATTACAGTCCAAAGCGGACTCTACGTGCCAGAAATACACGAATTATTTCAAGCATTTCGACGAATATTGTACTAGCAAGGCATTTCCCTCAAAGCCATCGTCTCCAGTCATAGTAGCAATGTATTTAACAAAAATGCTCGACCAGGGCAAGTCGTATTCTGTGATATCGGCAGCAGTGTATAGCATTCAGTGGATTCATTCTTTACATGGACTGGAAAATCCGACAAACCACAGTATGGTTAAGAACCTTCTTGAAGCTGCCAAACGTCTCCGTTCAGCGCCGGTTCAAAAGAAAGACGTCATTGATGTTACGATGTTACAGACTCTATGTAATATGTTTGAATCTACAAGCGATATTTGTACTTTAAGAGATCTGTCATTGATTTTATTAGGATTTTCAGGGTTTATGCGATTTAATGAGCTTAGTTCTTTACGCTGTTGTGATGTATCATTTCAGTCAGATCATTTGATGGTTACGATACGTAAGAGCAAAACTGATGTATACAGAGAAGGAAAAACAATTCCTATTGCAAAAGGGGTTTCAAACGCTTGTCCATATAGTATGTTGCAAAATTACATGAAATTTGCTAAGCTGTCAGTCAAGTCAGAAGATTATATATTTCGGCCTTGTTACAGATCTAAAGGCGTCTCAAGTCTTATTAAAAAGAATAAAACATTAAGTTACACTAGAGTCAGGGAATGTGTTTTGCAAAAATTAAAATTAGTAGCGCCTAATTTGAACTTAGGCACACATAGTTTAAGGGCTAGTGGAGCCACAGCCGCTGCAAATGCAGCCGGCGTGTCTGATAGGTGTCTTAAGAGACATGGTCGATGGAAGACCGACATTTCAAAAGACGGTTATATAGTTGATTCCCTTGAGAATAGATTATCAATCACAAAAAAGCTTAATCTATGATCTGTTTTCTTTTTAATGGAGTTCCGAATTTGAATTTTCACACTCAAGCTTTGTAGTTTCTATAAGGTCACACATTGCAAAACAGTGTTGATGTTATGTGCTAAATCCGTTGGGACTTTTTCATTCTCCGCGTTACGTAGTATAGCGGAGAATATTTGTCTAAACGGGTTGAGATGCAAAACCGGTTTGTCCAGTAGAGGCACTGGGTTATAATTAGTGCAGATAAAAATAGTCAGTTCTACGTTGACCACCGCACGGTTAGCATCGAATTTTTTGGGTTCAGATTCAAATTCGGAACATGGAAGCTTATTGTAGTCATTATGTTTTTGGCATGTCCGAGAGATTCCGTTGCTCGATATTTCTAGGTATGGTAGAGCCTCGGCTACGGAAACACGTTTCCTCCAATTCAAAAAATAAACGGGGGTTTTTCGTGGGCTGCTCCCATTCCAGCGAGAAATATTCAATTGAATCCATTTCTTCTTTCTGTTTTATTGCTATGTTCGAGTTTATTTATCAATTACTCCAAGTTCACTTTACCATGGATTTCATTGAGACATGCAGTTCACTTTTCTTATATTATTATATGTTATGGAATTTTGTATGTTTCATCATTCTGGCTTTTGTGCATCTGTGTTCCATGCTAACCAATTATAAGGTCACACATTGCAAAACAGTGTTGATGTTTTGTGCTAAATCCGTTGGGACCTTTCATATCGCCAGTAGTGAGCCAGCTAACATACAAAGAACATCAGCAATTACTTAGATGTAGAAAATTTCACAGTGCAAACGGACGAAATAAGGAGCTTACTTACACATTTTAGTTATGTAGACTATTAACTTGGTGGATGCTGCTAGATTCCGTAGGATGCGCAACTCAAGGACCTTTTGCTGACAGTGAAGATCAAGATCAGAGTGCACAGAACGTGTAGTCTGATCTTTGATCTACACTGTTCGATCAGTAGATATTTTTCCCCAAAAATACGTTTAAAAAGGCAAAATTTGAGTTTTTACTGTCTGCTCGAAAGAATCATTTCACTTGTATAGTAGGTTAAGGGTTTAAATCGGAATTGTCGACCATATAACAGTAGTATTGACTGAGGCTATCCACGTATTGATCGAAGGTGACATGCAGTAATTGTTTTATTATTAAGCCCAGGCCGAGTAAGAGATGACTGGAAATAGATAGGCTACTAACAGACAATCTTTTCTAAAAGAGTTTGTTTGAAGATAGCTGATTAAAATAGGAGTATTTTCTTGACGGTTCATCATACCGTTTATTGAAATTGTCAAGAAACGTTTGTAGCACCGCTCTAAAATCAATAACAAAGCTTACCACAGCTTATTAGAATTTATCATAAATCATGTGAACGCTTTTAAGCCATTCAGGCTACTACAAAAAAGTGGGATACAGAATAGTACAGAGAAGATACTTTATGCATCATCCCACATTGGACTACATATATATAACTACATATACATAATTGCATATTACCAATATTTCAAACCTGACAAATAAAAAATCCATTATTTGAGCACTAACCAGTTTGCAGTTTCATAAGCTTTTCGATAGGTAAAGCCTAAATTGTTCTCGTTTGGTACTAGAGTTAAGCCATGCTCTGTGAAAATGGGGGCTTAATGCATCTGCAAAAAGTATCGACTCAGGTCAGCCTGTGCAGTTTGCGCAAACTGACCTGAGTCGAAAGCGTTTGCTATTGGTCAATTTTCTGCATGTCAAAGAACCAGTGTGCTTCATGGTTCAGTCGGTTGTTGGACGCATATGGATTTTATGGATCCATAATTATGTGATGACTTGCATGGTGTAATGCATCACGGAAATACGTTAACCCTTTACCACACGATCCCGACTTTTAACGACCCTGAGAAAGAAGCCTTTTGAAAACATTGTGGGAAAAGGAGAAAATGCTGGTAACCAGCATTTTCTCCTTTTCCCACAATGTTTTCTTCCCCTCCCAAAATGAATTTTAACTTTAGAGACACATTTATTTTGTCTTCTGCAAATGCTTTCAATTTGGACTAGTCTAAAATTTTGTCGTTTGGTAAAGAGTTAAGCCCCCTTTTGACAGAGCCAGGCTAAATTCTATTTGATTAAGATGTTGACGTTTTTACTACTGTTGTTCACAACTTACTACACATATTTGATCGATTCTATAGAAAATACTGGTGAACCAACGGTTCCTATTGCTTGCAAGAGCCCGATGAATACCTCGAATTAACCGATATAGTCGTATTGCTGCATGTTTGAATAATTAAGGTTTCACAATACTTCTCATATAATCAGATATTCGTGACTCCTCTATCTAGTGAAAGTACCAGTTTTATTGTTCACTCAGAAAAAATAACGTTTGATTTATATTTTTAACTGCTGTTTTTTTTTTAAGCCCTGAAGCCGAAGAATTTAAAAGGATATCTTGGAAAAAGAAAATTGGCTGGTTAAAAAAAAATTTTCCCTCCCGATGTTTATTTTGTGTGTGTGTGTGTGTGTGTTTTTTTTTTTTTTAACAAATCAAAGATAAATCCCTTGGTATAAGCCTGCAAAAGCTTTGTTATGGAAGAACCTGAAACTGTATTGTTTGGTAAACATTTAACTCTGTACAAAACTTTTTACAAAACGTCAACCAGTTTGCTTGTTCAAATTCAAGGCTGTTATCCACGATAAATTAAGTGTGGCTCAAACAATGTCTCTGATAGGATGGAAAAAATGTGGGAAAAGAAGAAATTGCTAGTCACCAGCATTTTATAATTTTCCCACATTTTTTTCAAAAGGTTTTTCCTCCGGGGTCATTCATAGACAGGGAATTTTGGAAAAGGGTTGACCCTTAAGCTGCTAAATAAATGAAACGAAACTTTCGAGCCGACTGTATAAACCCAATATTTGTTATTTCATATGTAATTATGTTTTTGAGGGGATATCTCCTTATCGGACAGCGTAGATCCAAGATTAGACTGCACGTTCTGTGCAGTCTGATCTTCATCTACACTGTCCGCAAAAGGTCCCTGAGTTGCGCTTGGCAGCCTAAGGGTTAAATTATATGAATTTTCTTCACTTTTACAATGAAGTACGGTGACTAGACTTTATGTACAACTAACTATACTTTTCTAGTAATGAAAGCCGTTTACCACATTATAATGTTATTTTTATTGTTTGTACAATTCCCCAAGAGAAAAGGTCATTCTGAAACCATAACGTAAACAAAGCAGTAAAATATAGTATAATACTTGACAAGGGGTTGCATAGAAATGTCAACATCTAAACAGAATAGAAATATCACAGGAGTGAAATGGTAATGTATTATGAACCAAAATCGAACAATTGTACGTAAGTATGAGACGAGTAGTAGTAGAAGTAGTAGTAGTAATTGTAGCAAGTGTAGAAGTACCATCATTAAATGAGTACCTCGATGATTAAGGATGATGTAATAAGGAAATAATGTTTGCTAGCTTTGAGCAAGGCATTGCGGCGCCTCAGCCTAGTACTGGTAAAACCAGCAAAAAGGCCTGAGTAAACGAGCTTTAAGTCTTTACCAAACAACAATATTCTAGACCAGTCCAAATTGAAAGCATTTGCAGACGACAAAATAAATGTGGCTAAAAAACTGAAAATGGTTTTGGGAAGGGCAGAAAACATTGTGGGAAAAGGAGAAAATGCTGGTTACCATCATTTTCTCCTTTTCCCACAATGTTTTCAAAAGGCTTCTTTCTCAGGGTCGTTAAAAGTCGGGATTGTGTGGTAAAGGGTTAACCGTTCTGTGATTGACATACTGAAGAAATAATCTTTTTTTTATCGTGGTTTATCGTTCAATAAACCACGGTTGTGAATTATGAGGCATAATAAATAATCCACAAGGGCGATAGCCCAAGTGGTTTACTCATTGCGCTTCATAAGTCACAACCGTGGTTTATTGAACAATAAACCACGATAGAAAGAACATTATTTCGATTCTAACATGACAAACTCTTGATAAGAGGAAACCAAGTTCATACTTTATATACGAAAGCGGATGCGGATTAATTCTTACTTTATATAGAATGACGTAAGATTTTACAACGCTTCCGTTGCACTGTGATAATAGAGCCGAGCTCACGTGTCATGTTTGAATTGTAAAATATAGTTCTATGAACATTAAAACAAAATACTGTTTTCGTTCAGAAATGAAGTTAGTGTTTAGTTCTTCATTCTATCTATCTCTTTACTTGTATAATCTGTTATGTGAGCCATACTCTTTGAAGAGAGGGTTCGATGCATCTGCAAAAGGTATCGACACAGGTTAAAGCCCCAGTAAAGTCCAAAATTAGAGATTTTTTATGCTTGAAAAAAGCCACGAATCTGTTAGATTTACTCTTATTTTGTCACCAAGGGGATAGGGGCGCAGGATCACCTAGGTTGAAACTTTTTTATTTAGGTAATTTTTGTGCATGCCTAAAGGCCAGTTTTTCCATGTTTTAGTTGGCTGTTAGACAAAATGAATTTTATGGATCCACAATAATTTGATGGCCGGCTTGTTACAACACATCACGGAGATGCAGTGAACCCCCTTTTGCCAGAGCGTCCCTCATGTATTTTAAAACTACACAGTGATCTTATTAGTATTTAAACGAAATCTTGCGACTAATGCATATTTTCACATATATTTCCTGATTATGTTAAATGACTTTTTTTTTTTTTTTTCAAAGTTTACGTCAAATAAACGTTGCTATGTTCTGCTCTTCATCTGTATGTGTTGAGGGCTATAAAACACTTGTTCTGCTCTGGTAAATTTTTTCATACTTTTCAGAGGCGTTGTGTCAAGTGCAGAACGAAAATCATAATGATTTATGTGGTACTGAACTGGTCTAGAGCCAGTTCTATTTCATCCTTCGTGAGTAAACATTCTTCCGAGGATTTGACTGTTTTGTACTAAATGTTTTGTTGCATAGCAAACACGCATATAGATCGTTAAACTGATTTCTTGTTCGTAGGCACGAGATTCTTGACGGCCAATATCAGTCAAAAAATAAATAAGCCGTTCTCTGGAAAAAACGGTTTAATGCATCTTCTTGATGCACTGTACCAACGCAAGTCATCACATAATTGTGGATCCCTAAAATCTGTTTTGTCTAACAACCGACTGAATCATGAGGTAGAATGGTCCTTTGACATGCAAAATATTTAAAGATAGCAAAACGTTTCGGCCCATGCCAGCCAACGCGGACTACGCAGGCTGACATGGGTCGATACTTTTTTTTTTAACAGGTGTATTAAACCCCTTTTCACAGAGCATGACTCATTTACTTGGGTAAACCACTAGATAAAACAGTTACAAATTTTAGTCCCAATCAAAACGAAATTTCATACCGTTTTCGTCAGAATCTCTCTCTTTCTCTCCAATAAAAGCATTTTCTTATTCGACTGGTTGAGATCAGCATTACCAAAAAACACAAAGGAGTATTTCAGTTAACCCAACTCTTATAAATCTAAAGGAATCTTTTATATGGACAAATATATTGACTATCACTTGAAACAAAAATCCACTTCATTGATTCCGGAAAGCTGAATGATATCAGCTTATCGTGTTACATCATGTTAAAGAGAGATTGATGCTAGGCTCTAGCTTTTGATATGAAATAATTACAAGAAAAATATCTGCTTCCAAAAATATTTGGAAACGTCCAGATGTCATCCGTGTAAACACTGTTGACATCCCCGAGACGACAAGAGGACAAAAGAATAAAGCTGAGAAGAAAGAGGCCATTCAAATATTCATACTTTCCTGCTGTTACAACAACGGACGTTTTTAGTATACCATCAGTGTAGAAAACAAAGCATCGGACGGCATCGCTGGAACAAAAACCAACTAATCAGCAAGACTGTTTTTAAGCTCTTTACACCAAATGCCTATATGTGTGACTATTGTGAAAGTAAGGAAAAGAAATAAGATAAAAACTGTATCATTTTAAAGCAAAACCTACCTATCGGAATAATTTGTTGCGGAGAGTTCGGACCGGGATCAGCATGTATACAAGAACATGTCATTGTAGGCTGACGTTTGTCTGCTCCCTTAGGTAATCGGTGTGAAGACCTACACCGTTGCTCAGTAAAACGATACCATCAGGAATGAGGCTAAAAAAGATTGACCTCTATGGAAACAAGTATATGTACAGCCGAAATACAATCTAGTTATAAACTTTATCACCTCTGAGACCATTGTCTCAAGCAACCGTTCCTTTGTGCAACAATGATTTCAGTGTCTTCCACGGACACTTTCTCTGTTTTGCAAATGGCTTTGTACTATAAAATGGTATTTGTAAAATAAGCTATGATTAGAAGGGTTTAATTGTAAGATTGTTCATGATTCTGTTGAGGCAACTGCAACTACTTGTACATTGTTTCCCATTTCCGTTGAAAATGGAAGTTTGTTGTCCTTCAATAGACTTTTTGTTATGTGTCTACAATGAACTACTAGATGGTGATATTTATAACAACGACCTGTGTAATAAAGGTTTATCAACAAGCTTTCCTTTCTTTCCTTAGCTGAGAAATTATTAGTTTATGATATATGTGATGCGGCGGTAAAAAAGTAGGTCCATACAATAGCTAAAAATGTAGATGTCCAAACTGTGCCAGACTTTGCCACTAAATCAAATTTACCGAGGCTGAGACAAGAAACAGAATTCTTTTTTGAGAGAAATCGCTGTTGGCAGGCAGCAGTTTTTTACCCATAATTCTCTCGTTATTGTTTTCATCCGTGTAATCGGAAATCTTTTCAGTTAATCTAATTTGATTTCTCCTTTATCTTGAACAAATCTTATTGCTCTCTACTTTTCATATTAGCAGGGTGAAAGAGAAAGCACTTAAATCTAAGTATACAAAGTTCAATAATAGCCGTGTGATTTTTTAACCACGCTGTGTTCTTGGTCCGTATTCACCAACCATTCTTAAGAACATTCTTAGTCTTATTCTCCAGAATTTTCTAAATATGAAAGTCAAACAAATTTCTGTTCGGCGCAACTAAATGGTTTAGCCAATCAGAAGATGCGCTACTTTCTAAATCTAGAACAGGACCAAAAATGAAACTAAGAATGGTTGGTAAATACGGGCCCTGAAATCTCAAAATCTGGGTAATTTCAACGGCGAGAACGTTGTCATTGGAACATCTTCAAACCCCACTTTTCCCCATGTCTTTCATTCCAGAGATTTTTTTGCAGACAATGGTGGTCTACTTCAGACCTCAGAGAGCGTCTTAGATTTAAAGTGGTCGATATATTACGACAAACTAAAACTTGAAATAAAACCCCGTTGAAATCGGAATATTTTAGATCGTTTGAAGTCATTTTAACAATTTTACACGTCAGTGTTAACGGTGTCTTCCACCCACGGTATACATACAGTACTAAGGTCGTCTTTCTCTCTCTCTCAGCTTCATGAAGTAGGTGGACAGTGTAAAATTACATAGAAATTGCCACTTTAGCCATTCTAGCGCTGAATTTATTCAGATAGCGCAAACAGATACCAAATATTGCGATTTCTAGTCACCGCCTTCATTAACCCTTATCCTGCTGTATAAATTAAAAGAAACTTTCAAGCCAATTGTAAAAACCCGAATAATGCTGTTACAAACTTAATTTTTGGAGAAAAATATCTCCTTATCGGACAGTGTAGATCCAAGATCAGACTGCACGTTCTGTGCAGTCTGATCTTGATCTACACTGTCCGCAAAAGGTCAGTGGGTCGCGCTTAGCAGCCTAAAGGTTAATACACCTTACAAACTGAATAAAGACTTTCGAGATATTTTCTTTGTGTCATATCTTTAATAAGGTCTGAGTGTCATCAAGAACGCTAGACTGGCAAAACTCACTCTGAAATTTGTATTTCCCACTGTAGCTGTAAAACAAATATATTTTCAGCGCCAAATGTAACTTTGGCTGTTTCAACCTGATAATTGTTATCCAGTGCCCAAAATGTCGTGAGATGTTCTTAACAGAGCAGTGAGAGACTGAAAAATATATTCATTAATTCAACACTCTAAAGGTTGATTTGATTACCAGACCGTCTCGCCGTAACCATTTCGTGTCATTTTGGGTATTGTTCTAGACTTGGCGTTCTCCTTCGAAAAATGAGATCATAAAGGTGGGTAACACAATAATACAAGGTCAAGCTTTTATGTGTGTCACGGAGACAGGTTTAGTTTAACTGATTGCTAACGTAGCCTTGGATAGCTTTTCTGACGGCGTAGATTAAGATCAGACTGCACAAAACGTGCAGTCTGATCTTAATCTACGCCGTCAGTTATCCGATGCCAACCTTCAACCATAAAAATAGATTCAATTGTGACGAAAGGATGCTTAGATGACCTCCAAAAAAAACTCGTATCCGTTTAGTTGGCAGCGACAAAGTTAAAGTATTTAACCTTTTCAGTGCCATGGTCGAAAACAGAAGATTTTGCGGTTGGTATAGATCAAGACGATCCATACCGTCCGCTTGCTTAATCCAACTTATCAGATGAAAATCCTTCTGAGTTTTAGAGAATTGTATTTTCAACCTTGGAAACAAATCGAGTGTATATATTAGTCGCTGATGCTTAACTCTTTTCCAGGCAGCAGTTTTAGACTCGTCCATATTGAAACCGTTTGAAGACGACCAATCAAATTACGGTTGTGTAGACTTGTCTTTATAAAGGTACACAACATTTAGGTAACAGGAGAAAATGTTGGTTAATAGCATTTTGTCCTTGTATAAAATTTCAAAAGCCTTCATCCCCAGGGTCGTTACGACACCGGATTGTCTTGTAAATGGTTGTACAAAGCGACTGAATGGACATACCTTATCTCCATGTTAGTTTTAAACGAATTCCTTCATTATGAATGCATAGCTACGACAGTTCGTAGCACTAGCCATAGTACGTTGCATTTGGTATCGACGGCTGCAGCGCCCGAAATGCAATACCATTGTTCCTTCCTGTTTTGGTATAGGGTTAAGTCTTCTGCTGGACGAAAACTAGCGTAGAAATCACCTGCATGAGACAACATAGTGAAACCAGTCTTGTTCATAGAGCAAGGTTTAGAGATGAGGTATGGTACTACAACTTTCAGCTACAGTTGATTTTGCAATTCACGGATTATAGTTCTTAGTGGATCACTTGGAATTATATTTTACAGTTCTTTTACCGCTTGATATGAGTCATGCTCTGTGAAAAGGGGGTTTGATGCATCTGAGAAAAAAAAAAAAAAAAGTATCGATTCAGGTCAGCCTGCGCAGTCCGCGCAGACTGACCTGTGTCATTTTTTTTTTTTTTTTTCAATTTCCTGCATGTCCGTGGACAATTTTTCTCACAATTCACTTTATTGTTAGACAAAATAGATTTTATGGATCCACAATTATGTGATGACTTGCTTTGCCTGATTCATCACGATGATGCATTAAACCCCCTGTTGCCAGAGAACGACACACACACACACACACACACACACATATATATATATATATATACATACACATATATATACATATATATACACACACACACACACACATCATTTTGTGCAATGATCTCATATGACTCAGTGTCCATGTTATAGAATATGACTCGTACATTATAAAGCCATTAATTATGTCATTAATTAACAATAAGTCTAGCAAGACAAATGGGTATCATCCCTCCTTGACATATATGATAGGTTCATTATCTAATAATTAGGTATCATTTCTAAATTAGATTCTAATTAGACTCTAATTGGATTCTAATTTAAGACGGACTGCTGATCAGCTGAAACGTTCTCTGTCTGCCGATTGTATGGCTAGTTATTACGATTACAGAATTGGAGCAATATTTCAATGCATGGTGATCATGACACGATAAGTATAAGCCATCAAAAATGTCCTTACTAAACAATGATACTTCATGGCAAGACAAATGGCTTCTACTCATTAAATTATTGACATATATGCGAGTCTGTTATTGTGTATCAAGTCCATATTCGCTAATTGGGTATTCGATCAATACAGTCGCAATTAACTATGCTTTCAATGTGCCTGTAGCTCTTAGAGTGCCGGAGCCGAATTTAAAAGAGCAAAATGTATGAGCCACACTCCGGCAAAAGTGGGCTTAATGCATCTCTGTGATACGAAGCAAATCTTCACATAAATATGGATCCATAAAATCCATCTCATCTGATAATTGACTGGATAAGCAGGTAGAATGGTCCTTGGACATGCAGCAAAATTTAAAAAAAAAAAAGAAGCAAAATGTTTCGACCCCGACCAGCCTGCGTAGACTGAGATCAAAAAGCAACATTGCTGATGCTAATTTCAGTCTCGTATAGTCTCTGCCAGATACAATATACATATAAAAGATGCAAAACAGCTATAAAAGTCAGTGCTATTGAAGTTACATGCTACATGTTAACACTTTCTGAAGGTATCATGCAATATACTGTGGGCTAGTTGATTAAATTGAATAAACTGTAAAACTGTACTTTATTATACAAAGCAATATCAAAATGTATATACATTTTGTCCAAAACTGGATAAACCATGAGGTAGAATGGTCTTTTGACATGTACAATATTTACTAGTAGCATTAAGTTTCGACCAAGGTAGCCTATGCGGACTGCACAAGCTGACCTCAGTCTATACTTCTTGCAGATACATTTTCACAGAGCACGCCTCATTTATATACATAGTTTGAAAACTTTAACTTAAGTTTTAACTCTTTACCACACAACAAAAATAAAGCCTCTTCCAAATTGAAAGCATTCGTAGACGACAAATAAAATGTGTCTCAAATGATGAAACTTATGTGGAATAGGCCAGAAAACATTTTGGGAAAGGAGAAAATGCTGGTTACCAGCATTTTCTCCTTTTCCCATCATGTTTTCAAAACCCTTCTTCTTCAGGGTCGTAAAAACTCGGGATTGTGTGGTAAAGAGTCAAACTAGTACTATTTCAGCCAATCGGACAGGTACTGTAAATATGGAGTAAGTGCAAAAACATGGTTGTACGAGAGTTGACAGATCTGCGACCCATATATTCGAAATAGGTTTAAGACCTTGAATAATTTAGACAATAGTACAAGGAAAAAAGGTGCCTTTCTGTGAACTTTTGAACTCTTTTGAACATGTAAATAATTGACTTTGCATGCAAAGACTAAATTTAAAAAAATCTTCACCCCAGGGCACAATTATTAACCCTTATCCTGCTAGATAAGTGAAATGAAACTTTCAAGCAGAGTAAAAAAGAAACCGAAATTTGCTATTTCATAGGTATTTTGGAAGAACGATATCTCCTTATCGGACTGTGTAGATTAAAGATCAGACTGCACGTTCTGTGCCGTCTGATCTTGATCTACACTGTCCGCAAAACGTCTTTGAATCGCACTTAACAGCCCAAAGGTTAAGGTTTCTTAGAAAAATGGAAATGATAATGGAACCTGCTTGCTAGAAAACATTCCCTTGAAGAGAACAAAATTATAGATAAACAGTCTGAGATCTTGAGTTTCTCTCTTAAGCTCGGGCATTGATAAAAGCAAACTAAGCTTGTTTTGAGACTGGGTACATCCACACAGAACTTGCAGTCTCATCTTGGTCTATACTGTCTGACATTTTAGAGAATAACATTCGAAAACAAAGGCTTTGAAACTGCATTTATTCGATTTTTGTCTCCGAAGAAAAGCTTCTACCAATTTTATTCAACTGATTATTTTTTAGAAATGCCCTCCGAAATGGTGCTTAGTGGCTTAGTTATTTTAGAGGTCATTCTCTTCTAGAATCTAGAAGGAGTTCTGGGGCTTTAATTTAAAAAAAAAAAACTTATTTAATGGGTGTGTTTGGAATTGACAAAGATTAAGTCTATTCAGTATTGTAGTGGTAAAGGTTGTATTAACACTTAAGCTGCTGAATAAATGAAAACTCTACTCAATACTAAAAGCCCAAACATTGCGGTTTCAAAGTTGATTTCACCGGAAAGAAAATACCGTATCGGACAGTGTAGATCAACGATCAGACTGTACGTTCTGTGCAGTCTGATCTCGATCTACACTGTCCGCAAAAGGTCAGTGGCTCGCGATTAGCAGCTTAAGGGAAAAAAACGGCCTTTTTTGTCCACTTTACTGGAGAAAACGCAAAAAGTGTTTTATTGTTGTTGTTGTTGTTGTATTTAAAACTCCCAAACTCAGGTATAGAAATGCCAGTTAAATGAAAAGTCACAATTATTGCCGTATAAACGTCCACGCGGGCCTTACACGCTTTACCGTTCATGGAAACATTTACATAGTGAGATGTTCCCGCCCACTTACAATTTGGCCATGCTCTGGCAAAAGGGGGCTTAATGTATTTCCATGATACATTATACCAAGCAAGTCATCACAGTATTACGAATCCATAAAAAATCCATTTTGTCTAAAAACAGGCTGGATCCCGGGATAGAATGGTCCTTGGAAACGCAGAAAAATGACAAATAAAAACTTTCGACTTATATCAGCCTTCGCGGACTGCGTGGCTGACACGGATCGATACTTTTTGCAGATGCATTAAGCCCCCCTTTTCACAGAGCGTTGCTACGTTTCAATCTGAACAAATATTTCTAACCACTGAAACAAAAAAAAAATGACGTATATGCAGATAGCCAAACAAACTAATTAGCAAGAACCACACTATGTTATCATTCTTTTTGCTTAGTACAGTTGGGTTAAACACTGCTTCTCTTTAGATCTAAAACCTTGAACCCCACTCCTTCAATTTACTCAAATAGATATGAAAGCCGACTCACCTTAAGAATGATTGGTGTATGAAATTATTTATAGAATCAGAAAATGATTCAAAAGCACTCTTTTTTCCTCCGTTTTCCTGTTTTCTTTTTGCGAGATAGCAGTTCCATAAATATGAGCCAAGCTTTGTGAAAAAGGGGTTTAACACGTCTGCGAAAAGTATCGACCCAGGTCAGCCTGCGCAATCCGCGCAGGCTGACCTGAGTCGAAACTTTTCGCTATTGATCAATATCTGTATGTCCAGGGACCAGTCTATCTCATGATTAAGTCGGTTGTTAAAAATAATGGCTATTATAGATCCATAATTATATGATGAGTTGATTGGTGTAAGGCATCGCGGAGAGGCACTAGACCCCCTTTTGCCAGAGCATGGCTCATTTCTATTTTTCTTGATACTTAGGATAAGATATGCAGGTTTGTTCCTTGCGACAGTGATTTGTTGCCAGACTGCATCAATCACCCAACAATCCCCGTTAGATAGCCTTGTCAGTGCAACTTGTTACACATTTGATTTTGAAAGTGTCATTCCTCTTGGACTTAACGACAATCAACCAAACATTCACGGACTTGAACAGATTCGATCCAGAGCCATGAATATTTGAGCCACGCCCTGGCAAAAAGGGGTTTAATGCATCTCCGTGATGCATTATACCAATCAGGCCATCACATAACGTGGATCAATAAAAGCCACTTTTTTTAAATAACCGACTTAATCATGAGGTAAAGCATGGTTGGTGATTACGGACCCTGGTTTATCAGCCCTGCTTTTGGCTTTACCACCAATATCTTTTGTAGATCGCGAACATCAACATCAGACTGCACAGAACGTGCAGTCTAATCTTGGGTCGTCACCGTCCGCTTTTTTTTTTAACTAGATCTATGACAAAAATGTTTTTTGAGGTACATGTAGTGAACTATCTGAACTATTAATTTAAACCGACTGATTTAAAGTACAGCGATTCGTGTACGATGCACCTTCATACAACAGCTCTGCACTTTTAGAATTCATAAGAGGAGGGGAAAGAGAGTGCAATCACACTAACAATGCATGTATTCAAATGATTTATGATAAAAGAATCAGCCGCTCCCAAAGATGTCACCGACGTTTTTCAACGTCAAAAAGTACAACCCCGCCACAAATGAAGTTGCTTTATAGTCAAAGCTCGGAATCTTTAGCTGTAGCAAATCAGCTGTACTATCAATTTAGAACATTCTTAGTAATAAAACGAGGAATGTTATTGAGAATCGTTGGTATATTGGCAATTCAGCCATGCCATGGCAAAAGCGGGCTTTATGCATCTCCGTGATGCATTGTACCAAGCAAGACATCACATAGTAAAGATCCATAAAAACCCATTTTGTCTAACAACCAAATAAATCATGAGATAGACTGGTACTTGGACACTCAGAAAATTGACCGAAAGCGAAAAGTTTCGGCCCAGAAACCTGGTCGGAACATTTTGTCCCTCGTGCATACATAAGAGGATATTCCAATGGCAACTGAGGGTCGAAACATTTTGTAAACCCCCCCCCCCCCGGTCCATGCACGATGAGAATATTGTAGTAATCACAGAGGTTTGGAACATTTTGTCATCTATACATATTAATTGGTTTACATTAGTGGCACCTGCAAGTCGAAACACTTTTCCTTTCATCCGTTATGTTATAACGATATTTTAGTGACCACTGAGGCTCGAAACATTTTTACCCCTCATCCATTCGTAATAACGACATAAAAGTGGCCATTGAGGCTCGAACTCTCTTGCCTCTAAGTTATACGTAATATGGACATTTTATATATGGTCACTGCGGTTCGAAACATTTTTGTCCTTCATCCATGAGTAATGAGCATATTTAAGGGGCAACTGAGAATCGAAATAGTTTGTCCCACCTTATATGTGTAACTGGGATATCCGTAATGGTCATTGGATTTTTAATGTTGGTGTTCTTCTGACTTTAAGATGTACGTTTCATTTAATTAGTGTTCTGCGTGTTAAAGCCAAAACTTCTGATAATCTAGAACTAAGTGAGATATCCACTAAGTGTAGTCAATGCAGTCCGACATTGAGGGATGAATGTAAATAGTGACGTAGTGTTGTATCTAATACCCGAGAGGTTTAACTCTTTCCCGACTTTTAACGACCCTGAAGAAAAAAGCTTTTGAAAACATTGTGGGAAAAGGAGAAAATGCTGGTAACCAGCATTTTCTCCTTTTCCCACAATGGTTTCTAACTCTCTATAAACAATTTAAATGTTTTAGTCGGGTCAATTTTTTTCGTCTGCAAATGCTTTTAATTTGGATAAGTCTAAAATTTTGTCGTTTGGTAAAGAGTTAAAAGCGAAATCTAATTCCGGACTCATCTAGTTGGTATCAACGTCGCAAATTGATGCCTTTATTTTCCTAATTGGCTATCAGGAAAAAAAGACAAGCAAGCTGCAAGGAAACAGGAGTAGGACAAGACGGTGTATTTTTTTTTTAAATTGCAGCCTCTCCTCTGGAGAATATTTCTGTGTGATTAGAATATTATAGCTGTTAGAAATAACAGAACTGGGAGAAATTTCGGATATTGATCCGTATATTCCTTCATAAACTTGATTTAATGGCTGTTTAATATCTGTTTTTAATTTATTCAGGCAACCACATTTTCTACGGAGAAAACATTACGACACATTGAAATAAAACATAGCATGTGCAAATATACCAGAGTCTATTTGTTGACTGTCAAAAAAAACAGAATTTGTTTGGTTTAATAGTATGAAATGGATATTGGGTTTGCCGCCCTTAACCCTTGTCTTGCTAAATAGGTGATATGAAACTTTCAAGCTGGTAGTAAAAAACCCGAATATTGCAATTTCAAAGGCATTCTTTGGAGAAAATATCTCCCGATCAGACAGTGTAGATCCCAGATCAGACTGCATGTACTGTGCGGTCTTGATTTATACTGTCTGCAAAAGGTCAGTGAACCGCGTCTTTAGGGTTAAAAGATGGAGACTCTACAATCTCCGCAAAGGATACATATCGTTGATACCTGAATTGTTCAAATTCCTGATAATCTCAGAAATGTGGGACAGTACTCACCGTTACTTAATATTGCACTGTTTCTCTTATTAAATGAAAATCCAAAAGATTGGCGAGGAAGGAATGTTTCAGCCAATCTGTTGGCTAGTCTTGTAAATGAAAATTAATCCTTAACCTGCTATGTACGTTAACAAATGAAAATTTCAAACCAACAGTAAAAACCCAAATTTTGCTACTTCAAAGTTATGTTTCGCGCAAAAATATCTTCCTGTCGGACAGTGTAGATCCAAGATCAGACTGCACGTTCTGTGCAGTCTGATCTTGATCTACACTGTCCGCAAAATGTTCTTGTGTCGCGCTCAGCAGCCTAAGAATTAAAAGCATTGTTTTTTTTTTAAATAATAGATAAATTCAGTCAGAGATACATGTACCTGAACAGAGCATCCATCTTTATATAAATTCATCACAAACCTCGTGTGGAAGACTTATACAATAGACGCAGAAAAACAAAGGAACTTAATTAAACGAATGCATGTTAAAACAGCTGAAATTGATGTATGGCATGATATTTGCTCAGGAAACTTCTTCATGACATGCACCATTTAAACAAATAAAAAAAAGATCACTATGGGCTATTAGGCAAACTACACGAATTGATTATTAAAAGTTTAGCTACGAATAGGGAGCGGTCAGCGTGATGTCATGCAAAGGATAAAAGGGCAATTTTATAAACTTTACTTTTCGCCCTTCCTCTTCCTGCTGCCGACTACGTTTGAAAAATCGTGGCAAAAGAAGATGTTGCTGTGACAACCTTTCCTTTTAATGTCGTGTATGTTTAGCAGAAAGTCCAGAGTAGAAACAAGAAATATCTGTAGGCTTACAAAAAGATAGACGGCGTGAATCTGCCCGTCAAAAGGTCTGCACGCGCCCGCAGAATAAACATGACCTTATTTTTTACCAATCGCAAATTTCTATTTATTCATTTGAATATAATGCCAAAAAGTAGGTCAGAAGCCAGCGCATTCAGCTACGCCGAAAATCTTTGATGCTTCGGTATGCTATATCACTGGACCTGAGAGAGTCGAAGTAGTGGGTCAACTTTTAAATATCTGTCACTCACGAAAGCCTAAGTTGCTTCAACGGATAGTCTGGATCAAAATCACCTTTTTTTTCTGATCGATAAAGTCTCCAAACATGAATACATGTGCTGTATCTGAAAATATGACTCTTTTCTACCGACCCATTTAGTATTCAATTTTAGATCAGTGTTATTCGATCTTAATTTTCAGACTGAATCCACGTTACAGTCAAAAGGCCTGGTCGTCTTTATAAGAGCATGCTTATTGTACATCTATCGCAAACTTACAAATGAGTCATGCTCTTTGAAAAGATGGCTTAATGTATCTGCTAAAAGTATCGACCCAGGTCAGCCTGCGCAGTCTGCGCAGCCTGACCATGGCCGAAACTTTTTACTATAGGTCAAATCTATGCATGTCCAAGGACCAGTTTACCTCATGATTCAGTTGGTTGTTAGACAAAATGGATTTTGTGGATTCATGATGATGTGATGACTTGCTTGGTATCATGGATCACCGAGACGCATTTAACTCCCTTTTACCAGAGCATGGCTCAAATCATTTAGTTCTACAATCACGACAAGTAACAGTCAGATATCCTTGGCAGCAATGAAGTTGATTCAGATGGCCTTAATAATAATTTAGGAAAGCCAATGAACACATTCTGTTGTTTTGCTCGTGTGAAAAATGATTCAATTAAACCAATGAATACGAAAAGGTACTGTAATAAAAGCACCTGAGAGGGCACCCTTGTTTCGATGACATTTCAATTTTACTCCAAAACTAGACCCGAATGACAAGGCAATAAACGGGAATTTACAAATACATTTCAATAACCTTCTTTCATGGGACGGAAAATTGGCAATAGAATTTAATCAATCGCTCTTTTAAGCCTCAACCTGGCAGTACTTATTTCATTATAAAGAACTATGATATTTTTAACCTTATTACTGTTTGAAACAGACTGGCGACTGCAATACATCTATGTACTTTGATCAAATTTTATACATTAGAAATATATAGTTCAAACATTGTGGCAAAGCAGAAAAATTTCAAAACCTATAAATACGAACATTTTAACTACTGGAAAATTCAGTCTACAGGGACTAGAACTCGCATACAATCTATATGACTGGAACTATTGCAATCTTGCGGGCCAGTAAACGACGTTTTTTGACCTCATATAGTAAATTAAGCCGACGGGGGTACTGTAATTGAGCCATGTTCTGGCAAAAGGGGGCTTAATGCATCGCCGTGCAAATCATTACATAATTTTGGAACCATTATATCCATTTTCGCTAACAGATGACTGAGTCCTGAGGTACACTGGTCCTTTGACAGGCAGAAAATTGACCAAAAGCAAAACGCTTCGGCCAAGGTCAGCCTGCGCTGACTGTGCAGGCTGACCTCGGTCGATACTTTTTTTGCAGATGCATTAAGCCTCTTTTTCACAGAGCACGGCTTATATATTACTGGAACTTGCAGGGCAGTATGCCAAGTTTTTGACGTCAATAAGTATCCAATTACATTGAAAAATACAGAACGAGTCACTTTAGCTCTTTATTAAACGATCCCGTGTTTTCACGACCCTGGAGAAGAAAACTTTTGAAAACATTGTGGAAAAAGGAGAAAAGCTGGAAACCAGCATTTCACACAATATGCTCTATCCTTTAATTGAAGAATACAATCATTTAAGCCACAATTACTTTGTCGTCTGCTAATTAATGCTCTCGATTTGGACAAGTCTCAATTTGGTAAAGGGTTAAGTGACGCCATAAAATGGCGACGGTCGCTTGAGGAGCGGTCCCTCAACCTGTTGTTGAATACTATATTGGACATGTAACAACATCGTGACAGACTAAAATATATCCCACAGAACTGATACAAGATCAAACAGTCTGATATAAATCTATACCGTTCTCAATAGCAATTAGAATCAGATCGCTACATATAAACCCTTGGTGAACAGAATTAACCTTACTGCCGATTTCAGTTCATAAACTAGACCCCAAAAATTGGAATTTCAAGGTTGCTCTTTTTATGGGTGTTTCAGCAAAGTGAACGGTTTAGATCAGAAATCGGCCCGCCCGGGTGGCTCAGTGGCTAGCGTGTTTGACTCGTGACCCGGTTAAGGCACACTTTCTTTCCGGCGATTTTTCGCCTCTCACCTCTGATGCATTTAAGAAAAGCAGTCAGTGGCTTTGGAAAAAAAGTTGTGTCAGTACTTGTGTGAGAAAGTCAGGAAACATGGGTGCGTCACTGACTGCCATGACATGACCGAAACTGTTGAAATGGCGTTAAACTCCAATACAAACAAACAATCAAAAATCAGAAATTAGACTGCACATTTTGTGCAGTTTGATTTCTGCTCTAAAATGGCCACAACTACAACTCTATTCCAAAGGGCGCTTAAGAGTGCAAGTTAAAAAAGCAAAGTTGGTATCTATTTAAAAAGGGTAGGGTAAAGGGGCAGGGCTAGCGGAGTGAGGCGCCAAGAGCTATAATTTCGAAAGCTGCCTCAACAACTTGCTCGCCACTCCTCCCTCCCCATGTTGGCTTTATTTTTTGTATGGATTTGTGTAAATACACGTCCTAGATATGTATCTAGACTAATCGCCTGACAGTTACCCTTTCAGTACCATAAGCGAAAACATGGGCTATTGCAGAAGGCATAGATCCAAGATCAGACCGCACAGAACGTGCAGTCTGATCTTGGATCTATATTGTCTGTCCGGCTAGTCAAGCCGATAATATATCTTTCGAAGACTCCCTGGGTTGTGTTTTCAACCATCGAAAGAAGACAAATTTACGCATTTGGTGCTGAAAGATCAACCCTTAACTTGTTCAACAACTTAAATGAAGCTTTCAAGCCGATAGAAAAATACTGAATTTGGCTATTTCAGAGTTGTTTCAGAGAAAAAATATCTCCTTATTGGAAAGTGTAGATCCAAGATCAGACTGCACATTCTGTGCAGTCTGATCTTTATCTACACTCTCCGCAAAATCTCCTTGAGTAGCACGTAGCAGCCTAAGGGTTAATACAATGATGTGCACATTCATAACCCTTTACCAAAAGATTTCAAGTTATAAAGACCCGGAAAAGAAAGGACATTTTGGAAAAATGCGAAAATGTTGGTTTTTTTTTTTCCTTTTCCCACAATGATTCTGCACTTTCCAGAGCAAATATCATCATTTGAGACATAGTGAATTTGTCGTCTGCAAATGCTTTCGATTTGGACAAGTCTAGAACTTTGTCGTTTGGTAAAGAGTTAACGATATTATCGATATGAATTGGCATGTCAAACATGTTTTATAAAATTGATACATAAACTTGCGCTAGATCGTGTCGTTATTGGGAGACATTTTTCTGAACGAAATACCCATCAGATATAATTTTCCTGTTAATTTGTTTGTTTTAAAAATAACTGTAAAAGATCGTGGTGATAGCTGAATGTAAAGCCAAAGACAGACAACATCTCGCCTTGCGGCAAACTTTGAAAACTACCCGTAATTGCTACATTTATCATAATTTAATTACAGGTATTCATTTTCTCAAATGCATTCAGTTCATCATGAGCCAAACTTGGCAAAAGGGACTTAATGCATTTCCGTTACGAATTATACCAAACAAGTCATCATATTATTATGAATCAATAAAATCCATTTTGTCTAACAACCTGCTGAATCACGAGGTAGAATGGTCCTTAGACACGCAGAAAATTTACCAAAGGCAAAAAGTGGCGACTTAGGTCAACCTGTGCGAACTGCAGGTGCAATACTCTACAGATGATCTAGTAGGCAAGTTAAAAGAAAAAGCATGAGGAAAGCAAAAGAGGCGTGGATTGAAGAACAATGCCAAGACATTGAGGAAAACCTGCAGAAAAACAACAACAGAAGAGCCTACCAACTTGTGAAACAAGTGACATGCTCAAAACAAGGGAGATCTATTACTGACTAAGATAAAGAAGAACAAGATCTTCTAAAGAGAACGACTGAGCACTGCTCCTAATTGTATACACACATAACAAAGGGGTCCGTATTTACCGACCATTCTTAAAAACATTCTTTGTCTTATTCTCCAAAATTTTCAAAATTTGAATGTAACATAACCTCTGATTGGCTAAACCATTCAGTTTAGCCTATCAGAAATTGTGTTGCTTTCAAATATTGAAAATCTGGAGAATAAGACCGAGAACGTTCTCAAGAATGATTGGTGAATACGGACCCTGGAATTCCAAGGTGCTGTATGTCCCTCCACCGACCAACAACGACAACTAACCTATCCTGAAGCTGCAGTAGAGTCTCTGAAGAAATGCGTGTCGGCAGGAGCGGGCGGACAACATTTCATCGGAGATGGTCCAAACAGGAGGAGAGGCCATGTTAGATACGTTACACGTCATCTGCAATAAGATCTGGCGGACAGGAGGGTTATCAACACCTTGAACTCAGTCCCTGATCATCACTATCCCGAAAAAGGTAATCTACAACTGTACCAAAACTACCCTGCCATCAACCTGATCAGTCATCAAAATAAGGTTATGCTAAGAAATATCCTGACTAGACTGAAGCCTTAGGCCGAGGAGATCATCAAAGAAGAACAGACCTGTTCAAGAGCACAAATGAGCAAATTTTCAACCTTAGAATACTCTGTGAGAGGTACCTGCAACACTAACAAAGTCTTTATCACGTTCTCGTAGACTTCAAGAAGACGTTCCACAGATTTTTGGCATGCAGCCGTCTGTACAGCCATGAGGCCGTATAACATCAACGCCAACCTAATCAAAACCATAGAATGCCTCTACGACCAGGCGACTAGCACTGTATACCATGACAACAACATAGGAGCGATTTCGAACCACAACTGGAGTACGCCAAGGATGTCTGCTTTCCCGCACTCTTTCAACATCTTCTTACAGAGAATAATGGCTGATGCGCTTGAAGACCATGAAGAAACGGTCAGCATCGAAGGAAGGACAATTACAAACTTATGCCGATGACATTGACGACCAAGCTGGACAAGAAAAAGAGCTGGTCGACTTGGTTAATCACCTTGAAAAGCCCTCCACGGCATATGGCATGCAGATCAGTGCATAGAAGACCCTGTTGATGACAAAAAACACCAATGGCATCAGCACTTTTATTACCATAGACAACTAAAAACTTGAGACCGTCCGTAGCTTTAAATATCTGGAAGCTGTAGTATCAGATGAAGGATCAAAATCTGAAATACTCTCCAGGATAGCCCAAAGCATAGCTGCAGTTACCAAACTAAAATATATTTGGAAAGACAAAAACATCGCCATCAGTTCCAAGATCAGACTAACGCGTTCCCCGGCCATGTCCATAGTTTCGTATGCGTGTGAAACGTGGACCATAATTGCAGACATTGGGGGAAGGATGTATACAGGCACAGGAGATGAGATGTTTCCGCAAACTCCTTGAAATCTCATATAGAGATCACATAACCAATGATGTAGTAAAACCAGAACTGGACACGTCATCAGGCCTTATGAAGACCTCTTGACTTCAGTAAAAAGACGCAAGTTGTATGGGCAAATCACACGATCATTTGGACTGGTCAAGACTATCTTGCAGGGAACGGTACAAGGAATGAGACGAAGAGGCAGACAAAGGAAACGATGGGAAGACAATATCAAAGAATGGCCTTGATTTGAACAACATACTGCGGAAAGCTGGGAACGGCGAGGAGTGGAGGAGGCTGATTGTAAAATCTACACTGGTGCCCCAGCGGTCAGCCACACTACAGAATATGTAAAGAAGAAGGTGAAGGATACGGTCAAGTAGAACACACGGCTCTATTTTCAATCTTTCCTTTTTACTACATTCCTTACAATATCCCTGTGGATAAGTGTGTGCCATTTCTTGCTTCTTTCTTTTTCTTCAAATTAACTCGAACGCTGCCAACTAAATGAAGCCGACTTTTCTCGAGGTCTATAAGTATTTTTTTTTTTTTTGTTCGTTTCAATTGAACCTGCTTTTGTTAACGGTATAACATCAGATAGAGAACGATGTAGATCCGAGATCATAGTGCACAAAACTTGCAGTCTGATCTTGTTCTAAGCTGTGTGCAAAAGCTATCCAAGGCGGCATTGAAAGTGAACGAGTTAAAGGTTGTTCACGGTATTTCTAAGCTGCTCTCCACTAAGAAAAGCCCCAATTTGCGACTTTCCTCACATAAACCTATTATTTCTTAACCCTTTTAGCACCTAAGTAAAATAGATATGCGTCGTGCTAAGTAAAAAGGGGGGCGAACTGCATCTGCAAAATGTACCAACCCATGGGTCGATACTTTCAGCGGTTTAGAAATTTTATGCATATCCAAGGATCATAGGATCATTCTACCTTCAGATTCAGTCAGTTGTCAGACATTGTGGATTTTATGGATCCCTAATTATGTGATGACTTGCTCGTTATGATGCATCAAAGAGATGCATTTAACTCCATATTGCCGGAGGACGACTCCGATGATTTTTTTTCGTCGGGGGGAAAAAACCTTTGATCTATTCTTCAAGGTTTATTTCAAGATGATTTTCTTTGACTCAGATTAATCCTTAGGCTGCTAAGAGCGACTCACTGACCTTTAGCGGACAGCGTAGATCAAGATCAGACTGCACAGAACGTGCAGTCTGATCTTGGATCCACACTGGTCGATAAGGATATATCTTTCCCCCCCCCCCGGCCCCCGAAAAAAATAAATACTTTTGAAATAGGAATATTTGGGGTTTTTACCATCGGCTTGAAAGTTTCATTTCTTTTATTAAGCAGGATAAGGGTTATGTTACAAAATTTCTGAGGGTGTTGACGTAAGGTCAAACTGCACCTTTCATACAGAATGACGAAAATTTACACTGTCCCCGAAAAGAAGCGTAATCCTTTACAAGAGGATTTTGTGCATTATGACCCCGAGGGAAACGTTTTTTTGAAAACATAATAAGAAATGGAAAGATTGCTTGTAAACGGCATTTTCTCACTTTCCCAGAAGGTATCTTAACTATTCAAAGGCAAATCAGACCGTTTATGTCGCATTTAATTTGTCGCCTGCTAAAACATTCATTTAACTCTTTTCCACACAATGCCGCCTTTTTACGACCCTGTGGGAAAAAAAAAAAAACTTTCTGAAAACATTGTGGGAAAAGGAGAAAATGCTGGTAACCAGCATTTTCTCCTTTTCCCACAATGTTTTCTACCCTATGAAAGAAAAAATTGCACCATTTGAGCCATAATGAAATTGTCGTCTGCAAATACTTTCAATTTGGACAAGGCTAAAATTTTGTCGTCTGGTAAAGGGTTAAGGACAAGCCAAGAGATGTTCGTCTGGTAAAGACTCAAAAATGGTCATAGCGCCGCAAGGATAAAATCTAATTCCTAATAGAATGCCCAAGATTCTATAATCCTAACTAGAAAAGGTCACAATTTGCCAGTCCGTAATAGAAAGAGCACACATTTTTTTCTGCGGTAATGCCCAAATGATGAGAACTGAATTAAACCTTGACGATGAGCATAGAATTAGATTTGAGCCACGCTCTGGCAAAATGGGATTTAATGCATCTCCGTGATCAATGATGCCAAGCATGTCATCACATAATTATGGATCCATAAAATCCACTGTGCCTAAAAACCGTTTGAATCATATGAGGTAGAATTGTCCTTTGACATGGAGGAATTGACCGATAGCAAAAAGTTTCGGCCCAGGTCAGCTTGCGTGGACTGCGCAGGCTGACCGGGGTCGATACATTTTGCAGATGCAGTAAGCCCCCTATTCACAGAGCGTGGCTCATTTACCTGGTTCGAATTTTTCTTTTTTTTTTTATTGATCATTTCTCTGCATGTCGCCAAGCCCCCGTAGCTCAGTCGGTAGCGTACAGGACTTGAGAACAGGAGGTCGCAGGTTCGATCCCCGGCTTGGCCAATTTCTTTCCGAGGATTGATGATAGTCATCGCGACAGGATTCAGTCCTCTCTCACCGCTGACCATTGTTTCTACGATGGTTGTGTGGGAAAGCAGCCAGTGGCTTGGAAAGAATATTGTGCGGAGTACTGGTAAATGAAACTCCAGGAAAGCATGGATGGGAGCACTGGCCGCAACTGAAATAATGTTGAAAACGGCGTTAAACACCATACAATCAATCAATTTTCTGCATGTCAAAGGACCAGTCTACCTCATGATAACAAAATTATTTCTTTGGACCGTATGGATATATAACAATACGATGACTTGCTTGGTACAATGCATCACAGAAATGCATCAAACCCCCTTTTGGCAGAGCATGACTCATTTAGAAATCCAATAAATCTGGAAGACTCTCTAAGGTGCTCTTGTTAACAGAAAAGATCAAGATTGGAATTTACACTGTCCGATATTTCGCAAAATATGATCTGGCTCAAAGAAATTTTAAATTGAACAAGAAAAACCTATGTTTGCCTGTAATCATAATTTCTCTTATTAGTCGGGAGTCTTTCGTCGCAAAAAAAAAAAATGTCATTTTATCTTCGTTTTGATCAGGCTGAAGGGATACCATATCGCTGCAAATGAAATAACTTTGTTATCTTAGACTGAAATCAGGGAAAAGACAGTGTAGATCCTGTAGAATAGATTGCAAGCTCTGCATGGTCAGCCTGATCTTGATTTAAGCCGTCTGCAAACGCCTGTTAGGATATGAAAGACTTAAACCAGGTCAATACAAATTTTATACGAGTACCCGGTCATATTAACCTTTACACTGCTAAATACTACTAGGACGAAAAAGAAACGCCGGGTAACCTATTAAGATAGTTTTAAAGGATATAATGTAATATTACATTATTAATGTCATCGTTAAAAGGGGGTTATTTTTCACTTAAACAGCATAGAAAATCGATTGAAACTTCACCAACTCGTTCCATACAGATGAAATTTTATACAAAAAATGAATATAATAATGTAATATTACATTATATCCTTTAAAACTATCTTAACAGGTTACCCGGCGTTTCTTTTTCGTCCTAGTATATATGAAACAAAAATTTCCACTGATTAGTAAAAACCCAAATATTGCTTTTTCAAAGTTGATTACACCGGAAAAAAAATACCGTATCGGACAGTGTAGATCAAGGATCACGTTCTGTGCAGTCTGATCTTGACCTACACTATCCGAAAAAGGCCAGTGAGTCGAGCTTAGCAGCTTAACTCTTTACCACACAATCCCGACTTTTAACGACGCTGAGGAAGAAGGTTTTTGAAAACATTGTGGGAAAAGGAGAAAATGCTGGTAACCAGCATTTTCTCCTTTTCCCACAATGTTTTCTACCCTTCCTAAAACAAATTTCAATTTTCAGCCACATTTATTATGTCGTCTGCAAATGTTTTCAATTTGGACCAGTTTAAAATTTTATCGTTTGGTAATGAGTTAAAGGTTAAAATCAATTATTGAAAAGAATCTCGTGACGCGGTCTGGAAAATCTTATCGAAGCTACAATTCTCCCCCCTACCAAAAAATTAATTAAGCATCAAACGAACGTAAAGTACTTGTAGAGTTTTGGGTGATTTATTCTACGATCAATTCCTCTCTCAAATATCTTGTAATGCTGTTTACTGCGGTACAGACGAAAACAAACCCAACCCAACATAGAAACCATGTAACCCTTACACCGCCGAAAAAGACCCAAGAGACATTCTCAGTCTAGAAATAACACAAAAAAAAAACCCATCACATGCAGTTTATTTGTACATATTCAGAGCCGACTAAATAGAAATGAGCCGTGTTCCAGCAAAAGGGAGCTTAATGCATCTCCGTGATGCATTATACCCTGCAAGTCATTACTTCATCCTGAATCCACAAAATCCATTGTGTCTAATAACCGACTGGTCCTTGGACATGCAGAAAACTGACAAATAGCAAAAAGTTTCGGCCCAGGTCAGCCTGCACGGACTGCGCAGGCTGACCTGGGTCGATACTTTTTGCAGATTCACTAAGCCCCCTTTTCACAAAGCATGGCTCAAATTAATAACAAAGTGAAAATTGTTTTCCGAGAGCAAGAGTTGGTATATAAATAAAATGTTGAAAATGCTTGTCTAAATAATTGTAAATTCAATAATGCTTGTGTACTGAATGTCGCAGCAAAGCTGACAATGTAGATTAAAGATCAGACTGAAGGTTTTGTGCAGTCTGATCTTGATCTACACAGGCAGCAAAGGCAACTGTAGGTTTGAGACGCGGGAAATATATAGAGTCAGACTTTCCTGATGTTTCGAGTTACAAACATACACGATAATGAGTTCCATGCTGAAACAGGCAAAGTGTCGTTTCAAAAATACTGCCAGTAAAACCTCCAGCTGTAATTTTCCTACAGTGTTCCCAGAAACCATTATAGGATTATCACCAAGATTTAAGGTTCAATGCATCAATTTTGTGTAAAAACATTGTGACAAATGGCAGAAAATGAGATTCAGTAGTGGTAATATGCAAATTACAGGAGCGTAAGAAGGTGTTTTTTGTTTGATGGTTAAACTACTCAATAATTGTGACAGAAATTTCCAACAGCTAGAAAAAAGTACAAATACTGCGATTACGAATTTGATATCGCCAAAAATTTATCATCGTATCAGACAGTATAGATTACAGATCAGTTTGCACAGAAAGTACAGTCTGATCTTGATCGATAATGTTCGAAAAAGAGCGCATTGAGCGGCTTTTAGCAGCTCTTTCTTGCTTAACATGAAAGTAGGCCAATCTTTCATTATTTCTCGGAATCAGTAACTCCATTAAAGAAACCTACACAAGGTTGGTTTTATCTCTAATTTAATTACTTGTAATACTGTATTTTGTCTACAAATTCTGACTTTTAGTATCGAGTTACGCTGATAAACTAATGAAATTGCACAACAGACCAATAAGAAGTCTACATGGTTTTTGCTGTATAAAACCTTAATTTATGTTGATTGTCCTTTCGAGCTTCTTAACAAAATTTCGTTATCAGAATATCAGTCCTTTCCTAAACAAAAAGAGAAGGACTCTTCAAGGTTAAAAATATCTGTTATATTCGAAAGTTGTAAAACGAAACTGAAGAAATCATTGAAGAAGCTCCTGGAAAACATCGTGTGAAAAGGAGAAAATGCTGGTTACCAGCATTTTCTCCTTTTCACACAATGTTTTAAAAAGGCTGCACAGGGTCGTTTAAACACGGAATTGTTTGATAAAAGATTAAATAGAATATTTTCATTGGTTCCGTTAAAACGTTTTCCGAAAGTTTTGACCAATAATTTAATCTTATTTCTATTGATTGTCCTCGGAGCTTTTGATA
This sequence comes from Tridacna gigas, assembly GCA_945859785.2. Lineage (NCBI taxonomy): Eukaryota > Metazoa > Mollusca > Bivalvia > Cardiida > Cardiidae > Tridacna > Tridacna gigas. Next base: position 30,555,601 of record OX244037.2, read on the forward strand.
ATAAAAACTTGTTCTCAAGAATATTAATCCTTTTAGGACTCTTCAATATTATAAGCGTCTGTAGAATTACATGTTTGAAAGTAGTAAAAAGGAATTGAAGAAGTCATTGGAGAAACTTCTAGAAAACATTGTGTGAAAAGGAGAAATGCTGGTTACCAGCATTTTCTCCTTTTCACACAATGTTTTAAAAAGGCTTCTTTCTCAGGGTCGTTTAAACACGGGATTGTTTGATAAAAGATTAAATAGAACATTTTCATTGGTTCCGTTGAAACATCTTCCGGGAGTTTTGAACTATAATTTGACACGTTACAAATTTTACACCTTGTCAGATGAAAAAAAAAAACCATAAGAATGTAAACTGTCGTTATGAAATTGACTGATTGCAGAATTCCCATCGAGTGAGGTTTGTATATGGATACTGGTGCTGCTAGAAGCTACGAAAATCTTCCGAACCGTATAGCCAGAAAAAAAAAGTGTGTTGATCCCGCTCGACTGACGCTGGTTATCAAAGACATCATTACGTATGCTATGTAAGAATCAAGATCATTCTGCATATAACTTGCTAAAGTTACCTTGAGTTACTTTAACCATGATTTGCTCTTGATGGGTAAAAGGGTAACAAAAGATGCTTGCTCGGACGGAGAAGAATATGATCAGACTGCTGCACAGGACGACTTTCGGTATTGACGACATTCGGATTTTTTTTTTCTTTACGTGGGTAAGACATACTAAAATATACCTGGCGCAAAGACTTCTAAAGGTTTACTTCTTCGTGGGGTTATGGCGCTTGGAATGTCCGGTTTATATCTTTGGAAGGCAAAGAACAATATCTATGACTGAAGAAGGAAAAAAAAAATGTAATATTGTTTTCGGTACAGTTCTTGGTAATAAGACCCGCTTTACCCTTAAGCTGATAAGTGCGACTCTCTGACCTTTTGTGGGACAGTGTAGATCAAGATCAGACTGTACAGAACGTGTAGTCTGATCTTGGATCTACAATGTCCGATAAGGAGATATTGTTCTCCAAAGAAGTAAGTTTGAAATATCCCTATTCAAGTTTCTACTATCGTTTTTAAAGTTCTACTTAAGCTATCTGGCAGGATAGGGGTTAGTCCTGATAGGATTGAAGAAAAAAATAAGATAGAGATAAATCAAGTGGCTCTTCAGCGATCAGCGATAGTGGAGCATCTTATATCTTCTTTAGTGCTCTTAGGGCCGTTGCTGAAACCATGTGTATCTGCGGACGGCATAGATCAAGACCAGACTGCACAGAACATGCAGCGAGATCCTAGATCTATGTCGTCCGCTGGTTAAGTCAAGCCTATACGATCTAAATTTTTCTGAGTTTCAGTGGATTGTATTTTCAGCCGTAGAAAGATGTGACTTGGTCTACTTGGAGCTAAAAGGGTCAAAGGTCAGGCAGGAACATTCATGTTAACCCCTAACCTGCTAAATAACTCAAGTGAAATGAAATTTTCAAGCCGATCATAGATTCCTGAATTTGGCTATTTCAAAGCTATTTATATTATTTTTTTTTTGGGGGGGGGGGGGGGCGGGGAGGATATCTCCTTCTCGGACAGTGTAGGTCAAAGATCAGACTGCACGCTCTGTGCAGTCTGATCTTGATCTACATTGTCCGCAAAAGGGGATTGAGTCAGGCTTAGCAGTCCAAGGATGAAATCAAGGATAAGAACTTGAAGGAAATTCCTGATAATGAAGTCGCATCACGACAGTCAGAAAGCTGCATTACGAAAATAAGACAGTCGCAATTTATAACAAAGATTGTCCATCGAGATTGAACCAAGAAGCGGCACGTACAGTTTATAAAACTATTTGTCGCATTTGAGCCGCTCTCTGGCAAAAGGGAGCTTAATGCATCTCCGCTATGTATTATTCCAAGTGAGTCATCACATAATTATGGTAGGTATATTTTATTGACTTATACAAGTACATGTATCTCGTCATATACAATAGCAATGATAAACATGAACAACCGATAATAAACCAAGGGCAATAACTGCTACATGTATATATTATAAACATGAAGAATTTACTCTGTTTGTGAAGCCGTCAATTTCGTACAATCTTTTTTTTTTAAATGTGATATTTCCGTCTCAATGTTTTCAAATCACCTTTTATAGATATTTTTTCCTTTGTCTTTTTCGTATAATTTTGAACCAACTGTAGAGAGTGAATGTGAATATTATTATAATCTCCTAAACTGCTAAAAAGAAGAAGAGTGAGAAAATAAATGAGTTTTCATCCTATATAAAAAAAAAACAAATATGGATCCAAAAAAAGTAATTTGTCTAACAACCGGTTGAATCATGAGGTAGATTGGTCCTTGGGCATGCTGAAAATTTACCAAAGCAAATATTTTCGACACAGGAACGATACAGTTTGCAGATGCATTAAACCCCCTTTTCACAGAGCATGACACAATTGTATTTTAGCAATTTTTAATATGGCGTGGGTATCTTTTAAGAAAATGAAGATATGTGAGTATGTTAGACACCATTCTAGATCAGAAAGAACGTCATTTAGAGTATATCCTTTCAGCCTAAACTAAACAATCCCTCTTTCTAACGGCACTGGGGAAAAGGGACTTTTGAAAACATTGTGAGAAAAGGGAAAATGTTTTTTTCGAAATGTTTTTTATTCTATCAAAGACAGGTGTCACATTTTGAGCAATATTTCATATGTCTTCTGAAATTGTTTCAATTTGGACCAATCTAAAATTTTTTCGTGTGGTAAAGAGTTTATTCCAAAAAAAAAAAACATAAAAAAACCCTTAATACGGTGTGTCTTTGTCTGGAATGATCTATGTGAATTTCTTTTTTACAAGCAACAGTATATGTATGTATTATACGCCGTTGTTGAAAGTAATAGATTAAATGGGTATATAACAAGGCATTCGATACGCTCTAGCGCCCCTGATTTCTCTCGTTCTTATGTGATACTCAACTCCAAACAGTTTCAAAACAGAACAGAACAATTCTGTTCTGTTCTGTTCTGTTCAGAACATACATGTATATCACAAGTAATAGATAAGGGGAAGCTTTCTTTGAGAGAGGAAAAAAAAAAATTGTTTAAAAAGGAGAGAATACTGGTCACTGCTGCGTCTGGTATTCGATCTTTCAGCACGGTATTGCAACACCCCTTTATAGGCGCTGCTTGGCTCCGGGTGGTGATCAGGTTCGATAATCAAGAGAGTTATACCGTATCGTTGCTGTGTACTTACTTCCCTTGGGTTACAGTCGTCAAGACCGAGCATTTTATCACACGGTAACTACTTAACAGACAATTCTTTAATTTTAACCCTTAAAACGCCTTTCGCAACTGTTGTTGCCTTTGCGTTCAGTGTAGATCAAGATCAGGCTGCACAAAACGTGCAGCCTGATCTTTGATCTACACTGTCCGCTTTGCTGAAATAATGTAGATAAAAGCAACCATGAAATTGCAATTATTTGAGTTGTATTTCTAGGTTGAACATGTCTGACAGGTTTATTCGGCGTTCTAAGGGTTAAATCTCCCACGGTGCAAAGGGCAAATCTTAGGGTGCAAAGGGCAAATCTCACTGTTCAAACGGCAAATAAAATTGAGCCATGCTCTGGAAAAAGGGGACTTAGTGCATCGCCGTGATGCATTGTACCAAGCAAGCCATTACTTCATTATGAATCCATAAAATTCATTTTGTATAACAACCGATTGAATTATGAAGTAGACCTGTCCTTTGACGAGCAGAAAATTAACAAGAAGCAAATAGTTTCATTTAAGGTCAGCCTGCGCGGAGTGTGCAGACTGACGTGGGTCGATCCTTTTTTGCAGATGCATTAAAATATCTCTTCACAGAACATAGTACTAAGCTTTTTCGGGCTATGTATGTGAAGATCGGACAGCATGAGACGATAATATTTGAAGTTCTAATGATAAGTTACAGTCCTCTGATTTTAAATCCTAAAAGTTTGGTCTAAATAAACACGAATATTTGCTTGCTAGCAGACCACCCCTTTGCATTATGAGGTTTGTTCGAACGGAATTAAATTTGCAATGGTATTCTTCCTTGTTGATAGAGCTTTCAACTACTTCTCCAGAAATGCGTTAAAAATTTACCGAATATGGATGATAACTGTGTGGTATAGGATCTAGAATTTGCACACAGTTATCTCTCTTGTGTACTATTAAAATTAATGTTGCTACGGCAGAGATTTAGTAATGATGATGATTCCTGTCACAGCAACCCGTCCACATTTCAATCAGATAAACTATGCTAAACACAAGATGCCCTTGTAATAGGAACAGTTTCGAGTTTGAGCCCCAGCTCAGCCAAATTTATGTCCAAAGTCATACAGACAACCAATGTGGCAAGAATTTTTCCTCTCTCTCTCTCTCTCTCAATAGGATTTCATACTTTGGAACTCTTCCCGTCGGATAACAGCCAGTGGCTGGTAAAGAGTGTTCCGAGATAAAACAGCGGGTTCAATAATATCCTTTACCATTTATAATCATTGTCAGTTTATCATTTTACATCAGTGTAATTTTACCATTTTCAGTGAATTTGTACCACCACTTATTTATGAAATTAGCAAAAGTCGAATAATTATACCAAACATGTCATTTTAGAAGAAATAAATTCATTTGACGTTTTTTGCCACTTAAAATGGCGACGTCAACTATGTTTTGTCACTAAAATGGTTGTTGAATCGATTGGGGCAGCTTCTCCAAATGTCGCTAGATAAAGGGAAAACGGCATCCAGGACATGACACATTGATCAACGTTTTCAAAACATGTTGGGACATCGTTATCAAATAAAATGGAGGTCATGTTTGGCACATGCTATTATAGTCTCATAGACCGAAATGATATTCCCAGTATGAGTAAAACATCAAGTGATTATATGAAAATCAAATCAGCCATGTTCTGTGAAAAGGGGGCTTAATGCATCTCCGTGATGCATTATACCGTTGCAATTCACCACGTGATGGTGGATCCATTTAATCAACTTTTGTCCAACAGCCGACTGGATCATGAGACATACTTGTCCTGGGACATGCAGAAAGTTTACCAAAAACAAAACGTTTCGACACCGGTCAGCCTGCTAACTAAATATATCTATACCATGTTGTCAATTATAACCTCGAGACAGGAAAATCACATAAGTATTTACGTGTTTCAGACGGTTGGAAATTCAAAGGTACACCCTATACAAAAATAAATATTTGGGTTTTTTTTTTGGCAAAGTTGAAACTTTTTGGTGAAAGGTAATTCTATCTAAAACGCCTTACCATGCACACACATTAAAACATTTTCCAGCAAATTAATTTGAGCCATGCTCTGTGAAAGGGAGCTTAATGCATTTGCAAAAAAGTATCGACCCAGGTCAGCCTGCGCAGATTGCGCAGGCTGACCTGAACCGAAACATTTTTGCTTTTGGTCAATTTTCTGCATGTCAAAGGACCAGTGTACCTCATGATTAAGTAGATTGTTATACAAAATGGATTTTCGTGATGTATAATACTGTGATGACTTGCAGGTATCATGCATCACGGAGATGCATTAAGACCCCTCTTGCAAAAACATGGCACATTTGTTTTCGCACTGCACGTCAATATTGCAATAATATTGGTTTCTTCTTAATTGGTTTACCGTTTGTTTTATGAGACATTTGACAGTTTATTTTGTTAAAAGAACAAAATCAATGTTTGCGTTGCACAAACAATGGCTGCTTTGTGTTTTAATCAATGTTGCTTTAGAAAACAATCAAGGTTCAACCGGTCAGAGCTATTAGAAAATCAATTTTTACAAAATAATATGGTTCTAGCTGATGAAAAATAATAAGACATTTTCATCCCATTTTCTGTAATCCTTTGCGCGCAAAAGACTGAAACAGGGAGTCTCGTGGATGACAAAGATCAAGAAGAAACTGCACATTGCCTGTAGTTTGATCTTGGGTCTATACCGTCCGCTTGTTTAGTCAAGCATCTAAGTTTTAAAAAAAAAGTTCCTGAGTTTCAACTGCTTGATTTTGACTGTCAAAAGAGCCCAACTTGATATAATTGAAATTGAGAGAGTTAAAGAGTTATCGATTCGAATTTTGTATTTATCGCCGACCAAGCAACAAGAGCCATGAGCTGCAGTAAATAGCATCTTTCCCTTTCACCAGGACTAGCGCTTATAAAGCTGTTTTAGTCCGCAGATCTGCAGGAAAATACCTATTTCTCGTTTTTTTATCCATATATAACAAAGATGTTTTCAACGGCGTGAGCTGCCAATTCCTTTCATGTGCTGCCTATTTAATTTCAAGAAATAATGAGATAAACTAGCGATTACTTAGTACAGATTAACCCATTACCACACCATCGAGACTTTCACCGAACTTGAAGTAGAAAGTTTTTGGACTTTTTTGAGAGCAAATGAAATAACAAGTCAGGATTTAAAAAGACAAAAACTGGTTCAGTAAGACTGAGACTACAGAGTCACGTGCGAGGCCAACTTAAATGGACTATCGAAACACCATGGTGATGGAAAGTAATTACTGTATTTAGTCTCGATCATATTTCATGTAATATGTTACAAAATTGCCTTCGATGTAGGAGCAGCATTTATTTAGTTTATTTCATGTGATATTTTATTACTCTATAATTATCATCTGAAATACAATACAGTAAACAAAAAAGTGCACGAGAAAGGAAGGCACTCTAACTAAAATAAAGGGAAATGATATCGATCATGCACAGTCTCTGAATTGCTACAGAGCTACCTGTCGTGTTGACCATGACAAGTAACACTACAACACGTATCCTGCGTTGCTGCAGAGCTATAATGTTGTACTGACCTTACGAGGAATAATACAGCACGTACCATGCCTTGCTGCAGAGCTACCTGTCGTGTTGACCATGACGAGTACAACTACAACACGTATTCTGCGTTGCTGTAGAGCTATATGTTGTATTGATCCTAACGAGGAACAAAACAACACGTACCATGCCTTGCTGCAGAGCTACCTGTCGTGTTGACCATGACAAGTAACACTACAACACGTATTCTGCGTTGCTGTAGAGCTATAATGTTGTACTGACCGTACGAGGAACAATACAGCACGTACCATGCCTTGCTGCAGAGCTACCTGTCGTGTTGACCATGACAAGTAACACTACAACACGTATCCTGCGTTGCTGTAGAGCTATATGTTTTATTGACCTAACGATACATTACAACACGTGTCATGCCTTGCTGCAGAGCTACCTGTTGTATTGACCATGACGAGTAACATTACAACATGTATCCTACATTGCTGCAGAGCTACCTGTTGTATTAACCATATCGAGGAACAATACAACACGTATCATGCCTTGCTGCAGAGCTACCTGTTGTATTGACCAGGACGTGTAGCATTTCAACACTTATCATGCCTTGCTGAAGAGCTATCTGTTGTATTGACCAAAACGAGGAACAATACAACATGTATCATACCTTGGTACAGAGCAACCTGTTGTATTGATCTTTACGAGTAACATTACAACACTTATAATGCCTTGCTGAAGAAAGCCCTGTTGTATTGTAATATGATAACAGGTGTCCTGCTTTGCTGCAGAGCTATCTGCTGTATTGACCATCGCGAGAAATATTACAACACGTGTCAATGCATTCCTCTTCTATATTCGGAATTTATTTTGTCAAAATTGACGTCTGCTATACTGACCAGGACAAGTAACATTACAACACGTATCCTATCTTTTAACCATAAAGAGTATCATTACAATACAAGTCCTGCCTTGCTGCAGAGCTACCTGCTGTATTGACCAAGACGAGTAACATTACAACACTTATCATGCCTTGATACAGAGCTGCCTGTTGCATTGACCATAACGAGTAACGAGTAACATACAACACGTGATCTGCCTTGCTGCAGAGGTGTCTGTTGTATTGACCAGGACGAGTAACATTACAGAACTTATCATGCCTTGCTGCAGAGCTACCTGCTATATTGACCAGGACGAGTAACATTACAAAACTTATCATGCCTTGCTGCAGAGCTACCTGCTGTATTGACCATGACGAGTAACGAGTAACATTACAACACGTATCCTGCCTTGCTGCAAAGTACCTGTTGTATCGACCAGGACGAGTAACATTACAACACTTACCATACTTTGCTGAAGAGCTACCCGTTGTAGTAAACCTGACGAGTAACATTACAACACGTGTCCTGCCTTAATGCAGAGCTATCTGTTTTATTGACCAGGACGAGTAACATTAAAACACGTGTGCTGCCTTGCTGCAAAGCTACCTGTAATATTGATCTTAACGAGTAACATTACAACACGTATCCTGCCTTGCTGCAGAGCTACCTGTTATATTGAGCTTGATGAGTAACATTACAACATGTGTCCTGCCTTGCTGCGGAGCTACCTGTTATATTGACCTTAACATTACAACACTTATCATACCTTGCTGCAGAGCTGTCTGTTGTATTGACCAGGACGAGTAACATTACAAAAAGTATCATGCCTTGTGCAGAGCTGTCGGTTGCGTTGATAATAACGAGTAACATTATAACACGTATCATACCTTGCTGCAAAGCAAGTTGTGTTGACCACGGCGTGTAACATTACAACACGTATCCTGCCTTGCTGCAGAGCTATCGGTTGTATTGACCAGGACGAGTAACATTACAACACATATCATGCCTTGCTGCAGAGCTACCTGTTATGTAGACCATAATGAGTGACATTACAACACGTGTCCTGCCTTGTAGCCTTTGTTCCAATCCGATCAATTTTTCCTCTTTTATATTCGGGCTTTACTTTGTCAAAAATGACGTCATCTTTGACAGAGTAAAGTCCGAATAAAAAAAAAAGAGGAAAAAATGATCGGACTGGAACCCAGGCTACAAGCCTTGCCGCAGAGCTATCGGTTGTATTGATCAGGACGAGTAACATTATTATACGTATCACGCCTTGCTACATAGCTATCGGTTGTATTGACCATGGCAAGTTATATTACAACATGTATCATGTCTTGCTGTAGACCTACTTTTTGTGTTGTTTTGACCATGATGTGTAACACTTCTCCTTCATCTCTATAGAGCTAATCTTTTGTAGCGAAACGTGGCCATTCGTGTCCTTGATTAAGAGCAATTTTGTCGCCACCGCTTCTCCATATGGGCGACTTCCCCTGAAGGATGTAAGTTATGCTGTGTGGGTTAGGACGAAATCCAACCTAAGTATTGCCTGGTTCTTTAACGTGCTGTGTATATGGCACTGCCATACGACACCTGGGTTTAACGTCTCATCCAAAAGCCTGTTAGTAACGTACAGCCAAGCCCCGGCAGCTCAGTCCGTAGCGTGCAGGAATTGAGAACAGTGGATCGCTGGTTCGATTCTCGGCTTTGCCAATGTATTTCCGACGATTGATGATAGTCAGTGCAACAGAATTTATTCCTGTCTCACCGCTGATCCTTGTTTCGAGGATGATTATGTGGGAAGGCAGCCAGTGGCTAGGAATGAGTATTGTGGGTAGTTCTGTTAAAAGAAATTCCAGGAAAGCATTTATATGTGCACTGGCCGCCGCAATATAACTGAAATAACGTTGAAAACGGCGTTAAACACGATACAATCAATCAGTAACATACAGTGTTTGCTATATAGCTAGCTTTTATGGTGACGTGGTTTCAACATTAAACCTGTGGCATTTCAAGGTTCATCATGTTTCGTTAACTATGGCTGATAACAACTCTTTACGGAAACACTTATAATAATTACCTACTAATGTATTTTTTCAAGAAAAATGAAACCATTTCAACAAAGGTTCGGTGATTCACGTGACACTTCGGTCAGGTGGTTCTTCAGATCAAGAGATAGACTTGATGTGTCCACTTCGATGGTTGGAAACGTTTTTAAAGAGCCCTAAATTCAGAGGTGCATCAATCTGTCCTTAGCGACCAACACTCGAACGTTTATTCTAATGTCCACTCACTTTGAATGGACATGAGAGTTAATGGCCACAAAGGTTAATTTTATATACGCCTACATTGTTTTCTGTCTGAATTAGACTTGATGGTCTCTTCAACTTTTACCACACAGCAAAACTTTAGACTTGCCCAAACTTCAAGCATTTACTTAAAACAAATGTAATGATGCTCAAATGATTGGAATAAATACCAAAGTATTAGCCACGTTTAACTTCTGGTAACTGCCTTGAATTTAGAAGTCTTGTCTACATTTTTTTCTGTGGTAAAGAGTTAGATAAGAATGATTTTTTTTTTCTTTGCAATAATGCAGCAGAATTTATGTTCCTCATTTGAGCAGTCAGATTTTTTAGAATTTTTACCCGGACATTTGTCTGTTCCAGCAAATACTCAGTCAGAAAATCGATACATCGAATCAGTGGTTGTTCGAGTAATTGAAAGTGTACTACAGTATCGCAGAAAACTGAACGAAGCGGGTGTTTTGATGATAATGGTTTGCGGGGCTCTCACCTGAAAGCTGCTCAATATTGATTTCCAATGGGAATTAGAAATAAAGCGCTCGGAGAAAAAAAAATATATATACCTTTTAACGTCTTCCTTCAGGTATCAGGACCACAAATTGAATGAAACAAACTGTGTGTTTCGCACCAGGAAGGAATTTTGTGGGCGTGATACCTACATTGTACATTATCCAATCAGAAGTTCTAGTAAACGTTACCTCGAAGATACATAGATACTGATGGATCATGCATACTGATAACCGAAACGTATCGATTGCGTCTATTATTTATGAGTCTGAAACCTCTGTAGTACAGGTAAATCGCTGGCGATTGTCATACTAGGAGTTATGTTTGCAACACGTGACGTTGGACTTAATTACAGAAATTCGTTGTCATAAATAATTAAGGAATTGACTGGTTTCTTTCCTGTAATGTATACGACTTAAAACAGAGTTACTAACATTTGTTGTAGTGTATTAATTGAAAGCCAAGATAAAATTATTACGGTGCTTCTAAATGTTTGGCTAGCAAATTTTCTCATTCATCGCAATAGGCGACTTAAAAAAACTTTGCCAAAGACGTAATTCAAGATCAGACCGCACAGGACTTGCAGTCCTATCTTACTTCTAAACTTTCCGATATGGTGAGATCTTTCCGGTGAAAAAGAGGTTTGGAATAGCTGTATTTTGGTTTGTGCAATTGACTGAAATTCTTCACTTTACTTCGTTTGACAGATTAACTCTTTACCAAACGACAAAATTTTGGACTATTCCAAATTCAAAGCGTTTTCAAACGTTTTCAATCTTAAATGTGGGCTTAAATAATTTTTTTCATAGGGTAGAAAACAGAGTGGGGCAAGGTTTGCCAGCATTTTCTCTTTAACCACTATATTTTCAAAAGCTTTCTTTGTTAGGGCCGTTTAAACTCGGGAATGCGTGGTTGAAAGTTAAGGGTTAACCTCGTTTGAAGTAAGAGTACTGTTTCGCTAAATCCGATTACATCGAAAATAAATAAAGAAATAAATAAATAATTTTTTGTCTTTTGGTGTTGATTCGAATTATCGAGTTTTTACTTACCAACTCGTACTTTACTGTAGAAAAGGCAGCCAGAAGCTTAGACAAGTTTTTGTTTGTAACAACAGTCATTTCAGTGCCTTCGGTAACAAATTTACTGCGTAGGGCCACAGATTTATCCACGTGAAGTATAGTTAATCAACAAGTATTTAGGATGATTATATATAACATCATTGAGACAATAAATTTTAACCGCTTGTAATATTTGCAATTTCTCCTTTTAGAACATTAGTTTCGAAAAACTGCTTTGCTTAATATTGCTGAAGGACGAAACAGACCGTCTGTTAATGCTTTTTTCTTAACTCTGTCAGCACCACAGGCGTAAACAGGGGCTGTTGCGGACGTCATGGATCAAGATCAGACTAATCTTGGATTTATAACGTCCCCTTGATTCTGCCTTTCATTGGATTCCACGTCCAATCCTCGAAAGAAGTCAAGAGTCTTTATATGGCGCTGAAAGAGTTAAAGAAAGACCAGCTGGAAATAGAGGACAATTGTTTTAGATGTTTGATTAATTCTTTACCAAACGAAAAAACTTTAGACTTGTCCAAATTCAAAGCATTTGCAGACGACAAAATAAATGTGATTAAACAATTTGAAATTCGAGTTGGAAGGGGTAGGAAACATGGTGGGAAAAGGAGAAAATGCTGGTTTTTCTCCTTTTTCCACAATGTGTTCAAAAGCTCTTTTTCTAAGGATCGTTGAGTGTATCGTGAAGGTTTATAATCTAACTCTTTACCCAACAATTCCTAGTTTTAACGACCCGAAAGAAAGGGGCTTTTGTAAACAAGGTGAGAAAAGAAGAAAATGATGGTAGCCAGCATTTTATCCTTTTCCCCCGGTGCTTTCACTTGTTTCAAAACAAATGTCATTGTTGAATTAAATTAATGCAAAACTATTAGAGAGGAAGAAATGGATCGAAACAAAGCGAGCTGTGATAGAGGAATCGATTATGGCGTAATGACTTTCAGTAATACTCAAGGAGAGAATTTGGCTGAAACGGGATTCAAACTGACAAGGCACGGATTACAAGCCACGCAGGTAACTTGAGAGATAGCGAGGCTCTGCAAAACTATCTGTGACCGTTTTTAAATATAGATTGTCTGCGGAAAGTCCTGCAGAGTGGAATCAATAACCAATTCTCTCTCCGATGATGTTCATGAAAAAAAACAACACTTGAAATAATTACGTCATCGATATTACCTTCATCAAGCAATCCTTTGTTTTTTCGCACGTGATGAAAAGCTTTTTTTTACCCTTAAGCTGATAAGCGCGACTCAGTGACCTTTTGCGAACAGTGTAGATCAAGATCAGACTGCACAGAACGTGAAGTTTGCTCTTGGATCTACACTGTCCGATAAGATGTTACCCCCCCCCCCCCTCGTTTGAAGCAGCAAAAGTTGGGTCTTTACTATCGGGGCTTGAAAGTTTCTTTTTACTTATTTAGCAGTATAAAGAATAAGAGCAATTTTCACTTTAACAATGCTTTCAAAGAGTGGTCGTCTGGAACACAGAAAGACGTCTGTATAAGGAAATTATTGTGTCAAGTCTTTAACAGACGACAAAATTGTGGATTGTTCTATATTGAAAGCATTTGCAGACGACTAAATGAATGTGGCTCAAATGATTTAATGTGTTTTGAAAGTGAAAATTGTCGGAAAAGGAGAAAATGCTGGTTTGATATTTTGGTAAAAGGTTAAACTTGGTGACCTTTGGTAGAAGGTTAAAACCGGTGATTGTTTGGTAAAAGGTTAAAACTGGTGATTGTTTAGTAAAAGGTTAAAATACGATAAAAGAGTCTGCAGGAGGTATAGTACTTGGCACCGTTTATTGGAATTGTATTCATGGTACTATTACGAAAGTAACACAATTCCTGCAAAACAAAGCAATGACGATACAACCCTTTTACCTCAACGCACATCTACACAAATTTAGTTGCTTGTGGTGGGCATCGTAAACCAATATCCCACTGTACAGAACAAACACTCGGACAATGAGTCTCCACTGCTAGTTGAGAGATAGTCTGTTTAACAAATAAGCTGCTGAATAAATGAAACGCAAATTTCTACTCAATACTAAAAGCCCAAACATTGCGGTTTCAAAGTTGATTTCACCGGAAAGAAAATACCGTATCGGACAGTGTAGATCAAAGATCAGACTGCACGTTTTGTGCAGTCTGATCTTGATCTACACTGTCCGCAAACGGTCAATGAGTCGCGAGTAGCAGCTTAAGGGTTAAAACAGCCTTTCTAAGCGCAGTACTTGTGTGTTTTGTTCTGTTGGCTGAAAATGTACACTGTATTTATTTAGCGCTTCAAAGGGTGAACTAATCATATCAATAATACGTAGGCTGAGTAGGCAACTCGATGTACAAAAACAGTGAGTTACCGACAAGCATTTCAAAATTGGATGTATGAGTCGGTTTGCTTGGAATTGTGCTTGACTTTCGATAAAGCTAGCTTTATTTTTCATTCCAGTATCAAAGTGATTTATTTTTTAATAGTTTCAATGACATTTTGGTACAATTATTTCTATTATGGATGGAGTGGTTCCTGATAAACTTGATTGTTTCTTTCATAATTACAGTGACATTTAAGTATAATTAATTCTTATCTTGTGTGTTATTCCTGAGAGGACATTCACGTAATTCAGATAACAGGGTTATTTAAGAAAATGGAGAAGAGGGAGAAATGAAAATTTCAAAGGCTTTCGTATAGCTTGGTGTGTTTCAGGCCTGTTTTTCTTATTAATATTCCTCATTTTTGCCATTCTATTTCAGTTACAGTGATAGATAATAGGGATTTTGATGGACTCTAGTAAAAACAAAAAAAAAGTAAAATGAATAAAGAAAAACAAACAAACATGTTTACAGTTATTTCTGAAGTAAATATGTGTTCCAGAGAGTAGTGTTAATTTTTTTGCCAGAGATTTCCAAAAGTGATAAAGATTTCAGCTACGTTTATATTGGCCGTCAGCAACATGTTGACACAACTATGACAATGGGATGCTCTGCTTCTGTGCCTAAATTACATATGACGAGAGAACTCGGTTTTGCCAAGAAAAATCAGCAAGTCGGTAAAGTTATATATGGCGACAAACGCTCTCCTGTCTGGAGGTCAAATACTCCCTGTAAACGTCCGGGAGGAGGTGGCAGTGTAAGTACTAATCGTACTTCGATTCTCTGTCTCTCTCTGTCTCTCTCTCTCTGCTCTGTTTCTGACTTTATTCCATTGGGTAAGCAGCCAGCTTCATGGAATGAAGCCTGAGCATAGAGTCACAAAGGAGTTACAATTACAGGAAAGGAAAACGTCCTTTTTAAATATTAATGTTAAGGAAGCAGTTGAAGTCAGTAACTAAGCAAAGCCTGACCACTAGAGCACCAACTGTATAAGCAAAAAGAACATTTTAAATCTCTAAAACAGAAACAACTAAATTAATGAGCAGCGCTCTGGAAAATAGGGGATTAATGCATCTCGGAGATGCGTTATATCAGGCAAGTCATCACTTAATTAGGGATCTATAAAATCCATTTTGTCCAACAACCAAGTGATTCGTGAGAAAGAATTGTCCTTAGACATGCATAAGATTTACGACAAGCTAATATTTTGGCCCATGTTGGGAATGAGCAGACTGACATGAATCGATACTTTTTGCAGATGCATAAAAGCCCTTTTCACAGAGCATGGCTCAATTACAGTTTCAACGCCGCCTTCGGCCCAGAATATCTCAGTATAGCGGCCCGTGTAGATCAAAGATCCGACTGCAGTCTGATCGTCCAATACACGGCGATTTTCTGTATGAAATAGATGGAGTCGTGAATGCGATGTGTGGTAATGTGCTCAGTTCATAACAGAAATAAATGGATAATAGTAGACGACCAGTTAGTTAGGGATTGATAACTTTATTTACCTTGGCTTACAAATTATCATGTATTTGATTAGTTTTTCAACAACGAGAACTTTTCAGGAATGGCATTTCTGTTTCATTCTTTATCCTTAATCCTTTACCACTCAAAGAAGTGTAAGACTTTTCCAGATTACAAGAATTTGCAGACCACAAATCAAGTAATGGTATTTGTCTTCGATAGTGTAGAAAACATTGTGGGAGAAAATGCTGTTTACCCGCATTTATTTTCTCCTTTTCCCATAATGATTTTAAAAGGCTTCTTCCTCAAGTTGGTTAATACTATTGGGCGTGCGGTACATGGTTAAAGCGCTGAATTAAAAAAATAAACTTTTTCAATTAAAAAAAAAACAGTCAAAGGATTGCTTTTTTTGGATGTTTGCCAGAATATGTAAGAAAGTGGCGGACGTTGTAGGTCCAAGATCAGGCTGCACAATTTCTGTCGTCTGATCTTGACCTACAAAATTTTCAAAAGCAGTTAAAGCCAGATCTTTAACTCTGCGAAGTAATAATTCCGAGCTTGAACAAACTCAAGGTAGAGGGCTTTTGAAAACATTGCTGGGAGGAGAAAAACTGCTGGTATCAACATATTTTTTCTCCTTTTCCCATCATGTTTTCACCCCCTTCAAAAACAAAGCCCTTTGTTTGAGTAATGTCTTTTGTCGTTTGCAGTTGCTTTGAATTAGGATTAGTCTAAAATTTTGTCGTTTAGTAGGGATTTAAACTCATCTATGTATTTACTGAGGTAAACTGGCTGCAATCAACTTTGGAAACGTTCTTGTGAAAAAGGGGGCAAACCAACGCGTATCAACTCTTTACCAAACTACTAATTCTAAGATTTATCGAAATTAAAAGCATTTGCAGACGACATATTGAATGTTACTCGAAACATGGAATTTGTATTTTAAAGGATAGAAAAGACTGTAGGAAAAGAAGAAGAAACTGATTATCAGCGTTTTATTCTTTTCTTACAACGTTTTCAAAAGCCTTTTCCTCAGGGTCGTTAAAAGTCGGGATCGTCTGGTGAAATTCTTTCTCTAGTGAAGGTTCAAAGGTCTTATACATGAACACATTTGAAAACATGCAAAGCAAGAACAAAAAAAAAACGATTGTGACGAGATTGTGACCCACAATGTTTTTAAAAGTAGTCAGCTGCTACTCTAAAAGGTCGGCTTCGACATATCAAATGCAATCGAATTGTCAACAATAGGAGTCAGACCTTTTTTCCACAGGAAATCTTTAAGACTTAGATAATTTAACCCTTTTTCCTGACAACCCCATACTTTAGCGAGCTTCAGGAAAAAAGGGGGCTTTTAACGGCCTTAAGAAAAAATGCATTTAAAAGCATTGTGGGAAAAGGAGACAATGCTAGTAACCAGCATTTTCTCCTTTACCTACAATATTTTCTTTAACCGTTTCAGTTGCAAAACATTGTCATTTGAGCCACATTTGATTTGTCGTCTGCAAATACATGTACTTTCATTATCGAAAAGGCTTTTTTTTTTTTGGTCGTCTGTTAAAGACTTAGCTTTCACTGCTTTTCAAATAATCATTTAGTAGGTTGATTTTGCAACAAAGTAAATCTTTGGGGATAGCATCTAAATTAAATTCTCGATCTTTTATAACTCAAAATAAATCAGTTCACCCGACTTTCGACATCTATATTTACAAGCCCTTTGCAAAAGCAGACAATTATTATGTCACAGTTTAGTATCATGCAGCGCACGATGTAGACTCCAGCTTGCATATTTTATGCGTTTGTTTTGAATCTAGTCTAGAACCTGATCTTGTTTGTTTGTATGGTGTTAAACGCATCATTTCAGTTATATCTCGGCGGCCAGGGCATCTTTCCATGCTTTCTTGGAGTTCTTTTTTAACCAGTACTTCGCACAATATTCTTTCCAAGCCACTGGCTACTTTCCCACATAAACATCATCGAAACAATGATCAGCGGTGAGCGAGGAATAAGACTTGTCGCAATTACTGTCATCAATCCTTGGAAAGAAATTGGCCGAGCTGGGGATTCGAACGAGCATCCCTCTAGTCTAAAGTCCTGTGCCCTAGAGACCTTACCACCGGGCCCGCCTAACTTGCTGTTGTACAAAATCAACTTTACTATCAATTTCACGAGTACTGTTTGTCAGACGGCCATAATTTGGACTTGCCCGTAGCTAAAGCATTTGCAGACAGAAAAATAAATTTGGTTAAAATGACGGGAATTGCCTTTGGAAGAATAGACGGTATTTAGGGAAAAGGAGAAATTGCTGGTTACCAGCTTTTTCCCACAAATATTTAAAAGCCTTCTTCCTTACAGTTCATTTTAACTTTTTACCAAATGACACAATTTTAGGCTGGTCCAATTTCTGGGCTTTTGCAGGCGACAAATTTAATGTGGCTCAAATGATGGAAATTGTGAGTGAAAGGACAGAAAACATGGTGGAAAAAGGAGAAAAAGCTGGTTACCAGCATTTTCTCCTTTTTCCACAATGTTTTCCAAAGCCTTCTCTGTAAATGTAGTTAACACTCGGGGTTTGTCGTAGAGCGTTGAAAGGGTTCGCCTGTTTGGTAAAGGATTCTGGACCACATATCGTTCGATTTTCTCTATATATAGAAAGTCTGCCACCATCTTTAATGCCTGATAATTTCTTCGTCATATTGCTATTGACAGATCTAATCCTTCAAACGCTGATCGCCATTGAATATATTTTTTACGATGAATGTATATTTTACAGAGAGCGCACTTCAGAATCAGATTCAAAATCGCAATATTTCGATATTTTCTGCAGACTCGTCCCGTCCTCGAAGCTAAACACAACCTAATCTCTGACAAGGCAAACATTTCTGTGAAATTTACAAATGAAATACTAGATACATCGAGATCTGAAAAAATAAGACCACAGCTGGGAATAGACTTAGCCATGACTTGTGAAAAGGGGATTTAATGCATTTACATAATGTATCGATATTGGTCAGCCTGAGCAGTCCGAGCGGGCTGATCTGAATCGAAACATTTTTCTGTTACTCAATTTTCTGCATGTCCAAGGACCATTCTACTGCAGGAGTCAGTCGGTTGTTAGACAAAATGAAATTCATAGATTCATAATTACATGATGACTTGCTTGGTATAGTGCATGACGCAAATACATTAAGTACTCTTTTGATTTTATTTCAATTTATTCACCCTCCAGACGACTACTTTTTGTCTTTAAGCCGGGAAAACAGTGTGAAAAGAGGAGAAAATGATCTTTTGGTCATTTTTTTTCTAATGTTTTCTTCAGGTATTAAACCTTATCAAACATAATTAATAGAGTAGAAACATTGTGGAAAGAGAAGTTTGCTTGTTACAACAGTGGTTCCTTTTTTTTTTTTTTGCTTATTGTTCCTTTTCCCAAATATATTTTCTTTTTTCCAAAGCTGCCAAGTGGTGTATTTAAAGTATTTGAGCCATGCTCTGGCATAAGGGAGCTTAATGAATATCATGAATCACGAGGTAAACTGGTCCTTAACGAATATCATGAATCATGAGGTAAACTGGTCCTTAACGAATATCATGAATCATGAGGTATACTGGTCCTTGGACATGCAGAAAATCGACTAATGGCAAAAGGTTTCGGTCCAGGTCAGCCTGCTCAGGCTGACCTCCGTCGATACTTTTTTGCAGATGCATTAAGTCCCATTTTCACAGAGCACGGGTGATTCGTACAGTATAAGGCTGAACGGGCGTTAACGAGTAAACAATGGTAACTCCGTCAATTAATCAATGAATGTAAATACACCGGACACATTGGGTTCTGCGACAAGGCAAAATGGCCAGGTAGTGTTATCAGTTTATGTGGGCGAGTTTACTGAGTACTTATCAGATTCTTTTTTTTATTTGATCTTTGTGGTGCCAGTTTGATTTCGATGTGATATTTCAGACAGTTAAGATCAAGACCAGGCGGCACATGACGTGCAGTCTGACCTTAGATCTGCACTTTCTGATATTTCCCTAGATATTGTGTGGAAGGGTCGAGAAATAAGAATGTGCGGGTCTATGTAGTGACTTGTATAGAAATTTTCCTTTCACGTGTTTTGCTCTGAAAGGGGTGAAGAGTTGTCCCCCTGTACAGCGTGAACTCTTTACCAGACGACAAAATTTTAAACTTGTCCAAATTGAAAAGATTTACAGAAGAAAAATTAAAAATTATATATGGTTCGAATGGCGAGCATTGTCTTTGAAAGGATAGAAAACATTGTGAGATAAGGAGAAAATGCTGGTTCCAGCTTTTTTTACTTTTCCTACAATGTTTTTACAAGGCGCTTACCCTGGGTCGTTAAAACATAGGATTGTCTTCAAAAGGATTAAGGCGATAAACTAAACGTAATTGTAGCAAGTTCCAAGCTGTTTTAACGTGAATATATTTCAGAGTATCAGTCAGTATATAGATCGATGACGAGACTGCAGATTAATTCAGTTTGATCTTGAGCTACACTGTTTAAAAAAAGAAAAAAAAAACTTTCGTTAGCTCTAACCCAAGCATGCTATGAATAAACTCTTTTCCACAGAATATCGTTTTTAATGACCCTGTGAAAAAACGGTCTTCTGATAATGTAGTGGGGAAAGTAGAAAAAGATGGAAGCCATCATTTTCTCCTTTTTCAAACTATTTCTTCTTCCTTTTTATGACAAATCCAATCCTGTGAGCTTCATTTGGTTTGTCGTCTGCAAGTACTTTCAGTTTGGGCAAGTCCAAAACAAATTTCGCGGTGTGAAGAGTCAAGCAATATCTACTGTGTTTAGGAAAGTTATGAGTGAGGTCGAATCGTCAGCTTCTTTGAGAAAAGGCATCAGTGGAAAATGCTCATTGACCTTAAACACAAACAAGTTGTTTTTTACCCTTAGACTGCTAAGCGCGACTCACTGACCTTTTGCGAACAGTGTAGATCAAGATCAGACTGCACAGAACGTGCAGTCTGATCTTGGATCTACACTGTCCGATAAGGAAACTTTTCTCCCCCCAAAAATAACTTTGAAATAGCAAAATTTAAGTTTTCACTATTGATTTGAAAGTAACATTTAACTGATTCAGCAGGAGGGTTAATATAAAAAGAAGAACAAAAAGCTAAGGAGAGGTCACCGTTCTTGACGACATTGCTGAAAGAATGTACTTTAACAGAACCTTAGTTCCAAGTAACCTTTTACCCCTAACCTGATAAATAAGTGAAATAAAACTTACAAGTCGATTGTCAAAACCCAACTATTGGTATTTCAAAGTTATTTTTTGGAGGAAAAATATCTCCTCATCGGACGGTGTAGATTCAAGATCAGACCGCACGTTCTGTTTACACTGTCCGCAAAAGGTTCTTCGGTTAGCAGCCTAGTAAAAAACGACGAACAAAAAGCTAGGAAGAGGTCACCGTTCTTGACGATACTGTTGAAACAATGTACTTTAACCCCAAGGCTGCTAAGCGCTACTCACTGACAATTTGCGGACAGTGTAGATCAAGATCAGACTGCACAGAACGTGCAGTCTAATCTTTTATCTACACTGTCCGATAAGGAGATGTTTTTCTTCAATAAATAAGCTTGAAATGGCATTATTGTTTTTTTTTTTACTACCGGTTTTAAAGTTTCATTAGATTTATTCAGCAGGATAAGGGTTCACAGAATCTCAGTTCAAAGCAGCTTTTAATGAAAAAAAAATAAAGATTCAAATGCTGTCAATATTGTGCTGGTGGATGCATACTATTTCGAAAATGAATCTGTAAGAGTCGTACATGTATATATGGACTATGCTCTCTGGAAAGGGGGCTTAATGCATCCGCGAAAAATATCGACCCAGGTCAACCTGAGCAGTCCGCGCAGGCTGATCAGGGCCGAACCTACTGGTCATTTTTTTGTATGTCCAGTCTACCTCATGATTAAGTCGGTTGTTAAAAAAGTGGATATTAAGGATCCATGATTGTCTGATGGCTTGATTGGTACAAAGCATCACGGAGATGCATTAAGCCCCCTTTTGCCAGAACATGGTTCATATAGTTTAACTCTTGATCTGCTAAATGAGTCAAATGAAACTTTCAAGTCGATAGTAAAAACCTGCATGTTTGAAACTTTATTTTGTTTGGAGAAAAAACATCTCCTTATCGGACAGTGTAGATCTAAGATCAGACTATAAGTTCTGTGCAATCTGATCTTGATCTACACTGACTGCAAAGGGTCATCGAGTCGCGCTTAGCAGCTTAAGGGTTAATTGTTTGTTTGGTATTCAAAGCCTCTTTGAACGGTGTTTGACTTATATCAGGGCGGCTAATGCACATATTTATGTATTTTGGGGGATTTTTTTGCCAGAGACTTCGAACAGTATTCTTTCCATCCTACTAGCTGCTTTCCCTCATAAAAAGATATGTGATTATTTCAACAGTTAGAGATCTAGAGGAATAAATCCAGTCCCAATGACTTTCATCATTCCTAGGAAGGAGTTTTTGGACAGAGTTTGACTGAGTCGGGGTTTAAACTCACAACCCCTTGGTTAGCTCTTGAGCGACTTACCGCGACTCAGTACACGTTTGTGGACAGTGTAGATCAATATCAGACTGCACAGAACGTGCAGTCTGATTTTGATCTGCACTGTCCGCAAACTGTCAGATTTGTCCAACTAAAAGTACGAAAGAAATTACAATATTTGGGTTTGAAATACATGTATTGTCCTGAAATTTTCATTTAATACATTTAGAAGCTTTAGGACTGACAGCCCGGCGCATTGCTACAGAGCAAACGGTGATAAGCACCATATGAGCAATGCTCTAGGTAAAGGGGGTTTAATGTATCTTACTGAAGCACTATACCAAGCAAGGCATCACATAGCTATGGTACCACAGGATCCATTTTGTCTCACAGCCGATCGACTAAATCATGAGGTAGGTTGGCCCTTGGAAATGCATTCAATGTACGAATAGCAAAAAGTGTCAACCCCTGTCAGGCTGCGCGAAAGTGCGCAGCCTGACAGGGGTCGATACTTTTTGCAGATGCATTATACCCTGTTTTCACAGAGCATGGCTCATATGCACTAGATTTGCAAAGAAGTAAATACGTTCACAGGTTGATCATTTCGACAGAGGCGTAGTCGGATATTTGTCAACAGCAAAATGATATTGGCTTTTAACTCTTTCCAAACTACAAAATTTTAGACTTCTCAAAGCTGAAAGCACTTCCAGACAATATTATGCAATGTCACTAAGATGACAGAACTTGTCCTAGGAAGGAACCACTGTGGAAAAAGGAGAAAATGGTGGTTACAAACAATTTCTCCCTTTTACACAATGTTTTCAAAGGTTCTCTTCCTCTGGTTCGTTAAAACTCGGGATTGTTTAGAGTAAAGAGTTAAATAGGGTTGGGCAAGATTGTGTACGAGGCACTGAACGAACTACGTAAAAAAACGAAAGTCTTTAGGTTCATATCGGGAAATGTATTTAGAGTTTTCTTTCCAATCAAATATTGTCGATAGTGAGTTAACCCTTTCAGCGCCATAGGCGAAAACAGGAACTTTTGCGGATGGCATAGATCAAGATCAGACTGCACAGAACGTGCAGTCTGATCTTTGATCTATACCATTCGCTTGGTTAGTCAAGCCTATACGATAAAAAACTTTCTGGGTTTAAGTGGATTGTATTTTCAGCTGTCAAAAGAAGTCGAGTCTATTTATTTGGCGCCGAAAGAGCTAATCGACTTGAAGGAATGGGGGTGTCAGCATTTATCTATTTACCAGACGACAGATTTGTAGACTGTTCCATTTTTACACTAATTTTGTGTAAGACAGTTTAACACTTAAGCTGCTGAATAAATTGAACGCAAATTTCTACTCAATACTAAAAGCCCAAACATTGCGGTTTCAAGGTTAATTTCACCGGAAAGAAAATACCGTATCGGACAGTGTAGATCAAAGATCAGACTGCACGTTCTGTGCTGTCTGATCTTGATCTACACTGTCCGCGAAAGGTCAGTGGGTCGCGATCAGCAGCTTAATTGTTAAATGTGTCCCAAATGATAGGATTTGTCTTGAAAGGATGGAAAACAATTTGGAGAAAGGGACAAATGATGTACCAGTATTTTCTTTTTTTCCCTTCGTTTTTTTAAAGAAAAAAAAAAACGTATTTCTCAGAACCGTAAAATAAGGGCTTGTGGGGTAAAAAGGCTAATAGAGAGGATTGTGAAACACTATCAATATAATGTGGCAGGAAAAGATCTGTCTTTAAGCGATAATGTTCTTTCATCTATTTATCTACACTGTACTCTGCAGATACATCGCTTTACGATCCGGTCCTTGGCTACCTTTGAAAATTTATGCAAAAAGGAGCAGAACTTTGATTGAACTCTCTTTTTAACCGTCTATCTGTGCCTTTGTCTGTCGGCTTCTCTCTCTCTCTCTCTCTCTCTGACAGTAACGCGCTTTTTTAATCACAGAATATTTCTAACATTTTTATATCTTAATACCTACATCACGTTTTTTGACAATCGACAGCGGCCAGTGCAAGTGATGGATACAGGCACGGATCTATTCCTCGACGCAGACTTCACTCCAAGCTATTCTTCCATATTCAAAAAGCGGGAACCAGTGAAATCTATTGTATGGAAAAGACCATTGGCAAGTATTTGCTGTTTTCCGGTGATTTCTACATAGTAAAGAAATAAACAACACACGGTTTCTGTTTCGGCGCCATAAAGGAAAATAGAGGCTTTTGCGGACGCATAGATCAAGATAGTCTGCACAGAAGAAGCAGTCTGATCTTGGATCTATACCGCCCGCTTGTTTGTTCAAGTTTGTACTATAAAAAACCTCTTTAGGTTTCAGTGGATTGTATTTTCAGCAGTCGGACGAGTTGGAGTTTTTTTTCGATATTTCGATATTTGAGGCTGACCGGGTTATCGTCCCTGCTCACAGCTGAAAGTTTTTTTTTAAGAACATTTTGAATACAGGGGAAAATGCATTATTACGACTTATTTTAGGTGGGGATTGACTGCATGACTGATTGAATGGTTTTTACGCCACTTTCAACATCTGTTTCCGTCATATCACGGAGACAGCTCACATATTCATGTGTTTTCTGAGTTTCACCAGCACTAGGCTCTGAAGTGTCATGCCCAAAGTTACCCCCACAAAAAAACCTAAAGGATCCAGTGAGGCTCCAAACCGGGGCCTCTAGGTCACGAGTCCTACACTTTGCCACTGAGCAACGCAGGAACCCTTAAGCAAAGGAGTGGTAATTCTTGTTTATTTCACCTAGGAAATCAACCCGAACGCAGTCCTGGTGTTCGAAGGGACCTCCAGACACGACATGAAGCAGGGAGACCTGAACGACTGCTGGTTTTTGTCCACTCTGTCAGCGATAGCAGAAAAACCGCAGCTTATGAGCCGGGTATTGATCTATAATCTGTGTCTGCAAGGAACTTTATTTTTTTCTTCCACTTGGTTTTATTTGAACGCTTTTACATTCTTACCTTCTGAATACATTTTTTATAAGTTTCGCTGCAGACTATTAGCCCTTAAACTGCTAAAGAAATGAAACGAAAATCCTCACGCAACAGTAAAAAACCAAATGTTGAGATTTCAAAGTTGACTTCAACGGATAGAAAACACCATATCATACCGTGTAGTTCAAAGATCAGACTTCACGTTCTGTGCAGTCTGATATTGATCTACACTGTCCGCAAAAGGTCAGTGATTCGCGCTTAGCAGCTTTAGGGTTAAGTGGTAAACTGGAAAAAAGCTTTCGAAGGAAACTTTTGTATGAATGAAATTTTTCAACAAAATTACAGTCATCACAGTAATAGCTCACTTATTTCATGTTAGCCGTTCTCTGTGAAAAAGGAGGTTTATTGCATCTACAAAAGGTATCCACCCAGGCCAGCCTGCGCAGTCCGCGCAGGCTGACCTGGGTGGAAACCTGTATGCTTTTGGTCAATTTTCTGCATGTCAAAGGACCACTCTACCTGAGAATCCGTTCTATTGTTAGACAAACTGGATTTTATAGATCCATAATTATGTTACCAAACTTGTTTGGTATAATGCATTACGGAGATGCAGTAACCCTCCGCT
Organism: Tridacna gigas; assembly: GCA_945859785.2. Classification (NCBI taxonomy): domain Eukaryota; kingdom Metazoa; phylum Mollusca; class Bivalvia; order Cardiida; family Cardiidae; genus Tridacna; species Tridacna gigas. The sequence goes on from OX244037.2 coordinate 30,581,120, forward strand.
CTTGGTCAAGAGCGCTCTTTTCTGGGCTTCCTTATCATTAGGATAAAGGTACCAGTGCTTTTGCCAAAGGCATTCCTACGTAGCTCGTTAACACCCTTAAGCTGCTGATCGCGACCCACTGACCTTTTGCGGACAGTGTAGATTAAGATCAGACTGCACAGAACGTGCAGTCTGATCTTTGATCTACACAGTCCGATACTGTATTTTCTGTCCGGTGAAATCAACTTTGAAACTGCAATGTTTGGGCTTTTAGTATTGAGTAGAAATTTGGGTTTCATTTATTCAGCAGCTTAAGTGTTAAAAGCAAAACAATCGAATGACGTCTTCTATTTGAGTCGTGTCACACTTAATTATCCTGTTTTTTTTTTTAATCTAACGCCTCCTAAATTCTAAAAAAAAAAACCAAGAAAACAGGATATCTAATTGTTATCCTAAAACAAGTCATTATGTTTCATTATTTTGTTTCACACCTGCACCATGATTTCATTATGATGACGTATCTTTCATTCTCGGTTCCATTAAGGTAGGCTATTGCTGAACATTGCCTTCACATTGTTAATCTAAAAAGCAATTATTGGGCTTGAAAACATTATGTGCTTTGTATTAGTAGAGAAGTTCTACCAAAAATCATATACACGCCTTAACCCTTAGGTTGCTAAGCACGAGTCAAGGACCTTTTGCGGACAGTGTAGATCAAGATCAGATTGCACAGAACGTGCAGTCTGATCTTGGATCTACGCTCTGCGATAAGGAGATTTCTTTTCCCCAAAAAATACCTTTGAAATAGCAAAATTTGAGTTTTTCCTATCTGCTTGAAAATTTCGTTTCACTTATTTAACAGGATAAGGGTTAACATACCACTAAGACAGACGTTCAAACACTCAATCAGCAATGACTGGACCGTTTAATGTAAAGCTGTACCCCCTTTAACTCTTGACAAAATAAAAAAACGTTTAGACTTAGTCCAAATTGAAAGCATTTGCAGACGACAAATCAAAAGTGGATAAAATGATGGCAGATAGCCTTTGAAAAGGATAAAAAAAAAAATATGGAAAAAGGAGAAAATGATTGTTGACAACATTTTCTTATTTCCTACGATGTTTTCAAAAGCCTTAATTAATTAAATGTTCACCAGACAATCCCGACTTTTAACGACCCTGAGGAAGAAGCCTTTTAAAATCATTGTGGAAAAAGGAGAAAATGCTTGTAACCAGCATTTTTCCTTCCCGACAATGTTTTCTACCCTTCCCAAAACAAATTTCAATGTTTCTGTCACATTTATTTTGTCGTCTGCAACTGCTTTGAATTTGGACTAGCCGGTAAAATTTGTCGTTTGGTAAAGAATTAAGTGAAAATTTGCAGCCAGTGTGTTTGTTGTCGTCGTCGACGTCGTTGTTCCGATGATAAGAATTGATTTCTGGTTGTTAATCCGTTTTCTTATGTTTGAGGCACACTCTGGTCGTGAAAAGGCAGTTTAACCATAGGCCACTGAAACTCCATTGGCCTAATACGAGAAAACGAAATTTTCCTTATCGGACACCGTTACTATAAATAGCACATTGCGACTGCCTCTATATTGTATATTTTATTTTACACAATAAAGAGGAAGTCGCCAATGTGCTATTAACGGTGTAAATGAAAATTTGAGTATTCCGTGATATACAGGCGATGCACCAATGTCCAAAAGTATTCAATGACCGACCAAGGAAAACTTTAGTGTTCTGTGATAGACGAATAGCGCTTCAAAAGCCTGTGGTTTAATTCATCTCCGTGATGCATTATACTAAGTGAGTCATCATATAACTCTGGATCCATCAAATCCATTTTTCCTAAGAGCCGACTGAATCATGAGGTAAATTGGGCCTTTGTCAAGCAGAAAATTGACTAACGACTCGGGGCAGCCTGTGCGTACTGCACAGGCTAACCTGGGTCAATACGCTTTGCAAATGCATTAAACCCCCTTTTTACAGAGCATGACCCAATTAATACTAGCTTTTTCCAAACACAGATAATACCAGACGACTATGCAATCGGCACTAAAGACTACAGAGGAAAGTTTCATTGTCGTTTCTGGCAGTTCGGTGAGTGGATCGACGTGTATATAGACGATCTCCTGCCAACCGTCAACAACAATCTACTGTTTGCTCATTCTTCAGCCCCGGAGGAGTTCTGGGTGTCCCTGGTCGAAAAGGCCTATGCAAAGTAGGCACTTGCTGATTTTGATTTGAGCCGCGCTCTGACAAAAGGGGGCTAACTGCATTACCGTAATGCATTATACCAAGCAAGTCATCACATAATTAGGGATCCATAAAATCCATTTCGCTTAACGACTAACGGAATCTGGAGGTAGAGTGGTCCTTGGGCATGCAGAAAATTGATCATTAGCAAAAAGCTTCGGCCTAGGTCAGCCCGTGCGGACTGCGCAGGCTGACCTGAATCGATACATTTAGCAGATGCCTCCTTTTTCACAAAGCATGGCTCATAAATATTGTTTGAATGATGTTTTACCCCTTTTTCAGTAATATCCCGAAAACAATTACTCCATGTGTTACCAGGATGACAGTTGTACCATACTACGGCTTTGTGGTGCCTTGACAATGGGCACTTCAAGGAACATCAACAATTCTGGAGGGGATCGAAGCCAGAGCATTTCTAAACAAACACTTATACCACTGAGCCACGCGGGATCTCTGTTGATTTAGAAATTAATTTGTCTCCCATTCAAAAGGTATCCATTATAACAAAAACTTGAAAATATTAACCGGTCACTGATAAATTACGACTCTATAGGTTCCTGCACTTCACAGATTTATAAATTGAGCTATGCTCTGTGAAAAGGGGGCTTAATGCATCTGCCAAAAAAAAAAAAAGAAAAAACAGTATCGACCCGGGTCAGCCTGCGCGGACTACCCGGGCCGAAACTCTTTGATATTGATCAAGTTTCTGCATGTGCCAGGACCATTCTACCTCACGATTCAGTCATTGGTCAGAGAAAATGGATATAATGGATCCATAGTTATGTTATGAATTGCTTGGTACAATGCATCACGATTATTCATTTAGCCCCCTTTTGCCAGAGTATGGCTCAAATCATTGTGGTAATGGAGTAATTTCTGGTAACAAATTCTGTTTGCTCTTCCGGATATTCGTCCTTTGATAAATTTGTAATGGATTTTAGCATTTCTGAAAATATCCTGTACACACATGGATTAGCAATAATTATTCATTCGATCTATCCAGTACTTCGTGGAAATTGAATATTTACCTTTAAAACCACTGACAGGTTAAACGGATCATACGAGTCACTGGAATACGGATTCGAAGCGGATGCCTTTACAGACCTGACGGGCGGGCTAGCTGAGTGGTACAACCCTGCTGATCTAAAAGACAACGATTTTTACCTGATACGTGCAGCATTTCAAAGCGGAGCTGTGATAGGATGCTTGAGTGTGGTAATTATCAATCTTTCATCATTAGTTTGTGTCCAAGGCGTTTGCTTGGTATTTAACGCCATTTTTAACAGCATTTATGTAATGGCATGACAGCCAGTGCACTGATAAATGCGTTCTCGGGGTTCCCTATATTAGCACAACGTACATTGTTTTATCCAAGCTATTAGTTGTTCTTTCACATTGGCAAAGTCAAAAGTCTACTCAGTTGGGACAGAGGAATGAATCAGAATGCAATGTCTTTCTCTTATCCTTTTGTCGAGTCGGGATTCGACCTCAGAAGCCCTGAATAGTAACCTTGCTAATTAACATTAGGTTCAGGGGCTCTGCTTATTCTAGGCAACAACTTGGAATTAAGTGTTCTAGCTTTTCCTCTATTAATTATCACAGAAAAAAAGTATGAAAACTGTATGCACTTGGTACGTTTTCTCAATATACCATAGAATAAGGTAACCCAAATATTATATATGAGGAAAGCGGTTACATCGTAAAAATCGAATAAATAGGCTTATTTTCCTGTCAGCGAGGTATTTATTGGACTGTTTTATTGTGTTCAGGGACAAGATCTGATCTTATGAAGTATGGAACTCCTGAGAACAGATTTGCAGCTGACAACTTAGAAAACATCCCTTTAACCCTTCACCACACAAACCCGAGTTTAAACGACCTTGAAAAAGAAGGGTCTTGAAAACATTGTGGAAAAAGGCGAATATGCTGGTCACCTGCATTTTATCCTTACCAACATTTTTTTTTCTACCTATTCAAGAACAAATACTATAATTTGAAAAACCATTTAAATTAATGTCCAATAAAGTCCTTCAATAACGGCGAGTCTAAAATTTTACTGTGTGGCAAGGGGTTAAGATAATCAATTATCCCCCGGTTTTTACCTTTGATACTGAAACAGTTTAGAAGAAAAAAAAGCAAGTAATTTTATTTCATGCTTTCCGGTAGGATATCGAGAAATAGCGGTGAAAATATTTTTCGATATTACACGGGTACGACCACGGGGAGATTGTACTGATTTTTATGGAAGTCTCGACAAAAAAAAAAGGCGTTAGAAGCATGAAATAAATAGAATATTTTTTTTTTTCGGTAAAAGATCGAAATTTATTTCATCTCGTGAACATCATCGGTAATATTTTCACTCGTGGCTGCGCCACTCGTGAAAATATTACCGATGGTGTTCACTCGATGAAATAAATTTCGATCTTTCACCGAAAAAAACAAATATCGTCTATATATTTTCAGGATAAAGAAGGTAGATCCGAGACGGAGAAAAGAGGAATGGTTTCAAACCACTCTTATGTGATAACTGGGGTCGACGAAGTGCAATATCTGGATGCAACAGCCAAGCTCATACGGGTTCGAAACCCATGGGGAGACACGGAGTGGCAAGGGGCTTGGAGCGATGGGTGAGTTACACCACTGGCTCTTATTTATCAACCAAGCTTTCTAATATTGGTCTAATTCCAAGTCCAAAAACTTGTGATCTAATTGGTTAAGACAGAATCGCCCAATCAGCTTGCTTGTTCTTTGAATTTAGATATTTAGAATGCATATAGCTGTTGTATAGCCACCGAGTTTTAACAAATAAACTAGTGATTTCAGGCTTGTTGTTTTTGTCTGTTTGACAAAAATAGAATCAAAAACAGGAATCATAACGAAACCAGTCTTCAGACAATCGAAGCAACCGTCTATTTTCCTTTAACCCTTTACCACACAATCCCAACTCTTCACGACCCTGAGAAAGAAGCCTTTTGAAAACATTTTGGGAATAGGAGAAAATGCTGGTAACCAGCATTTTCTCCTTTTCCCAGAGTGTTTTCTAACCTTTCAGAAAGAAATGCAATCATTTTAGTCACATTTAATTTGTCGTCTGCAAATGCTTTCAATTTGGACCAGTCCGAAATATTGTCGTTTGGTAAAGAGTTAAATGGATGCACCACTGAATTTTGTTGGGTAAAGTTCATGTCTTAATTAGCAGATGCAATAGAAGTATCCTATACTTACTCTATCGAACCAGAAATTTTAGTCTAAATTAGCAATTTAAGTTTCCATAGAAACACGACTACAGTTGTATAACTGTCATTAATGCATTCTGACGACCGTATTTTTTATGCAATAGAACTACAGTGTGATATAAAAATTCTGGGCAGATGTTTCGCAAAACTCTCATCATGTGATAGCTTGAATTCATATTGCACGTCTAAATTAATTTGACCTTTTTAACGCTCGCAGAAAATACAAGTTCGCCGTTAATGAAGAGATTTTTTTGTCCTCCGTGATTAAATCGTTGACTTTGTCAAAACCAGGAAGGACACGTATAGTTGAGCAGGCACTACATATTGTAGGCGACAGAAAACACCATTCAGGCAAACAAGTGTTTTTTTTTTGTAAATTAAAGCCTTGTAGTGCTGAATAAATGAGCCGCAATCTGGCAAAGGGGGCTAAATGCATCTCCGTGATGCATGATACCAAGCGAGTCATCACATAATTATGGATCAATAAAATCCATTTTATATAACAACCGACTGATTCAGGAGATACGCTGGTCCTTTGACATGCAGAAAATTGACCAATGGTGGAAAGTTTTGCCCAGGTCAGCCTGCGCGGACTGCAAAGGCTGACCTGTATCGATACTTTTGACAGATGCATTAAGCCCCCTTTTCACAGAGCATAGCTCATTAATGAAATTGACATTCTAAGTCAGTGCCATGCAGATATTGCGATTTCAAAACTCGTTTAACTCTTTACCAAACGACAAATCTTATGCTTGTCCAAATTCAAAGCATTTGCAGAAGACATACCAAATTAAGCTGAAATGATGTTAACTGTCTGTGAATATAGAGAAAACATCATGGGAAAAGGAGAAAATCCTGATTACCAAGGTTTTCAAAAGGCTTTTTCTGCGGGGTCGTTAAAACTTGGGATTTTCTGGTAAAGAGTTTGTAAGAATATCTGGCTAAAATACAAGAGTGTATATTGATTATTGGACAGCACCTTCTATGTAGTCTGATCGTAATCTACAGTGTCCACATTAGCAACTAAATTCGGTCTCAGGGCTACAAAGGTTAAGGATCAAGTAGTGAACGTTTCATTCTCGGTAGCCTAGACGTGAAACGTTGCGTTCGTGAGTACAATAAAGCGTACCTTGGCCAGACGTGAGACGTTGCGTTCAGCTTCATTCGTGTGTACAGTAAAGTGTACCTTAGCCAAATATGAGACATTGCGTTCGGATTCGTTCATGAGCACAGTAAAGTGTACCATGGCCAGACGTGAAACACTGCGTTCGGCTTCGTTCATGAGTAAAGTAAAATGTACCTTGGCCAGACGTGAGGTGTTGCGTTCGTGAGTACTTAAAGGTGTACCTTGGCCAGACGTGAAACGTTGCGTTCGTGAGTACAATAAAGAGTCCCTTGGCCAGACGTGAACGTTGCGTTCGTGAATACAACAAAGTGTACCTTGGCCAAACGTGAAACGTTGCGTTCGTGAGTCCAATAAAGTGCACCTTGGTAAGACGTGAGACATTGCGTTTGGTTTCGTACGTGAGTACAATAAAGTGTACCTTGGCCAGACGTGAAACATTGTGTTCAACTTCATTCATATGTACAGTAAAATGTGTCTTAGACCGACATGAGACATTGTGCTCGGCTTCATTCCTTAGTACAGTAAAGTGTACCTTGGCTAGATGTGAGACGTTGCGTTTGTCAGTTCTATAAATTGGCTAGATGTGAGACGTTGCGTTTGTCAGTTCTATAAAGTGTACCTTGGCCAGGCGTGAAACGTTGCGTTCGTGAGTACAATAAAGTGTACCTTGGCCGACGTGAAACATTGTGTTCGGCTTCATTCAGGAGTACAGTCAGGTGTACCTTGGCTTGACGTTAGATATTGCCTTCGGCTTTAAGATATTCGTCAGCACAGTAAAGTGTACCTTGTCCAGACGTGAGACACCGCGTTCGGCTTTATCTGTGAGTAAAGTTAGGTGTACCTTGGCCAGATGCGAGTCATTGCGTTCGGCTTTATTCGCGTGTACAGTGTACTTTGATTACACGATGAGGCGGATGGTGTAGGACCAACAATGCGACATATGTCTATCGTTTCTTGGAAAGAGGTGATTAACCCTATGCCAAACGACCAAACTTTAGACTTGTCCAAATTAAAAGAATTTGCAGACAACAAAATAAATGTAATTCAAAAATTAAAATTTCTCTTTTAAAGGGTAGAAAACATTGTGGGAAAAGGAGAAAATGCTGGTTACCAGTATTTCGTTCTTCTGTCACAATATTTTCAAAAGCCGTATTTCTCAAGGTTGCTAAAACTCAGGATTTTGTGATAAAGGGATAAAGGGTTGAAATTTTTAATCTCTAAAATCAGTTGCAGATTCAAAAAATAAATAAATAAATGAATGCCTGCCAACTGGCAGTTTAACATTTAAGTGTTACATCAGTTAAATTACGCAATAATCGATTCGCTATTTAAATTATAACAGATCATAAGGAAATGGTGATGAGAATCTTGCATGATACCTTTATGTAAATGAGTAGATCTTAGCACGAGGCTATAACGTGACGGACAGGTTTCAAACGATTTGTAGCGATTATGCAACTAACACTTGAAGCTATGTAACAGTTACTGAACATCAAAGTTTTGTCCTTTCAGTCATTTAGACTTCAACACCGTTTACACTTTCAGGAATTTACAGAATCACGAGTTTTAATGACCCTGAAGAAAAAGCTTTTTGAAAACATTATGGGAAAAGGAGAAAATGCTGGTAACCAGCATTTTCTCCTTTTTCCACATTGCTTTCTACCCGTTCAGACACAGTTTTCAAATTTTGAGTCAAATTTATTTTGTCATCTGCAGATGATTTCAATTTGGATAAGCCTAAAATTTTGTCGTGTGGTAAAGAGTTGAATCTTGAATAAGAGCAATGGTCATGTTCAGTGTTTGTAGTAAAGAGAATCAAACATTGAAATTTTAAAGATATTTTAACAAAATGTATAACAAAGTAGCAAACGGTGTAGACCGGATCCATGCATGCATATATTGTTTGCAGTCTGATATTGATCAGCACTTTTCGCAAAAGCACAAAGGTCACGGTGGCTAGTAAGAATATGCACAGCATCCTTTACAACTGTTATTAACTGTAACCTAAGGGCAAAGTTCACGCGATGATCACCTGTGAGACAAGAATGCAATTAATTCTTACCTTGCCGTTCACGGCCATTGACGTTTATCGTTGAGAGTGTAAAGCAAAAACAGCATGTACATACGTGCAGCCTGATCTTGTTTTACACTCTCCGCTACTTTATCTGCAGTTTCGGTCATTTAGATATCATTCAATGCCAAGAAAAGCAATGGAATCTATTCTTGGAATAGTCTACAATTTACTTTCGACGCAATAAGGGTTACGTATGTCGCAGTTATATCTATTAAGTTAAACCTCGTTGGAAAAAAAGGCAAACCGCTCCTCAAATGCCAACATGCGTGATCCGTACTTCTTGACCTAACAGTTGTGAAACACTTTTTTCTTTAAACAAATTTAGTGGTTTGAAAGGACAATGGAGATGAAGAAATTTCGACCTACATAATTCAATATTTTGTTGGACTCTTTGATTAATTCTTTAACCGGACTGTAGCATGCGATTGCTATGGTGTTCTACCGGAAGTAGAGGGCCCATCACCGTCAAATGAAGTAGTACCACGGGAAAAGTAAATTTTGTTGCGCCAATTGAAGAAATTGATACTAGGCGAAAGACCCTGAAATAACGTAATGCCACATAAATAAATACATAAATTTTGTAACACCAGTTGTGGAAATCAATAACTCTAAAACCCAATTCGTTACCAAATGAAATGTTAACCCACAGACACTAAGCACAACTCAAGGTGTTCTGCAGACAATGTAGATCAAAACCATACTGCATTTTGCGATCAAAATAGATCAAGATCAGACTTCAAAGAGACTGCAGTCTCGCCAGTCTGGTCTTGATCCAAGCTGTCCGTTTTTTGTTTTTGTTTTTTTTGTTAAGGTACTCTTGAATTTCTAGTGTTTTTGCCATCATTCTCGGACTTGAAAAAATCCATTTGTTTTATATAGAGCTCTAAGGGTTAGCGAAGTTCAGAGACATCAGACGTAAGTCCCCTTCAGTTCTTGCTTCATAAAAGTTCTTGCTCAGATCCAAGTACTTTCTTTACTTTGATCTCTATCCGTTATTATCGTCTATAAATAAAACATGAAAAGACACAGTTGAAAAGGAGTCTAGTTCTACAGGGTACTTATTAGCCCTCATTCTGTCTGTTTGTGCTCTTACCTCCTAAACAAATAAATCAAGACAAGTTTTCTTGACATTTAATGGTATACATGTTATTCAAAGCAATGACAGAAAAGCGAAAAAGTCGATCAAGCTCAAACTGAAGGTATATTCAGGCTGTTCCTTGCCCACAATCTCCTAGAAGAACATGCGTATTTGCGAACGTCAGGGAAGGGAATGGTCAACTTTATGAGTCGTGCTCTATGAAAAGTTGGTTTGATAAATTTGCAAATAGTATCGATTCAGATCAGCTTGTGCAGTATGCGCAAACTGACCTGGGTCGAAACAATTTTGCTTTTGGAAAATTTTCTGCATGTCAAAGGAAGATTCTACCTTACTATTAACCCTTATCCTGCTAAATAACTCAAACTGTCAAGCCGGACGTGAAAACCCGAATAATGTCATTTCAAACTTATTTTTGAAAGAAAAACATCTCCTTATCGGACAGTGTAGGTCTAAGATCAGACTGCACGTTCTGTGCAGTCTGATCTTGGATCTGCATTGTCTGCAAAACGTCCGTGAGTTGCTCTTAGCAGCCTTAGGGTTAACTTTTTCACTACCAATGAGGAATGACATAGAGGACGATCAGACTGATAATAACGTGATCTTTATCTACACCGTCCGGTACCATCTTATTGAACTATAGCAAAATCCGTTTTCAATAGCAGTGGAAATCTATGCTTTAGAGTCTAGGAAAGTGGGATTTCTGAAGTCGGTAGTGGAAGAGTTAAGACGATGCATTAAGTCCCGTTGTTATAGAGCGCCACTCAATTATGTTTAACCGTCTCTTAGCCGAAGTCGATAGATGTTTTTAGTGACAGCGTAGATCAAGTTCAGGCTGTGCAAATCTTGCACCCCTATTTTGAATTTATACTGTGCATTATTTAATAAGCACTTAAAATGAAAGTTTCAACTGAAAATTTCGAGCTTAAAGTAAAGATCCAAATATTGCTATTTCAACGTTCCTTTCACCGGGGAAAATCCCAACGTCTCTGACAATGATCTTATCTTATCTAAGATAAGACTGCACGTTCTATGCAGTTTGATCTTGATTTGTACAGTAAACAAAAGCACAAAGAGTCGAGTTTTGAATAAAAAAAAAATCATTTTAAGACAAAAGACTCTTAGAAAAAGTTATGCAAAACAGGAAAACAGTTGCTACTTTCTTTTCGCCTTGATGATTCCAAATGCCATCAATTTCAAATGCCTCGAAATCGTATGAAATGAGGAAAACGATTGAAACCTTAACGGTTGCAACTAATTAGAGTTAGAAGCAGTGTAAATTGCAGATACATTACTGTAATGCATTTTTTGTCTCGCAGGTAAAATAAATGGCTTTAAACCTTCACCACATGATGCCGAGTTTTAACGACCCAGGGAAAGAAAGCTTTTTAAAACATTGCTTGAAAAGGAGAAAATGCTGGTTACCAGCATTTTCCCCTTTTCTCGCAATTTTTTCTTCTAATTTTCACCATTAGATTAACCTGTGATTTGTATGCAAATGCTTTAAATTTGGTCGAGTCCGAAATTTTGTCGTCTGGATAAGAGTTCACTGGTTAAGTGGAGCAAAATAAAAACAGTTTTTTCTTTTCCTGTCTCTAATGAATTGCGCATTCGATCTTGCTGCGACGGCCGACTTATCCTTTGCAGTGCTTAACGCGATATGAGTTGCTTTAGTGTGATGTAGTGTAGTGACAAAAGGGGGTTTCATGCATCTCAGTGATGCATGATACTAAGCAAGTCATCACATAATTATGGATCCATAAAATCCATTTTGTATAACAACCGACTGAATTACACTGGTCCTTTGACGTGCAGAAAATTGACCGATAGCAAAAGTTTTGGCCCAGGTAAGCCTGCGCGAACTGTGCAATCTGACATGTGTCGATAGTTTTTAATAGATGCCTTAATCCCCCTTTTCAAAGAGCATGACAATTGCTTTTGTGGATAGTGTAGATCAAGATGAGGCTGTACGAGAAATACATTTTGATATGGGATGAACTCTACCCGATGTTTTATGAGTTACTATTGCTATATCAGAACATCTTTGAATTGATTTTACTGACTTAATATTTACCCATTTTTCTCTGGTTTTGCACTTTGAATAATATACAAAACACGAGAGAAACAAGGTTCCCGTATACTGATAAATGCCCGTTATTAAAAAAAAACATTGGCAAAAAAATCAAGATTTGCTCAAGTTATCGGTTGACAATACTTAACTTGGACATCCGGGATACCCTTCACTAAACTGCGTAAATTTACGCATTTTTTAAGTTGAATATACACACATACGATCCCCGCTTTACCCAAAGGTATTAACTTGCGTTAATGTATTGAAATATTAACTCAAATCGGGATGTTATGCATTGTAGTGGAACTTGTCATCAGACTTGATGCTTGCTTACCTAAACTGCATACGCAAATTTCATGCGTACGCAGTTCAGTGAAAGGCAGCCCTGCACATTAGTTTATCACAAACAAATCACTTTATTTAAAGTCATAATCTCAAAAAAATCATCGGACAAGTTCGGTGATGTTGAATACTAAATCAGTTCTAAATTGTTTTACCTTTATCTGTTCTAGGTCTGAAGAATGGAACATGGTAGCCAACAGTGTGAAAGCTGAACTGGAACTTACCTCTCAGGACGACGGCGAGTTCTGGATGTGCTTCACAGATTTCTGCCGGGAATATTGCAATATGATTATCTGTAACCTTTCACCAGATTTCGACCACGACGGGATCAGTGATAGAGCTGGTATGGGTGATAATCAAGATTTCTTGTCTTTAGATCAACGATCGTAACGACTGCATAGCTCAAACCATAAAAGCAACTGACAAACTTACTACTACTCTCCTTTTCATCTTTTCTTCAACTCATTTCTATCCATCTAAATTTTTAAATTGTTTTTTGAAAACATAGCCATTTCAAGCTACTTCATATCTGGGGCAATATTGTCTTCTTTTGTTATACAGATGAAAAAGCTCTTAAAAGATATAAGTTGATGTAGGTAATGTAAAATTAGCAGATGTATTTCAGGAAATACCCAAATCTAAGTTGGTGAACTTGTGGCTAGACTCCTTTGCCTCAGGTTGATTTGTATCAATATAAAAACACGTATGTAAATATTGCTAGGCTGTAGATTTGGTGTGTGGTATACATGTAGAGTTAAAACATAAAATCGGTCATTTCGCAGCAGCGACAGTTGACTCTTCTTCATGTTACTTTGTTCCTTGCAGACAATTTCCCAAGAAATGTGCTTTACCTGCGGGCAGTCTACAGACATCGAAAACAGGGCCAGTACTCACTAACCATTTTTACTCTCATTCTTAGTGTAATTCTCAAGAATTGTATAGATTTCAAAGTAAGGCATTTTGTGATTGGCTAAACCATTTGGTTTAATCAGTCAGGAATTAATTTACATTAGGATGAAATCTTGAAATTTTTTGAGAATTAGACACACAGAATTACTAAGAATTAAAAATTATTCGTGAATACATGCCCTGATCTCTGTGTAACTTTTTACAGAATATCAACATTGCATCAAAGGTCGATGGAAGACTGGCTATAACGCCGGCGGCTGGCTAGAGTCGCCGAGTTTCTTCATCAACCCGCAATACATCATAACACTCCAAGCTGATGGTAAGCGATTTCCTGCGCTGTACATAACTCCTTACCACACGACAAAATTTTAAACTCCCCCAAATTGACAACATCTGCAGACAACAAATAAACCCTTAGGCTGCTAAGCTGATGTTTCTAAAATGCCGCCGATTTCAAATGGGGCTAAAGCATTTGAAATGAGGAAAACGATTGAAACCTTAACAGTTGGAACTAATTAAAGAGTGAGAAGCAGTGTAAATTGCAGATGCATTACTATAATGCACTGTTTGTATCGCAGGTAAAATAAATGGCTTTAAACCTTCAACACACAATGCTGAGTTTTAACGAACCAGAGAAAGAAAGCTTTTGAAAACATTTTTGGAAAAGTAGACAATTTTTGCCCTTTGTAGCTGTTCTTATTTCTTGCATTCGGAATTGTTTGGTAAAGGATTAAATAATGGATCCGTCTGATAAAATCGTATATGTTTCTTTTTTTTCACAGCCACCGTGCAGAGGCGCTATAACGGCCGTCTTCCACTCATAGTCTCACTGTTGCAGCTATACCACAGGCAGCAAAAATTAGATGGTGTTGGCCTCTACGCCATCGGCTTCGAAATCTTTCAGGTAATTCATACATATTTTTCTTCGACCTTTCATTGCCATTATCAAAGTTGCTTTTGCGGACGACACAGATTAAGAACGACTTGCACAGAATGTGCAATCATATCTTTGATAAATAGCAACAGAACCCTTCTTTTATACCATGATTTAAAAGCCTTTTTGTTGCAATAAAATTATACTTTTAATAGTTTCATTTCAGCCAAGCTCTGTGAAAAGGGGTTTAGATACATCTGCAAAAATTATAGAACCAGTCAGCCTTCGCAGTCTGTGAAGGCTGACCTGGGCCAAAATCTTTTGCTTTTGTAAAATTCCTGCAAATAGCCGATAATAAAAACCAGAATTTTACTGTTTCAACGGTTTTTTTTCGAGGAAAGACATCTCCTTATCGGACAGTGTAGATCAAGATCAGACTGCACGTTCTATGCAGTCTGATCTTGATCCGCAAAAGGTTCTTGAGTAGCGCTTAGCAGCCCTAGGGTTAAGATAGTCTAGCTATCTACGATGCTTATCGATTTATCTATTTATTGCTTCTTTATTTCGTTCCTAGTTATCGTCACAGTCTCCAGGTAAAATTGGAAAATCCTTCTTCGACCACACAGATCCGCTCATGCCTGAAAACGAAGAAACGTATGCAGAATACAGGGAAACATCAGGTAAGAAAACTTTTGCAAAACATCTGACAGGGTACATCCGTGATAAAACTGCACAATTTATGTCGCTCGATCTTGATCTTCATTGTCTACGAAAGCATAAAGAAAGCAAACAGTGTATAAACTCTTAGGCTGCTAGGCGTGACTCAAGGACCTTTTGTGCACAGAGTAGATCAAGGTCGGTTTGCACAGAACGTGTCCGATAAGGAGATATCTTTCCCAAAAAGACCTTTGAAATAAATAAAACGAATTTGGGTTTTTACTGTCGACTTGAAAGTTTTATTTCACTTATCTAGCAGGCTAAGGGTTAAGGTTACCAATGTATCAATAGTAGATATATATAACTAGGTTGTAGCATCTCGTCTTTTACCAGTGCACTAATTGTGAATAAGATTCTGCCAGAAATTTGAAATGGTAACTTCCGGACTTAAAATTGCAACTTCCGGTTTTCCAATTGTTTGTTCCGGAATCTCTAGCTGAACATGTCTCTAAGAGACCAGTATTTATTTACTATTTATTTCTTATTTACTACTTATGGGCGCTGAAAATACGTCTCTATATTCATTTTTACTTGTTTCAGGTCGTTTTTTCCTTGACCCCGGGGATTACCTCCTGGTACCCACAACACAACAACCAAATAAAGAACGCTCCTATTTGCTGAGAATGTTCTCTGTTGGCCCGATGGAATGCAGGTAAACTGACAACTCATATAAATGTGCGGCGCTCTGGCAAAAGGAGGCTTAATGCATCTCCGTGATTCATTATACCAACCACAAGTCATCACATTATTATGGATCCATAAAATCCACTTTTTTTTAACAATCGACTCAGTCATACGGTAAATTGGTCCTTGGACATACAGAAAATTGACCAATAGCGAAAAGTTTCGGCCTAGGTCAGCCAGCGCAGACTGCCAGAAAGCAAATTTTTAACCGGTCCATTTTGAAAGCATTTTTAATGGGGCATATTTGGCTCAAATAATCAGATATGATGAGGTAGAAAACTCTTTTGAGAAGGAGAAAATCCTAATTACCAGCATTCTCCCCTCTACCAACAAAGTTTTCAAAAACATTCTTCCCCAGAACTGATTGGTAGCAACTAAATAAAAAGCGGTCTTTTTTTTCAAATTTTCTTGAAGTATCCGAACAATTAATGCTTCACTGCTTACTAAGTATATAAGTTGAGAAATTATTTTTGTCTCAACCAGTCGGTTGTTTAGTCTTACATTTTATGACAGTAAGAAATGAGCCATGCTCTGTGAAAAGGGGGCTTAATGTGACTGCAAAAAGTATCGATCCGGGTCAGCCTGCACAGTCCGTGAAGGCTGACCTGAGCTGAAACTTCCTGCTGTCGGTCGATTTTCTGCATGTCAAAGGACCAGTCTACCTCCATATTTAGTCAGTTGTTAGACAACGTGGATTTTAAGGATCCCTATCCCTTTACCACACAATCCCGACTTTTAACGACCCTGAGAAAGGAGCCTTTTGAAAACATTGTGGAAAAAGGAGAAAATGCTGGTAACCAGCATTTTCTCTTTTCCCACAATGTTTTCTACTCTATCCATTACATAAATCACTGTTTAAGCTACACTTAATTTGTCGTCTGCAAATGCTTTCAATTTGGTCCAGTCTAAAATTTTGTCGTTTGGTAAAGGGCTATATATGTGATGTCTTGCTTGACTCGATGCATCACGGAGATGTCTTAAGCCTCCTTTTCACAGAGCATGGCTCAAATGTTCACCTAGCTCACCTATAATGTACTTTCTGTGCTGTCTTTTCTTTTCTCGCATTCACTGTTCTCAAAAGAAAGAAAAAAGACTGGCGTACTTGACGTAAATAAGCTTAATTAAATGTTTATTTTACCTTTGTAGATCTCATGAGAATTGTTGCTATGACGACTGGGATGCTGACATTGTCTACACGTGACACCAGAACTTCCTTTTCTATCAATTAGCAACAATGATGAGCTTGTTACTCAGCTGGGGATCCAATGCCGATCTCAAGGCACCACGGATGTGAGCAAAAGAAGCCTCGCAGACACGATGGCTTGTTTCCTGAGAATCGTTGCTATAACGACCGCTGGGACGCTGATATCGTTTACATGTGACGAAAGAGTACTTTTCTCTTAAGTGCCGGAAAAAAAACCGGCTTACATTCAAGCCAAAGATTCAAAGCTGACTTGTCGACCTGCAGTCACGGATTTGAACATTACTTGTGTTTGATACGGTTTTCCTTCGAGGACTTACGGAGGCAAGGAACTGAGTTGGCAGAGAGAATGGGGTGTTACTAGAACAATATACTGGCTTCATAACACTGTTGTGAAAAGATTGAGATGAGATGCTGCTTTACTCTTTCAACACTAAATATATGAGATATGCTCTGACAAATGGCAGCTTACTGCATTTCCTTTGTGCTTGATAGCAAGCAAGTCATAACTTAATTATGGATCCATAAAATCCATTTTGTTTAACAACTAACTGACTCGTGAGGTACACTGGACATTTGACATGCCAAAAATTGACCAATAGCAAAAGGTTTCAACCCAGGTAAGCCTGCGCGGACTTCGCAGGCTGACCTGGGTCGATATTGGTTGCAGATACACTAAACCCCCTTTTCACAGAGCATGGCTCATATAAACTCGACATCTTTCGATGGCTGAAAGTACAATCGACAGTAACTCAGAAAGATATTTATCTTACAGGCACGACTTAACAAGCGGACGGTATAGATCTTTGATCAGACTGCACAGAATGTGCAGTCTGATCATAATCTATGCCGTCGACAAAAGCTTCTGTGTTCGCCAATGGGACTGTGAGGTTTAATCCTGGGATAAATGTCTTCTGATCATTTTATCATCATATATGAGTCATGCTCTAGCAAAAGGGGGCTTAATGTATCTCCGTAATCCATGATACCAATCAAGCCATCACATAAATGTGAATCCATAATAATCGACTCAATCATAAGGTAGACTGGTTCTTGGACATACACAATTTTGACCCATAGCGAAAAGTTTCGGCCCAGGTCAGCCTGCGCGGACTGCAGTGCAATATGTAGCTGAAATAACAGGCATCTTTTGTCGAGTATCTTGAAGAAGTTGGTACAAATGAGCTTAAGGTCTCTGATAGGGTAGAAATCATTGTGAGAAAAGGACAAAATTGAATTGGTCGATACTTTTCGCAGATGAATTAAGCCCCTTTTTCACAGAGCATGGCTCATATATATGAAGTCTTTCGGTACTAATTAAATAAATTCGAGTAGTTTTCGAGGTCTAAAAGTCGATCTCTACCCCAGTCAAAGGTAATTTTGGCCAAATTTAAGCATCAGGTAGCAGACTGCGAAGATCCAAGTTCAGACTGCACGTCTCTTTGCAGTCTGATCTTGATCTACGCCGTCCGCATAGGTTATTAAAGTTGTCATTGGCAATGAAAGGGGTAAACTGCTAAATAAAACAAAGGAATATTTCCAATCGATTGTAGAAAAAATAACATTTTGCTACTTCAAAGATCGGTCGTTCTGTATCTGGAAAAATCGAACTATATCGCGCATTGTTGATGAAAGATCAGACTGCATGTTCTGGGTATTGACTTCCTTAACCGTTTACCACACAACCCCTTGTTTTAACGACCTTGGAGAAAAGGACCTTTGAAAACGTTATGGAAAGAGGAGAAAATGCTGGTAATCAGCATTTTCTCCCTTTGCCATAATGTTTTCTACCCTATCAAAGACGAATCTCAATATTTGATCTACAGGTACATTTAATTTGTCGTCTGCAAATGCCGTCAATTTGGACGAGTCTTGTGTGGTAAAGAGTTAAGGGATACATGTAGGTATGTTATCTTGGTTGTAAATGGAGATATTGCTCAAAACGTACCATTTCTTTTGTCACAGTGTTTCAAAGTTTATTCACGTATCATTTATCACAAAGTTTTCAAAAATGGTCTTCTGTAACAGCCATCTTGAACACGTGCTGATTTATTTGTTGTACGGCAGATCAAATGTACGAGTTCAATATGTTACTTGATGACTAGAGCAGAAGAGGGGTAAATGTGACTACAAAAAGAAGGCAAAAATCTCCTCCCAGTGCCAATTCATTATTATCTTTTATTACTATCTGACATATCAGCTTTTTCTTCTTTTGTGCTGAATGAATGTATTTTAACTACTGATTTAGAAAGTATGAAAAATACCCGTTGATACTGTTGGTTTTTAGTATACTCTTACACTCACCCCTCTTGATTATCTCATTAGCTCATATGAAGAAATACTACAGCCTACGACTTTAACCCTTTACTACACAATCCTGACTTTTAACGACCCTGAGAAAGAAGCCTTTTGAAAACATTTTGGAAAAAAGGTAAATTTGCTGGTAACCAGCATTTTCTCTTTTTCCCACAATGTTTTCTACCCTTCCCAAAACAAATTTCAAGGTATGAGTCACATTTAATTTGTCGTCAGTAATTGCCTTCAATTTGGACCAGTCTAAAATTTTGTCGTTTGGTAAAGAGTTAAACCAAGAAAAGAGTTAACACAAGAATAACCAAAAAAGTATTCATCAAAATAGGGAAAGAGATTACAATACCTCTTATCTCCATTAGTGGAACTCTTCATGTTGAAGGTGCGTTTAGACCTTTTACTGGAACCACGCGTAGACAAAAAGCAATGACAATATACACAAAATACAACGAAATGCAACTGTCTTCACTAACGAATGCCCATTTTATTGCGACCAGTGTCTACTATTTATATTCAGACTTTTATTGCTCATTTGTTATTCTCGTCATGGATTGGTTAATGTTTTGTCTATGTTACGGGAATCATATCTGACTTAATAATATCGCGCTGACTTGTTCATTTTTTTACCAAATACACAGAAGAGTGCTCAAAGAGAGATACATGTAACTCCATAGGACCGGCGATCTTAATTACCAACGTGTAATAACTGCGAATAGGCCAAGAACACCGCATGCGGGTGGCAATGCTTGGCTGCGAATGCTACATCAGTGAAAATTCTAGGTCGAAAAATGGGCATAGTTGTTAAAAATGTGTTGAGAGCTACCCGCCCTTCTGGGTCCCATTTTGATAGTAAACAACTAGACCAACTTTAAAGTAATAACAGAGATATGGGAAAATGTGAAAGTTTTCGCACGAACACGCAGACCACTACTAGGATATGACGAAACCTCGAAGTTTTCTTAGAATACAGTCGAGCTAAAGATGTAACAAAAGCAGACATTGTTCCGTGTTGCATTGCATAGTCCTTATCGAGTATAAGTGAAACACTTGAAAGACACGAGTCCATGTAACATGAGAGCAGCATGAAATGCCATTTAAGAAAATACACAAAACAAATTGAAATCATATGAGTCATGCCCTGTGAAAAGGGGGCTGAATGATACCAGTCAAGCCATCATATAGTTATGGATCCATAATAGCTACTTTTTTTAACAACCGACTGAATCACGAGGTAGACTGGTCCTTGGACATACAGAAAATTGACCTATAGCGAAAAGTTTCTGCCCAGGTCAGCCTGCGCAGATTGCGCAGGCTGACCTGGGTCGATACTTTTCGCAGATGCATTAAGTCCCCCTTTTCACAGAGTATGGCTCATATATAAAATCAACAAATTGAGCTTTGCTTTATACATGAATGCACATGCGTTGTTGTAAAAATAGGGAACAAAATAAATATGTAGCAGAATTATACCATTCCACGATTATCAAAGTTTTAAGGTATTTGCCTGGCCGCCGCGATATAACTGAAATAATGTTGAAAACGGCGTTAAACACACACATTCAATCAATCAATCAATCAATGAGTCAATCAATTTAAGGCATTTGCTTAGATTTTGCATGTAGCAAGATTTCTCAGTCAGTTTCTCACGATTTGATCAGAATTTCGGACTAAAAAACTAGACAGTTGCTGCTCAAAGATCACACTAAAGGTTCGTTGTAGATCTAATCCTGTTTAACTCTGTCCATAACAGCAAGTATGTTAGTCCTGTTCTTCAATTAAAGAACTAATATCTGCGAAGCGGCTTTGCGTCTCTTCCGAGATAAACATCCGGTGTCTGAATTTCACTTCTTGCATATGTAGAGCCCCGAAACTTTTTCATCGGTGCAGGACTCACACGTCCGTATGAAGGCGGAGGGCTTCCAAT
This sequence comes from Tridacna gigas, assembly GCA_945859785.2. Lineage (NCBI taxonomy): Eukaryota > Metazoa > Mollusca > Bivalvia > Cardiida > Cardiidae > Tridacna > Tridacna gigas. The sequence continues at coordinate 30,601,921 of OX244037.2, forward strand.
ATATTTCTTTCTGTTGGGATTATGATAATGACGGATCGACGTTTCCGGTTCCGGAGTTGTAAACTTCCGGTTATATGATCTGTAATCATTTCTTTCTACCGAATCATATTTGTGCGGTTTGTCACTCGGAAGTACCCTGGTTGGGTCCGATTTCCACTTATTCTTATTGAATTTCCTTATATCTGGTATCATGAGAATACCAGCTAGAAATACCAGTAAAAGTGCGAAAACACTGAGTCCGAAGGAATATCCGGGATAGAAGTCTGTCGGTAACTGTGCAAGCCATATTATCATCCCTATTATCCCAAACGTCACTAAAAAGAATGATAAAATGATAATTTGAGAATGATTTTCTCCTATCAGAACTCTTGTTCGTGAGAAAGAATCATGTGATGAAAAATCTCGCCTTAAGTGAAAAAAACGGTATTATATGTGCAGTCTGATCTTGAATTTGCACTATCAACATCTTTATCACCTATCCCTGCAGGGTAAGCTTTGACTATTGATATGTTGGGTTTTGTTTTTTTTTTTTCGAATTGATCAAGCCCGTTTCATAAAATCAGCGCTCCATGGGTTTTTACACCCATTTGATTATAGATCACAATATCTGCCGAGTTGTAGTAAATTCTATAAACAGATTTATCTGTTCAACATCTACCATTTCATATGTAAATAGATTGATTCATTTATAACGCAGTTTTGATTTGTCCAAATACAGCTTTTTACCTGTTATGAAGCACATGACGGCTATGAAGATTCCGATTGAAATTTCTCTAAACTTGTCTGAGGCCACGTAAAATAGAAACACCAGGGTCGTGATGAATACCAATATCAGCACCAATATTTGAAAACCACGAACAGCGTTGTACGCCCCTGAAATACATAAAAATGGAGGAATTAATATGTTTACATAGCTAAATTCAATGTAATTGATACGTACACTTTGGTCAGAGACTTTTAAAAGCTTTGCTATCAGCAGGCTGATTTAGCCAGAACGCCTGCCATAATAACTTCAACGTTATTTTTAGTTTAAAAGTCTGCCTTTTATCTTGAATTATTTCTAATATTGTATAAAACATTTGAGCCATGCTTGAGGGTGCTTAATGCATCTGCGAAAAGTATCTACCCAGGTCAATCTGCGCTGTCCCCAGCCTGCTTGGTAATTTCAAATATTGATTCTGATTCTGTAACTAGCTTATCTTTTTCCCCATCGTTTCGATTGCTTATCACCTGACTTTTTCTGTCAGACAGTATTGTCAGATCTTTACAATTTCCAGTCTGTTTAAGCAAGGATATCTCACAAAGTATCGAGCAGTAAAAATCCAGGCCCAACGGCACGTTCCTTCTAGAACCGGCTTCCTTGTTGATACTTTAGTCATACAGCCTCCATCGCATGCCAGTAGACATTAGAAAATTTATTTTTGTAGTAGCTGACGACATAAATACCGCAAGGATAATAGGCAATTTCTCTTCTTTAGTATTAATTAAATCAAAGGCATAATTTCAACTTTCCATTGATTTCTAGGCAAATCGATGGCACATAATTATATATGAGCCATGCTCTGGCAAAAGGGGGTTAAATACATTTCAGTGATGCTCTATACCAAGCAAAACATCACTTTATAATGGATCCATAAAATCCATTTTTGTATAACAACCTACTGAGTAATGGTACTTTGACATGCAGAAAATTGACCAATACAAAAAGTGACGGCCCAGGTCAGCCTGCGCGGACTGCGCAGGCTGACCTGGGCCGACACTTTTTGCAGATGCATAAAGCTTGTTTTTTTACAGGGCATTGCTCAGTTATATGACTTTGAAGATAAATGTTCGCCTGGGCTAAGTCCGAGGATCAAGCATCGGCCCACAACTTAGAAGTAAGGAAGAAAAAGTTCTACATGTACAAAGGAAAAATGACATTAAATAATTACCATCTTCATAACGGGACGGGATACTGATGGAATTACATGCAGAGTTATGTCCCCCTGAACAGTTAAAGCCCTTCCATAGTCCCAGTGCTATGACCGTGCTCTCTTGCACAGTCTCGTTCTGTTCCCAGTACCGAGTTCCGATCCCCGCACAATGTAGAACCAGAGCAACTATCACGAGGGCCAGGGCAACTTTAGCCCAAGTTGAAGCGTTACCGCAGACTGGCATCTTGACTGTAGACTCCTGTGAGGAAATTTGGGAACAAAGTAACCCTTAGGCTGCTAAGCGCGACTCACTGACCCTTCGCGGACAGTGCAGATCAAGATCAGACTGCACAAAACGTGCAGTCTGATCTTGGATCTACACTGTCAAGTAAGGAGTTATTTTTCTCCCAAAAATAAGTTAAAAATAACATCATTCGAGTTTTACTATCAGCTCGAAAGTTTCATTTAACTTATTTAGCAGGATAAAGATTAATCCTTATCCTGCTAAACAAGTTTAAAAAAAAAAAAACTTTCAAACCGATAGTAAAACCCCGAGCAATGGTATTTCAAACTTTCATTTTGGAGAAAAATATCTCTTGATCTGCACTGTCCGAAAAAGGTCCTTGAGTCGCGTTTAGCAGCGTAAGGGTTATTTTTTTTTATAAATAGAACTTAGGCCTTGAGTTGAAAGAAAATCCTACCTGATATTATAAATCCATTTTTCGATATTCTTACTTCTTTGAAAATATCGTCAAGTATTCACTTTTATGTCTTTTAAGTCAGAAATCGATGAAGAGTAGCACCTATAAAAATCGATAAAGTTTCGTCAACGTGTGCCTCTATTTAACACTCATGCTGCTCGGTGCGTTTTGCGGACAGTGTAGATCAAAATCAGACTGCACAAAATGTGCAATCTGATCTTTGATCTACACTGTCCGATACGGTATTTTCTTTGCAGTGAAGTCAACTTCGAAATCGCAATACATGTATTTTGGTTTTTACCATTGAGTGGAAATTTTCGTGAGACCGAGATTTGATTAAAAATGAAAAACATATCTACCAAAAAATCCCTTGTATGGGCAAAAACACCGTCATAAATGTGCGGAGCTGCTTGTCTCCAGTGATTGTTCCCTTTCTTTCAGAATTTGCAACTACAGAAAGTGAAAGGTTATTGCACATATCTTATTTACATGCTTATCTATTTATCTATTTATTTGTTATTTATTTATTTCAGCTCATTCATATGAAAAAGATACTTTCGATACATTTAATGATTCGGTCGATAAAGTATCTTTTTCATATGAAGATAACTGATCGACTATATCGTTAAATCATGTCCTGTTAATTAATAAAACGTAACTTTCACACTTACATTGAAAGAGAGAAAAAAATATATAGGTACATTACAAAAAAGATACCAGCCTAAAAAAATAGCCTTTCTCCACTTTCCACACTTTTCCCTATCCGCGATTATGTATGTATGAATCGGTTCGATAAATTCGGGGAGGAATGATGAGGCGTTTTGAAATCTTTTAACCATTCGAGAACGTAAGTTAGTTAACCCTTTACCAAACAATCCCGGGTTTTAACAATCCTTGGACAGAAGCCTTTTGAAAACATTTTGGAAAAAGGAGAAAATGCTGGTAACCAGCATTTTCTCCTTTTCCCACAGTGTTTTCCACTCTATCAAAGATAAATACCACCATTTGAGCCACCTTTAATTTGTCGTCTGCAAATGCTTTCAATACGGACATGTCAAATTTTGTTGTGTAGTAAAGAGTTAAATGGATACATTAAGCCCCCCGACCGCCCCCCCCCCCCCCCCCAAAAGTGACCCAGATATTGAAATTCAAAAGCTTTAACTCTTTACCAGACGATAAAGTGTAGAACTCGTCAATGTTGAAATCATTTGCAGACGACAAGTCAAACGTTTCTCACACGATGGAATTTACTCTCGAAAGGACAGAAAATACTGTGGGAAAATGAGAAAATGCTGTTTATCAACATTTTCTCCTTTTCCCACAATGTTTTCAAACGGTTTCTTTCCCTGGATCGTTAAACCATGCGATCGATTGGTAAAAGGTTAATTAAAATGTCCGTGCCTGAATGCCTCACAAAAACATATGACATATGTAAACCCAAGATCAGACTGAAAATTCAGTATATCCCAATACGCATCTGCAATAAGTATTGCTTTCAGTCTCGTGAGGTTCAGTGGAATCCGATGAAAGGGTTGTGTATGACCGATGACGTGTGAATCTGCATTTCCATGGAACGCTTTCCCTGTTAAACATTGGAGCGCTGAAGTAAAGAAATGAAGTTTCAGTTAGGTAAAAGCGCCGAAGCACTGCGATTCCGTTATTGTTTTGACCGGAATATGTAACAAAGTAGTAGATGGTGCAGATCCAAGATCAGACTCCATATTCCGTGTAGTCTGATCTTGATCTACACTGTCCGCAAAAGTAACCTAAGCCGATCCCAGCGCTTTAGGGATTACCCGTTACAACACAATTCTGAGTTTCAACAACTCTGAGAAGGAAGGTTTTTGAAGACATTGTGGGAAAAGGATAAAATGCTGCTAACCAGCATTTTCTCCTTTTGCCACAGTGTCTGCAGGTGTTTCGAATGAGGAAGAGTCTAAAATATGTTGTTTGGGGTTAAAGGTTAAAGAGGGGAATCTGGACTAAACAAATTATAGAGAAAAAGCAATATCGATATATCTCTTTTTCGGTCAGACCAGTAGTGAGTCAAAGTATCACGGACAGTCTAGATCTGGGATCAGACTGCACATTTTGTACAGTCTGATCTTGCATCTACACTATTCACAAAAGTAGCGAAACAGGTACCTTAACTCTTTACCACACAATTCCGACTTTTAACGACCCTGTGAAAGAAGCCTTTTGAAAACATTGTGGGAAAAGGAGAAAATGCTGGTAACCAGCATTTTCTCCTTTTCCAACAATGTTTTCTACCTTTCCCAAAACAAATTTCAATTTTTCAATCACGTTTATTTTGTCGTCTGCAAATGCTTTCAATTTGGACCAGTCTAAAATTTTGTCGTTTCTTAAAGAGTTAACATAATAAGTGTTAGAATCGTGTCGTGAAATGTAAATAAATGGGATGAATAGACACCATCTAATATATTCAATTGAGCAATAGAATTCAACTTTTAGAAATGAAATTATACATCGATTTTTATTCAAACGAAATAAAAAGATAGAAAAAAAATCTATAAATCGATATTTATGTTATTGACCGATAATTTGTAAGAGGGTGAATATTTACTCTCTGAAGAGGGTCGGTTATAAAGACGTTGAATTTGCCATCAGAAAATCCTTGTTTGATTACGTTTGCATCACTTGTTACTTAGGAATTTCCTTATGCAAGACAAGCTGAGTCACTGACTAGAACTTTAGAGACCAATCTCTGTGTTTAACACCATATTTCAGGTAAACATACTAGCAAACCCATAGAGTGCTCGGCAAAACATTTTATTTGCTTTTGTATACATGTATATCCAAAACCAAATTACAAAGATCTGCGGTATCTTACATCTTATGAGATATTCCACTGAAGACAGTTTTAACTTTCAAATATTTGCCTTTTTTACTTGTAAAGTACATCTAAAGCACTCAGAGCTCAAAGAGTTTTTACTTTTGACCAATAGTGAAAACCAAAAAATTGTGATATCAAAATTCTGTACACCAGAAACATTCCTTGCAATCTGATTTTGATGTACAATGTCCCCAAAACCGCATGGGGTCGCACTGTGCCCCCCAAAGATTTAATGACGTTTTCTTGGTAACAGACTAGAATACAGACAAAATTATTGAATTAGAAATTTACTTTTCATCGCGGAAGTATTGTTAATAGACCGTGATGCGCCCCGAACTTCCGGCTGCAAAGTGTAACGATAACAGGCTAAAGTATGAGAGGAAAACGTCCGCTAACAGACATTTGTGTCCGTATATACGTCATCGATTTTGATCTACTTTTTAGAGTAAACATGTTTGAAATAAATATTTCACAAAACTTAGGTCATGTTTATTTACGTCCACTCGGCAAACTGTTACATCTAAAGACCACGGATCAACCTTCCTCCATATTTTACACTGTGCTGACTTTGATTATGTGATGTAGCGGTTGGTGCAGGTATCGTGCGCAGCACAAGCGCGAAGGAATGCATGAATGCATGGCGTCCCGAGAACGGGGTCGTTCCATTATGCCCGCTAGGTGAGCCGTCAGCTAGTTAAATAGTAGTTACAAAATGCCTATCTGCCTTGTGCTTTGGTATACTAGTTAGGAATTAGGAATCAGACCCCCACCCCATGGCAAAAGAAGTCAACAGATTTTACCTTTTTTGGCGATGGGGGGGGGGGGCCCAAAACCAAAACTTATGGGTTTTCTTAATTTTGCTGTGGTTGTTTTGAACTCTTGTTGACGATTTTCATTGACATGCAGCAAAATCCAATTTTGCCACGAGACTCAAATTCGAACAGAAAAGATGAAAGATCAGTCTGAAGGAGCCAAAGATAGCTCAAATTACGTTTGACAGTAAAAATCAAGATCAGGATCCATATTCACCAACCATTCTTAAGAACGTTCTTAGTCTTATTCTCCACAATTTTCTAAATTTGAAAGTAACGAAACTTCTGATAGGCTAAACCATTTAGTTTAGCCAATCAGGATCTGTAACTTTCTGTTACGGGAGATCACTTCTTCCTTACAGCACAGCTTTTTCTTGTATAAAATCAATACCTGACAACTGCGTTAGGAAGAATTCTCTTTAGCTCAGTGCTTAGTGTACTGGTCTTTTAAACCTAAAAAAACGAGGATATTCGCCACACGGGTTCGAATCCCAGCCGGGGCGGTTTGTATTTGAGCTATGCATTTGTTGCGAACTTTCATGTTCGTAAGATGGGGGCTCGTCTGAGATTGGCCAATGAGCCATTTGTTGTCTTAAAATTGCCCGCTATTGGCCATTGAGCCATTTGTTGTCTAAATAATTGACTTACTGCCTAATAAGACTTTCCGTCATCAAAATGATGACCTCTCTTAAGAGGGGGTGTGTTACGGGAGATCACTCCTTCCCTATAGCATAGCTTCTTCCTGTATAAAATCAATACCTGACAACTCTGCATTAGGGAGAATTCTCTTTAGCTCAGCCGTTAGTTTATTGGTCTTTTGAACCACAATAAACGCGGATATTTGCCGCACGGGTTCGAATCCCAGCCGGGGCGGTTTGTATTTGAGCTATGCATTGCGAACTTCCATGTTTGTAAGACTTCAAATTTAGAAAATCTTAGAGTAAGACTTTAAGAATACTCTTAACACCTAATCCTGCTAAAAAGTTCAATATGTAGAACTTTCAAGCCGATAGTAAAACCCGAATAACTTTATTTCAAACATGTTTTTTGCACGTTCCGTGCAGTCTGATCTTGATCTACACTGTCCGCAAAAGGTCATTGAGTCGCGCTTAGCAGCTGAAAGGTTAAGAATGGTTGGTGAAGACGGACCCGGACTGTTCAGATGGTATATTCTTGTTCGAGATGAACTCTTGTCAATATTTGTAAAAATAGCTTGACAATAAAATTGGCCCGTAAACGCATTATTTGTGTTTCTTTTTAACAAAATGATCCATCTCATTTCATGAACGCCGTGCTCTGGCAAAAAGGGACTTAATGCATCTCCGTGACCTATGATACCAAGCAATTCATCAAATGATTATGGATCCATAAAATCCATTTTCTAAACAATCCACTGAGTCTTGAGGTAGAATGGTCCTTTGACATGCAGAAAATTGACCAAAAGCAAAAGGTTTCGACCAGACGTAAGACTTTAGACGATATTGTTCAAAAACATGGGGGGGGGGGGGAGAAAATGAACAGTCTATTAAATACACGAAACAATAGTTTTATTTAACTTTCATAACCTTTCTGTCCTCTAACACTTTGTCAAAAATATGGTCTTTAACTCTCAATCACGATTTTTAGGAATCCTAAGAAAGAAAGCCTTTGAAAACATCGTAGGAAAAGGAGAAAATATTGGTAACCGGCATTTTCTCCTTTTCCTGTAATATTTTTATCCCTTCTTAAGGCAAATTTCAATTTTTGAGTCAATCTACTTTGTCATCAGCAAATGCTTTCAATTCAGACAAGTATAAATTTTGTCATTTGGTAAATAGTTAAGGCCCTACAGTAGAGAACTTTTGGAAATACTGGGGCATAAAGTTCAACTGTTTCTTAAATGTGATTTCTAATTTTTCCAGAATGGTTTACATTTAAGACTAATAAGACTATTTTTTCCTCCAAGCATTTCTTTTATTTCTTTACCAAACAACAAAATTTTGGAAGACATTGTGGGAAAAGCAGAAAATGTTTTCACAGTATTGTCAAAAGCTGTTTTTCTTGGGGTCTTAAAACTTATAATTGCATGGTAACGAGATAAACCATTCATACTAGTTTATGGATTGTTTTCAGCCATCAAATTGTTAACTCTTCACCAAACAATCTCGAGGAATAAAGGCTTTTGAAAACTTGATAGCATAAGCAGAAAAGGCTGGTCACCAGCATTTTATCTTTTTCCCACAATGTTTCTTCCTCTACCTTACACAAATCCCAGAAAATCAATTTTGTCATCTGCAAATGCTCTCAAGACAAGTCTATTATTTTATTATTTTTTTCTTTTGTAGTATAGAGTTCACTCATTATTGCAAAGCAAAATTTAACATAAAATGTAGAATATTTGGAGGTAAGCAGAATATCTTTGTATTATCTGAATTTGCTAAAATAAACAGCTAAAAAAATCGGCTGCACACAATAAGCAATTGTGCCCTTTCCCTAAACATGATAATAAGGTGTCTAATGTAGCAACCAAGCATGTTGTACTTTTGTATTTTAGTAGGTTAATTGTTCTCCAGCTCAACCCTTTTACCGCTAAATAACTTAAATGAAACTGCCAAGCCGATAGTAAAAACCCAAATACATATGTCATTTCAAACTTATTATTTGGACAAAAATATCTCCTTATCAGACAGTGGAGATACAAGATTAGACTGCATGTTCTGTGCAGTCTGATCTTGATCTACACTGTCTGCAAAAGGTCATTGAGTCGCGCTTAGCAGTTTAAGGGTTGATAACTAAAATAAAACTTTTAAGTTGATAGTAAAATGCAAAATATTGCTATTTCAAAGTTACTTTTGAGAGACAAATATCTCCTTATCCGACAGTGTAGATCCAAGATCAGACCGCACGTTCTGTGCAGTCTGATCTTGATCTACAGTGTCTGCAAAAGGTCCTCAAGTTGGGATCAGTAGCCCAAGGGCTAACATGGTTCAGTTCTCTTCAGAATCATTGAACAGAGCATGTGAAACTCGCCTAATCAAATAAAACCTTCATCTGCAATTTATTAACTTATCACCCCTTATCAATGATTAGAGCCATGCTCTGGCAAAAGAGGGTCTAATGCATCTCAGTGATGCATTGTGCCATGCCAGTCATAACATAATTATGCCTTTTATGGATCCATAAAATCCATTTTGTTTGCCAGCCAAGTGAATTGAGAGGTAGAATGGATGTGCAGAAAATTTACCTTAAGCAAAAAGTTTCAACACAGGTCAGCCTTGTGTGAACTATGCAGGCTGACCTTGGTTGATATTTTTTGCAGATGTAAACCCCCTTTTCACAAAGCATGGCTCATTTGTAGCCCACAGCTTTTAAAATATTCCTATACATATGAGATACAATGTCATGTATGTGAGACAATCAAAATTGAATTACAGACTGACTCTGTACCAGACAAATTTAACATGGCTCAAACGTTTATATCTGTTGAAAAAGGACAAAATGATGGTTACAAATATTTTCTCCTTTTCCCACAATGTCTTCAAAGACCTCCTTCTTCAGGTTTGTTAAAGTACTTGATTGCAAAGTAAAGAGTTAACATCTGATGATGTGAAAACAGCATTTTGGCACAAAGACAAATTGCTTCATACGCCACCATATTTTTTTTACTTTTCTGCTACAAAACACAGAAAGATTCATCTGTAGGCGGTACTAAGTTACGCTATTTTGTTCACAACAGCTTGATGTAGCGATGTAAGTTGTAATGTCCATTTGTCCAGGGCGTTATATCTGGCTGTTCCAACGTTTTCTCTCTCTAGCACTAAAACTTGCTTCACTTGATCTATCCTTCCATTTATTGTGCTGAAAATATTAAGTATATAACATGATTTCTTTTTTTATCTTACTCTATAACAATCAACAAAGTTCTAGACTTGACCCGTTTAAAAGCATTTGCAGACAACAAATCAAATGTTGCTCAATTGATGAGATTTGTCTATGAAAGGAGAGAAAATATTGCGGGGGAAAAGGAGAAAATGCTGGTTACCAGCATTTTCTCCATTTCCCACAATGTTTTCAAAAGGTCTTTTTCTCAGGGTTAAAACTCAGGATTGTGTGGTAAGGAGTTAAGGATTAAAAACATCACTCTTTGCACTGCTACATTTATAAACATATGTATGAAGACTGTGTAACAGGTTATCAATATTCAAGGATTAAAAACATAACTCTTTGCACTGCTACATTTATAAACATATGTATGAAGACTGTGTAACAATTTATCAATAATTAAGGATTAAAAACATCACTCTTTGCACTGCTACATCTACAAACAAATGTATGAAGACTGTGTAACAGTTTATCAATTACATGTATATGAATGCATTTTACCTCTCTTATGTCCCTTCCGGCTCACAATAAAAAACAAGAGGGCCATGATGGCCCTGGGTCGCTCACCTTAGTAGAGTGCCTTAAAGGTTTTTCTTTAATTTGACCATGTGACCTAGTTTTTGACCGCAGGTGACCCAATTTCAAACTCATATTTCATGAAGACAAACATTCTGACCAATTTTCAAGTCAATTGAGCAAAAAATGTGGCCTCAAGTGCCCTAAAGATATTTCTTTAATTTGACCCAGTGACCTAGATTATGACCCCAGGTGACCCAAATTTGAACTGGTCTTTGACCATATCAGAAGAATCATTTTACCCAATTTTCAAATCAAATGAATAATAAATGTGGCCTCTAGAGTGCCCACTAGCTATTTCTTTAATTTGACCAAGTGACCTAGTTTATGACCCCAGTTGACCCAAATTCAGACTCATGTGAGATTTTGCAAAGACAAACATTCTGACCAATTTTCAAGGCAATTAAGCAAATAATGTGGCCTCTAGAGTGCCCACAAGGTATTTCTTTATTTTGACCTAGTGACCTAGTTTATGGTTCCAGGTGACCCAAATCTAAACTCATCTGGTATTTCATCAAGACAAACATTCTGGCCAAATTTCAGGTCATCTGAGCAATAAATGTGGCCTCCAGAGTGCAAACAAGGTATTTCTTTAATTTGACCCAGTGAACTAGTTTATGACCCAAGTTGACCCAAATTAATCTTATGTGAGACTTTATAAAGACAAACTTTCTAATTTTCAAGGTAATTGAGCAAATAATGTGGCCTCGAGAGTGCCAACAAGGTATTTCTTTAATTTGGCCTAGTGACCTAGTTTATGACCCAATTTTGAACTCAATGAACTTGTTGCTCTTAGACTGGTAAACAAACGTAGAAGAGAATCACTACATACCAAATATCAAAGCTCTACACCTTCCAGTTTTAAAGAAGAATTTTAAAGTTTTCCTTCTTTGTTCCTATGTTGGAAATTGTGACCCCTGGGGTGGGGCCAGTTTTGACCCCAGGGCATCATATGAACAAACTTGGTAGAGGTCCACTAGGAGATGCTACATGCCAAATATCAAAGCTCTGCGCCTTCAAGTTTTAGAGAAGAAGATTTCTAAAGTTTTCCTTCTTTGTGACTATGCTCAAACTTGTGACCCCCGGGGCGGGGCCAGTTTTGACCCCAGGGGCATCAAATGAACAAACTTGATAGAGGTCCACTAGGAGATGCTACATACCAAATATCAAAGCTCTGCGCCTTCTAGTTTCAGAGAAGAAGATTTTCAAAGATTTTGCTTTTTTTTTCCTTTTTGTTGCCATGGCAACCAGACTTGTGGGTGGAATTCAATTCTCTGAACAATTTTGGTAGAGCTTTACCCAAGGAACATCCCTGCCAAGTTTCATCAAGATTGGCCATGTGGTTCAGGAGAAGAAGATGTTTAAAGAAATTGTTGACGGACGCCAGACATAGGGCGATCACAATAGCTCACCTTTAGCACGTTGTGCTAAGGTGAGCTAAAAATTGCCAACATAAATGAGATGGAGTCACAAATCTAATCTGACAAGCGAACACATACCCAGAGCAGTCATAATGACACAATACTTACAAAAGAAAAAAATGGTTGACCAACAAGACCTTACCCTATCTCCAAAACCAACCACTTACCTGTCTAATATACAGGAAACAAGGAGATTTTCTACTTCCACTGGATCTATGTTCAGCTCCTAAAGTGAATAAGTAGCATATCAGACACTTATACCAATCATGCTCTGTGAAAAGGGGGCTTAATACATCTGCAAAAAGTATCGACCCATGTCAGCCTGCAAAGTCCGCGCAGGCTGACATAGGCCGAAACTTTTTGTCATCTTTCAATTTTCTGCATGTTCAAGGACCATTCTACCTGCAGATTAAGTCATATGTTAGACTAAATGGATGGTATGAATCCATAATAATAACATGCTGATTTGTTTGGAATCATGCATCATGGAGATGCAGTAAGCCTCCTTTTCACATACTATGGCTCATTTGTGTTTGAAGGACTAAAATACTGGACAACAGCACGTAAAAAACATCCTTCTCTTTCTAGCCCAGGTAAAAACAGGTTTTTCGGATCAAACATCCAAGTGGGTGTTCTGTGAAGTCAGATCTTGATTAATGTCATCAGCAACAGGCACTGATGTTTCACAACATTGTGGAACACGGCAAACTTTATCCTTCCAGACTTAAGGCGTGAAATTCATATTTTCTCTATGTACAAAAGCCTAACAGTCACAGTTCTTAAGGTTGTTTGGCAAATTAATCTAGTAAGTAACTGGACAAGGTGCAGTGAAAATTAGACAGTACAATAACTGGACAAGGTGCAGTGAAAATTAGACAGTACTATAACAGAAAATATTTAACATGTGTAGGTCAAGCAAATGTCCCTTCTAATTGGTATGAAAAATATTCTGGGAAAGTGAACACATGAGCAATCCTCTGTGAAAAGGGAGCTTTATGCATTTGCAAAAAGTATCAACCCATGACATGGTTTGAAAGTTTTTGCTATTTGTCTATTTACTGCTTGCCCAAGGGCCACTCTTCCTCAAAATTCAGTCAATCTTTAGACCAAATAGATTTTATGGATGCATAATCATGTGGTGACTTGCTTGATATGATCCATCACGGAGATGCATTATGCCCCCTTTTGCCAGAGCATGGCTCACATGTTTAAATTAGTTACGTCTTTTCACTTTTCAGAATATATGTACATCTAATAATGTTCACTGTAAACACTGGAAGTTGTACAGCTATGGTAAAGTCAACCAGAAGTTTACACACCTGCTATAGATCGACTTTAAAACTTTACCTTTGAAATAAATGGAATATGTATTCTTGTGTATGGTTTGATCAGCTTTATCAAGACTTGAGTTCTGATGTTGCGCAACAGGTCCTCAATGTGTTCTCTGATAAATGGATCTTCCATGATGTTTTTACGGTTGATCTTCAAGATCTTTTCAAACTCATTTATATCATTATTCTGGTAAGCACTGAAAAATAGAAACAAATATCGTAATCAATAATTAAAGTTACCTATTGCTCCTATATATTACAAGCTGACAAAACACAGCTAAGTAAAACTGCGAGAAAACGTTTTGGTATTCAATCCCAAAAGTATAATGTTACATAGGATTTAAAATCCCACACTTATGGTAGATGTCATGATTCAGAAATCCTTACATAAATCATTTTCCTAAATGTATGAAATTTTGATACATCTAACTTAATAAATAACCAAATGCAGTATTTTCTTTTAAAAGAAAAACAAAAAAAACATATCTGTCTATCCTGATAAGCAAAACTATTATTCATTTTGGCAATGTTTTAAAATTTACATCATGACTTTGTAGAATTGAGAGCGAAAGCAGCGAGAGTGTGGCAGAAATAATAAGTGTTATATGATTCCAAATAAGTCCTTGAGGCAATTTTAGCTTGAAAACGTAACTTAGGTTTTTAGAGACAAGAAAAAATACTGATTTTAAAATTTTTGAATCGTCACGTTCCCTAACATGTAGCAAAAAGAAAAACCCTTGTCCCTGAAATTCATTGGACTTACCTAACTAAATTTGTCATTGCTAAAATCTCTGGATCATTTTTGTAGGGCTTTGTCTCTTGTGAGTCAAATGGGTTTATACCTGACTTCATTAACATATTGGCTAGAACTAAGTATTTCAAACAAGTGGTCCTCCTGCAACATAAAGCAGATATATATGTCTTTGACTGCATTGTTCCATTATATTTACCCTCCATAATGTCATCACTATTCACCAGAAAATTTGTAGAATTGTCTAAATTGAAAGCATTTACAGACAATAGAGTAATTTTGGCTCATTTGATGGAATTTGTCTATGAAGGGGTAGAAAACCTTACAATAACATAAAAAAAAAAAAAAAAAAATGCTAATTACCCACATTTTTCCTTTTCCAATTATTTTTTTTTTTTATCAGCATACACAACAAGGTTGTACAAACATTGGATTTCTTGGTAAGGCATTCAAAACTTAGACAGGTACAGAGTTACATAATTTAAGCCTTTACCACACAATCCAAGTTTGAATGACATGTGATAGAAGGCTTTTTGAAAACATTTTGGGAAAAGGAGAAAATGCTAGTAACCAGCATTTTCTCCTTTTCCCAAAATATTTTCTACTCTTTCAATGACAAATTCCAAAGTTAGAGCCACAATTAATTTGTCATCTGCAAACTCTTTCAATATAGACAAGTCTAAAATGTTGTCTTTTGACAAAGAGGTAGCCACTTAATAATATGAACCATGTATTTTTAGTCTGTTCACAAAACCCTTCTGGAGCAGTTATGAAAAAGAGCCTAAACCAAGATCCTATCATATCTTCAAATTCAGCTTTCTCTGTATTTATTGAATAAAAACTTTTGCGTTGAAAGTTTAAGAGTCACTATTGACATTTGAAAAAATTAAAATTACCTTACTCAAGATTCATTTCCTCAAAAAAACCCACAGCTGAAGATTTTAAAATCATCTTGTAGAATACAGATTATCAACATGTAAGGTCCAGTAAATGATAAGAAGCAAAAACATTGCTGCTAAAGAATAAATTACCTGTACTGATCAATTTCTTTTCCCACAATCTTCTTAAAAAAAAAAAAAAAAGCTGCTGGAGAAAAAAATATCTGCTGGTTGTAATGACAATTTTCCAAAAAACGTTTCTAGGAAAACCAAAACAGTCACAAAAGAGACTTAATATACCTATCAAGTACTTTGATACAGCAGGTGCTCAAACATAAGATGCATTCTGTACAAAAATATCCTTTTTCAAGGGAAGATAATATTCAAAGCTTCAGGACAGACATCTGAAGATTGTGTTTAGGCTACAGCACATCTACAGTTTGTGCTTTATACTATTTGTACAGTTTCAAAACAATGACAGCAAAACTGAAGGAAGAGTATGTGACAGGAATAAACCTGTATGAATGACCACAGTCAGACGGATGGAAGGACATGAAAACTGGCTGCTTTCACTATATCTGCAGAAATATTTGCCCAAATGGGTATGAAAATAAGTCTTACCTTGGACTACCTGATTCATCATAATTTTTAAAAGCTTCAAAAAAGTCTGTGTGCGCTCGCTCATACTCCCCTTCTCTAAGGTGCATTTTACCACCACATTCTCGAATCACACCCATAATTAAGGGATGGGGGATTGCTGATTTGATATGCAGAGACTGTTCATAGAGGGCCTGAAATATATGAATGTAAATATTTCACTTATCATCCACAAACTTTTTATGGAAGCCTTGATGCCAAAGATTTGTACACAACTCAGATTTTTTTTACACTCAGTTTTTACACTGTCACTAATGGAAAGTATGAGCCAATATAACAGATCTTTGGACTTTTTGAAATCCAGCCTTCATTTCAGGTGACATTATTAAGTTGTGAATTGATAGAACTGACTTAAACACAATACTGAAGCTTCTTTATTGACTAGCACGGTACCTTCTGCATCATCTGTGCACCAGGAGAAGTAGACAGATTTGGGGGCATCACTAGATAGTTTTTGGTATGAATGGACAGTATGAATGGACAGCTCAATAAATAGAGTTTTGCCTTCAAACAGAAAGTTTATTCCTCTGAATTATTGTAATAACATAAGAACCAACCAATGGCAAGCCTTTGAAATATTATTAGATCTAAATTTGGCTTATCTGTTGATTCAGGGAGACAGATTGCTTTACTCTATTTTGACTGATTTGTTAAAATGGCCTCAGATCTTGGTTTATTTTATCAATACTTATTCTATGTTGCTCATTGCACACTGAAGCTTATCATACAACTTACCTTCAGTTTTTTGTTATTTTTTTGAGCTGTATACATCTGTATTTCTAGGGCATAGATTTCCAACAGCTGTGTGCCTTTCTTTAAATCGTCCTCACCTTCATCAGTCTGTGTTAGAAAATATATATCATTTACAAAAAATAAGATATATTTTCTGTTTAAGGCCAAATAAACACATGTAAACTCAACAATTCCCACACATCACTTCATGTACTATTCATTTTTGCTTGTCTATCCTAAACCAGCACTTTACTTGTAACTTTACTCATACACTGGCATACTATTTTTTTGGTGAACAATTAAGACCTATTTCTCCTTTTGCTACAGTATTTTCGACCATGATAGGACACACAAAAAAAAAAACTTTCTTGAACTGTTCATAAGATTCTTTGAAACAACTGGTTTCTTCTCAAAAACCGAAATCAAAATGTTGTTTTCTAAGACTCTACCTCAATCTCTCAAAAGTCTAGATAGACAAAAAGCATTAGTAGCTCTCATTTAAACATTTTCTACCTATTTATGTAATATCAAATCTTTCATGCAAATAATAACCTTTAACAACAACTTGTGAAAAAAAAAAAAAAAAAAAAAAAAAAATCTCTCCTGTTTGTTTCTTTCACAAGTTGAGATAAATAAAAATTTAATTTTGACTCCTTCATATTGTATTTTGCACCTCCCATGTTATTGCTTTAAATGGTTCTTTTGACCAATCATATGCTTCCAATGGAATAGTATAGGACTGTAGAAGTAAATAGTGCAATGACTGCCTCTTGATAAAAAAACAGCAATATACATGTAATATTCAATGAAATTTGTAAGTGGGGCTTTATTCTGTTGTAATGCTAGGTCTCAGCTAATAAGAAGGCTGGTCTCCACATGCAGAACTAGAACACAAATTAAAATTGTTGGCAAGTATGTTCCATAGAAACAGACACTTACCTGACAAGAAGTATGTAGCTGTTTCAAGATTCTTTGTAATTTATTATAATCCCCTCTATCAAAGTACAGTTTTCCTAGCTTTGTATTAGTTTTAAACCATAATCTTTCATTTTTTGCCTCCTTCAAAGCATCCAGGGTTGTCTCATAAAAATCTTGTAGTAATTCCATCTGAAAGTAACAAGAAAGTTAAAACCTTAAAGTGGCTATCACAATAATAGCTGTTTTTCTGGACAGCATAGAACAAGATCAAACATCAATGAACAGTCTGATTTTATTCATTCTTCACATAAACCTGTGTTGTAGGTACCACTATCAATTATTTTCTCTTTGTCTGCTACCATGCTCATGAGAGCTAAGCAAGAGATAATAAAATTTTTATAATCTCACCAAACTTATAAAATGACCTATCAATGGATTATGCAGGTCTACAGTTTACAAATTATTAGAAAAGAAGAAAGACAAAAGTGAGAGAAAAACATTGTTTAACTGTATTTCCTTTATTGGCTATATAGCCACTTAAGGTATATTTAGATTTTACACCACAGTTTTGCTGGAATGTTATATGATCACAGCATAAAACTAAATAGTTTCCTTTAACCCTTAATATGCTAAATAAATGAAATAAACCTTTCAATCCAATAGTAAAAACCAAAGTGTTGTTTCAAAATTATTTTTTTTTTTTTCCCTACACATATCTCCTTATTTTACAGTATAGATCAGACTGCACATTCTGCACATACCGGTAACCAGCATTTTCTCCATTTCCCACAAGGTTTTCTACCCTATCAAAGACAGAAGTCATCATTTAAGCAACACTGAATTTGTTGTCTGTGAATGCTTTCGATTCACTTGAATACAAAATTTTGTCATTTGGTAAAGAGTTAAACTCTGAAAGGGAGTGGGGTCCGTGGTTGTGAGTGGTGTCCGTGGTTGTGAGGTAGAGTGTCGGTCTCGTAATCAAAAGGTCCTGAGTTCGATACCCGGGAGCTGATGTCAACTTTGGGACTGTTCATTGGCCCACACATTCGGCGCGAGTACTGGTGTAGTTTCCAGGAAGCAGAATCAAGAGAGATTAGTATAAGTTGTAAGAACTTGTTTCTCAATCGATGTAAAATAAAAATATGTTTAGGGATATTTCAAATCTGGTTTGATAGATCCTAGACATTTTGGGTACAGAGCTAACTACAGGCTTAGGAAAATGATATCTACATGACTTCTTTTGTATTTTGTATCGTATAATACCTGTTTTGAGGTTGAGATGTAATCCAAGATAGAATTGATGGATTTTTCCGAGTAGTTTCGGGTTACAGCTGACTTTATATAGGTCAGTAACAGTTTGTATCTTTTCATCATTTCCTCATAATTATTCTGCAAAACAGAAAAAAAAAAACACACAACTAAAGTAATCCAATCAAATTCTAAGGTAGGAAGTTCACATGTTGTTTTGAGTAACAGATCAGATATGACTACTGTTCCAGTCTTTTACCACACAAGCCACTGTTTTAACAACCATGAAGACGATGGCATTTTAAACCATTGTGAAAAAAAGGAGAAAATGCTGGTAACCAGCATTTCTCCTTACCCACAATGTTTTGTACCCTTAAGAATGTCAGTTTCATCAGATGATCAAAATTAAATTTGTCATCAGTCAACACTTTCAATACAGGGCTTTAGTTAGACCCG
This sequence comes from Tridacna gigas, assembly GCA_945859785.2. Lineage (NCBI taxonomy): Eukaryota > Metazoa > Mollusca > Bivalvia > Cardiida > Cardiidae > Tridacna > Tridacna gigas. Next base: position 30,621,030 of record OX244037.2, read on the forward strand.
TAAACCCGGGTTTTGACGCAAAAAAATCTTCAAATACCCTTTTTTGACGCACAGAAAATTGCGAACAAGAGCTCATTTTGACCCCCCAAAATTTTCAGAGATGCGTCAAAAGATATAGGTATAAAACAACAATCATATCAAAAGATAATCATGTTAAAGGCGTGAAAATCATCAGAATGGTGTTGAACATCAATTAAACTGCTGCATATAATCAGCGAAGTGTGACCGAAAGGTGATAACAGGAGATACAATGGGTACCAGTTTATGGTTACAGATGATAATCGTAGGTTTACAACTGGCACTAACCTTGTTAAAAGTGATAGACAGGGCAATAAATTCAATATTGGTGTATTCTTTTGAAGCTTAACCATCAATGTATGGATGTTGTAAAACATCTTCACTCGCCGATGTCCACCATTTTGCTCAAAATTTGTACATTGAAACGTAAAATTTTACAAAACAATTATTAACTTTGCATCTTTATTGCAATATTAATAATAAATCCAACAACAATAACAAGAAATTGTGGAGTAAAAATTCATAAATCTTCCATTTTGACTCTTGAATTTTTTTGGTTTGACTCTTGATAAATTAGATTTGACCCCTAAAATTTTTGGGTCAAGGGGTCAATGACTCCTGATTTTCAGAGGCTAGCTAAAACCCTGCAATAAGTCTAAAATTTTGTTGTTTGGTAAACAGTTTATCCCCAAAAAAGCTATCTGATTGGTAGAATAATTCTGTCCTGGCCAATGGTATGGCTAGCCATGGAATTTAGAGCTGGGACTGAATTTTGAATGGCTGTTGAAACTGGCCCCTGCAGCTTGCGTACATATATTTGCAAACACTACTGTTAAATCCTTGTGGAACCAAATAAACTGACATTTTCAGTAGGGAATAAAGACCAAAGTATTTCAAAGACGTTTCAACCAAACATATCACAAAAAACCAGAGAGTGTAGATCTAAGCATGCTGGTCAACAACTACGCTAATATTTGAAGTAGACTTTATAAAATCTTAACATATACTAGTACAACAAAAAAAACATTATGCTGGAGTCCTGCTTATAGTTACAGAAATTCATTTCTTTTCCATTTAGTTATTTTACTTTTGTACTGTCAATTCTAATAAACGTGATAAGTATGTGGTATTGATAGTTGTGTATTTTGGGCCAATTGCCTATGAATACAGATATGTTTTACCAATTTGAAGTTGATCTTAATCATCTGTTTTAAAGCCTTGAATCCCCATTCTCCTTTATCTTTGCCTTCCAGCTCAAGAACCTGTAACATAATCAATAAAAATCTATTTACGATCCATCTAGACTATCTTGATATAATATAAAGAGTTAAGAAGGGAAAATATATTCTTGAAAATGTATAAGTCCCATATGGATCAGAATATTTTCTGATACTTGGAGTTTGATCTCATTTATTAGTCCCAAAAGTACTTTGTAAATGATAACTGCTATTTACTAGTATTTCAGATGGGCATCGACAAAAAATGCTCAAATCTTTAGCAAAGAATACAAAAAATATAAATCAAAGATCTGCAATCCTTTGTTTGAAGACAGTCAAAACCATTTGTACAGGAAAAAAAGTCAAATTTAATTCTGTAACATATTTTCTGCTAAATGATAGCTAAATAAAGATGCCATACCCTTCACCACACAATCCCAAGTTTTAACAACCTTGAGGAAGAAGGCTTTTGAAACCATTGTGGAAAAAGGAGAAAAAGCAGGTAACCAGCAGTTTCACCTTTTTTCCACATTATTTTCTACCCTTCCAAAAGCATATTTCAATTTTTGAGTCACTTTTTTTTTTTTTCGTCTCTCAATGGTTTTAATTTGAACAAGTCTAATTTTTTTTATTGAAGGTATGGTGGTTAATGCTGTTTTCAACATTATTTCAGTTATATCACGGCAGACAGTGCACCTATCCATGCTTTCCTGGAGTTTCTTTCTAACAGCACTATGCACAATATTCTTACCCAGCCACTGGCTGTCTTCCCACATAACCATCGTCAAACAATGGTCAGTGGTGAGTGAGGAATGAATTCTGTCGCAATGACTATCATCAATCCTCGGAAAGAAATGGGCCAAGCCGGGGACTGAACTAGTGACCCCTGTTCTCAAGTCCTGTACGCTACTGATTGAGCTACCAGGGCTCCGCTCTAAAAGTTTTACGTTTGCTAAAGCCTTTATGTATTTACCCAATAACTCTTAATTTTAAGATTAAACAATAGGATAAAGTTTCAGCCCAGCTCAGCCTGCACAGACTGACTTGGGTCAATACTTTTTGAAGATACATTAAGCACCCTTTTCACAGAGCATGGCTTATATGAGTTGTCTGCAAATGCTTTGAATTTGAGCATCTCTGACATTATAATATTTTCCTCTTGTAAGCAGTAAATACAAAACACATAAGTACCAACAAATAGTTTTTTTGAAGAATTGAATACATGTAGTTGCATGTGACTTTTCAAACAACCTTTTTATCCAGAGAAACGCAAGAAATATCAGACCTTTTGAAAGTTATCCAGTGCTGCTCTTGGATCATCATCTTTAAGGGCCTTGGAGTTGTAGTATTGATTCTCAAGGTCTACGTCGGGCTCCGAGTTGCTCTCCTCTGAATATTCCTATTTTAGAATATTTGAAACACTGGTAAATTAACTCATAAAACATAGATAAGCCTTTATGTGCCTTTCACAACTATAGATGCCTTTGTGGCACCCAAGATCAGACTGCACAAAACATGCAGTCTGATCTTTTTCTACACTATCCACTTTGCTGAAACACCACAAGCAAAAAGTAGCCAGGAAATTGCAGTTATCCAGGTCTTACTCTAAACTAAAAATGTACCCAGGGTTTATTTGGCGCTTTAACTCTTTACCACACAATCCCGAGTTTTAACAACCCTAAGAAAGAGGCTTTTGAAAACATTGTGGGAAAAGGAGAAAATGCTGGTAACTAGCATTTTCTCCTTTTCTCTCAATGTTTTCTTCCCCATCAAAAATATATTCCATCATTTGAGCCATACTTTAATTGTCATCTGCAAATGCTTTGAATATGGTTTAGTCTAAAATTTTGTTGTGTGGTAAAGAGTTAAGGGTTAATTAAAAAAAAAAAAAAAACATAGCAAAGATGGCACCTTGAAGGTTTCCATTGCTAAAAGAGAAAATACAGTACATGTATTACCATTAAAGCATGTCAGTGAAAAGAATAAAAATGCTAGATGACAGAAAAAGAAACTCATACTACCCCTTTAAAAATGCTGCAGATAACTTAAAAGGCTTCCCCTAAAGTTACTAACACTTTACTAAACAACCCTTTGTTAGTTCAGTCTCTTTTACCGCATGTCAAAAATTGTAGACTTTTCCAAATTGAAAGCACTTGAAGATGACAATTCAAATGTGGCTGAAATGATGGAATTTGTCTTTGATAGGGTAGAAAACATTGTGGGAAAAGAAGAAAATGCTTGTTATCAGCATTTTCTCCTTTTCCAACAAGGTTTTCAAAAGATTACTTCCTCAGAGTCAAAATGGCTGTGGGATAGTGAAACAGATCAAGGTCGGTTCTCTTCCATAAGTTTGGATGAAATTGAATGATAATGTTCTCCTTGTTTTCTCCAGGTGTAAAATTTTGCAGGTCATTTTAACTCCCTATCCAGAAATTGTGGGGTGGAAAGTCAAAACTGCAGGTCAAACTTCTTTGTCTCATTTTCAAATAAATGATGAATAAACAAGTTTTCGATATTCTTTTGTTTGTGTTTTATTGATATCTGTAAATATGTTCAGTCATATGATGAACCTTATAACTTACTGTGAAAAATGACAGGCTTCATGAAGAATGCAATCAAAAGTCGCCAATTGTTTGATGTGAAAGACGTTTGACACCATGTAACTTGGGAATGTTGACATGATACGATTTTTGTTAGATTTACTATTGAGATCAGCTTGTCTGCTTTTTGGTGCTTATGAGTTATAATAACACTGTCAAATGTTGCTTTTTCTTTGGTGCTGAGAACATTTTACACTAAGAAAATAGTCAAGGTTTCTTTGACGCTTGAAATGAGACTCAATTGGTTCCAGTTTATCGGCTCTGGTACAGCATTCATGTTCTAAATCGGATACCAATACAGCCGGTCCTCTACTTGAAAAAGGAGCATAGTGGAGATTGCATGTGGGAACCAGAGAAATCTGTCATTCAGATTCATCACCTATATTTTTCATTCAAATACTCGGAAAATGGATTTTACAGGTATTAGTGTGAAGAATGTTATGGTGCAAATAACACTGTGCAATTACTTTGTTACCAAAACCTCAAATCGATTTACTGTGAGAGTCCAATTTAGCAAACTTGTCCGTTTTCGAAACTACCATAAATACACAAATCCAGTCAGAACGTACTAGAAACAAGCATTCGGGGATATATAGTCGCTTCCGGTATTATCGTGGGTTCTTCAATATCGTGGTATTTACAATTTCCGAAAGTGAGGCTGAAATGCGTCTCCTTGAGGATGTCCTCACGTGAGCATTTGTAGGTCAGATACAGTCAACACACCTTGCAAATTCACTTCGGCAAATTTTCCGAAAATTGTAGGTAAAATCGAGTTTTCATCCGAATAGTAAAAAAACTTGGCTCTTTGCAAAATCACTTTATCCCCTAGATGAAGTTGATGATCTTATCAGCGTAACAAACTCAATATCATTATAACAGTTCTTTAAAATTTGTTTTTCTGTCACTGAAGTTTATCAAACAGGAAAGTAAATTTCAGACGACCGTTAAATGATGACGTCACCGCTTTCCAAATATGGGAATGAAAATAAGAGGCCCAGACAAAATTTTTGACTCGCTAATTATAGAAATCTTCTTCTCAAAGCTCTAAATATTTTTTTATTGAGTTCCCTGATATATTGAAATGAAAGAACACTCTAGAAATTATATATCCGCTTTTTTTTATCCACGAAAGAGGTCTGTAGACGTCGTTTTTCCCTCCATTTTCACAGGTGCGCAAAGTAAAACCTCGCTTACAAAATGACAGGGAGAATTTATTTATATATGTTGCTCAAAATTCTTGATAAAATCATCTCAACACTTTGAAAATAACTTGATTTTCATTTGCCGAAGTTTTGAACATAAATAAGGCGAGCATGTAAATCTTCCAGGGCCTCATCTCAATGCCACGATAATACCGGAAGTAAGCCTTTTTAAAAGTTGGTAAATGCTGTCCCCTGCCTTGGCTTGATTTAAAATCGTTAACTGACAAAAGGAAAATCAGTTATCGTAGAAATATATGTGAGGTATCATAGCATGATTTTTGCAACAGAAAAATTGCAGGCAATACACTAACTTTTCTTCACACAGTGGAATGTTTTAGTACCACGATAATAGGGATTTCAATCCTAAAAAAAAAATTGATACAATATAAAGATACTGTGGCAAAAGGAGAAACTGCATATCATAATTCACTTCTTTTGAAAGCAATTTACTGCAAGTGGGAAAATAAATGCCATGTGTCCAACCGTTTTGCAAATAACATGTTTTAATTTCGTTTTGTCTCATACAAATTGTTGCAAGCTAATTTCTTTGACGGAATCAAATTAAGCTAGACTCTAGCTCGCCATTGATTGATCTCTGCTTTAAATGAACGTCATAGTTCATGCAAAGCCTTTAATCACCCTTCGAAAAACACAATAAAAGATCCATGACAATGAGTGAATAACTTACTAAATCATAATCTTCATCGTCGTCGCACATATAATCATCGTCCGACATCTTGAGTTTTTTTGAAAGGCTTTTTCGTTTGAGTAATTAAAATACATTGCTAGATAAAATTCTGAAAATGTAAAATAGATCAAAATGATAAAATACGAAAACTTGATAGTAAGTACTTGAACTTGTATCAAAATAGAAAACTAAAAGTATATTTAAAAATCGAACATTTTGACCAGATCTGGATTTCTATATTACGTTCGATTCGTTTCTAAGGTCGTCTTTGTGGATTTAAAATGGAGCATAGCAAACTGTGCAATGCGTACCACTCCTGTTTCACTATTTTCTTTTTATAATCGGACCGATTTCGTGTTTTAACTCAAGCGTTCATTTTCGGCTAATGGTACAGCCATGAAATCAATGGATTAAGGTTTTTTTCCGTAAAAAATCTGAATACTGGCAAAAATTGCAGACCTTAAACTTAGGTAAGACTATACACTCTGTTAAGTCTAATCTTGACCTACACAATCCACTAAAGCTCTCAAAAATTATTTGATTGAGCCAGTCTGATGGGAGGTAATTTCTTTCAGCTTAACTCTTTACCAAAATGACAAAATTTTAGACTGGTCCAAATTGAAAGCAATTGCAGACAACAAATTAAATGTGACTCAAAAAATGAAATTTGTTTTGGGAATGGTAGAAAACATTGTGGGAAAAGGAGAAAATGCTGGTTACCAGCATTTTCTCCTTTTCCCAAAATGTTTTCAAAAGACTCATTTCACAGGGTCGTTAAAAGTCCAGATTGTGTGGTAAAGAGTTAAAACGACGGGAAACCCTACCCAGAAACTCAGTATAACAGTTATATTATCCATGCTCTACCAAAGAAAAAACAGTCATGAAAGGAGATATGTTTTGTGTGTTTTAACCCTTATGACTTGAGGTACATGTAGGGGAAACAAAGATAACAATCAGAACTAACTGAATATGAAAACTGATCTTAAAATATCATTTTGTAAGCCAAGGTGGATGCCGCACCAATTATGGGTCATTCTAGGTACTTCTTTTTGTTGAGAGAAAAGATCAGGTTAAAACCACTTATATTTATCATTAATTCAGTCTAAAAATTTGTCAGAAAAAAATTTCTTTGCCTTCCAAGCCATTGCTTTCCCTTTTTGTTCTTCAGAGATTTCCATTGGATATACAAGACCTGTCACTGAGAAGTGACTGATGCCCCCGAAAACACATATGACCTTGCTGTGACCATGACCTTTACCCTATGGACATGACTCTTGTGCATGACACATTGTCTCAATGTGATTAACATTTATGCAAAGTTATTTTGAAATTAAGTCATAAAGAAAAAAGTTATGGCTGAACACGAAAACGGCTCCCCCTCAAACACATTTAACCTTGCTGTGACCTTGACCTTTAACCCAAGGACATGCCTCTTGCCTATGACAGATTGTCTTTATGTGGTTGGCAACTCTGCAAAGCTATACTGAAATTCATTCATGATTAAAAAAGTTACAGGCCAGACACGAATACTATCTCCCAAAAACATTTTACCTTGTTGTGACCTTGAACTTTACCTACAGACATGACTCTTGTGTATGACACATTTTCTCAATGTGGTTAAGATTTGTGCAAAGTTATTTCAAAATTAAGTTAATTTCAAAGGGAAAACTTTAATGACCTGGACATGAAAAAAGGTAGCCTGCAAACACATTTGACCTTGCTGTGACCTTGACCTTTAACCCAAGGACATGACCCTTAGGCACAACACATTGTCTTTATGTCGGTTAACAATTCTGCAAAATTATATTGCAATTCATTCATTGTTAAAAACATTACAGGCTGGACACGAATACTATCTCGCAAAACATGACCTTGTTGTGACCTTGACCTTTACCCTATGGACATGACTCTTGTGCATGACACATCATCACAATGTGATTCACATTCGTGTGAAGTTATATTGAAGTTAAGTGAAAGGGAAAAAAGTTATGGCCCTGGCACAAAAAAACAAAATTCCTTTAAATATTTATGGTCTAAGGGAGAAAACTCGTACAGCCTTAAAATCATATTTATGAAGAGTGATCTCCCTTTGCGATAGACGCCACCTCCGCAGTTCAATCGTTGAAGACGAATCATAAGACTCAACAATCAATTACTTCGAAAAGGCACTACATTATTGTTTACTTTTTGAACTGAAAAAGAGATTCCAGTAAATTTTGACAAAAATTTAGAAAGGATTACCGCCTTGAGGTAAATCTATATTCATTGGGTTATGCATAGAAATCAAACCTGCTTCCACTCAAACCAGCTGAAATTTGGATTTGACCGAACCGCCGAGAAAGATTTCATACAAAGCGCAAGTTGTCAGCACAAGACACAGTATTTATTTTCTAGTATTTCAAACAGTCGCAATGTTCATAATGAACTTGGCGATAACCGGGCATATTTGACGATATTTGTTGATGACCTAAAAAAGTAACCGGAAACATTGCGTAGATTATCTGCTCAGTGCTGTATGGATAGATCTACATCTTTATCTCTAAAACTATGTACGTTAAGGGACTTGAACTATCTCATTTAGCAATTCATTTATGAAAGTCTCGATACTTAAACCGATTTCACAATCTGGGTAAAATATTACCTTGATAGCAGACCTTTATTTCCCGATTAAATTTTGGCGCTTATTGTGTTTACAAATATGGTGATATACAAGGGAGACTACCGTCTAGTTATGAATTATTATCATGTTTTTAAAAGCTCTTTTTCCTATCGTATACCACGATAACCCACAGAATTATAAAAAAAAATTATGACCCCGTCATGAATTTTATGATAGAATTCTTTTCAGCGGTGCGAAACTAGAGCTTTAATTCAGATCGTCTTCATATCCTGTTCGTCTTCAGTTTTATGCGGCCCACAACAATAAGGGAAGCAACTGTGAAATAATATCAGCTGAATGTGTAAGAGTTTTCTCCCTTTGACCATAAATCATTCGCAATTTTTCAATCTTCGCGCAACTGAAATTGTTTTTTATTTGATGAAAATCGTTAAAGCAAAAGTAAAGGAAAGCAAAAGCGTGAACTTGTTTATACCAGTTCTGTATCTGGATGTCTACACTGCAGGGCCTTTCAGCAGCAGGAAGGATGTGGGAAATCAGCCCCGATGTGAGAGGGTTCGCTTGAAACCAACTGTCTTGGCGCTGGCAATGCTTGCATCTAAGTTATTCCAGTCTGTCATAGTTTTTGGGAAGAAAGAGTTTCTGAATAAAAGTTGTCTTTACAAACTTTAACATTTAAAATCTTTAATTCTTATTCATCATTGGTTATCCAGAAACTCCTTCTTCCCAAAAACACTGATAGACTGGAATAACTTAGATGTGAGCATTGCCAGCGCAAGACAGTTAAGGGGTTTCCAGCGAACCAATCACACATATGGACTGATTTCCCACATTCTTCCCGCTGCAATTATGCTGAAAGGGCCTGCAGTGCACACATCCAGATCCAAAACTGCTATAAAAACAACAGCCACAGCGAACAATAAATCTCTTTATTCATCTCTTCATTTACTTATTCATTGAACCTCTCTTTTTTCTCTACAAATTCACGCTTTTGCTTTCCTTTACTTTTGCTTTAAGGATTTTCACCAAATAAAAAACAATTTCAGTTGAGCGAAATTTGAAAAGTTGCGAATAATTAATGGTCAAAGGGAGAAAACTCTTACACACTCAGCTGATGTTATTTCACAGTTGCTTCCCTTATTATTGTGGACAACATAAAACCAACGACGAAGTGCATATGAAGACGATCCGAACAAAAACTCTTTTTTCTTACCGATAAAAAGAATTCTATCATAAATTCCAAGACGGGATCATAAATGTTTATAGTTCTGTAGGTTATAATGGCATTTGATAGGAAAAAGAGCAGTTAAAGACACGATGATAATTTTTATAACCAGACGGTAGTCTCCCTTGTATGCATCACCATATTTGTAAACACAATAACCGCCAAAATTTAATCGGGAAATAAAGGTCTGGTAATCAAGGTAAGATTTTTCCCAGATTGTGAAATCAGTTTAGTTTCAAGACTTTGATAAATGAATGCTAACTGAGACTGTTTAAATACCTTAACGTTCATAGTTTTAGAGATAAAGATATAGACCCAACCAGCAGGTAATCTATGCAATGGCTCCGCTTGCTTATTTAGGTCATCAACAAATATCGTCAAATATGCCGGATTATCGCATCATTCAAAGTTCATTTTGACTGTCAGAAACACTAGAATATAAATACTATCTCTAAAGTTGAAAACTTGCGCTTTATACGAGGTCAAATCCAAATCTCACCTGGTTTGAGTGGAAGAAGGTTTCATTTCTATTCATAACCAAAATGGATATAGATTTACCTCAAGCCGGTAATCCTTTACATTTTTTTTGGTCAAAATTTACTTGAATCTCCTTTTTAGTTCACAAAGAAAACAACAACTTAGTGTTTTTTCGAAGTAATTGATTGCCGAGTCATATTATTCACCTTGAGCGTTTGAACTGCGGAGAAGGAGAGGGGCGAATGTGTCCAACGGGAGATTACTCTTCATAAATTTGATTTTAAGGCTGTACGAGTTTTCTCCCTTAGACCATAAATTATTAAATGAACCCCCCGTGGTCGCCGTTTCGAGTATGAAATTAACTTTACTAACACAAACATTTTCGACATTGAGCAAAACCGATATCGTAAAAAATATAAAACCCACTTTAGAAATGTGATCATCAGCTTATGACTTTCGAATTTTCTTCAGTTTTGTGCCTGCGTCTGTTAATTTAAGCGATATGTTCAAAACAATGAAAATAACCGGAAACTGCTTTTTACATGTAAGTAACCCCACTGTGAAGACTTTGACTAACTTGTAAAGTTTGACTTTAAGACTTAGAGAGCAAAATTAATGAAATGGACCAGTTCAACTTAGAATAACAGCAGAAATATTTCCGTTTCAAGGCTGATTTTGCGAATTATTGAACAAAGTAGCAGAAATGTTCCAAGATCATGACATGTTTTGTCAAATCTTGATCTACAAAATCAACTGCCAATTCCACTGCTTTAAAGATTAGATGCATTCCGATGAATCTAACGGGGACAAGAGAGAGCTAGAGAGACAGATGAAAAAGGAGACAGAAGATAAGAGTTCAACTTGACAAATTACTCTTCCCAGAAGAAATAGATTCATGATAGTATCCCCCCGCCCCTCCCCAGGTTCCAAGACCATTTGACCCCTTTGACCACTTTATGAGCAAGTTGCAAAAATGACTCTTTCAGAGAGGAATAGAATTTCTTTCCCTTAAATATTGCATTAATATGTAATATTTTGTTATTTGTTAGAATTTAGCTCCTTACTTTTCTCAACTTTTTGTATGTTTTCAATGATTAACAATCTGCAAGATAATCTGTATGAGTCATGAGTAGGTAGGATCACTTCAAAATTGCTTAACTCTCTACCTCACAATCTTGAGTTTTAATGACCCCGAAGAAAAAGCCTTTTGAAATCAGTTTTGGGAAAAGGAGAAAATGCTGGTAACCAACACTTATTCCTTTTTTCCCACAAGGTATTCTACCCTTACAAAGTCATATCATACCATGTAAGCCACATTTACTTTGTTGTCTGGAAAAACTTAACCCTTTACCACACGACAAAATTATAGCCTTCTCCAAATTGAAAGCATTTGCAGACGACAATTTCAATGTGGCTCAAATTGTACAACTTTTCATTGATAGGGTAGAAAACATTGCGGGAAAAGGAGAAAATGCTGGTTACCAGCATTTTCTCCTTTTCCCACAATGTTTCCAAAAGGCCTCTTTCCCAGGGGCGTCGGAAGGCGTCATTGTGCAGTAAAGGGTTAAAAATCCTGGATTGTTTGGTAAGCTTTCAGTTTGTTTACCTTTAAATTCAAAAGTTTTTTGTAAGAACTAGTACTCTTCCATAAGTAATTGAACTATGCTATGGCAAAAGGGAACTTAATGCATCTCAGTACTCAGTAGTGCATTATACAAAGCAAGTCATCACATAATTATGTATCCATAGAAGCCACTTTTTTTTAACAAACAACTTAATCATGAGGTAAACTGGTCATTGAGCATACAGAAAATTAACCGATAGCGAAAAGTTTTCAGCCTAGGTTGGGCTGTGTGGACTGCGCAGGCTGACCTGGGTCAATACTTTTCGCAGATGCATCAAGCCCCCTTTTCACAGAGCATAGCTAAATTACTTCTTTACCTAGAAATGGATAATGTTTCAGAAGAAATATTGTTGAAAGTGATTTTAAAACCAAGCATAGATAGATATTATTGTTGTTTTTGGCTATTCAGATGTAATTAATAAACAATCTCAATAGAATCTATTGTTTAGCTACATGCATACAGAAATAGAAGTTTCTTTATAGAATTTCTTAGTACCTTTTGTGTGTATTATTTCAGTGTATTCCCCTTTGTTAGAGTCTGTTAGCATAGAGAATAAAATTACTATTATATGGTATGTAGAGCAATAAAGAATTCAGCCATGCGCTATAGAAAGGAGGCTTAATGTATTTGCAAAAAAGTGTAGACCAAGGTCAGCCTGAACAGTTTGAGCAGGCTGACCTGTGTCCAAACTTTTTGCTTTTGGTAAATTTTCTGCATATTTTGGTTATATGGCCATGGTCAGTACACCTATGCATGCTTTCCTGGTGTTTCTTTCACCAGTTCTCTGCACAATATCTTTCAAAGCCACTGGCTGCTTTCCCAAATACCCATAGTCGAAACAATGGTCAGCGATGAGAGAGGAATGAATCCTGTCGCAATGACTATCATCAATCCTCGGAAAGAGCCGGGAATCAAACCAGTGACCCCTTGTTCTCAAGTTTTGTATGCTACCAACTAAGCTACCGGGGTTCAGCATTTCAAAAAGAACCCACAAACTCAAGGTCCACCTAAAGTCCTAAAGACATATATCAATGAGGACCTAGTATGAGTACTTGTATATAAAAGTACCAGGTATAACAGGTTAGCGTTATCACTTTTCTTGGGCAAATTTAATCATTAATTAAGGACCGAGGATATTCAGCTACTGGACCTCTCAAAATGTAGATGGTGGTACAGGAATTCTATAAAAGAACCCAATGACCATCACACAGTTGTACATGGAAGCCTGATTGATGTACTGTGAGGGCAGACTGACAAGTTGTGAGCCTCATAGGTAAAAATTTTATTTTTGGCAGAAATATGGCATTATTTTTTAAAATAATCCCCATCAGAATCTATTCTTTTGCCAGCAATGTTTAACTCTTTACCAAACGACAAAATTTTAGACGCATCCAATTTGAAAGCATTTGCAGACAACAAAATAAAGGTGCACATTCAAAAATTGAAGTTTGGTTTGGGAAGGGTAGAAAACATTGTGGGGAAAGGAGAAAATGCTGGTTACCAGCATTTTCTCCTTTTCCCACAATGTTTTCAAAACGCTTCTTTCTCAGGATTGTTAAAAGTCGGGATTGTGTGGTAAAGGGTAAAGGGCCTAGAGGACACTTGTATGGCCCTTTTCTTGACTGTACAGAAAGTCGTTCACTGCATGTATGACATCATCATCTGACTAAAAATGGGAACCAGAAATGACCTTTTTTCACTTTTTTAAATAGATGAAAGTCTGCTGGAGCAAGATCAGGTAAATAAGGCAGATGCTCAATCAACTTAACTCTTTACCAAACGACAAACTTTTAGACTAGTCCAAATTAAAAGCATTTGCAGATGACAAAATAGATGTGACTCAAATATTGAAATATGTTTTGGAAAGGATAGAAAACATTGTGGGAAAAGGAGAAAATGCTGGTTACCAGCATTTTCTCCTTTTCCCACAATGTTTTCATAATGCCTCTTTCTCAGGGTTGTTAAAACATGGGATTGTGTGGTAAAGAGTTAATGCGACATTCATTAATGGAAGCCATGGCAATGACAGACTTATGAACAGGGGTATAACTGTATTGTCCTGGTGAAACAAAGCTCATTTACTGAGTTTTCTGCAATGCTTGAGTTTAATGTTATTTCCTTAACTGCCTAAGGACTGATGCATATCAGAGAATTTTGGTATCCTACAAGAATATCCATCAAAGCAACATAGGAGTCTTTAAAACCCACATACTCTCTCTAGTACACAACGGTATAAAGGTTACTACATGTACATCTCTCTTGATGGCTGAATACAGGGAATCATAGTGGGACATTTATTGATTATAAAAGTATCAAGGATTGCAATTTCAAGGCCGCTTTTATCAAAATATCTCAAAAACATCTGATAAAGTAGATCCCAGCCTAGAAACGCATGTCCTGTGTGGTCTGATCTATATTTTCTATGCTGTCCACACAAAAACTTTGTACTTGCCTCCTGAATCTATCTAAAAAACATGGTTCAAATATTGCTAACGTTATTCTCCATGCTGTGGCTACTTATCTTCAAAATCATTCCTCATGGCTCTTCCATTCATTATGAAAAGTCGATCATTTTTAAGTTTAACAAATGCACATTAAAAGTTGAAGGAATCTATGGGTATTTTAAATTACTTCGAAGTAGTATCTGTCTAGGTTGAAAAAGCTATATGTAGTTTATCAAGAGCAGGGCTGTATTCATGTGTCAGTGGCCTGATCAACTGAAAATTTCTACAACAGTGTTGTCTTGTTCATTACTGTAGGACAGTCACTGTAGGCTATGACGATCCATTTGAAAAGAATCAATACAAAGAAAGTGTTAGCTTCAAAATCAAATTTGAAGCAGAAAACTACAAAACTGTATGTGAAAAAAAGGTGGCAAAAGGAGAATTAGTTAAGCAATTTTCCTTTTGCAATGATGTTTTAAAAGTGGTCTGCAACAAGACAATAGGTGTCATCTGTAGACGGTGATGTGTTAACCCTTAAGCTGCTAAGTGTGACTCATTGATCTTTTTGCACACAGTGTAGATCAAGATCAGACTGCATAGAGTATGCAGTCTGATCTTGGATCTATACTGTCAGATAAGGAGATATTTTTCACAAAAAAAATATATTTGAGATAACATTATTTGGGTTTTTACCATCGGCTTGAAAGTTAATTTATGTAGCAGGATAAGGGTTAAAAAACTTTAATTGTGTAAGTTTGTGATTATGTTTGAAAATCTTGCAGGGTGGGACAGTGCTGTAGCAGAAAAGCAATGCTACTCTGAGCAAAGGTTTCTTTTTTGATTCAAGATTATACAGCAAAAGTTTCTCCTTTAATTCAAGATTATATTTTTTATTTACTTTTTGTAATTGTTGTTAAGGGTAAATTGGAACAACACTGTATGGTATATATCCTTTATATCATCATAAAAGCAGTTTACAGAGAAGTTAATGTACATTATACATGAAAAATGATAACAATACTGATATTTGGAGGGATGTACATGCATACATGTAAAATGTAAATGATCATATCAAAATGGCATTCATATGTATGGTGGCATGGAAATATCTCTCTCTCTCTCTCTGATAATGCTGAATCATATGCTTTAGATACACCTCACTCTCATTGAAAACTATAAGAATCTCGCTTGTGGTATGTTTGTCTTGCTTGTTTGCCGTTTGACACTATTTTTAACAGTATTCTATTTATATCTAGGCTGTAGAACATTTATTTACCCATAGCCTGCTAAGCACAACTCAATGCACATTTGCATACGATGTTGATCCAAGATCATACAAAACATTCTGTGCTGTATGAATTTGGTTCTACATGAATGACTCATGGAGATTTTCTGGCAAAATGAACTTTTCATATTTTGGATATAACTACTTGCTGGTACTTTTAATTTTGTTTCCCCAGCATTTTGATTCTATACTAGACAACGAAATTTCAGATTTGTCCAAATTGAAAGCATTTGCCAACATATTAAATTGCCTTAGATGATAAGATCTGTCTTTGAAACGGTAGAAGACATTGTGAGAAAAGGAAAAAATTATGGTTACCAGCATTTTCTCTGTATCTCACAGTATTTTCAAAAGCTGCCTTTCTCAGAGTATTGAAAACTTGGGATTGAGTGATAAAAGGTTAATGCATTCCTAGTGTCTTTAAGAAGTCCTGTCAGTATGGCATGCCTTCCAAGCTGTTTACCCTTTACCACATAGTCCTGACTTTTAACGATCCTGTGGAGAACAGCTTTTGAAAACATTGTGGGAAAAGGAGAAAATGCTGGTAACCAGCATTTCTCCTTTTCCCACATTGTTTTCTACTCTTTTTGATAGAGATACCATAATTTTTGCCACCTTTATTTTAGTCTTCTGCAAATGCTTTCAATTGGACTGGTCTAAAATTGTGTTTTGTTGCAAAGGGTTAAGTAGGTCTACAATATAGGACCATGTAAAACCAAGATTAAACTAGGTATATGTCCTGTACAGTCTGATCTTTATCTACAACATTCATAAAAGCAACTTAATTGCATATAAGCCAAAAGTAGCTAACCAAATAAAGGAAAAGCCCTAAACCGTTGAAGATAGCTGTAAAAATATTGTAGTAGGTTAGACCATCCTCTGTTGTGGCCTGGTCTACTGGTTTGTGGACCTATTATAGCACTAAACGAGTACAGACGACATGAAAATGTCTTCTTGACTGAATACAGTTTGTTAAGTTGAGGATTTCCTTTGTCTGTTTTTAGCAGTACAATGCTGGCACCTTGAGGATCATACTTCGTAACACAGTCATCAAAGGGGATTCCACCTGGATTGCTTGAATCGTAGTATACACCTGAAATATGAAGTTTTATGTGGATAATAAGGAGAAAGACAGTGAGAACACAAATGACTTCCATGAAGTTCAGAAGAAAATAAAAATAGTGTGAAAAACTGCAAAGTTGAAAGATGCCAAGGTGATAGATAAGAAGTTGGTAACAATATGTTATGTACTAGTGAGGGACAGTTATATAGAAAATGGTGAGAGGTTGTTGTAATACCATTGTTTCCAAGAAAAGTGAGTTGAAGTGACAGGTTAATAGCTAGTTTAAAATAAAATAAGAAGTATGTTTTGAAATCCATTTCAATTACACTGGAATGACTCATGCTCTGTAAAAAGGGGGCTTAATGCATCTGCCAAAAGTATTGACCCAGGTCAACCTGCACAGGCTGACCTGGACTGAAACTTTTTGCTATTTGTCAGTTTTCTATTTGTCCAACGACCAGTTTATCCCATGATTAAGTCTGCTGTTAAAAATATAGTGGCTATTTTGGATTGATAATTATTTAATGGCATAGTTATTATCATGCATCACGGAGATGCATTAAGTCCCTTTTCACAGAGAATGGCTCAAATGTATTGTTACATAAAATGATTTTGTAATATGTGGTTTTTTTACCTAGCCTATGTGTGCTGGGAAGGGGCCTTGTACTTCAAACACTGGCTCAGAAAACTCTTTCCAAGCACGGAAGACAATCATTGCTATATGATTCATTTCCCTAATACCACTAAACAGTTTTGACCTTGTATATGGGAAAACAACCAATGGAGAGTGGACAAAGAATTGTACATACACATAGTATCAGAGAAAAATTTCAGGCATGCAAAAATAGGTAAACAGCCAAATGTGGCTGAAATA
Organism: Tridacna gigas; assembly: GCA_945859785.2. NCBI lineage: Eukaryota > Metazoa > Mollusca > Bivalvia > Cardiida > Cardiidae > Tridacna > Tridacna gigas. The sequence continues at coordinate 30,638,365 of OX244037.2, forward strand.
CTGTTGAATCACATGTTACATCCAAACCAAGCTCACTTAAAGGAAGAAAGAAAGACAAACCTAACAACTGTCCTGGGTACACCTGAATACGGTCAGAGACAGGAATATTGACCTGTACCAATCTATCAGACTTGGTGTCATTGACTGAGTTCTCTCCCCTGAGAATATATCTGCAAAAAAAAATGACTCCAAATGTATCAAAACACTGCTTAATTTGTTATTAGCATAGCTGTTTTCAAAGAAAACATCAAGATATACTATTGTCATAGCCCTGGCAATGTCTGCATCATGCAAAAACTGACATTATATCATTACTGAAGATGTTTTACTTCAAACCCAGAGTACTTGTTCAATATCAAAAGTGAAACTTTTACAACGGGGGCAGCTAACCATCAAAATAGGGGCAGGTAACCATCAAAATATTTTTGACACAGTCATGCCCCTTTTTCAAATTAGGATTTTCAAAAAAAGCAACTGCAGCCTAGTGTTTGCACTCGCTGCAGTGCCCTTGTTGTGAATAGTATAATCAAGATCAAACCACACATGCGGTCTGATCTTTAACTCTTTACCACACAACAAAATTTTCGACCAGCCCAAAATGAAAGCGTTCGCAGACGACAAATAAAATGGGGTACAAACGGCAGTATCTGTCTTTGAGATTGTAGGAAAACATTGTGGGAAAGAAGAAAATGGTTACCAGCATTTTCTTCTTTTCCCACAATGTTTTCAAAAGCCTTCTTCAGCGTCATTAAAACTCAGGATTGTGTGGTAAAGAGTTAAACTACATGGTATTCTGTCTGAATCTAAACTAAGTGCAATAAATATTGTTAAATAAAGAGTTACTTTGTTTAAACTTTGTTGTTTTTTCTTTTATTTCATTACTTTTTGGATCATTTCCTTAATAACCAGCCATGGAGTTTTAAACCATTCAAAATTCTATGAGGCTATAATAAGAAAAAAGGGAAAAAAAAAGACGGGGTCCATATTTACCGACCATTCTTAAGAATATTCTTAGTCTTGAATTTGAAAGTAAAACAAAACTTCTGATTGGCTAAAAGTTTGGTTTAGTGAATCAGAAGTTTTGTTACTTCCAAATTTGGAAAATCTCGGATATAAAGACTAAGAGCATGAAGAAAGAAGGCTTTTGAAAGCATTGTGGAAGAAGGAGAAAATGCTGGTTGCCAGCATTTTCTTCTTTTCCCACAATGTTTTCTACCATATAAAAAGGCAAATTCCATCATCTGAGCCACATTTGAATTGTCATCTGCACATTATACATACTTTTAATTTGATCGAGTCCAAAATTTTGTCCTTTGGTAATGGGTTATGAACGATTGGTGAATACAGCCCTGTGTATTTGTAGCTTGTTGTACATCAAGTAATTGAGAGCAAGAGCAAATATATGACGAAGGCACAAGTCCATTTTTGTTCTCATGTTTGAGGACAGAGGTTGCTCTGGAAACCGATTACACCTTTACCAAATAACCCCATATTTATATATCCTGGAGAAGATGGGTTTTGAAAACAATGCAGAGAAAGAGATATTTTTCTTTTCCAACAATGTTTTCTAACCTTTCACAGTAAAATTTCACCATATGAGCAACATCCAATTTGTCCCTAGCAAGTGCTGTAAATATGGACCATTCTAAAATTTTCATGTCTGGAGTTATTTAACAGCATGATAAATATCAATGTCAGGTGTGACCCCAAAATTAAGATGGCCTATGGTTTAACCCTTTACCACACAATCCTGAGTTTTAACATCCCCGAAAAAAAAAGGCTTTTGAAAACATTGTGAAAAAAGGAGAAAATGCTGGTAACCAGCATTTTCTCCTTTTTCCACAATGATGTCTACCCTATCGAAGACAAAAATAATCATTTGAGCAACATTTATATTGTCGTCTGCACTTGCTTTTAATTTGGTTGAGCCCAAAATTTTGTTGTGTTGTAAAGAGTTAAACTACTAATAGATGCAATTCTAGTGAAAAACATGGGGTAGCTTGATCCCGTGTTTGGTGACTTCTTAGCTTTTCAAAAAAAGGTGGGCTTGTACCAGGGATCGTATATACAATATCTGCTTGTACATAGGACTGTAAGTAGATGGCACCTTTACCTTTTGGAACCCGGGTAGTAACTCCACACTTGAAAAATAACTTTTCCAGGGTATTTGCTGTAAAATTTCCATGCATTTATCTCCCCTGATCTTCTGATTTTATAAAACTGATTGCTGAAAAAAATAAAGAAGAAAAATAAGGACTGTTAATAACCATTTCACAGTGCCTTAACCCTTTACCATACAAACCAATATTTTAACTACCCTGAGGGAAAGGACTTTTCAAAACATTGTGAGAAAGGGAGAAAATGCTGGTAACCAACATTCTCTCCTTTACTCATAATGTTTCTACCCAATCAAAGAGCGAAGTCATTGTTTGATCTGCACTTGATTTATTTGTCATCTGCAAATGCTGCTGAGTCCAATTTTGTCAATTGGTAAAGAGTTAAGGCAGGTGCCAGCAGATAAATACTTAATATTTCCCCTAAACCCTTGAACAGTAATGTTTTTACAATAGTGTCATCCCTGCTGAAAGGGCCAGCCAATATCTGAGTAGTGAAACATCTTAACCCTTTATCAGAGGAAAAAAGTTTAGCCTGGTCCAATTTGAAGTGTTTCCAGACAACAAATTATTTGTGGCTCTAATAATGAAATAATGGAATTTTTCTCTGAAAGGGTAGATTGCATTGTGGAAAAGGTGAAAATGCTGGTTGCCAACAACAGAAAGCATGGTGTGAAAAGGAGAAAATGCTGGTTACCAGCATTTTCTCATTTTTCCATTATGTTTTTCGAAGCCATCTTCCTCAGGGTCATTAAAAATAGGGATTATGTGATAAAGGGTTAACCAGCTTGCTGCTCACCCACTGGCCACATTGGAATAACTATAGCCCTGTTCCAAAAATGGATGCCTTAACACTACCACACAACAAAATTTTAGACTTGTCCAAATTGAAAGCACTTGCAGACGACAAAATAAATGACTCAAAAATTGAGATTTAATTTTGGAAGGGTAGAAAACATTGTGGGAATAGAAGAAAGTGCTGGTTACCAGTATTTCTCAGGACTTATTGGCTTACTGTTTAGTGTAGAATAATCTGAATCATTCAAAAGTTCATAACAAACTTGTCACTAAGGCTCTTTTTAAATATCTCCTCATCAAACAAGTTCATGAGAAGCAGCAAGTCAAACTTTGTGTTTGTGGTGTCCATGGTTGTGAGGTAGTGTGTCGGCTTCTTAACCATAAGGTCCTGATTTTGATAGCCGGGAGTGAGTACTGGTGTAGTTTCGAGGAAGCAGAAGCAAGAGAGATTAGTATAAGTTGCAAGAACTTATTTCTCAATCGATGTAAAATAAATATGTTTAAATAAAAAGAAAAAAAACTGTCCTTGCTTTAGACAAATTGTTACCTCTTTCAGGGCCATTTCAACCCAAGGTGGCCGAGCACAAATTTTCAGTTTATGTACATTCTTAGGGGACTCAATGAAAGAACAGTTTTGGACTGTATTCTCTAACCATCTTTGGCTTTTGACTCTTGAATAGTCATACTGAAACTGGTTAAGTTATACATCATGTTTAAGAATGATTCAATAAATTGGCAATTGATTTTAAAATTTACTTGATAACAATGGCTTGGTCCTTTCCTCCTGTGTGCTTGCGTCGACGTAGAGCTACATGATAGGTTTCCTCTGTTATTTCATCTCTCTCTGCAAAAGAAATAAAACACCAACTGATATGGTCCATGCTTTCTTATGTTGCTCCCTTTATACAAGGCTTGTTTTATGCAAATGAGTTCAACTCTTTACCAAGGGATAAAACAATGTAGTTGTCCAAATTTAAAGCATTTGCAGACAACAATTTAAATGTGGCTTTATGCTCTTTGGCTATGAAAGAGAAGAAAACATTTTGGGCAAAGGAGAAAATGCTAGTTAACAGCATTTTCTCCTTTTTCCTTAATGTTTTCAAAAGCTTTCTTTTTCAGGGTCATCAGAACTTTGGATAGTGTGGTATAGGGTCAAGCTGTGCAGTTTGATAGTCATCTGCACCGATAATGTGTTTGTCCTGTTCTGCAACATAGGAAATTCAGCAGGTAAAGGACAGACTACATAAGATCAGACTGCACCACATGTAGTCTGTTTCTTCTTTACCGGTGTATTTCAGCTTTAGTAGGCATAGTAAGAAACAAAATTGTACCTAAAACAATGGTCAGTTGTTACACATTACTTTAATACTTATGGGTAGAGGTAAACTTCTCTTAATGCTTATGGATAGAGGTAAACTCCTCAATTTTAGACTTGTTCAAAAGCATTCACAGACAATAAACAAAATGTAACCGAAACGAGGTCTTTGGCATTAAATTGGGAAACTACAGTTGTGCCATTAGGAAAAATGGAGAGTACAGATCAGACTGCATACATCTCCAAGCTGATCTTTGTCTACACAATTACACACACACACAAAAATATATGATTGAATGCATCGAGATAAAGGTAAATTTGAATAATAGTGTCCTTGAAAGTATAATTCCAAACAAAAACATACTTGCACATCGAGGTGGCTGTCCAGTTAAGGTACCATCTGGCTTACATGTCCTGTATAAACTACCAGAAGATAGCTTGTACCCAAAGTAACACATTTTTAAGATAAATCTCCCTTGTTTGGCATATCTAGGTGACAGAAACATGGTGTTGAAGGACGGACTTCGGTCCCTGCAAACTAAATGTGTTGAGATTATTTCATAGATGAACCTATTACATGTACCTCCTGCAGCTCAGTTTTTAGCACAGCTGTTTTTGAAGAAAACATCAAGGTTATTGTCACAGCCCTGGCATTGACTGTCTTGTCTTCATCATCTGTGTCATGCAAAAACTTTGACATTTTATAATATCTCTGTCATTAGTGAAGATATTCACTTCAAACTTAGACAAGTTGTAAACTACCAAAAGGGAAACCTGCACAACAGGGGCAGGTAACCATAAAAAATGTTTGACACAGTTATACCCCCTTTTTTTAACTAAGAATTTTCAAAAACTCTGACAATTCATGATATCTCTTGGATTTTCACTCAACACAACTGCAGCTGGAAGTTGGCAACCGCATGCAGTGCTCTTGTTTGCCTTGAGTCAGCCCACTTCTAAAATATTGAAAAAACAGAAACAGAAACAGAAATTGCTTATGAGCAATACCTTTTGTAAAAATGTTTTCAAATGTATTAGTGTTGTAAACATTAGAGAAACTTGATAATCCCTTTTTCACAAGTATGTTTTCCAAGTGGTCTACCACAGTTGGTTCTGGAGATAATGAGTTTATCTCTTTACTAGATGACAAATATTAAGACTTGTCCAAACTGAAACTATTTGCAGATGACATGCGGCTCAGATAATGGGATTTGTCTTTGATAGGGTAGAAAACATGGGAAAAAAGAGAATTTCTTCTTTTCCCACAAAGTTTTTAAAAGCCATCTTTCTCAGAGTTGCTTTAAATTGAAAATGTGCAACAGGTTATATCCATGCACGTACAGTATGTATTTTAATTTGAAGTCTGTTAGGTTGCTAAACACGACTCATGGACCTTTTGCGGACAGTGTAGATCAAGATCAGACTGCACAGAACATGCAGTTTGATCTTGGACCTACACAGCCTGATAAGGAGATAGTTCCCTCACCCCACATAATACCAACATTTTGGTTTTTGCTATCAGCTTGAAAGTTTCATTTAAGTTACTTAGCAGGATATGGGTTAAATATATTGTCTTTATTAATTTGGCATGACAGTTGCATATATATCAATATTCTCTCATTTTTCATTATTCTTGGCATTATATTTCCTCATGTTTCTATATTAATAAAAGAATTACAGTTGATTTGGTTAATATTGCCAATCAGCTAATTTTTTGTACCCTATTTCATGTAGAATAACTTAGACATCACATAATGTCTATAAGCAAGCTTATTCAAGATTGTTTCATCTTATTTTGAAGAAATAGGCATCATTACTGGAGAGTCTAAAGTAGCTACACGTACGTAAACTATAAATGAAACAAAAGCCTGTGAACACAAGCAGAGTATACATCAGCTCCTCACACAGATGTGAAATTTAACTAATATCAAGCTTTTGGGAAAATCTAGTTCATCTACATATATGAACAGTTTCCAGTAAAAAAGCAGTATAAGGGATACAGTTAACTTTGATCTGCATCAAGAACACTATACTAAAATGTCTACAAAATCCTCAGGTCTTTTCTTGTTTTAATATTCTTGTCAGTTTAGTCAACAGAAAGGTACACATATGTTTTGTTTGTAGGACATTATTTTGAAACAAAAGGTGCTGGATCAATATGTGAACATTTAAATCCCAATCTTCTACATCCATTCTACGATTATAGAAAAGTTAATGTCTTTTTTTTTGATAAACCACAAAATAGGGATAAAAGAACAGTACAAGATAAAGCTGTGACTCTTTGTAAATGACCTAAAATGACCTATATGAAGACCAAGAAGCACAAAACATGAGCCATACTCTGGCAAAAGGGGCTTATTTCATCTTTTTGATGCACTATACCAAGCAAGTTATCACATAATTACGGATCCATAAAATCCATTTTGTCTAACAATCGACCAGATATGAAGGTAAAATGATCATTGGACATGCAGAAAATTGACCACTCAGGCTGACCTAAGTTGATACTTTTTGCAAATGCATAATGCCCCCTTTTCACAAAGCATGGTGCATATAGTCTGATCTTATATCTATATCTACCCTGCCTGCTGTTTGGATCAAAACTCTGGTAGAAAAGTTCCTTTTATTGAAATTGATTTGGTATTACTAGACCTTAACCCTGTACTAGCAAATCCTCTGTTTTATGACCCTGAACATGAAACGTTCAGCCCTTTACCACACGACAAAATTTTACACTTGTCCAAATTAAAAGCATTTGTAGACGACATATTAGATATGGCTCACATAGTGAGATTTGTGTGTACAAGGACGGAAAACATTGTGGCAAATGAAGAAAATGCTGGTTTCCAGCACTGTTTCCTTTTCCCACAATGTTTTCAAAAGGCCTCTTTCTTAAGATCGTTAAAACTCATGATTGTGAGGTAAAGCGTTATCTTTTTACCACACATTCCCTCGTTTTAACAATCCTGAAAGACAACGCTTTTGAAAACATTGTGGGAAAAGGAGCAAAATGCTGGTGACCAGCATTTTCTCCTTTTCCCGCATTGTTTTCTACACTATCAAATACAGAAATCACTATTTAAGCTACATTTAATTTTGTCGTCTGCAAGTGCTTTCAATTTGGTCAAGTCTAAAATTTTTCTGTTTGGTTAAGAGTTCATGAACATTGTGGGAATAGGCCAGAATGCCTTTGTCACAATGTTTTCTATCATTTTAAAGAAACATGATATGAGACATTTAACCCTTTCCCAAACGATAAATTTTGAACTGGTCCAAACTGAAAGAGTTTGCAGACGACAATTTTAAATTTGATAAAAAAAGTGGCAGAAAGTTCTCAAAAAGGGTAGAAAACACTGTGAGAAAAGGAAAAATTGCTCGTTACGAGCAATTTCTCCTTTTCCCACAGTGTTTTCAAAAGACTTGTACTGCAGACACGTGAAAACCAGGGCTTGTTTGGGAAAGGGTTAATTGTAGTCTTTCCTATGGACCAGTCATTAGGCAAAAAGTTACTCTTTTTAAAATAAAAAATGTTTGAGGAGTAATCATTTGTTTACCTTTTGCTGAGCTCCAGTTACATAAAGCACAAGTTTTTGCACATTTCTTTGCGGCAAACTTTGGTCTATGGAGACAGATGGCTGGGTTTCTCTCCAAAAGATGAGTACAGTCAGTTCTTTGATCAGCACATATGCTTCTGTCTGAAATAATATAGGTACACTTGGCCTCTAGTGTCTACCAGCTTGTTCCAGCACGTAGGGAAAGGGAATAGCTGACATATCAAACAAACAACAGTCATATTCTGTAGATGCTTTTGGTCATACTTTGACATGGAAAATTTACAGACATGCACCAAACAGTCACAGATTGGATTCCAAGTATCAAAATGCCAAAACTATACACTATATACACAAGTACTGAACTACCAGTACTTTTAATTTGTTGTCTGCAAATATTTTGAGCCTTAGCCCACCAAATACTAGTAAGGTATAGGAAATTTTCAAGCCGATAGTAAAAGATGAAATTTCAAAATTGCTATTTCAAAGTTATTTTGGGGGAAAGGAATATCTCCTTATCAGACAGTGTAGATCTAAGAACAGACTGCATGTTCTTGGGAGTCTGATCTTGATCTACACTGTCTGCCAAAGCTCTTTGAGGTATGCTTAGCAGCTTAAGGATTAATATGCATGAGTCTATAATTTTGCTCTTTAGAAAACAGTTAACACTTGTTGATTATCTGTATTGTACAAAGATATTTTCAAAATTTTCTGTGTGTGATAATGATTCAACAGGTCCAATACGATGGGAAGGTAGGGCTACAAAATATGTAAAATGTTAAAAACAATGTGACATCCCTATTGGCGTAATATAAACAAGTCTGAAAATCATGCCACACAAAAAACTGGTTACTGCCATCACCATCATCATCATCATCATTATTACAATTGTTCTTTTCTTCAGTAAAAAGGGAGATTTAACAAGTCCTCCTCTGCCAAGGGAATTAAACGGTAAAAATACAAGAACCTCAGGGCTGCTGTTACAACTGAATAATGACTATTTGCCATACTAGACTTTAGCTTAGCTGTATTTTGCATGGAATTTTTATCAAGATCAGCCTGCACATACAAAAAGCCTGATCTTCAGCATCATAAAGTATGGGATTATTTGGTAAAGGGTTACACAAATCACCAGTCATACCCTGGCAAACATACTGGATGTATGTCCATGTTCCCTCAGATGTACAAGTGATATTTGCTCTAATAGTAGTGTTCGTCAGGCAAGTGTATGTCACCACATCGCCAACATTAAATTTTGTACTATTATCCATAGCAGTGGTGCTGTCTTGCAGAACTGGTGGTGCATCACAGTGAGTAGCTGTTGAATAAAAGAAACAGAACTTATATGTTTAACTCTTTCACTACTAATGACAACTTGACTACCTTTTGCGGACAACGCAGATCAAGATCAGACTGCACAGAAAGTGCAGTCTGATCTTGATCTATGCTGTCCGTTACTCTATTTTTAAACTATGATGAATGTCGTTTTAAATGGCAGTGGAAATCTATTTCTAGAGCTCGGAAAAAATGTGTAATTTCTGGAGTTAGTAGTGAAAGAGTTAACAGTTGTTCTTTTGTAGTGATCATTTACTAGACTAGAAAATTCTTGATGATTTAATACAAGTTGGACAAACAAATGGTTTTATTTTGTATTTTGTTCTTTTATGCTTAACCTTGCCTTCCATAATATTTCAGTTATGTCACAAAAGCAAGTGGCCTATCCTCATGTTCCTGGAGTCACCAGCACTTTACACAACAGCCTTTCAACACCTTTGGCTGCATTTCCACAGGATGTTTAAACAATACAAAGCATATATAGGAAAGTGAGTCCTGTGGCAATGACTTTAATCAATCCTTAGACAGACCTCTGATCCAGCCTTGGATTCAAATTACAAAATTCCTAGGCCACCAGATCCGCACAATAATACTGCATGAGCTAGAGAGCTCACTGACAAGCTTTAAATCTCCTATAGTATTCCTGTTTTGAATACTGGTCAGCTTCAAGACAAAAGAGGTTGCATGTGGTCATGTGTAAAACTAGTACAAATGAAACTGGTAAAGGGCTAAACAAATCAGTTGAATTTAGACAAGTCTAAATGTCTGAAAGTTTGCCTCTCACTAAAGAGTTAAAGTTGTATAATATGTTATACCAAACCATCTTTTCTCTACAGAATCACAAAGTCCACATGTTTTTCTACAACCCCGAGATGCATCCAGACCTTTCTTGCAGTAATCCTTGTCAGACAATAGAAGTACTTCACAATCATCAAATAGATCATAACATTTTCCTGAAAAATATTAACTTGATCAAGTCCAACCTCATGCAGTTTGTCAGCAAAACTGAATAACATAGCAGGGATTTAGATCATTCATCAATGCTATACTACCTTATTAGCTCCTGACACCTGTTTGTAGCACAAGACTGAGAACATTCGAGAAACATATGGGTTATCAATATCAATCAATATCAAATGAAAAGAAATCATGGAAAAGGACAAATTGCTAATTACCATGGGTGAAAATCAGAGTTTTGGAAAATCTTGAAGTCTTAAAATTATCAATTTTGATAGAGAAGTTGAAGAAAAAGAGGCTTTTTTATGTTCTGAAAATTCTGAACTCAGGAAAATGCCTGAAAACAAGCATTTTCTTTTCTCTCTTACTAAAATATGAAACAAAAGCTGTTCTTCTCCTTTGTTTTCAAGGTCTGCCTATTCCTGAGCATATTACTACAAGTCCTGTGACCAACCTAATACAATTATGCAAGTTCTTCTCGTTTCAAATAATGGTGAATTCACGCTACACTATGGGACTTACTCAAATGACACACGTCACAATAGCCCCTTTCACATGTGTCAGCATCAACATAGCACCAGGGTCGGGTACCATAACCAGGGTTACGGCAATAGTTGTGTTCAAGATCCATGTTGTCTACGCTAAAGAGACAGAAAAAAAAAACATAAAATAGGGTTATTGAATTTTTTAATGTAAGATAATGTAAGATGGAAAATAAAAAGCAGCAAATTCATTAATAACTAGAACTGTCGCAAAGCGGACAATACCCCCGACCAGCACCTTGTCACTGAAGCAGCACAATCAGTGAATGGAAATTATTTCAAAAGAAAGATCTCCAGTGACCTTGACCTTTGACCCATGTGACCCCAAAACAATCCGGAACCTCTTGTATTAAGCTTTAGGGTCTCAGGTCAAACAGCTATAGATTCAGAGCACAGAAACAATTTTCAAACAAAGTTCACAGGTGAACTTGATCTTTGACCCATGTCACCCAAAAACAATAGGGCACCTCCTTGGGTCATGAGCAGCACTTGTGTAAAGTTTCAGGGTCCTAGAGATCAAACAGGTTTTAGTCAGAGCACAGAAATGAAAAAGTCTACAGACATGCAGATTGACAGACGGACGGATCAACAGACAGACAGACATGGTGAAACCAGTATACCCTCCTCTACTTCATAGGTGGGGAGTTTAATGAGCCTTTGATATCTTTTTCCTTTTTGGGGAGTGTTCTGATAGGATTTATCCATCTGTATCTATGACATATTTTACTCTGATCATTTCTATGTTAATAAACATCATATGTGCTGTGCAAACCTAGTGACATCATATTTTTTGTTTGCTTCATATTGTGATTATTCTCTCTCTCTGAAAAACAGTTTCTGTAGGAAATTGAATAGTTTTTAAGGATAGAATTCAACTGTACAAACTTACTTAAAGGTATTAATTTGACAATGTGTAACTTGGTCCCAAGGTAGACAACTCTGAAATTCCTCTGTAAAGTTAACAGTTCCGCCATAACTGTTGTCTTTACCTCCATTTGTATAACACAGATCTGTGGACCAAAATGTAGGAATAAGTTTTCTGAATATCTAACATTTACATCCTATGTGAATAGGGTGCTTCATGCATCTGCAAAAAGTATCGACCCAGGTCAGCCTGCGCAGTTAGCGCAGGCTGACCTGGGCCGAAACTTTTTGCCGTTGGTTGACTTTTTTCATGTAAAAGGACCACTCTACCTCTTGATTCACTCTATTGTTAGGCACAATGGATTTTATGGGTCCGTAATTACATGATGTCTTGCTTCCTATAATGGATCACAGACAGGCATTAAGCTCTCTTTTGCCAGTATATGGCGCATATATATATATAGGTAGAAAGTCTACAGTTTAGCCCCTCTGCATCATATTTGGACCTTGTGCCCATTTGAACATGCATCTTAATTCAGGTAGTGATGCAACACAACTTCTCCTCTTAATGGTACATGTATCTTATGCACGACCAAATTGGAAATATGCACGCAGTTTGAATTTGCACTCAGTGCATTTCACTACGGTATTGAAAGGATTAATGAATTCTAAAGATTAGATTTCACAATTTTTTTGCAATGCTGTGCTCCTTAAACTTTCTTGCATTTTCAATAGAGTGTCTTGAAGCTCTTTTTGCTACCAGAACAGGACTTGTATACAAAAATAAAAATAATCCAGTCCCATGGGTCCACATATATCTGTAACTTGAAAGTTCATGTAACAAACCGAAGTGAAGTCATCAGCACTCAGCAGTGGCATTAGCATGAACAATGTAAAAAAAACTATAGCAAAATGATTTACATTTCAATATCCCTTCAGCACAAAAGCATAATGTGAGCCGCCTTATGTATTACAGCCAGGTTTCAATTAAAAATAGTATAAGAAAATTACCCTCAAGAACTTGAACTGTAGCACTAAATTTTGCAGACTGTTTACTTTGTAATATCACACTGACCATGTTCACTTCACTAACAACTGTTTTCTGAAACCCTCTTCCGCAGTATCTGCAAAACAGACAATTTGTATGGAACAGTATATTAAAGACCTAGCTTGCAAGTCTAAATGAGTTTGCAAGTCTGATCTTTGATGGCCACATACCAAATTCTTCTTTAGCTTTTTACCAAATGAGACAACTCAAAACTTTTCAAAATTCAAAGAATTTGTAGGTACCAAATTAAATGTGACTCAAATGATGTAATAAGAATTTAAAAGGGTAGAAAGCATTGTGAAAAAAGGAGAAAATGTTGGTTATCAGCATTTTCTCCATTTCCCAAAATGTTTTTTTTCAAGCCTTTTTCTCAAACATTCAAATTTGGGATCTTTTGGTAAATGATTCACCCTTTACCACACAATCCCAAGTTCTACAATTTTCTTTTTTTTTTTCACAATGTTTTCTACCTTTTCCAAGTAAATTTAAAAAAAAAAAACATTTGAAATGTAGTCTGCAAATTCTTTTGATATGGACAAGTCTAAAATTTTGTTATGTGGTAAATGGTTAACTCTTTTGCTGCTTAACCCTTTCCCAAACAACAAATTTTGGACTGGTCCAAATTGAAAGAGATTGCAAATGACAATTTTAAATTTGATGAAAATGGCAGAAAGTTCTCCAAAAGGGTAGAAAACACTGTGGGAAAAGGAGAAATTGCTCGTTATGAGCAGTTTCTCCTTTTCCCACAGTGTTTCCTAAAGACTTGTACTGCAGACACGTGAAAACCAGGGCTTGTTTGGGAAAGGGTTAATGAATCAAAAAATATTGCCAATATCTAAAGACTCTTAGCCTACTAAGTACAGAGAGTTTTTAGTGATACTTTAGGTTCAAGTACATGCATTCTGATCTTAACCATTTACCAGGCAACAAAATTGCTGAATTTCCAGAATTGAAAGCTTTGCAGATGACAAATTAAATCTGACCCAAAAGCTGAGATTTATCTTTGGAGGGTTAGAAAACATTGTGTGAAAAGGAGAAAATGCTGGTTACCAGCATTTTTTCTTTTTTCCACAATGTTTTAAAAAGACCTTTTCCCCAGGGTCGTTCAAACTTGTGATTGTGTAGTAAAGAGTTAATCCACACCATCCTAAAAAGTTATTCATCACCAAAACATACATGTTCTGTCATACATGGTGATCTTTATGGCATAACAATAAGACAAAAAACAGCAGCAACATAAACATAAGTGATATTATAAAAGGAGACAGCTTACTTTACACCTGGCTGACCAGGAAGAACATGCTGAATTTCTAGATGACTGTCACATTTGTCAGACTGTGTTCTTGTTACCTCAAAATGGTGAAAGTCTAGAGACAAAGTGGTGTTTTTTGGCCCCTGAAATGAATTCTTATGCATGTACAGGTAATTCAAGTTCTTTGGATTTAAAATACATAACCCAAAAGTGGTAGAATTGATAAAAAATATTATCAGTTGGTTTATCAGGGTACTGCTGAAAAGAGCACATAGGTCCTCCATACAATAATGCTGACAAATCTCTTGTGGGAACAGAGCCTTAGTATAAAGATAATTATGCATTTTAACCCTGTATAAAAGAATCCCGTGTTTTAACAACCTTGAGGAAGAAGGCTTTTGAAAACATTGTGGGAAAAGGAGAAAATGCTGGTCACCAGCATTTTCTCCTTCTCTAAAAATGTTTTCTGCCCAATTAAAGACAAATCTCATCTTTTAACCAACATTTAAATTACTGTCTGCAAATGCTCTCAACCTGGACAAGTCGACATTTTTGTCATGTTTTAAAGAGTTAATATACTTTATGAACTTGTACAGTTAGTGTTTCTTGTACATTTTACAAATTGATGCCGAGTCTTGGAGGATTTTCACCAAAAACTAAGACAATTTGTATGTATGAGTACCAACAACATAGGGCTTGGCAAAAATTGTCTTTTAAATCCCTCAATGCTCTATTTATAATTCCATTCCTTGAAGCTCCTACCTTGATGAACCATGTACAGTTCTGATGCCCATTTACAAAGTCAGGAAACCCTGGTGTTGTTATGTTTGTTACAGGGTTGTCACTTGACAGATAAATTATTTCTCCACAGGTGTTATGTGGCTGGATATCTTCTAATTCTGAAAAAAAAAATGGCACTCAAAAACCTTAGAGTATATTTTGACATTACAGTATATTTATTCTTACAGCTTGATTTGTAAGGTCTTTGATTGGCTATACAGTACACTGGCGAAAACTAAAAGACATTTAACCCTTTTCCAGACATCAAAATTCAAGATATATCCAATTTGAAAGCATTTGCAGACAACAAATTTTAACTGGATCAAAGTGATAAGATATGTTCTGAAAGTGGTTGAAAATGTTGTGGAAAAAGGAAAAAAAAATGCTGGTTACCACTCCTATTCCCACTTTAATTTAAAAAGGCCTCTTTCTCAGGGTCATTAAAACTCAAGAATGTGTGGTACAGGGTTAAATGGGTGTGCTGTTGCAATGATATTACTGAAATACTGTTGAAAGAGCCATATGTAAAGACCCATTTCAAACAAATTAGTGCTGCTATGTATTCAGGGAGATTTCAAGCACTCACCCATATCTACATGTGTCAATGGTTCAGTATAAATAAAATGTTCATGCACTCATATTTTAAACCTTGATTCATGTTCTTTATTCAAAATTTACTAGGATATGTTCAAAACCACCTAATGCATTTTTTTGGGGGGGAGGGGGAGGGATAATTGATAAATCTCAGACTGTTGATTTTTAATCTCTAAGAAACTATTCACAAGATGGAGGATTTTTATATGAACAATGCGGTAGAAAATATATTTATGTTGATGACAGGAAAACATTTTGTAAAGCAATGGCCCCTTTTCCTTCAGTATTTTCATAAGTTCTCACCTGCATTTAAAGAGACAATATTTATTCCTGGGAAAGGCAGGAGAGCTCATCATTGGAAGAGTTGGGTCAAGCTAGAGTGTTCAATGATAATTGATAGCAGAGCCCTAACCTAATAAAACCTCAAAAGAAAACACATGATTAACTTTTTACCAAACAATCCTGTGTTTTCAGACCCTTAAATGGTAACCAGCATTTTCTCCATATCCTACATTGTTTTCTATGGTTTCAGGCACCTTTAATTTGTCATCTTCAAATGCCTTGAGTTTTGACAATCCTAAAAATTGTTCTGTGGTAAGAAGTTGAATAAACTTATGATATCATATGAATGAAATGCTGTTGAAATAGTCATACATACTCATTCAATCAAACAAACAATACTGATTTGTTATAAAACATTCAATAGACAATGAAAGTTTAAGTTTACCTTCATGAGTCAATGTTGTACAGCCTGTAGAATAGTCCAGGCCCACTGGACATCTACAGCGACAAGTTCCATTTATGTAAGACATGTATCCACCATTCTGACAACTTAATGTCATGTTTGGGCACATCTGCTCTGAAAAATAAAAGCAATGATTATGAGTAATGTTAGAAAATATTTTTAGTTTGCTTGTTTAAAAATTTCAATGGCCATATCATTTAGTCCCATTTTTTCTGTTTGCCAAAGCACAAAATTTAAGACTGCTCCAATTAAAAGTATTTGCTGACAGCACATTATAACATATTGCTTACATGATTTGATTTGTCTAAAATAGAGTAGAAAATATTTAAGCAAAAGGAGAAACAGGGGTTTCTCCGTTCCCCATAACATTTTTTAAAAGTCTGTTTCCTCAGGGTTTGGTAAAATGCTGCATTGTTTGGAAAAGGATTAAGCAGGTCATGTTACCTTCACCTCGTAGCTGGCTGCAGAGACAGAGTTAGGGGCTGGTCACAGGGGACTGTTGAAGACCAGCTTACGACTAATGAAACCCATGATGATCTGAGCTATGGTCGCGATATACATGTAACTATATTATAGCAAAGACATGGAAAGTGGCACAAAACAAAATGTAACCAATCAAACAATGATGAACAATAAAGAACTGACGACAGAAAAAAAATGAAGGTACAGTTACCGGTAAATATGCTCAACCCTGTATCACATGATCCCAAGTTTTGATGACCCTGCAGAACAAGGCTTTTGAAAACATTGTGGGAAATGGAGAAAATACTAGTGACTAGCAATTTCTCCTTTTTTCCACAATGTTTTCTATTCATCCAAAATCATTTGAGTCACATTTATTTTTTCATCTGCAAATACTTACAATTTAGACATTTCTACATGTATATAATGTTGTTTTGGTAAAGAGATAATGGTGTACATACTTGGCTTTTAAAACATGCATAAGTAATAATTCTACAATCACCTGTCATTTCATACATTGTTTGTGCTTCATAGAATAGGTAAAATCCTGTTGAGTCTTTTTGATGTATCAGATACTCAAGCTCTTTGTCATACACTGTTATCACATCCCGTTTGTTTTTACTGTATGCCTGTAAAATGGCAATGATAAAATTTCATATAACCCTTTTCTAAACAACAAATCTTAATCTTAAAAAATTGATGCAAATGAGGCGAAGTTCTCTCATACCAGAGAAAACATTGAGGAAAATGGGGAAAATGCTGGCTTCCAACATTTTCTCTTATTCTTCCAATATGTTTTCAGGAGCTTAATTTCTTCAGGGTCTTTAATATAGAGGATTGTTTGGTAAAGAGTTAAAGTACATGTTATAAAACCACTGGTCAAGCATTAAACCATTTTGTATATTAGAGGTACATTACACAGTGTTCATTTTATAAGATATATTGATTAAGTTTTTGATATCAGTGATTCAGTACATGTATTATTATTTGATGCTGATTGACATCCCATTAGTTTTTCAGCAAAACTTTTTAATTCTTAATCAATCAGAAGAGTTTGGCTCATAACTGTAAAAAACATAATGCAGCAAAAAAAAGATATTGAGTGATTACATGTACCTGTTCTTAACCCTTACAGCACCTTTTACTACTATAGCTGCCTCTGTGGCCAGTTTAGATCAAGATCAGACTGCACAAACATGCAGTCTGATCTTTGATCTACGCTGTCAGCTTTGCTGATCAAACCACTACAGATAAAAGGCACCCACTAAAGTACTATTATATGGGACTTGTTCTAGAATGAAAATGTCCTTTGAGTTTGTTCAGTGCTGTAAGGGTTAAAAACTGAGAATAATATGGAAGTCATAAAGGATATAGAATAAGTTGGTATTAGAGATAAGATATCATGTAACAAGTCTATAAAAAAAATGTTATAAGCATCCCCATGGGTGAGCTCAACAGAACATTTTCCTTGACGAGTTTGATGAAATTATATCTCAAAAGCCAACAAAATAGTTACTGCTTGACTTTAAATTTCAAAGTAAAACAAATGTTATTTATACCATAATCACCAGTTTTGACTTTTAATTGCCAGTCGAATAGATGAAAATTTGGGCCCAGAGGCATTTTGGAAATAAGGGGTATATTGGACCTTCATCGTCAGTGAAGCATAGTGGTGCCTTCTGAGCATTAAGTCCTACCACTATAACTATCATACAACTTAAGTACACGATCCATAGCTTACTATCTCTGTATATTATGAATAGGGCTATTGGGACTGGCCGTTAACACCACAGACCACCACACACTACCATAGACTCCATCACAGACCCTCATGTAGACTATTTTTAACCCACATAAAGATAAAATTTAATTGAGTTTAGAGTAAAAAAAAATCTTTTTAATTTTCTAATAGTTTAGAGAGTTCAACAATTCTTATTAATATGTTTTGAATTTTTCAGTCAACATGATATAACTAGATTCTAACACAGATCTAATCACAACTCTTGGTGCATTCTATACGAGCCATTAAATTGACTTTTGAGTTACATCAAGCAACTGTAAATTAGTTGTCTTTGCTGATTTAAATCAAAAATTTCATCTGTCACTTAAAGAAGAACTGAAAGATTAATTACTAATGTCAGCACCATAATCAACAAAATATTTTCAAAATGTTTTCATTAAATATAATGTGCATAGAATAATCATAAAAACAACATTGAATACAGATACAAAATACTATACTAAATGTACAATAAATATACATGACTTAATCATTTTATTCCTATATTATGATAAGTGCTTTTATTACAAGTTTCAGGCTAATATCAGTATGGAAAAAAAAATCCAAAAATAATAACAATAATTATGCCAATGAAATTGTTCAAAATACTTTTTTTCATTTATTGCCAGTTGTACTTTATATCCAGAAAAATGTTCATTAAATTTATGATACAGACACTTGTTCCCAAAATGATTCTACTTGACATGAAATTAGCAATAACACTTAATTGTTATCCACTCAGTGGATACAGCCATAAAGAAAGATTATGTAAACTGGTCCATTTAACTGTATTACCCATATTTAAAATGATACTATCAAACAGACCCTAAACCTCAGCATGTGTTGAGTAATTGTTTTCTTCTTCTTGTCATTAAATCTGTACCAGGTGTCTTAGTGGTTTGCCTATCAGCAACAAGCTTATTGCCTCAACCCTTTACTACACAATCCCCAGTTTTAACAACCCTGAGGAAAAAGCCTTCCAAAATCATACTGGTGACCAGCATTTTCGGTAATGAAACATTTAATAATTTGTTGTTGATCATGAGTATAACTTAAAATTAATTGCAATTTGCTGCAATACAGATTAAACCTTCAACTGTGAAAGTGAGTACTGTGATGTAGCTTTTCTACTGGGAAGTATTAAGATGGCACAGTGCACAAAATATGTAAAAAAAAAATGGAAAGAAGCATCATAAACATCTCATTATTGTGACTAGTACACTAACACTCAACTAAAATGTTTACTGACACAAGAGGGAACTGTCTCAAAAAATATAAATGAACAGTTCTAGCTAAATTCTCTTCTCTGTGAGACAGATTAGGAATTGTTTTAAACACAGTTTTATTATAAAACATCCGAAAGTATTGAGTGTGTCTAAATGAAAGGGTTGAATACATTAGCATACTCTCAGTTGCACTGAATGTTCTAGAAAAAGTGTTTAATGAACAAATAAAGTAGGCCATGAAATTCTCTTATCTAATTATTGATCAGAATCTTGTCACGTCATTCTAGTATGGTCACATGACTTTTTACCATCAACACTGACTACATCACATGTTGGGAACATTTTAGGACTGAAATTGAATGCTATGGGAATTTGAATTGGGCCGGTATTGGGTTGAAAAAAGTAATAAAAAAAATATCAGTAACAAAAGTCTTTCCTTTAGAAACATGGATTCTGTCTTGTTGTTTACATCCAATTAAGTGGTTACCACAAAACGGTGACGTCATTCACTTCATAGTTCGTGAAATAACTCGGATATCATTTCGGGCTCGAAAGCACATACTGAAGTACCCCTGGAAAACAAGTGTGTCGACGATACGATCTGTGTATGTGCGTATGTTAATACCTCACAAATACCTGCCGACATGAATCAAGATCTCTCTAACTGCATTTCACAGCCTCATTTTGAAATACTCTATCCACAAATGCGTCTAAAGGCATCTAAACCCTCCTTTTGTCACCAATATATAGACTCAGTGTCGGATTTTGAATACCTGAGTGCTTACAGCACTTTGAATATTTTTCGTTTTCGTCCAGATTTCGCCCCGTTGTTTTCAACCAGAGACTGTTTCGAGCTTAGGCGTATTAGCAAAGTTTATCTCATTTACTACCTATTTAAAGTTGAAGAACAAGTCGGGCGAATGAACTGTTTTTCTGATTCTGCAATATACAGATACAGTGATCTACATGACAAAGAGAAAACGTTTGATATTTACATCAAAATTGGAGCAGAATTAATTCCCTGTTCTACTTTTGTGACGTTCTCCTTTGTAGAGAGTATCATGGGTTCCCGGCTTTTATTTGCGCAAGAATGAAAGCGGGCCCAGTATTTCATAAGTTCGTTCTGCGGCTCTGTCATAAAAATGGGAGGCTAACATTTATTTTGCAGCCCTGTAAGGCCATGTGCGATTATTCAACACTCCTCTTTATACCGTTTCTCTGCTTCAAAAACAGTTAAATCGTAAACAGTATGTACGTGAATTTTACTGGACAAAATTACGCACAGAAATAAAATGTCCTTGATGGTATATAATTATAAAAGTAAGATTTCAGAACGCTTGGACAGATGATACTGAGGTATTATCATAAAACAGCACCAAAAGAAACATTAAATAAGTACATGTATTCCCATGAAATTTTCGTAATGATTATGATTGCAATGATGACAAGAATAAAGTACTGCTACTTTAATGATAATAAGACTCGTCGTATTAGTCAAGCTCATGTGTTATAATCTGAATTACTGTTTATACCAATGTGATATAATTTTGACCCTCAGGCTGCTAAGCGCAGCTCATTGACCTTTTGCAAACAGCGTAGATCAAGATCAGACTGCACAAAACGTGCAGTCTGATCTTGGATCTACATTGTCCGATAGGGAGATATCATTCATCCAAAAATACCTGTGAAATAGGAAAATTTGGGTTTTTACTATCGGTTTGAAAGTTTCATTTCTTTTTAATTAGCTGGATAAGGGTTACACGGAATCGTCGGACACTGTGCTTATTGCATGTGGCATGATACAGCATAAATTCCATACAAAAAGGTGGTGCTGTTTTACCACAAAATCATTCCCTCTACCCCCGCCCCACTTCACTGAAACAAGCTTTCCAACTTTTAGAGCATATTCTCCCTCTCGCACATTCGGTGGATGCAAACGTCGGCTCACCGACGTATGTCTAAATCGTTTTGTGTTCCTGTGTAGAATGCATTTACTACAATTTTGTTTGGTATTTGGTATGTCACCATTCAAGATTGAAGCCACAACTGCACTGAAGACGCCAAAACCATCGTCTATATCTGTGTAATTACCTCCCTTCCTTCAAGGCGCACAATATGAAAAATCCAAACAGTGCAGAGTGATACCGTATTTCGATGTTGCGAAAAAGCTAGGGATGAAGAAAGGCCTGATATCAGATGTTGTTTCCGACATTCAATGCATTCGAAAACGCTTTTGACAGAATATTTGGCCAGTTGATATCGTTGCATTGATTGTGGTCGATTATCGTAACTTCATTTCACGGCGACTAAAGTATCAATAATATTAAAAGCAACGAATGATTATTTACCCAACTTGGATATGCCATCACCGAACTCATGTCAAAGTAGCCGAAACCTCTGTCAGTGTCTCTTTCTTTTGTATTGAAGAATGGAATCATTTCTGTAATAATATAGTATATACATGTATGTGTATAAATAGAAATGAGCAGCCCACTGTGAAAGGGGGGCTTAATGCATCTGCGAAAAGTACCGACCCAGGTCAGCCTGTGCAAACCGCGCAGGCTGACCTGAGCCGAAACTTTTTGCTATCAGTCAATTTTCTGCATGTCAAAGGATCAGTGTACCTCATGAATTAGTCGGTTGTAATACAAAATGGATTTTATCGACCCATTAATATGTGATGACTTGCTTGGTATCATGGATCACGGACATGCATTAAGCCCCCTTTTCCAAGAGCATGGCTCAAATATTCTGAGCATCAAGACGGCTGATTTCAGACGCAAAGAAAATAGTCTAAGTTCAGCCTTCAACGCGTTGCAGGCTTTTCTTATCCCCTTACCAACTAATGTTTGGTTTTAACTACCCTCAGGAACAAGGTTTCTGAAAACCCTGGGAAAAAGAAAAATGTTTGTCTGTGTGAATGCTGCACTGAATTTGCAGTCTGATCATAGGCCTATACCGTCTGCTTGTTTAGCCAAGCGTATTATATAAAAATCTTTCTGAGTTTCAGAGGATTGTATTTTCAGCCGTCGAAAGGGGCCGACTTAAAAAATTTAGAAAACCCCCGAAAGAGTTCGACAATAGTGTCTAAAGGCTGTAATGATGGAACAATTAAAAACAAAGATAGAATAATCCGCTTTTCTTTCCTTTCTCCTCCTTATTCGCTCACTCTCTCGTGTTCATTTTACGTCATTACTTTTCAGAGAAAACCTCAATTATGGTTTCTAATGTAATAGCTTACTTTCGACAATATTATCGTAATTCACCCGTATATATTGATCCCGCAGTGGATTGCAGTGTTCATGGTGGAACCCAATCGCGTGACCGATCTCGTGTAGACAAGACACCTGTATAAGGACAAACAACAAACATCTATATTTAATTCATGAACTGTCTAGTCGTAAAACACATTCATCCATGCAGTAGTAAATAAATGACCAGTTGGTAAAATGAAAGAAAAGGAAGGCCCATTTGACACATTTTTTTAAGGCTTGTTTTGGAAGGAATATCCCATAAAATTCACAGAGAGTGTAGAGCGCAGACCAGACGAACTCTTTACCAAACGACAAAACTTTGGACCTTTCCAAACTAAGAGCAATTGCCGTCAAGATAAATGTGAAAATTGGAATTTGTTTTCGGAATGGTATAAAACATATTGGGAAAAGGAGAAAATGCTGGCTACCAGCATTTTCTCATTTTTTCATAATGTTATCAAAAGTCTTCTTCTTTAGATTCATTAACAATCAGAATTATGCGGTAAAGGGCTATACATATGAGTTACGTTCTGTGAAAAAAAGCTTAATGTATCTGCAAAAGTATCGACTACGCAGGTTTATCTGGGCCGTTACTTTTCCTAAAACATTTAGCCCCTTTTTCACAGAGCATGGTTCATATTTATCTAGATATCTTCCCCATAATACGATTTTCTGGTGACGTAACTTTCCCAGAGTGTCATCTCGCCCCTGTCAATTCTACGTCTCGGTAAATATTACATTGTGTCAATAACACACTTTAACAATTCCTAAGACTTCAATTTGTTCCTTACAGTTCCTCAGTAAACAAATGTGTGTGTATGAAACCGCTCGTGACGTATCTTCTATCCGTATCTCTCCCATGTTTACTGCTTTTCTAGATCTATGTACGTATTTATCATGTTACCGTTTTGAGTGAGAAGTTGTTCAGGCGGTCAGGATAGACCACACTCTTTCATGACATAACTGTCTCAAATTAGCATTGTTCTTGCCCCTTCAACGGACTGAGAATGAGGTGGTTCATGGCTTAATTGTTTAGACGTCGGATTTGTCAGAAGAAATTCTTTGTTTGATTAACCTTTGATGATGTTGGCCATGTAAACGTCTCCTTGACAAAGCGGTACAGAACTACAATCTATTACTGGTGATGCACATGTCTGATTGACTGATTGGTGTTTTATACCGCTTTCAACATCATTTCAGTCATATCACGGCCCCAGTTCGCTTATTCATGTATGTCCTGGTTTTCACAAATACTAGACGAGGGTTCTCGTGTCTTGCCTATGGACACTCCCATGAAAAACACAGTACTTCCAATGAGGTTCAAACCCGGGTTACGAGTCTTACATTTTACCTACTTTACCACTAAACAATACAGGAACCCTAGCTAATACCCACGAAATACACGATAAATTGGACTATCACCATGAACCATTTCCAACAAAATACCGTGCTTTAACGACCCTGGAGAAGAAGCCTTTTGAAAACATTCACGGTTGGAAACAGAAAATGTTGTTAACCAGTATTTTCTCATTTTTGTCACAATGTTTTCTATCTTGTCAAAGACTTTCAGTTCATTTGTATAACATTCAAGCTTAATACTTTTAAAGTTGACAGGTCTAAAATGTGTCGTTCAAGAGACGGGGTTAAATGGCTGACACGCAGCTGAAATCGGTGTAACTGAAAATGGCCCATTTTTTTAAAGGGGGGGGGGGCGCTTTAAAGGTTACAAATGCTAAGCTATACAGATTCTATTTGTGAAGCTATAAGGTTGTTCGAGGCCTTTGTTTAAAAGCTACATATTGCTTATAATTACCCGATGGCAAAAGTATAATTACATGCACTGTCTTATAAAAAAGGGAATTTCATATAGATCTACGAGAGCGTTCCAAAATAAACAGTTGCATTTGTCACAGTCTGGGAACTCTGTTGACCCTTATCTTGTCGAGTATAAATTGTTGACGGGTACATTTCAGATTTCGTTAAGTATATTGACACTGGCTTGGGTTCACGAAAGTACTGATAGAAAAGCGGAGAGTGTAAAACAAGATCAGGCTGCACCTATGTGCAGCCTGATCTTGCTTTACACTCTCCGCAAAGTATATCTAAGGTCGCGAACGGTACAGGAAGAGTTATGTCTGGGAGCAGATAAATTCATTGTATATCACTCCCAGCTTTTACAATGGTATAACTATTACAAATATTATATCCCCACTCCTAGAGAATAGATTTTTTTTTTTCATGACACGCTGATACAACATAGGATAGTTGAATATTATGTCTATGGCCGAAATGTTCCGGCCTTTTTTTATGTCCAAGTGATTCCGAGACAAAGCAATCCGCAAACGCACCCACTTTTGCAAGCACCCCTTCCCTTGGAAATTGCATCAGATAATCTCCATCATAACATAAAAACATATACAAATGAACCATGCTCTGTGAAAATGGGGCTTAAAGCATCTGCGAAAAGTATCGATTCAGGTCAGCCTGCACAGTCCGCGCAGGCTGACCTGAGTCGATACTTTTTGCTATTGGTCAATATTCTGCATGTAAAAGGACCGTTCTACCTCATGATTCAGTCGATTATCAGACAATATGGATTTTATGAATCCATAATTATGTGAATACGTGTACTTGCTTGGTAGAGGTTAATGCACCACGAAGATACATTTAGCCCCCTTTTGCCAGAGCATGGCTCAATTATTTTTTTCGAAAAAACACTGGCACAGCAGGCCATCGAAATGTCCATTAACCCTTTGAACGCAGAATAACTTTCATCCTGGAAATGTGACCCAAACAGTTGTTATTTCGTGGTTGCTTTCATCAACAATGTTTCGGCAACGCGGACGTTGTAAATCAAAGATTAGACTGCACATTTTGTGCAGCCTGATCTTGATCTACACTGACCACAAAGGCAATTGTAGCTGTGAAAGGTGCTATAAGAGTTAACAATAGGAAATATTAACGATATTCCAAGAGAAGTTCAGCTGACAACTTAAATCCTACTTGCCTGACAAAGCAACACATTTTACCTCAGAGAATTTCAAAGAAGAAATAAAAAAAAACTTTAAAGGTTCATTTTTGTAAGTAAAAAGAGAAATTAAAGGCGACGGTCGATCCCAGAATACATTAGAATGAACTAAACTCTTTACTAAACGACACAACTGTGGACTTGTTCATATTGACAGCATAGGCAGACACCGATTTAAATATCGCTCAAATGACTGGATAGGAAAAACATCGTAGGAAAAAGATAAATGCTAATTACTGGCATTTTCTCCTTTTCCGGGAATGTTTTCAAATGTCTTCTTTTTTCGGTTATAAAACATTGAATCATCTAGTTAAATGATTGAAAGGTTAAAGGGTTTAAGCGATAGGAAATCTCCAGAGGCCATTTTCAAAAACAATTCAGATTTTGTTCTGATTCTAAATTCAAAGACATTATGTCTCAGACAAACCGATAACTAGTCTTAGAATATATAATCGAATTTAGAGCGATTGGCGAAAAGAGTCCCATAACACCGGTCTCTCCACTAGAGAAAAAATGTTCTGACCTATTACTAGTACTATACATGTACGCCTTTTTACGTCAATGCAGTTAACAAGCAAAGCCTGAAAAGGAGCGTTTGCTTGCTGCAGGCAAATTCCCCTTTTCCCACAGTGTCTTCTATATAATGGGAAAAATGTGCTGTTTTTGTTTAAATGAGCCATGCTCTGGCAAGAGGGGGCTTGATGCGTGATACCAAGCAAGTCATCACATGATCATGGATCCATAAAATCCATCTATGTCTAACAACCGACTCCATCATAAGATAGACTGGTCCTTTGCCTTACAGGAAATTGACCTATAGCGAAAAGTTTCGGCCCAGGTAAGCCTGCACAGACTGCGCAGGCCGACCTTGGTCGATAATTTTCGCAGATGCTTTAAGCCCTTCTTCACAGAGCATGGCTCAAATATTTGACATTTTGTATCATTGATACCACTGTTTAGTATGTCCAAAATCGGCCACCATTTTCCCCAGTATCTCCCCTTTATTGATAGATGAATGCATGCTTGCAAGGACCCTTAATAGTGAAAAGATTAAGTCGAGGCCAGACACATTCCGAAGAAATAACTGAAGCAGTTTTCTTACAAGCGCGATTTTCATTGTCTTGAAGTTCCAGCCAATATAAAACATTTGACTCTGGCCTATCAAGTGAGATTGTTGTGGCATTTGTCGAATACAATGCCACTATGAGTTCAATACCGCATTTTGAAAATCAGGTATCGTAGTTTGTGCAAAACGGAGGGAAGTAAACCCAGTTAAAATCAATTTTTCTCAGACAAATAAGTGTTTCGATTGCACTCAGATATGAAATTGAAAATGGCGTATTGCAATA
Organism: Tridacna gigas; assembly: GCA_945859785.2. NCBI lineage: Eukaryota > Metazoa > Mollusca > Bivalvia > Cardiida > Cardiidae > Tridacna > Tridacna gigas. Next base: position 30,665,359 of record OX244037.2, read on the forward strand.
AATTGGATGAGGCCATCGATCGTGGAAATACTTCCTTTTTATCGAAAAATAGCTTGATCCACTATGGCCTTCTATGCATTCGGCATACCTCGGGTGATCCGGTGATCAAATCCCTCCATTCGGCATACCTCGGGTGATCCGGTGATCAAATCCCTCTGCTGTATCACGTAGCTTGATATGCACCTACACGGTACATTTCGCACGTTTCCGGAAGCACACCGTTTTACCGTTATTGAAATTGTAAGGCTCCTCTTAAAAAGAAAACATGAGTCAATTTTCATATCGTTATCTTTCTAACAATATTTCAGTCGGCAAACAGTTTGTACATTCAATTCTTAGCTTGGTTTATCAATTTCCGTTGGGAGCTTTCATCGACAGATCGATAGATGTGAATAACTCCATCGTGGTTGTTCATGTCGTTGCTAAGCGATTTACAGGGGCGCCGCCATGTTTAAGATCATGTGATGGGTAGTTCAAAATGGAAGTCGCCTTAATACGGACGAGGTTAGATGTAGGTACGGAATCGGCCGAGTTGTGACGAGTGCAAATCCCTCGGCTGTATCACGTAGCTTGATATGCACCTACACGGTACATTTCGCACATCTCCGGAAGCACACCGCTTTACCGTTATTGAAATTGTAAGGCTCCTCTTTAGAAAGAACGCATGAGTAAATTTTCTATTGTTATCTTTCTAAGAGTATTTCAGTCGGCAAACAGTCTGTACATTCAATTTTTAGCGTGGTTTATCAATTCCGTTAGGAGCTTTCATCGACAGATCGATAGAAGTGAATAACCTTACAGTGGTTGTTCATGTCGTTGCCAAGCGATCTACAGGGGCGCCGCCATGTTTAAGATCATGTGATTGTAGTTCAAAATGGAAACCACCCTCATACAGACGAGGTTAGATGTAGTTACGGAATCGGCCGAGTTGTGACGAGTGGCCTTCTATGATTGTGTAATGATACACACATACCGTGCTTGTTCGTCCCAAAACCAGTTCGTTCCTGGACTTATACGTCCCAGGGCTTGTTCGCCTGGACTTGTTCGTCCCAAGATTCTCTATTGGATTGTGTATGACTATATAGTAGGTTGACTTTCAAGCGAATATTTTGAAATTGTTGCTGTTGTTTATTTTTTAAGTTATTAATTCCACACAATGGCTTCCTTTGATTTTTTTAAAGTAACTACGGCTTACTACTCTTTCTTGTAGTTAAAAGTACAGTTGATTTGGAATGGTCTGTGTAATTCAAACGCAATTTACTTAGATGCATTATCGTCAAGAAATCTGATACCACATTTTACAATGAATGTTTTAACAAAAAAGCTCGCTTACGCATCCATACAGGCAGATGAAAACTATACTTACTCCGGCACAACAAGAAATCTTTTGACCTTTTTGATATTTGTGGTTACCAACGTAAGACCAACATCTGAAAGAGAGGTGAAAATAAACAATAATTTATATGGGATAAAATACAGTTAAGGAGAATCGTTCAGTTGTGCCATTTTCTCTAGCGGCATGGTAGAACGGAACTATACCTAAGGCGCTTGAATGGATTAAAACAGAAAACAGTGGAGGTTTGGCTTAACCCATATCCTGATAAGAAAGTGAAATTAAATTTTCGAACCGGCATTGAAAACCCGAATAATGCTATTTCAAACTTTTTTTAGGAAAAAAAATCTCCTTATCGGACAGTGTAGATCCACGAACAGACTGCACGTTCTGTGCAGTCTGATCTTGATCTACATTGTCCGCAAAAGGTCAGTGAGTCGCGCTTAGCAGCCTAAGAGTTAATACTTACGTTCTATCACGGATAAAAATGAGATAGTTTCTATGATCGAGTTGGTAAAGGTCCGGTAAGCTTTCATTCCACGAGAGAAAACGGAAATGTGTCCAGTATTCGATGAGAGAAAATACTTTCTGTATTTTCAATCGCCTCGTTTCATCTGAAATAAAAATGTCTTGAAATACAGCGCCTGAAATAAGCGTGTGTTGAATTTACATTTAACTTGTTTTGTTGGTGCTTTGCTAGTAGTATTGTATTCTTATCAACTGTCATGATGTTTTCTTACCATCGATTGTGATAATGGTTTTCGTTGTGCATGTATTCATTACTTGAATCTAATTACTAGTATAAACATGGCATTTTGAAACCTAAGACTTCGACTAGAACTTTGCTTATACTTGATTAACTACTTCTGTACGCCAGAGAGCCAGTGACTCACTCACTCACTCACTCACTCCGTGTTTCAATCCCTCACTCCGTCTCTCATATCATTCCCTTCTTTCCGATTGACTTTTTTAAACATTCACTTTCTTTACATCCATGGACGATAGAACGTGCAGTCTGATCTTTCATTCATTCTGTTCACTACTTCATGGTGAACTTAATAAATTATGACCTACAAGTTTCACTGTTTACAGTGAAACTGTATCTATAAAAGTTAAATTCATTCCCTCGGCAGTGAGAGAGTTATTTAAAATAAATTTACCTTTGCTTAAGCTCAAAGAGAAATGCGAAAATACTTCTATATACCTAGACTTTCATCAAAAGTAAAGGGAATGATGCCATATGTCCACCTTCTCTTTTCAATGTCAAATACGTATCTCTTCCCTCTCTTATAGGGACCTTCGGAGTCTACACCATTTTCGTCCTGTACAACATTATGGAAAAATAAAAAGAAAAATAAGAGGAAAAATGCCTTTTCGGTTTTACCGCAACAACTGCTGACAGCTTTCGAAAACTGTGTAGGGAAAAGTATTTAACTGTTTGTGAAAATAATGATCGAGTGGCGTTCTGAGAAAAAGAGGGTTTAATAGATCTTCGTAATGCAATATACCAAACAAGTCGTTGCATAATATGAATCCATTTTGTCTAACAGAAAGGTTATTTTTGTCATGCAGAAAATTTGCCAAAAAGAAGTTTCGACCAAGGTCGGCCTGAGCAGGCGCAGGTTGCCATAAGTTGACATACTTTGCAAATGATTTAAATACCCTTTCCACAGAGCATGACAATTTTTTTTTTAGAAATTCTCGCGCGGGGAGGGGGGGGGGGTTTAGAAGAAAATCACACTTAATTTATTGCCTTCAAATGTCATGAATTTGGACGAGTCTAAAATTTTGTTGCAGTCGAGTAAAACGTTCAGACAGATGACGCAGCGAGCGGCTTGGCCTTACCGTAGCTGTTGGATCCTCTACAGGGGGAGGTGACTCTGAGTATGTGTCTGTTTCATCCAACGTCTCAAGATTGTGATAGAAAGCACGCATATCAGGGCGTCCGTTCTGGAGTACAATCGCTGCTTCATTTGCTGATTCTGCTGGCTCCAACGAAATCTGAAGACATGGCAAAGAAGCGGTCGAATGATACAAAAAAAGGTCGCCATAAGAAATTTAGAAAGACAAAATCGATAAACAGCAATAAATCAAAAGTATTAAACTTTTATATTCGGGGGAAATGGCAAGTGGGTCACAAGGGTCAGCCCATTCATTCACTTTATGCTCTAGCATCGCACAGGATTTTCTCAAGTTATATATATCTACATAGAGATAAATGTTAAAAAGTAATATGTAATTCTGGAACAAGCCTCATATCGACATGATAATATTCGGCAGGACATTGATTTAGAATCACAGTGATTCCTAAGCCCAAATCAAATGAGAGAAAAGAATGAGGGTTTTAATATTTATATCATGACAGGGTTATATCTCTATTCACGGCATAAATCGTTAGAATTAAACAAAAAAGTACCCGGCAAAGACTTGATCCTAAACTTGATACCCATATATAAACTGTTAAAAATCTGTCAAACTGCCTCATTCTGAAAACAAAAGAAAAAACAGGAGAAAAAATATTCATTTTAGGACATATAGAACACATTAACCCCTAATGTCAGCCATTTGTTTATCAAAAAGAAGACATACATGTATATATGTTTAGCTGTTTAAAGTTACTCGTCTTTTCAGCATGTTTCTATCTGGGACTGGGCTGCCTTCAACTGCATTTCAGTTTTCTACCCATAACAGAAAGCAGATCCTTAACTTTACGAAAGGCAGCTAATTAAACCTCAGCGTACTATTACGAACAGTATAGATGAAGATCAGACCCCCAGCACGAGATCCGATCTTCAGCTCTTACTAAACACACAAAATTTCAGTACAGTGCTGAAAATGTCGCTTTATCCTTAAACTGCTAAATGAATTAACACTTATACAAAATTATAGTTTCAGACCTTATCATACTGAAAAAGCCCCAGAAAAAAAATCTGAAAGTTGTATAAACGAGTTTATGATACAGTAAAATATTTTATAGGTACATGTAAAAGAGGAAAAGTTGGTTATCAAAATATTTTCAAACTCTTCTATTTCGAGGTCGTTAATATACGGGATTGTTTGATGAAAGGTTAAATGAAAATTTCCAGCTAAAAGTGAATACCAAAATATTTCCATTTCTAAGTTCTTTTCGCCGGAAAAATTTCACCGTATCAGACAGTGTAGGCCCAAGCTCAGACCGCGGGTTCCGAACAGCCTGATCTTGATTTACACTGTCCTTAAAAGCAGTTATATAAGATTAATAATTTGCGCTAGAGAACTTCAACAAGGAGCAATTTTTGTCATAAGTGAATCGAAGGAAGTATGAGGCATGACAGTTGGACAAAGTTTGATCAGAATGATTTACAATCACAGCTCGCTATGATAAATGATATTAATTACATCTATCACTTTAGACACTATCTTTTAAATCTTGAATTAGATCAAGATCTTAATAGTTTTCTTAGTTTAATCATTCTTTACCAGACGACAGTGTTCTGTCTAAACTAAAGGCGTTTATAGACGACAAATCAAAGTTGGTCAGATAATGGAATTTGGCTTTGAACTGGTACAAAACATTGCGGAAAAATGAAAAAAAAAAATGCTGCTTATCAACATTTTATCATCTTTTCCAATGTTTTTAAAAAGCCTCTTACCTCAAGGGGGGGGGGGGGGGGCTGTTTGATAAAAGGTTAAACCATTTTTCTAAAATGTCGAATGATGATTTAAAGGAACCTATTTTATGAGTTATCACACAAGTAAGTTTGAGCCATGCTCTGGTAAAAGGGGACTTAATGCACCTCGGTGATCCATGATACCAAGCAAGTTATCACATACTTGTGGATCCATAAAATCCATTTTCTGGAAAACCCGACTGCATCACGAGATAGAGTAGTCCTTTGACATGCAGAAAATTGACCAGTAGCGAAAAGTTTCGGCCCAGGTCAGCCTGCGCGGACTGCGTAGGCTGACCTGGGTCGATACTTTTCGCAGACGCATCAAGCCCCCTTTTCCCAGAGCATGGTTCGTTCGTTATTAACAATATTGTATTAAAAAGTAGTTCAGTGTCATAATAACAATGTTGTAATTTTAACAGAAGTACTTATGGTCAACTACATCTAAACATATTAGTTTAACTCCTCATCAAACCACAAAATTTTGGATCAGTCCAAATTCAAAGCTGTTGCAGACGACACATCAACTATGATTAGAAGGTAGGAAGAAAAAACGGTAGAAACATTGTGGGAAAAGAGAAAATCCTGGTTGCCGGCATTTTCTCCTTTTCCCACAAGGTTTTCAAAAGCCTTATTTCTCAGGGTCTTTAGAATTCGGGCTTGTTTGGTAAAGGCTGAGGTATAAATACATTACGCATAGAATGCAGAACTGAACAATGACCTGCAGAACTGAAAAAAAAAACGGCAGAAATGAGACAAAAGGTGCCAAAGTAAGAAAAATTCAATATCAATCTCATCTTGACAACCCCTATGAGTACCAACAATATGAGTTATTGAGATGAACTGCTTTTATAAAATAACAATACTCTCCCTTTATAAGTCCCTTGAAAATAATCATTTTCCATACTAGCACATTATTATCGTCAACGATAAAAAAAAAGATAAGAAGCTTTTATTTTTCTGATTAAAAAAAAAAAAAAAAAAAGAAAAAGAAGAATTCAAGCCTTTATCATTTTCTTTCTGACTGTCATACTGACTCGACCCCATGTTTCAAACAGATGAAAGGCAACATGTCTGCTGAAATACAGTATATTGCTTAATTTTCAAAAATGACAAATATCATTATTCCATTTCCGAATGGTTCTCATTTAAAATATATTGCAGTCTTCAAGGCAAAAGAAATAAAGGCATACGTTGTTATTTTACCAAATCGATAATTAAATTCGTAATAGACCGTGATAAATAATGCTGACAAAAGACAGATTTTCAGAGATTTTTAACGACAATTAAAACGAAATCGACATATCTTATTTGCGTCATTAAGCTTTCTGTTGAGCACAACAGAGAAAAAAATCTTGCTTTAACAAAAAAAAAAAAAAAAAAAAAGAGAGAGAAATCAAGAAGATATAGTTATCTAAGTTTTCAATTAGTTGATGTAAAGTTTGGCACATAACGGTTTGGAATTTACCAAAATAGAAGAATATACACAATTAGGATAATAATACGTTTTATACTAAGAAAACACATGTATAAAAAAAATGTTACCTTTCAAGAAGGTCTGAGTATACCATCCATCCGACATCATCTGTGAATTATTATCCAAATATAGAAATGCTGGAGAGGGTAAACTTCAGACACAAAGATGTCTCTTGTAGAAATAATCAGCTTTCATTTGGAAACCATTGTTAGTACTTTTTTTCTGTATTAATATCAGCAGTCGAAATCCTTGCAACCCTTTGGGCGCTGAATACATAAAACACGGTAAATCCAGTCGGTGAAAAAAGACCAAGCTATTCCAGTTTCATTGCTTTTTAGTACGACTATCTCACAAAATATGGGACAGTGTAGATCCAAGGTCAGACTGCACGTTCTGTGCAGTCTGATCTTGGATCTACACTGTCCGCAAAAGACATCTTAAATTTGCCTTAAGGGTATAAAAGATAAACGTTAAGATTACGACACGTATTTATGGCTTCGATCATTTAAAATGACCCCATTGACCAAAGGGCACTTAATGCCCTACCCCTTTACACCAGATACCCTACGTATACGGAAAGTTGCAATGCCTGTCCCCACCTGATATTTTTTTGTATAAGACCAGAAAGTATGTTTAGGATACATGTGAAAAATTCCCTGATGCTGATGCTGCTTATGATGATGATATTGACCAATAGGTATATACCGCATAAATTCGAGGTATTAACAACAAGGACTAATCTTTGGATGAATGTGCGGCAGTAACTTTTGGTCCGTATTCACCAACCATTCTTAAGAAATTTCTAGTCTTATTCCCCAAGTTTTTTTTTTTTTTTTTAAATTTGAAAGTAACATAACTTCTAATTGGCTAAACCAAATGGTTTAGCCAATCAGAAGTTGTGTTACTTTCATATTTAGAAAATTCTGGAGAAAAAGACTAAGAACATTCTAAAGAATGGTTGGTGAATACGGGCCCCGATTGTTCATACCACCGCAACCAACTCTAATTATTTCATTCATAGACTAAGAGCTATATTATGTTACACATTATGAACATGTGCATCTATCTTTCGAATAATGGTGATAAATCTATGTGCGATTTCGAAGTTCTTTAGTCATACCCGTCATTGTATTGGGCACTGTAGATCCAAGATTTGACTAACGGCTCTGTGCACAAAAGGGTCTTGATAAGCGCTTTGCAGGCTAAGGGTTTTAAGTATCTTTAATTTTTAAAGCAATAATTGCATAAACCGATTAATTTGATTATCTGATAATTCGAACAAATGTCTTCGTATTTTCATTTTCAAATTATGAATATTTTAATGCATTTGTTTAGATTAGGGCCTTTTGGCCGTTGCTATTGCGAGTCCTCGGATAAATATTGATAACATATCTGTACTAGAAAGTTTAGTAGAAACCAACACATGTAAACGGATAGACCTATTATCGTAAGGCTCTGGATCCCATTGCCATAAAATTCTGTTTCAGGCCAACCAAACTGTAGCAAACTTAATGCACAAATGGCAAATACATGCACTTAACTCTTTACCACACAAATCCGAGTTTTAACGACCCTGACGAAGAAGGCTTTTGAAAACATTATGGGAAAAGGAGAAAATGCTGGAAACCCGCATTTTCTCCTTTTATATAAAAAAAAAAAAAATTTTTTTTAACTTATCCATGACAATTAAAAAATATATATATCATTTGAGGTACATTTATTTTGTCTTCTGCTAATGCCTTAAATTTGATCGAGTCCAATAATTTTGTCGTTTGGTAAAGAGCTTAACGATAAGAAACCGTTAATAGTTAATAGTATAGTGTAAACCTATACGTAACATAACCTAACATTTGTTTAAACAGTCGTCTTTGAATTATTTGTTACAAACAAGAATCAACATTGATTTCTACCATATGTCCGTTGTCAAAGAAATCGACAAAGAGAAAGCAAACATTTAGTTGTTGAGAATTGAAGTTTCTGTGACGGCAAATTAGTTTTAGATAAATATTCGGAATACTAGAAATCGACTGTTTTGTCTGCGGAAGGTCTACATCCGCTTTCAAAATTATTTCAGACGAAAACTAACTTATTGATGTTTGTCCTGGGTTACAGCAATACTAGGCTGGGGCTCCGCAAATGCCTTGCTTAACACTCAGGACTACGAGACAAGCTCCCAAGATTTTCTGATTGCAGACTCAATACCTTACCCTTTTACAACACAGTCAGTGAATTGACGACCATGAGGAAGAAAGCTTTGGAAAAACATTTTGGGGAAAAAGAGACAATGCGGGTAATCAGCGTTTCCTCCTTTTCCTATATTGTTTTCTAACCTTCCGAAGACAAATCTCGTTTTTAAGCCACCTTTACTTTCTGCTATGCAAATGAGCCAAGCCCTGACAAAAGGGGGCTTAATGCATCTCTGTAATGCATTGTACCAATCAAGCCATCACATTATTATGGATCCACAATAGCCACTTTTTTTTTTAACAACCGACTTAATCATGGGATATACTGGTCATTGGACATATAGAAAATTGACCAATAGTGAAAAGCTTCGGCCTAAGTCAGCCTACACGGATTGCGCAGGCTGACCGGGATCGATACTTTTCAAAGATGTATTAAGCCCCCTTATCACAGAGCATGGTCCAAATGTTTTTGACTCGACAATTTTGTCCTCTGGTAATGAGCTTAGCGCTGAGCAAGGAACCAGCTCCATACGACCTGTATTCCTATCAGAATTTGAATGCATTTAGTTTGTTTTGGCCTCTTTGGTTAAAACAGCTTTATTGATAAATCATAAATGTCGATTTTTGAAATCAATAAGGAAAAAAAGATGAACAGGAAAATATGGAAATCAATCTCCTGGCTGGCAAACCCTACAAATCTCATTTCATTAACTTTTTTTAGCAAACGGCAAAATTTTAGACTTGTCCAAATTGAAAGAAATTGCAGACGACATATCAACTGTTACTCAAGTGACGTAATTTGTCTTTTAAAAGGCAGAAAACTGTGTTGGAAATGAAGAAATTTGCTGTTCACCAGCATTTTCTCCTGTTCCCCCTACACTGTTTTCCAAAGTCTTTTAGCTCAGGCTCGTCAAAAACGGGCCCTATGATTGTGCCGTGGTTGAGCTAACGCCCCGTTACTCTATAGAGTATCAAACTATTACAATATTACGGACAACCCGATTGAGTGATTTTTGTAAATGTTCTATCTTAAATGCATGATCAAACTGCAAAAATTGCTGTCTGGTCTTGGTTTTACACTGTCTATCTTTCTCCATTGTAAGATGCTCAGATCCAAACAACAAAAAAATCGAACTATTTAAGTAGATTTAACCCTTAACCTGCTAAATAACTGAAATGAAACTTTCAAGTCGATAGTAGAAAAGCCAGATGGTGATATTTCAAAGCTATTTTTAAGGAAAAAATCTCCTGAACGGACAGTGTAGATCCACGATCAGATTGTACCTTCTGTGCAGTCTGATCTTGATCTACACTGCCCGCAGAAGGTCCGTAAGTCGCAGCATAAGGGTTAACAATTTATTCACAAAAAATAGGCTGAAGTGTTACGATATGTAAAAAATGTCGCAGAGTACAAAAGCATTAACTCTCAGTGTTTTGGGACCTTCTTCACACGGATTATAAAATAAAATGATATAACATTACTTCTACCGTTCCGGATCATTACAGCATATATCAATGGACCCTTTGATCTCCCAAATGGATAGGTACTGTGCAAATACTATGTGTGGGTCGTACTCTGTGAAAATCAAGTATGATACATCTGCAAAAGTATCGATTCATGTCAGCCTGCGCAGTTCGCGCAGGCTGACATGGGTCGAAACGTTTCGCTATTTGTAAGTTTTCTGTATGTTCCAGGACCATTCTATCCTATGGTTCGGTTGCTTGTTACACAAAATGGATTTTATACGGATCCGTAATTATCTGATGACTGGCATGATTCTCGTATAATGTATCATAGATACGCATAAAACCCCCTTTTCACAGAGTGCCTCTATTATTTATTTAACTTTAAATGTCAAAAGAAAGCAGTAATTTTTAGGATCAAACTATACGCTAATCTTGATCTCCGACTTCCTTAAAAAGGTTTGATCGGGTATTCACTTCTCTTATTCAACTTTTCTAAAACTTTTTTTTTTTCAACTTTTGTAAAATTTGGGGAGTTGTCAAACATTAAATAAGTGGAATTCTGAACAGATTTTACAAAATATTAGACAGAACAGATCTAAGATCAGACTGTATGTTCAGTACAGTCTGATCGTTATCTATGCTTTCCCTATACGTACTTTAGGTCTTGCTCAGCATTTTAACCACTAGGCTGCTAAGAGCGATTCAAGGCACCTTTTCTTGACATTGTAGAGAAAGATCAGAGCGTACATTCACTCTGATTCTTTCCGTCTCGAAGAGATTTTTCTCGAGAAAGGAATATTAAAATCGCTATTGATCTATATGTGAGCCATGGTCTGTGAAAGGGGGGCTTAATGCATTTGCAAAGAGTATCGACCCAGGTCAGCCTGCGCAGTCCGCGCAGGCTGACCTGGGCCGAAACTTTTTGCTTTTGGTCAATTTTCTGCAGGTCTCAAACAGGGACAGTCCACCTCATGATTCAGTTGGTAAGAACACAAAACGGATTTGAGGGATGTATAATACTGTGATGACTTGCTTGGTATCACGAAGATGCATCAAGCCTCCTTTTTACAGAGCAGGGCTCATGTGTTCTTTACTGGCGGATCGCAATTTTTAGTTGACATATTCGGCATTTCTTAAAAGGGTCAAGGGAAGACAGTTTGTAAAGAAAAAAAAAAAACAAAAAAACCCAAGAGATGTTTGTAAATTAGGATCACAAAAGGATTGTAGCCCTACCGTGATTTCAGATAGTTTGTGTCACATTCAGTGGTTTATGAGAATTGTTATATATCCGCTACATTGCATGTTGAATAAGCACAAGTCCAGGAGTCACTGAACACGTAAGAGAGATAAATATGCTTACAAAAAAGTAGGAACTTAGTTCATTTATGAATTAATTAAATTACTCCTGTGTCTGAATGAATATAATTTTTCAAAGTTACATTAGCGTGCAAGTAGCGACCCTTCTGATCTGTTATTCCTATCGAAGTACAAACGCTCAAACATCCATAAAGGTGTAATTATGCGTCTGTCTTCCGCGTCCTTATTCACCAGCCATTCTTATGAGCTTTATTTGTCTTATCATAGACTTTGAAAGCAACACAACTTCTGATTGGCTTAACCTTTAGGTTTAGCCAATCAGACGCTAAGTTACTTTCAAATTCAAAATTCTTTTGAGATTAAGACTAATAATAATCTTAAGAATGGGCGGTGAATACGGATCCTGCTGATCTGTAAAAGTCTAATCCGTTTTTTTTTTTCATTACAGTACAGAGTACCTATAGACCTAGCCTAAAACTATGACAAAACATGGAATTTAAAACAGCAAAGATATTCAAATAAAAGGAAAAAAGCTTCTTTGCAAAAGTATGTAAACCGATGTAGGAAAGGTTAAAATGATTGATCCATGCTATTGCTTCCGGTTTTCGCACATTTTCTCCGAAAACACGGGAACAACAGCGAAAAAAAAAAAGCATTTGGATGTTAACCGAAGAAACTAAAAAAAAAAAAGAAATTGAGTAATGATCTGGCAAAAACGGTCTTAATTCATCTCCGTGATGCATGATACCAAGAAAGTCATCACATGGTCATGGATCCATAAAATCCATTTTGTCTAACAACCGACCGAATCATGAGGTAGTCTGGTCCTTTGACATACAGAAAATTGACCAATAGCGAAATGTTTCGCCCTAGTCAGTCTGCATGGACTGCGCAGGCTGATCTAGTCGATACTTTTCGCAGATGTACGCGGATTTAGGTTGTAATTCGTGCTATTTGCTTTATGGAATAAACATTCAGCAGATTTTAAGGTAAGAGTGCTCGTCTCCATCTTTTTTGTGTTGAAATGGGAACTTTGAACTTGTATAGCAAATGAGCCTATTGTGATCTGTCTGACCGGAACCATAACATGAACGGTCCTACACGCATGCGCTCTGTCGACATTAAGGTCTCTCCCGTACTTACGCACGTGTATACAGTGCTGCATCTAATACCAGCAGAAAACCACGCCAGACTGATGCACTAGCTTTTCAGACCACTAGATCAATCAGCTGCTCACAAGAGTAGCCTAACAAGCGTTTTCTCGGTAAGCCTGCAGTGCTGACCAACTTTGATCTTCCTTGCCTCTGTAAATTCCATCATTTCTTAAATACTTATGAAAAGCTTTTTTTCAACCCTTATGTAACTACATGTACTTTCACGATTTTAAGTCACTTCAGATACACTAATACAAGTGGTCAGATTTTTTGTAAAATAAAAATTTATTTTAGTCAGTTTAAACAGACAGCGCCTAAAAAAATTAACTGTTATAAGTTTTTTTTTTTTGTTTTGTTTTTTTTTAACTGTACTAAAAAAAAAAAAAAAAAAAACTGCAAGCTAAAGAAATAACGGCATTTTGGTTTGTATTAAACGCAGTGTAAACACCTTTTATGCATATGTATATGAGGCATGCTCGGGTAAGAGGGGGCTTAATGCATCTCCGTGATGCTTAATACCAAGTAGGTCGTCACATAATCATGAATCGATAAAATTCATTTTGTCTATCAACCAACTGAGTCATGAGGTACATTGGTCCTTTGACACGCAAAAAATTGACCGACAGCAAAAAGTTTCGGCCCAGGTCAGCCTGCGCGGACTGCTTAGGCTGATCTGTGTCGACACTTTTTGCAGATGCATTAAGCCACTTTTTCACAGGAGCATGACACATATACATGTATATATTTCAAATTATAAGACTGCAGGGCTCAACTGGACGAGTCACTCCTCAAGTCCATTGATCAGACGACTGTCACAGCCAAGGGGGATTTCAAGAAGCTCTGTATATCGAAGCATTTACAGTGACAAAACTGTAGGCCAGCGTCCATCTTCCTTTGAATTGAAACTTGCAGGCTTACTGTAAACTACTCTGAAAAAAAAATGGAAGAAAAATACCTTAAAGATTAATCCCTACAGACAGAGAGCTAAAACGCTTTTAAAACTTGAAAGTGTGAAGAATGGCTAAGAATTTGGTCGGCTGTGTAATCATAGATAAATTACCAATATACGATGTAAGGGATAGAGAAACTCAAGGGATCTATCATCATTTAAAACCGGAAACGACAACAGTGATATCGTTGACGGCTGCCAAAAAATGAAATCCATTTTCTATCCGTCGTAATCTGTGCAATCTTGCAGATGTCAGGGGCAAAGTTTTGCACGAACATACAAGAACTTTTATAGTCTCATAAACTAGAGATCAAATGGGTTAAAAATCGACAGAAAGGGAGTATAGATGTGCCTTTAAACGACCTTGGGAAAGAACGCTTTAATCATGTGTTCCACCTTTAATTTGTCGTCTACAAGTACTTTCAATTTGGACTTACCTAAACTTTTATCGTCTGGTAAAGAGTTAAGGTTACTTACGTGTCCTTGAGCACGCGAGGCGATGGTAAACCATCGGAGATGTTTTTGTGTAATCCTAGTGACGTATTCCATCCGTTACGACTTGTCTGGCGAGCGGTTCTGATTATGCAAATTGGATCTAGAAATATTCGTATGAAAATAGATTCTTGAATGCCCTCTTCCCCAACAATTCTTTTCAAAGAAACAACTCGTTTAGTAAATTTGATTTCGTCCTCATTTTAGGTTCGTGCAAATCGAATTGTTAACTCTTTGCCAGACGACGACAAATTTTAAGACTTCCAAACTGAAAACATTTGCAAAAATAAAATTATAATAGTTTGTCCTGAAATGCTGGAATTTGTCTTTTCATAGACAGAAACTTAATCTGGAAAAGAATAAGTTATGCTCGCCACTGATGTTTTCCCATTTTCTAACAACGTTTCCAAAGGCTACTATCCTCGTGGTCGTAGAATTGCAGGTCGTTTAGTAAAAGGTTTACCAATCAATGGCGTGGGGTTCAAGTGACTGTCTTTCGGTCTAAAGTTTTAGGAACATTCATATACAAAACAACAAAAACACGATAGATGAAATAAATTCGGTCTTGATAATAAAGACAACATGAGTAATGCTTCGACAATATGATGTTTACTGCATTTGCGATAAGTACTGATCCATGTCAGCCTGCGCAGCAGGCTGACCTGAGTCGAAACTTTTGCTGTGGGTAAAATTTTCTGCGTGTCTAAGGACCAGTTTACCTCATGATTCGGTCGGTTTTCGGTGAAATGGATTTTTTTTTTTTTTATTAATGATTATGTTATAATTAGCTTAGAGAGATGCATTAAACCCCATTTTGCCAGTGCGCTGCTCATATCCATTGTGCATTTAAATGTTCCCGTTGCATTTACAATAACATCTTTGTGTAAAAAGCGTGACACACAGAAGAAATTCTTCATTCTGAGCTCACGTTTAAGGCAGAAGTTCTTGATTTCACATGACAGCTCCAGAGTAGTATTTTGTAGGAGAACCATGTAATACATCTAAATGTTAGGTCACAATACCTTCTTGTCATCAAAACCATTGAAGGACTTACATGTTTCCTGAGTAAGTTTGGGAGAAACATGCGTAAAACTTGGTAAAATACAAAAAAAATGCCCACATATTTCGCTTAAAAGCACATCCAGACAGACATTTGAATGTCGTAATGTCGTTGAATGCGCACAAAAAGGCGACTTTCCATACCGTTGTATAGGGATTCTTTTCTCAGGGATTCATTCGCATGAATTTCAGATTGTTGTGATATACTTGACGAGAAAGAAGTACCGAATTTGGTATGAATCACCACAAGTCGACCGTCTTTATTACATATATATATCTATGAAAATAGAAAAGTTCGTTTGGCAAGATTATCTAACATCTTTTCTTTTACATTTTAGATCCAAAACCTGGGACCGCCTGAGCTTTCTGTTAATTGTTGAAATCCGTCATTTTTGAAGTAGTTCATATTTGCATTAAAGAGACAAAGCTGTTTTTAATTAAATCATCAATTTGCTTATATAACAGTTAGGGCCTATTTTACATCACGTGCCAAAAGCCCAACAGAGAGAACAGCCCATCTTCCTTTCATTTTAATTTTTTCTTCCCATACAAACTCTTTCAATTTCTATTCTCTCTCACTGTGTTTTTTACAGAAATCAGATTTCACTATTTAAGCAAATTCCATTGCGAAAATGTTTAGTGTTTTGAAGGAATGGCCGATTTTTCTTTGACAGAACTTGTGTTCCAATCCAACGTTAACTCGCGATATAAAATGAATTTAAACGTTTTTGTTGTTGCTTGTTAATGCTGTTGTCGTCGTCGTTGTTGTTCTGTCCTACACTAAGCTGTTCTTAGAGCTCAAAAATGACTATATTTAGGGTGAATGACCCTTTGGAACGGTCGCAATTTTTCTTGTCCTTTGTCGAACTTGCGGGTGTATGCCAAGAAATTTGATCTTCACTGGACATTTGGCGGATGGTCATTAGCACGCTCATTTATCATATGTGTGTGACTCACGATAATATTTTTCTCTTTTTTTCCATAATTTTATGAAACGTTTTATCAAAGGTGGCTGAATTTTTTAAAGGTTTGATGCATCAGTGCCAAGATTTCTGATGTTCATGTGTCTTGTTCAGAGTTAATATGCATAATTGGAACTACTTTCACAGTGTATATAAAAATCCTCTTTATTATTGTGGTCCTCTGTGACTCAATGGTTACGGCGTTGGATTTTTAATCTGGAAGTCCTGATTTAATGTGGACGTATCCTTGGCCTACAACTTAGCGCTGGTGATATGTAGGAGAGACGTGAATAAGCGAACTGCCACTGCTATATAACTTAAACACTGTTGGCGAAACATTAAAGCGAATTTCGTAGTACTGACATCTTTGCAGAATGCAATAAATTTCGGCTCCAAGTAATGGAACGAATACAGAGTGATTTCGATACCGATGTTTTTGTGTCAGTCCAGGGTCCGATTTCACCAATATTCCAAGTATTATTCTCAAAAACTTTCTAAAAGTTACGCAACTTTTGATTGGCTAAACCAAATGATTTACCCAATCAAAAGTTGCTTTACTTTCTATGACTAAGAATGAAACAAAAATTAATTTGTCAATACAGGCCTTAGTTTGAAAGAAACATTTTCGAGAAAAGCGAACCTCAGTTTTATGTACCTCAATCTTCTCATTCGTGGAACACATCAATCGGTTCGTAAATAAACTCCATTGAAATGAGATTTCTTAGATTTATTCGGGAATGGTCGCTATCGTTAAAGAAACATTCATTAAGCAAAGAATCACTTGTCATCTTATATATTGGCCCGTGTAAATATCGTCTCTGCCTTTCTCTAGTCTCACTAGGACGGGACGTGTCTATTATTCGAACTGTCAGCCTTCTGGTAAATATTAGATTATCTGGTCGTGGTTCTTCAATACTTTAAGAGATTATTCTATATAAACGTTAACGTTTTCACTGCCCTGTCTCTGGATACAGTACATTTTGTAACGATGACTGAAGGTTGACGATGACTTTCAGTACCTCTGTCTGTGTCATTTTCGTTTCAGTTTCACGAGCCTTTAACCCTGTACCACATGAAATCATTTTAGACATGTCCAAATTGAACAAATATGCAGACGAAAAATTGGAGGTGACTCGAATGATGGACTTTTTCTTTATTCTTCTTCTTTTCACACAATATTTCCAGAAGCCTTCCACGTCGTTAAAACCCGGATTCCTTTTTTTTTTTTTTTTTTAAACGATAAGCCTTCTCCGCAACAAACAAAGACAGAGGCTTTTGCTGACGACATGGATCAAGATCAGACTGCACAGAAAATGCATTCTGACCTTAGATCTATACCGTCCGATTGTTCAGTCAGTTCTATAAGATAAAAGTATTTTTGATTTTCAGAGTATTGTATTTTTGGTAGTCGAAAGAGGTCGAATTTAACTATTTGGCGCCAAAAAGAGCAAGGAGTCTGAAGACAAATGTGAACTATTTTGCGAACATTGTATGTAAAGATCAGACTGCACAAGATGTGCACTGTTCGATATCTTGTGCAATAGTCTTTTACAAAACGGCTTTGCAAATATGAAATGTACCAAGTGACCATTTCAACCGATTATAAATGTCTTCTAGCATTTTCATGAAGGTGAAAAAGTATGAGATTCTATTACGGAGGACCTTTTTTCAACTTGCAACATACAAATTTAGAAAAAAAAGAGGTAGACAGGAGCTAATAGTGAGAAATTTATCAAATGGAAAAAATCTCCTTTTGCCACAATGTTTTCACATGATGCAATAAATCTTCAATCATAATTGCTTTCCATACTTTAAACAAATGTAAAATCTTCGCAGACATTTGAAATGAGATACTAATCTTGTGACTTTTTAACTGGAAGCGAAAGTTTGTCGACCAGTTCTAGCATTCATTTTAACCCTTTACCAGACGACAAAATTTTAGACTTGTCTAAACTGAAAGAATTTGCAGATAACAAATTGGATTTTACCAAAAAGTTGAGACTTGTCTAAAAAAGTGGAAAGAGTTAACCAGCTTTTTCTAATTTTCCCACAATGTTTTCAAAAGCTTTCTACCTCAAGGTCATTAGAACTCGGCATTGTGTGGTAATGGGTTAACCCCCATCTACAGCTCTGTTTCTAGGCCGTTGGCTGCTTTCCCATGTAAACAGAATCGAAGCTAAATTCGGTTTTGATATGGGAATGATTAAGTCTGAATGCCTGTACGACATGGACAGAACTTTGGCCAGGGCCCCAAGTCAGGATTCCTAGATAAGAAGCGCTGTGCGTTACCGACTGAACTTCCCACGCTCGACTGTATGTCGTCGTTTGCCTTGATAATGAATTTAATCGTACTTTCAGAAGCGTTTTACGATCAGTGAATCAAATTCTAGAGTCAAACAGGCAATTTCTTCCATGCATGAAATTATCAAATAGATCATAACATTTAGGCCTATTTTTTATATGAGACACAACACACAAAAAAATAGTTTCGTTTCCAAATATATATAGCAGCCAAATATATGTCGCAGCCGGAAATTAAATTCAAATTCTAATGAAATAAGAATGGCGACTGCAACATAATAGGATGATCTGATTTTAATCATCATCTTGGGAAGCTCATCGTCAAGATTACGAATCCCTTAATGGGGCATATTTTTTTAGATTTGCTTGCCCTGAATCAAAATTTCTTGCACGATTTTGACCTTTAAATAACGGGATGGCCGTTTTGCAGTCGGGAACTCCGTCTATTTTTATCAGACCACATATGACGTCATCATACCTACTTTAGCCCTTTCAGCGCCATAGGCGAAAACAGGGAATTTTGCGGACGGCACAGATTAAGATCAGACTGCACAGAACGTGCAGTCTGATCTTTGATCTGTACCGTCCGCTTGCATAGTCAAGTCCCTACGATAAAAATCTTTCCGGGTCTCTGTGGATTGCATTTACAGCCACCGAAAGAAGTCGAGTTTATTCATTTGGCGCCAAAAGAGTTAATACGATCCCAGATATTTGGCTGAATAATAACTGGAACGTAGTGACAGTAAAAAAGCTTCAGTCCCGAACTGTCTAACACGGTTATCATAGCTCTGTTAATACTCATGCTCTAACAAAAGCATTTTTATCTTCTATAGACACTGAAGATCAGTATCAGACTGCACAAAACGTGCAAGCTGATCATTGATCGCTACTGTCTGGTATTATGCAAGATGATCTGACCCAAAACAACGTTAACCCTTAGGCTACTAAACGTGACTTACTGACCTTTTGGGACAGTGTAATCAAGATCAGACTGCACAGAACGTGCATTCTGATCATGGATCTACACTGTCCGATTAGGAGATTTTTTTTCCCAAAAAAGTCAGTTTGAAATAGCATTATTCGGGTTTTCAGTATCGGTTAGAAAATTTCATTTCAATTATTTAGCAGGATAAGGGTCAATGTAAATGAAAGGTTTTCCTTATTGACTAAAATCGTACTTGCAATTTGCTTAGGGCCAATATATCTTTTACAAACATGTATTGCTAAGTTTAAATGTTTTTGGTCTATATTTGCAACTTTTTTTTGGGTGCAATTTAAATAAGTATCGATAAAGTTAGCCATTAAAGACAGTAAGTTACACGGAGATTTCAAGCCGAAAGTAAAAAACAAGAAAAATCCAAATGTTGTTATTTCAAACATATTTGGGGGGATATCTCTTTATCGGACAGTGTAGGTCCAAGATCAGACTGCACTGCAAATTCTGTGCTGTCTGATCTTGATCTACACTCTCCGCAAAAGGTTATCGAATCGCGCCTAGATTAAATGAGCATTAACGAAAGCAGGTTAACATCACTACACGTTTGTGTAGCCTGATCTTGATTTACCAAAAGTCACAAAAAGCAGGATCCGGGATGAGGGCCAAAATAAAAATGGTCACGACAAATCAATTTACAGACCGTTCCTAGGAAACGTTTATTTGGGTATATAATTTCATTAGTTCATTAGAAAAAAATCCCATGTATTCCAGTTAACGTTCTAGGACAACAAACTTCTGGTCTTAAGTTTCAATTATCAGTAATTGCCTTTGTCATGAACAAACAAATGCTATGAAAATTGGCTCTTAGATTTACGTTTACGGTAGAATAATCGACATACTGTATTTTGACGTTTAAGGACAGTCAGACTAGAATAATGTGAAGTCAAAAGGTAAACCATCCCTGGTCTCAGACAAAACATAACCAAGCCAATACACAAATTAACCTTTTACTTTCTTCTTTTTTCTCCTTTATTTTTTCTTCTTCTTAGTGCAAGTCGAAATATGTAGTCTTCAACACAGAACAGGATATCGTGGTAGACAGTCATTTATACAATTGTCCTGGTATTTACTGCCTAGATAAGTATGGGTTACTAGCATTTGGCATGCTCGAGGAACCAACTTCTGAATGAAGCTGGTGCTTTAAAACTCTTTAAAACTTTTTTACTTCTGGTGTTGAGTATTTGAAATTCATTTCCCAGTACATATGGATAGGTGGACGTAAGTAACTATATATTTTTTTATCTTTGCCCAAAATCGATTTGCATTTTGTTAAACAACCGCTGGCTGTAATCGTTATACCCTAGATAAAAAAAAAAGGAAAAAGAATGTCTTCGTTTGTTAAAGACACGTATGCCTTTTTTTAATTACAAAAGGTTAAGGACTAAAGATATTTTACACAGTAATTAAAAACAATGAATTAACATTGACACTGCGTTTATACTGCGCTAAACATAACAGACGTGAAATAAGAATAACAAATTCTTTTTCTGTGTCTTGTCCGAATTCATCAAAGATTCTAAATTTCTTTTGAACTTTTAACCCTTAGGCTGCTTAACGTGACTCAGAGCGCTTTTGTGGCCAGTGTTTATCAAGATCAGACTGCACAGAAAGTGCAGTCTGATCTTGGATCAACACCGTCCGATAAGGAGATAACCTTGAAAACACTGTAATAGATTGAAAAATTTTTCGTCAAGATCGATTGCTCCTGCTTGCAACAATGTGTTTTGTGTATTTAACTTTTTCACGGCCAAAGTCGCCTTGGACAGCTTCAGCGGATGGTGTAGCTCAAGATCGGACTGTGATCTACGCTATCCGCTACCTGATGCAGATCTACGACCAAAGGTAGCTTCAAAAGTCTCAAAACTATGCTTGTAAACCTCGAGAAATGCCGAATCCATTTATTTAGTAGCGAAAGTAGTTAACGTTATTTCGTGTTCTTTAACTGCAATATCCATGGATGTTCTCAAAGTCACCAGTTGCGAATCTGTTTCAGTAGGTAGTAGGCCTATTCCATTTAAGAAGAGGAGGGAATGTATATCGATTTCGACATTTTATTTCTGTTTTTTTTTTTTAAATATGTTTCCAGATTCTGTAATATGTTTTTTTTAAGTCCTTTGGTAATTACAAGAAGAATGCTGTCTAGCAATTTTTGAGCCATGCTCTGACAAAAGGGGGCTTAATGCATCCCCGTGATCCATGATACCAAGCAAGTCATTACATAATTATTGATTCATAAAATCCATTTTGTCTAACAAAAAACTGAATCATGAGATAGACTGGTCCTTTGACATACAGAAAACTGACCAATTACGAAAAGTTTCGGCCCAGGTAAGCTTGCGCGAACTGCGCAGACTGACCTGGGTCGATACTTTTCGCAGACGCATTTAGGCCCCTTTTCACAGAGTACGGCTCATTTCTATGTTGCATGTCCTTTAAGTGCTTCCAGGTCCCAGGATATTCTGAAAGACAAGCCTCGTCTAGATGGTATCAGACAGAAAACCTTCATACTTATATAGAAAGTATGTTGCCAACTTAAATTCTTTAATTTGCAAGTATACGTAACATTATTATTCTTACTCTCTTTGTTCTGATAATATCTAGACCATTTTGCAAAAGTATTGTACAGAAAGCATTCAAGGGGACTTTTAGGTAAAATAAGCTACCTTTTTTGCCTACGGTCTACCAGGACGATGGAATAGATAAGGATCAGCCTGTTATAACCGGCATGCAGACAACCTTTTTCGTCTTGAATCAGATAAAACGGATACATCTATGGTAAAAGTTACTGATATATGAGCCATGCTCTGGCAAAAGGGGCTTAATGCATCTCCGTGATGCATGATACCTAGCAAGTCATCACATGATCATGGATCCATCGAATCTATTTTATCTAACAACCGACTGAATCATGAGATAGACTGGTCCTTTTACATACAGAAAATTAACCAACAGCAAAAAGTTTCGGCCCAGGTCAGCCTGCGCGGACTGCGCAGGCTGACCTGGGTCGATACTTTTCGCAGATGCATTAAGCTCCCTTTTCACAGAGCATGGCTCATTTATATAAATACTGAAGACATTCCTCTTTAGTTAAAAGATACTTGAGCTACTAGCTATTGAATTACATGAATGACATCAGGGATTTATTTTCGATAGTGATAGAATACATTCTGTTGAAGATGTCATGCGGCTCGCACTTCCGGCGGAAAACCGTGACAATAGCGTGCCGAAGCATGGGTAAAAATTCAGCACTGGGAAACATAAGTCAGGCTGGAGACTCTTGTTGACGAACGTTTCAAACAAGAATTTCATCTTGAGGTAATTCTAAATTTTAATTAAAATATATGTAACAGATATGGCGTTCAAGTCAATAGCGGGTGTGACCTCCAGGTGCAGCAACACCTGCACGACACCTGGCGGACATACTGGACATAATAACGGCGTATCGTCGCTCTTGGAAACTGCTGAAATATTGACAGGTAATATAAACCTGTAATATCATGCCATAAGAAGCAAGTAACAGGGTTCCCTTACTTTTGGGGGCCACATATATTTATATATGATTCTATGTATATGATTCATAAGCACGAATTCAGGTTTGATTAGCTTACAAGAGTAAAGGCATGGTGACAAAATGATAAATATCTGGTTGTTATTGTTAGTTGAGTTTATATTAATAAATGAAGAAACTGTTGTAAACATGTTTACAAATCAACGACTTGTACATAGTTTTCATTGCAGCGATATTATTTTATCGACGGCGATGCGTCGTTTACTTACGGTACAACATCGTAAAAATAGCAGGCTAAGACGTTGCCATGACTAATTTGACGAAGTCGAGATGTCTAGGTCTGTATAAACCCTTTCTTACAGTACCAGGGTTTAACCGTGAGAAAGAAATCTTTGGAAACATTGTGGGAAAAGGAAAAAATGCTGGTAACCAGCATTTTCTCCTCGACCCACAATGTTTTCTTCTCCATTAAAGGCAAGCCCCATCATTTGAACCACCTTTGATTTGACGTCTGCAAATGCTTTGACATTGGGCGAGGCTAAACTTTTGACGTCTCTTAAAGAGTTAATCAGCCCTCTCTTATTTAATCCATGGCTTGCCACCAGGTTGCTTGAGATGTACGAAGCCAATCAGATGACTAGTCTTGGCAGGTAGACTTCAGAATTGGAGCAATGTTGATGAACGCGAACCCTGGTTGTTTACATTTATCTCCTGTATTAGGAAAGACAGTCCTAAAATGATCTTGTTCTGTGAGAGATTATATTTGAGCCATGCTTTGTGAAAATCGGCTTAATGCATCTGCTAAAAGGTCTCGACCCAGATCAGCCTGTGCAGTCCGCGCAGGCTGACCTGGGACGAAACTGTTTACTTTTGGTCCAGTTTCTGCGTATCAAAAGACTCAGTCGGTTGTTAGATAAAATTAGATTTTAGAGATCCATAATTATGTGAAGACTTGCTTAGTATCAAGCTTCAAGCCCCCTTTTGCCAGAGCATGGCCCATTTTCTTTAGGGACAGCTTTCATTTATGTCTTACAAATGAAAGTATGATTATTGGACATACATGTACATAGCTGTGAAAGCTGTCACGAAATATAGCATCTTGATCGTATCTTCCAGTTTTATGTCTCCGTCGCAATAAGAAACGTAGATGTGGGCTGCCATGCTTTGATTTACTCTCGTATTTCGACAGTCCCACCAATATCCAATCAATACATACAAATTAATTTATGTATCAAGGACTAGGATCAAGTGGCTTGTATTCATGGAAAATTCATAAGTTACTCAATATCATTCGCATCATTTCCAGCAACAGTGAAATGTACACCAATATTAACTCTTTACCACACGGGAAAAATGTAGACCAGTCCAAGTTGAAAGCATTTGCAGATGACAATGTAAATGTGACTCAGATGGGGAATTTTGCCTTTGATATGATGGAAAACATTGTGGGAAAAGGAGAAAATGCTGGTTCCCAGCATTTTCTCCTTTTCCCGCAATGTTTTCATAAGGTTTCTTCTTCAGGGTCGTTAAAAGTCGGGATTGTATGGTAAAGGGTCAATGAGCCGTGCTTAATATATCTCCATGATGCATCATACCAAGCATATCACCACAGTGTTATACATACCTAAAAATTGTTTTGTATAACAACCTACTGAATTATGAGGTATACTGGTCCTCTGAGATGCAGAAAATTGACCAAAAGCAAAAGATTTCGGTTCAGGTCAGTCTGCGCAGGCTGAAACTGGCTCACATGATAAGAATTATGCCTAAAAGGATAGAAAACATTGGAGGAAAATGTTGGTTATTAGCATTTTTTCTTTTCCCATCGTGTTTTCTAAAGTTTTCTTACCCAAGATTGTCAACTCTTTATATCTTTTGGTAAAGAGTTGGAAAAAGGGATAAGGGAGAATGACGTTGTCATAAATATTTCCGTGGCGCCTCAGTTATTGCAATCTGTTGTGCAGCACATAATATGGCTCTGAAGTTGGTCTTATGTATTCTATTGTTCAGTTTATTTTATCACTGGAGAAATACCAGTCAGTAAGTTAGTTATTCCAAATCGGTTCTCCGTCTCCCAAAATAGATTAGTTTTAATTGGTTTTAAGGCCTTTCCATGAATATAGATGACCAGTCACGTGACGCTTCAGTCTGGCTCTCCTGGACAGAAGACGATATTGTAGATATGTTATTATATTTGATTATTGACTCTGACTGACTCTCTGTCTCTCCCTCTCCCACTTCCGCTCTCTCTGTGTCTCTCTGTCTATCTCTCTGTCTCTCTGTCTGCCTGTCTGTCTGTCTGTCTGTCTCTCTCTCTCTCTCTCTTCCTCTCTCTCTCTCTCTCTCTCTCAAGATCAAACTCTGGTATTACAAAATAAATGAAATGGCCCATTAATAAACAAATGACAAAAAACAGACAGCTAACAAAGCAAGTAGACCAGAAATTCAGATGCTGTTCTGAAACTAGTCAAAATTTTCCAACGGATTTGTTGGAGCCATGTTCACCTAGTCTCTCTGGAGACAAAGGTTTGTCAGTTCGACCGACCAAAATTTATGGTCTTCAGAAGGCAGAGTAGGTGACCGAATAAGTATCAAACGTCGCTGATGAAAAAAGGGGCAGTGAAAGGTCTCTTAAAACAAACGGTTTCAAATCTGTATGTAATCTAACATCAATACCAACTGAAATTTGTTTATTAATGACTTACCACTCATTTTCCTGTTTTGATGACCCTGAGGAAAAAGCCTTTTGAAAACATTTTAGGAAAAGGAGGAAATGCTGGTAATCAGCATTCCCTCAAATGTTTTCTACCCTTTGAAAGACAAGATCCCATAGTAATCAGCATTTTCCCCATTTCCCAAAATGTTTTCTACCCTTGGAAAGACACTGCCCCATGATTTGAGACACACTGTATTTGTCGTCTGCAAATGCTTTCCAAACTGGATCAGTCTAGAATTATGTCGTTTGGTAAAGAGTTGAAGTTTAAACAAACTTATCTGGACATTGTACTTCAAGTTATCACATACAACTTGTAACAAATTTGCAGCAGTAGACTGAACGCATCCTCGTAGAATGTGCATCATTGACATGAATGAACAATTAACATAATTGAGCTATGCTCTGTCAATAGGGGGCTAAATGCGTTTGCAAAAAATATTGACCGAGGTCAGTCTGTGCAGTCCGCACAGGCTTACCTGGGTCGAAACTTTTTGCTATTGGTAAATTTTCTGTATGGCTGAGGACCACTGTACCTCAAGATTTAGCCTGCTGTTATAGAAAATAGATTTTATGGATCTATAATTAGGTAACAACTTGCCTGCTATAATGCATCATGGAGATGCATTAAACTCCATTCTGCCAGAGCCTGGCTCATTTGAAAGCGTTTCAAACATTGTGGCTAAAGGAGAAATTGATCCGTTTGCCACAATGTTTTCAAACCATGGTCTTCTGCAAGAGGAAAAGTGGTCGGGACGAGTTTATGAGTTCATAAAGTACATAGCAGATTGATTCTTTCCAGCTTATTAGTTTTACTGTCAATTCTAATATATTGTCGAAAGCATACGTAAGGTAATTTATAAGTATCACGCAAGTCGACTGCACTTGTGGTTACAAAATTCAGTGCTTAGGAAAAGGAATTTATCTCATTTTCAGGGAAATTATATAGCGAGTTTTGCGTTTTTGATCGTGACTCACAAGTGGGTCGGCTTTTATTTTTTTCCAGACTGCCGGTAACATGTCATTTACTGACTGTATGGTGTTTATCGCCGTTTTCAAAATCATTTCAGTTATATGGCAGCGGCCATTGTATCATTCTATGCCGCGCCCTGGTAGCGCAGTCGGTAGCATAGAGGACTTTCGAACAGCGGTTCGTTGGTTCAAATCCAAAGCTCGGCCAATTTCTTTCCAAGGATTGACGATGGTTACAGGATTCATTCCTCTCTTACCGCTGATCATTGTTTCGACGATGATTATGTGGGAAAGCAGCCAGTTGATGGAAAAATATTGTGTGAAATACTGGTAACAAAAACTCCAGAAAAGCATGGATAGGAGCACTGGCCGCCGCGAAATAACTGAAATAATTTTAGAAACTGCGTTAAATACCAATCAATCAATCAATCAGTCAGTCAATCAATCAAACACCTATCCCTGCTTTCCTGAAATTCTTTTACCAGTATTTCGCACAATATTCTTCCCAAGCAACTGGATGCTTTCCCACATAACCTTCGTCGAAACATGGATCAGCGTTTTGGGGTGTTGCTACTTTGATCTTGTTATATACCGTACTTATTATTTGTTTATAGATTTGCCAGAGGGTGAGACAAGGACCTTTCGCGTATTATACGCTGGCTTACCACATCGTCAAAACCGATGTCTTACATAGGTATATAAAAATTGGGTCTAAACAATAATCGATTGCTAATTAATTCTTACTTGATATTCTAAATGTTTTGTAAAAGTTGAAGTACAAATCTGAAAATAATGATTGCCTGTTGTGTCTATGAGACTCAGAGAGCTATTTCTCTAACCCTATTTTGGTGCAAATGGCCATTTTAGTTGCTCCTGGGATAAGGCAAACTAAGACCAGGGTCCGTATGCACCAACCATTCTTAGGAACATTTTTTGTCTCATTTTCCACGATTTTCTGGATTTGAAAGAAACGCGTCTGCTTTATAGCCACAAACACATTTCTGTATCATTAGATAGGGGATTGCCACGACTCCCCTACACTTATTGACATGGCGAATAAAGCTTTGATTTAAAAAAGTAGTAGGCAGAAACCGTGCAATCTGATCTTAGATCTATATTGTCGAATGTTTTGTGAGATCTTCTGTCGACAACAACAACAACGACAAATCTCGAAATCAGAAGTTTTTTTCCCAATCGACAGCATATAATCTGCATCAAATCGAATAAAATCATCAAAGAAGGAGCGTTGCTTCTGCACCAAAGTATCATAAGATAATTAAGAGCAAAACAAATGAGTCATGCTCTGGCAAAAGAGAGTTCAGTGCGTCTCTGTGATGCATGACATTAACCCTTTCCCAAACGATGAATTTTAGACTGGTTCAAATTGAGAGCTTGCAGACGACAATTTTAAATTTGATGAAAATGACAGAAAGTTCTCCAAAAGGGTAGAAAACACTGTGGGAAAAGGAGAAATTGCTCGTTACGAGCAATTTCTCCTTTTCCCACAATGTTTTCAAAAGACTTGTACTGCAGACACGTGAAAACCAGGGCTTGTTTGGGAAAGGGTTAAGCTAGTCATCACATAATTAAAGATCCACAAAAATCCAATTGGCATTTATAACAACCGACTAATTCATGTGGTACACTGGTCCTTAGACACACAGGAAAATTGACCAATAGCAAAGGGTTTTGACCAAGCCTGCGTAGGCTGACCTGAATCGATACTTTTTGCAGATGTACCTAGCGCCCGTTTCACAGATAATGCATCGTATGTAAAAGTAATTCGATCGCTCTTCAATTTAAAGGTAATAAATTATATGCCCAGCTAGCCTCAGGCTGCTAAGCGCGACTCACTGACCTTTAGCGGACAGCGTCGATCAAAATCAGACTGCACTGAACGTGCAGTCTGACCTTGGATCTACAGTGTCCGATAAGGAGATATTTCTTCTCCATAAAATAACTATGATAAAGCATTATTCTGTTTTTTTTTTACCATCGGCTTAAAAGTGTCATTTAAGTTATTTAGCAGCTTAAGGGTTAAGGTAAGTTTGCCAGTATTTATTTATTCCACATATGATACGATTTCAACCGTAAGTACTTGTTATTCTACCTTTTACTGAAAACAAAGCCGAATGCTAAATTTTCAAAAGACATTTTTGCCTAACGACGCGAGCTCTTTCTAATGACCCACTTTTCTTTACCTCAGTTATTTCTTTTCAAAACATACCGAGATCGATCAAATCTATTTTTTCCTATTGATATGTTATGAAGTGCGAATATAATGAGTTCAGACGAGTCTAAGAGGGCAGATCGAGAAATGGATGATCGACCTGTGTCAGACTGGATGATAGATCATTGTCGCCGGTGGAAATAATTAGTTGTAATACCATGTAACTACGTAACAATTTGCAGGAAACGGATCATGTCAGCAACACGATTGGACGTTTATGCCAAGACTCAACCCTTAGGACACATTTCACAGCTACAGTCGTTTTTGCGACAAGTGTGGATATAGATCAGACTGCACAGAACGTGTAGTCTGATCTTAGATCTATTCTGTCTGCTATGCCAAAACTTCGTAACTTATCATACTAGGAACACGATTGGTCGTTAATTTCACGTCTTTATCCTTAGCGTATATTTCAGAAGTGGAGTCAAGATCAAGGTAAAAAAAAAAATCTTAAGAATCGCAATTTTTGGGTCTTGGCTTTGACTGGAAACCTCTTGATCTATTTAGCAGTTTAAGGATAAGATATTTGAACATATTTTGGGCCAAAGTCTGCTTCACGTCAAAATCTTGATACCTTTCGCTATAGTTCTGCCAGATAGCATTTTAAAAGCTATTCCAGTAAGAATTATCGATCATGACATTAATGTAGATAGTTCAGGTAACTTATTCGAAGACCTGGGTCCGTATTCACCAACCATTCTTAGGAACGTTCTTTGTCTTGTTCTCAAGAATTTTCTACATTTGAAAGTAACACAACTCCTGATTGGCTAAACCATTTGGTTTAGCCAATCAGGAGTTGTGTTACTTTCAAATGTAGAAAATGTTGGAGAATAAGACTAAGAATATTCTTAAGAATGGTTGGTGAATACGGACCCTGTGCTTTTTGGGTAAGTCTCCAACAGAAGAGATAAAAATGGGAACAGCTTCCTTATTTCCGTTTTTCGTCAAAGAACTAGGATTTTTGAATGCACTGAACTAGACTATCATTCCGTGTAAAATAATGTTTCGGGATATATAATTTTTTGAAGTCAATATTAAAGATACATCTGTACTTGTTTTCAGACAGTTTTCGGCCAGTTTTTTACCCATTCCATCCTTCTTTTATGAAACTCTTGTCATTCTTGTATCTGCGTGTCAAATGTTGCCCCTGATGGCTGCAAGATTGCATAGATCACGACGGATAGAAAATGCATTTCATGTTTTGGAGGCCCTCCAAGAAATCGCTGTTGTCGTTTCCGGTTTTAAATGAGGTCATATCCCATCTCTTTTTCTATCCCTTACACCATAATTATGTATATTGGTAATATATCTATGCCTACACAGCTGAGCGATTCTACATAATTTTCAAATTTTAACAATATTTTTTTCTCTCTGTCTGTAAGGATGTATCTTTCAGGTTATCTTACAACAATCAACAATTCCCATGTTACAAATCCAAGATTGTTTGTTCTTGGAGTCTTATCTCGGTCCTCCTCTTTGGCCGAAAAGATCAGAGGTCCGGATAAAGATGTAGGACTTTGATCAATTTAACCCTTAAACTTCTAAATGAATAAAACGAAAAATTCCACTAAATAGTAAAAACTCAAATATGGCGGTTTCAAACTTGATTACACGGAAAAGAAAATACCGTATTGGACAGTGTAGATCAAAGATCAGACTGCACGTTTTGATCTTGATCTACACTGTCTGTAAAAGCTCCCTCAGTCATCCTTGGTAGCCAAAGGGTTAACATGCGTAACGGCTAGAATCCGCAGTATGATCCGGACCTGTGTAATCGCTATCAATTCTTAGTTTAAATCTGAATTTAGAAAATAACATAAAGTCTGATTGGCTGAACCATTTGGTTTAGCAAATCAGAAACCGCGTTACTTTCTATATCTAGAATAACACTAAGAGTGCAGTTTAGAACTAGTTGGCCATGATTTTTGTACTCGTTGAAACCTTTTCCCGTAAGGATCTGATAGACAACGATCGAAAGTCAATAAAAAGCAGCTCATTTAACGTTTACTTCAAATTCCTAATTAAATCATAGCGACAATATCGCGTTCTGTTTATTTCGCGATACGTAGATCTATAAAACGGCATGTTGTTTGGCATGTGCACCACACACAAACATGTTTACCACTGTGCATTTGCACAGACTCACACCTTAAAAGTTGAAAGTAGGAGATAAGCTTTATTTTTCGATTAATTCGAAAACTTGATGGCTTTCGAAAATTTATTTACTGAGAAAGTACTGGAGTTTATTTTACGGCTCTAATAGTACAAAAGCAGATAAACCCCGAGAAAAACACAGAAACAAGATTGATATCTTATTTAAAAAAAAAAAATCATTCGTGATTCATACTGACAAACCTTGCGGAGGAAAATGCATTTATCTTCTGTCCTACGGAAATGCGTATTCTTTTACGTTGATAAATCGTAATGATAATAATCAAATATAAAAATGAAACGTTTTAATTTGAGCCATGCTCTGTGAAAAAGGGGGCTTAATGTATCTGCAAAAAGTATCGACCCAGGTCAGCCTGCGCAGTTCGCGCAGGCTGACCTGGGCCGAAACTTTTTGCCATCGGTCAATTTTCCGCATGTTCAAGGACCAGTTTACCTCATGATTCAGTCGGTTGTTAGACAAAATGGACTTTATGGATCTACAATTATGTGATGATTTGCTCGATATCATACATCGAAGAGATGCATCAAGGCCCCCTTATGCCAGAGCGTGGCTCATTTCCTCTTAAGCTTCGAACGAAGAAAAATGGACAAATCTTGGAAAAAAAAAACAACTATAAACAGAGACACATTGGTATTTTGTTGAAGAGAAACAAACGTTCACGAATCCACGTTTTATATTGATAGTTGTAGTGTAGTTGTGTGGCGCGGATCGGGAAGTGAGTGAAACAGGTTAGAGGAAACAGCTTGTGGTGTTGGTTTGAACTGCGGAAGAAAGATCATATAGAAATGTAAACAAATCATTAGAAAGGCTTATAGTGTAGGAATAAACAAAAATATTTATTACTGTTTCATAAATGTCTATTGGCTATTATCTAAAAGAAAAAAACAGAATTTCTCGGAGTGCATAGATATATTGTCGG
The DNA here is from genome assembly GCA_945859785.2 of Tridacna gigas. NCBI lineage: Eukaryota > Metazoa > Mollusca > Bivalvia > Cardiida > Cardiidae > Tridacna > Tridacna gigas. Next base: position 30,697,218 of record OX244037.2, read on the forward strand.
AACGGAAGTAACAAGGATATCAGACTTTCGGTCATCACTTAAATGCGTGGAATTTTTTGCTGCAAGTAAGTTTTTTTTCTGTACGTTTTACCTTTTTTTCATTCGCCTTTTCTGAATTTTGATATAATGTACATGTAAGTCGAATTATGATCTAAATCACTTTACATGCTATTTTTAGACATATCCAAAACAGTTTGAAATTACTCAAAAGACGAATATTTGGAAAAGGGGAAACGATGTCTTTCTATTACGATGTGCAAAACAGTGTAGAAAAGACGGAAGCAAAGGCAATGGCAGCTTTTTCCACAATAATTATAGATAAAAAAAGAAAAAAAACCCTATCTCCTGCTTTGGGGTAAAAGTCGCGTATGTGCGTAGTCTTATGTTAAGAGTTGTTGTTTTTTTCTTGATTTTAATGATGATGCGTGCTAACTTATTTAGAAAAATACATACTTTATTATCTGAATAAAGTATACGTGGATTTTTTTTTTTCGTTGCACCAGTTTGAAAACAAAAAAAAGTTAGCAATGATTATTTTTTCTCAGCGGGTAGTTATTGCTAATATAAGTCTAAAAGTATGCTTGGTTTTAAGGTCGCGGAAATTTGTTTCTTTCGTCCCATAGGTAAGAATTAAGATTTGTTTCAAAATAAGCGAAAAACCTGCTTCCATAGTCATTTAGATTTTACAAGACCAGAGTCCGCATTTACCATCCATTCTTAATTTCATTCTAAGATTAATTCTAGATTTAGAAAGTAACACAACTTCTGACTGGCTAAACCATTTGGTTTAGCCAATCAGAATTTGTGTTACTTTAAAATTTAGAAAATTCTTGCGAGTAAGACTCAAAATGTTCTTTAAAGTGATTGATGAGTACGGATCCAGTCTTACATCGACTGACTTCTTTCTGATACCAGGATAATCAGCAGTAGTGAAAGAAGTATTATGATTGTTATCGATCGATTTGCAGTATTATCATCATCATCATTAGACATAGGACTGAATTGTGAATAATAAATTTAGTTCTTAGAGTCGTATTAAGCTGTAAAAATATTCTTTTATTTATTTATGTATCTATTTTTTTTTTTTTTTTTTTCAATGTGGAGGGTCCAAAAATAAGCTTTTGTTCATAGCCGAAAAATCTGTCCAGCCGTCCATGTTTGGTGCGAAATTCAATCAAAGCTCATTTATTTATTTTATTTTTTTATAAATATGCATTTAATCTTTCATTGCATGTGGGGACTAGAATAGCCATGTTAGAAGCACTTTTGTAATAAATGCGGGCGATGCATTAACAATTAAACTACCGCCACTTTATCGTAGCCCTAAAACTGCTAAATAGATTAACAGAAAAATTTCCAGCCAATATGAAAAACTCAACCGTTTTTCGTTGAAAAAATCTCCTTGTATCGGATAATGTAGAATCCAAGATCAGACGATACGCTCTCTTCAGTCTGAGCTCGGTCTTCATCTTCTGCAAAATTGCATTCAGTCACGCGTAGCACCCTTAATGTTGGCTAAGATTATAAAAGAAAAAAAAAATCATTTGCAATAGAATTGAGCTTAACCCTTTCCCAAACAAGCCCTGGTTTTCACGTGTCTGCAGTACAAGTCTTTTGAAAACACTATGGGAAAAGGAGAAATTGCTCGTAACGAGCAATTTCTCCTTTTCTCACAGTGTTTTCTACCCTTTTGGAGAACTTTCTGTCATTTTCATCAAATTTAAAATTGTCGTCTGCAGACTCTTTCAATTTGGACCAGTCTAAATTTTGTCGTTCGGGAAAGGGTTAAGGCGTTAAAAGAATGTCAGATTTAGTTGGTTTATAACGTAATCTGATAGTTTCATCACACTTGAGCGATGCACGGGGAAAATGTAGTTTAATGCATCTTTGTAATGCTTCATACTAAGTAAGTCTTCATACAATATTGACCCACTTTGTTCAAAAACCGCCACGATGGAGAATGACCTCTTGAAATGCAGACAATTTACAAATAGCAAAAAGTATCGACCCAGGTCAGCCTGCGCGGACTGCGCAGGCTGACCTGGGTCGATATTTTTTGCAGATGCGTTAAACCTAATTTTCACAAAGCATGACTCGCTTCTATTTTTTACCATCTCTTCAGTAATCCGGCTTAACCCGTTAACACTCATGCTACTTTAACACTTACCACGAGTGAGTTTTCCGGGAACAAAACAGCTGTTAAAATAGGTGTGACAAAAGGAAAAAAACATGTATGTATGTTTTCTAATAATATTGCGATGATATTTTCAGTGCCCGTCCACAAGAGGGGTCTAATATGTCACACCGGCATGGTAATTATTTACTTCTTGACTGAACAATCTCGTGTTTTAATGGGTAAACATTTAATTAATCTAACTTCTGAAAACATTGTGAGAAAAAGACAAAATGCTGGAAAACCCTTGCAGAAACAGCCTTCATCATTATTTTGAGCATCATTTAATTTGTCGTCCGCAAGAGCTGTCATGGACTAGGGTAAAACTTTGTCGTTTGGTGAAATTCATTAAGCATTACGGGTAAAATGTTGGGATTTTTTGGGTGGAGAAAGTGTGAATTAAGATTTAAGATCATCCTGTACAAACCTTCAGTCTTATCCCAAACTGCACTCAGCTCTGTTCTATGTGTGTGTTTTTTTATGGTCACTAAATTCACACACAAAAAAATGTAAAAGAAAAATCTTAATTGTACGTATTTTATTGTGACAGCCAACGGTAAGAATATCGGTAGGATATTGGTGAAAAACAAACTTAAAATGATATGAGTGATGCTTTGTGAAAAGGGGGTTTCATGCATTTGCAAAAAAAAAAAAAAAAAAAAAAGTATCTACCCATAAGTATTATTCAATTCTTAACTGCTTTATAGATAAAATGAGTCATGCTCTGTGAAAAGGGGATTTAACGCATCCGCAAAAAGTATCGACTCAGGTCAGCCCGAGCATTCTGCGCGGGCTGACCTGAGGCGAAACTCTTTGCAAATGGTCAATTTTCTGCATGAAAAAGGACCATCGTACCTCATGATTCAGTCGGTTGATGGACAAAATGGATTTTATGCATCCAACATTATATGTTGACTTGCTTGCTGTGACGCATCACGGAGATACGATTAACCCCCATTTGCCAGGGCGCCGCTCAAACAAATATTTCCAGCCAATTATAACCTCCAAAAATGCTGTTCCATCGGGGTATTTTTTGCAGAAAAAGTCTTGCAATGTTGGGCAATGCAGCTTCAAGATGAGACTGCACGTTTTTATGCAAACTGTTCGGTCCGCAAAAACGAATTGGTTCTAGTTTAGAAGCCTATAGATTAACTCTTTTGTCGGCTATTAAACAAATTAGGCCTTTTTTTTAAGGTCAAAAAGTAGATATCCTCTGATATCGGCAATGATTTTGGTCATAGAATGGTATAAGGCATCGGACAGTGTAGAGCCAAGATCAGTCTCCACGTTCAGTGCAGTCTGATCTTGATCTACTTCGTCTGCAAAAGTAATTTCAGTCTCGAATTACAATGAGTAGTAGTAGTATCAGTAGTGGTCATAGTAGCATGCCAGTATACGGACTCCTGGAATTGTCCGAGGTTTTTTTTTTTAACAAAACTTACAAAAGATAATTCCACTATTTGTACTGGAAGTACATGTACGAGTCGTTTTGAAAATACCCACTAGGCTTGTATTGTCAACCATTCAAAGTCGTATTTGAATTTTAATTGTTTTCTAACTTATGAAAAGTAGCACAGTTTCTGTGAAACAAAATACATGTAGTTAGCCAATCAGAAATCGTGTAACTTTCTAAATAGAATAAAAACAAGCAGGGGGCTTTAGAATGGTTATGAATACTTTGCCTGATTTATAGGACTGGTTCTTTGTTTATAATCACGTAAATACACATAATTTAAACAAGTGTTTATCGGGTATCAGTCCGTTAATTACTTGTTTCCTATGATTAATTAATGGCAGAGACCCCGTTATAGTAACAGATCCTTAGAAAGTACAACAAATGGGTTTTATCAATAGTACATGTATTCACTTCCCTTTTCTAATTAACTCTTTCCTCTACCGACGCACCTGGTTTTCGTGAGAGTGTCCGTATGCAAAGCACTCCAAAGCCCAAACCAAGAACTGGTGATACCCAGGAAACATAGATAAATGAGCTGTCGCCGTGATATAACAGAAAACTGTTGAAAGTAGAAAATAAAACCACAAACGAATAGATAAATAATGTATCTTTCGTTTCTATTATTTACCTTCAAGTGGTTGGCTTGATCAGTGAAGCCTTTATCAAACGGCCAAATTCTAGGTTCGTCTAATTTGAAAGAGTTCGCAGACGACAAGTGGCTAAAATGATGGATTTTGTTTTTGAAATGACATAACACATTATGGGATATGCAGAAAATGTTCCCTACTACCTTTATCCTTTTAATACAATGTTTTCAAAAGTCTTCTACCTCAGGGTTTTGAAATCACGAGATCATTTGTTGAAAGGTTAAGTGTGTTGATACATAAGTTAACAAGAGCATATTTCTAAAATCAGGTTTAAGTGCTTTTCACTGTGATTATTTGACATATCACGACAAATGAAAAGTGTAAACCTGTTCCCTTTTGAATAAGGCTTTTTGCACCCAATTCTGTTGTAACAAATAATTGAACATATAGAAATAAGAAAGCAATTGCTTGGAACTGCTAATTGCTTTTTTGCTTTTAATGTTTTTCATATCTTTCTGACTCGGACATTCAGTCTAGTCTTTCATTTCAATTAGAATTGACTTCTTGTGTCGGTGAGATCAGATTGCCAATCTTGAAATTTGAATTATGAACAACAAAAAGAATTGATTGTGAACTCGGCCTTTGGATCATAGTGAAAACAAGAAATATTTTAAAATTAAAAAGACTGCGTAAGTTTGCTTTCAAATACGCCCGCAGGGGCCCGCAGGATAAACATGTCCACATTTTGTACCAATCGCAAATTTCAATTTATTCATTCGAATATATCAGTGACAAGAAGTAAGGTAGGTCAAAAGCCAGCGCATTCAGCTATACTGAAAACAAAAAGAATATAGTTTGTGAACGCAATCGGAGATTTTTTACTGTTATTACGAATGAGGGTTGAGAGCTTCGTGTTTTCTCTCCTCAATTCATCAGGGAGGTCGTACAGAAATGGAGTTAAAATTTAAGCTTAAACTATATGAGCCATACTCTGTGAAAAGGGGGCTTAATGCAGCTGCGAAAGGTATCGATCCAGGCCAGCCTGCGCAGTCCGCGAAGGCTGACCTGGGCCGAAACTTTTCGCTATTAGTCAATTTTATGTATGTCCAAAGACTAGTCTACCTTGCGATGCAGTCGGTTGTTAGAAGAAATGGTTTTTATGGATCCAAAATTACATGATGACTTGCTTGGTATAGCCGTCGTGGAGAGCATTAAGCCCCTTTTGCAAGAGCACGGTTCAATTGCAAAGACGCATATTTATTTTTCGGCTGTGATCAGCTTTTACGAGATAATTTCGGATAAAAGAGCGCCACAATCGCATTGATTCCTTTCCAAAAATGTTTTTCATTTCATTTAACCGTTGGGCTGCTAAGCACGACTCACGGACATTTTGTGGATAGTGTAGAGCAAGATCAGACTGAACGAAACGTGCAGTCTGACCTTGGATCTACGCTGTCCGATAAGGAGATATTTTTCCCCCAAAATACCGCTACAACAGCAAAGTAATGTGTTTTACTATCGATTTGAAAGTTTCATTTCCCTTATTTAGCAGGTTTAGGGTTAAAACGCGACCATCTTTCTTTTTCTCATTAATTGGTCTTCTTGTTCTTAGTGTTTTTGTTCTTCTTGTTCTCATTGGGTTTTTTTTTTTTTGTTGTTGTTGTTGTTGGTCCTCTTGACCATAACTTTTATAATTCAAGCCATTCGGTATGTTCTGCGTACGAATCGAACCTATAACCTCCCTCAAATCAAGCAGACGTTCTCAAAACCAAGCCATATGCCATCGAAACTGCAGATAGTCAATCTTCTTACCGTTTATCGATCAGCAAACTGTTGGCTGTCCTACGCCCGATAAATCTATACAAACGTGTTGCGTCCTTATGACATTCGGACCATATTTTATCTTGCGCTGGAATTTGATATAAAAGCTTTTTGCAGTTATTAATAAACGAGAGACCGTTTATCTAACAGGTTGAGAGGGTTGTCTGGAAATCATAGACAACAGCTTAATCCTTATCCTGCTAAATAAATGAAATGAAACTTTTAAGCCGATAATAAAAACCCAAATTTGGCTATTTCAAAGGTATTTTGGGGGGGGGGGGTGGGTAAGTTATCTTCCTATCTGACAGTGTGGATCAAAGATCAAACTGCACGTTCTGTGCAGCCTGATCTTAATCTACACAGTCCACAAAAGGTCCTTGAGTCGCGCTAAGCAGCCTAAGGGTTAATGTACTGCACAAACCTGACCGTAGAGTATTTTAAACTGAACAATATGCTACACTTAACGTATATTGAAACTCGGTCTGGTGTTCTCTCCTCAGAAAACAGACCGCGATCGGTCGACGAGGATTTTAACCCTTAAACTGCTAAATAAGAGAAATGACAACTTCAAGTCGATAGTAAAAACCCAAATGTTGCTATTTCAAAGTCATTTTGGGGGGAAGATATCCCCCCTATCGGACAGTGTAGATTCAGGTTCAGACTGCATGTTCTGTGCGCAAAAGATCCTTAGGGTTTGTGGCTCAGTGATCGGGTGTTGTGTTTGTAGTAAGAAAATTCTGGCTAGATCCTCACTGAAAAAATAGACACATGGAGGTGTCCTCAAGCAAAAAAGCCAACCAGCGAACAGTTGTAAAACCAAGAAAAGACACAGACAAGGGGGTTGTAAGCCTGGTATTACTGAAGTACTGTTGAAAGCAGAAAAAAAATATCCAAGCCAGTCACTGCTTTCCGAAATAAACCAAATCAGTTTAATGTTTCAAATGAGTTAACCTTAAAGAGCACAATCCTGTGTTTGAGGTCCCTGAGTTTGTGAAAAGGCTTCTGAAATCCTTGCGTGGTAAGCGAGAAAATACTGGTAGCCCGCATTTTCTCCGATTAAGAGCATTTTGTTTTACGATGTCGCAGACAAACTCATTTTATAAGCTTCAATGAATTTGTCATCTGAAAAAAAGTTTCGGTTTGGTCGTGTTGAAAAGTTTGTCGTTCGGTAAAGAGTTACTGAATGTTTTCTAAATAAGGATTTGTACTGTTGATTATTCCAATTTAGTTGGATAAAGTTTAAAGCCTGTTTCTCGACAGAGTTACCCGTTGTGTATTGGGATTTCTCCTGTTTCCAAAGAATAATTAATTTACGACCAGCTTTCTCAGTCTATTCGAAGAACCATGCATTTTTTGCTGACATAATACACACCACGCTATTCAATGTTTTCTTTCAGCTGACGTCGAGTGCATGCGTCAAGGTAAATAATGTGGGAGTTATTTGAAACTTACCAACAATTCTGATTGTCATGCAACATCAATCATGTAATTTTGTTTTCAAATATTTAGATCCCAGACTTAGAGTGAAACAAGTGCAGAGTCAAAAAAGAACTGAATTGATAATCTTATAATTTGACGTGAAATATTTTTTTATTAATATATAAGGCCATATTCATGACGAAATCTGTAATACACTTGATACTAATGGGAGGATGACCGTTTGTTTTGATATAAAATTGGGATATACATGTAGATAGATTATATCAAGCATGAAAAACCCAATCTGCCCAACATGCCACATGTACAAATAACTTACAAGCTGATCAATACCAAAACGGAAGCTGAAATAGACCTTCGCCTTTGCCAACAAAAGGTTAGAAAGACGTGTCTAATGACTGCAAAAGGAAATTTTAGGCTTTTCCTTGTTTTGTTTTTGTTTTTTTTTTTCAGTAATAAAATGATGTTTCCTTTCCTGCAAATACATTAACAGAATCGGAATATTTTTTTTTTTTTTTTTTAACGTTTTGTCTTTTGTGCGATTTGTGACGACTTCGGTAGGTCTAAAAATGCCCTGGTCAGCTGTGGGACACTCAGCTGATTTATTGATTTCGAAATATAAACAACCGACTTTTTTCCCGACGATTAACTAGGTCACAAGTTAGAAACTCCTCTAGAACAGAAGTTTAATAGCCGTATTTTTTACATTCCTCAGTATGGTATCCTGCTGCTTATGATGTACTCAATTCCAAATACATAAAAAAAGAATCCCGTCTACCGATAAGAATCTTTGAAATGCCATATAATCTGACCTTGTTGATCTGTCTAAAACTCTAACCTTTACCTTGCTAGGTTAAATTTGTAATCTCCTGCAACAGACTTTGTCCTGTTGTAGCAGGCCACGTTTAAATAATTCTGAAATAAATTCCAGTATTCAAGTATTAAACCTTAAAATGCCTTTCACTACAACAGTTGCCTTTGCGGCCAGTATTCAAGTATTAAACCTTAAAATGCCTTTCACTACAACAGTTGCCTTTGCGGCCAGTGTAGATCAAGATCAGACTGCACAAAACGTGCATTTTGATCTTTTATCTGCAATGTCCGCTTTCCTTAAGCAATCTGAACTAAAACAACCACAAAATTACAATTATTTGGGTTTTATTTCTTGGCGCAAAATGGGTTTATTCAAATTATGAATAATCTAACTCTGACAAGGATAACACAATCCCGTGGTGACCAGTCCGCATAGCTCAGGTGGTAGAGCGTAGGACTCGTAAACATCGTGTTTCGGGTCACTTGTTGGTGTTGGTTCGATTCCCAAGGCTGGCCATCTAAAATTACTAATAGTCTTTCGGATGAGACGTTAAACCGAGGACCCGTGTGACGATGCTACACGGAGCACATTAAAAAACTAGGCATAACTTAGGATGGGTTTCGTCCTGTATCCTACACTATCCCCCGTAACATACTAAGACTTCAAGTGGCGTCGCCCATATGGGCAAACCGGTTGCGACAATAAATAAACACAAAATTCGATCAATCAATAAATCAATCGATCCCGTGGTGTTTCGACCCCGAGAAAGAAAGTTACTGAAAACTTTTACAGAAGAAGAGAAACTGCTGATAGGTAACACTTTCTCCCTTTCCCACATTGTTTTCAACCCTCTCTAATATAAATCGGGTCACTTGGGTAATATTTTTTGTCGTTTGCAAATGCTTTCAATATGACCAAGTCTAAAGTTTTGCCGTCTGGTCAAGTGCTGCCAAGCTCCTTTGGTCCAGTGGTAACGCAGAGACCAGCAATAGAGACGTCATAAGATCGAATTCTTGCTAGGCAAAAAATCTTTCGAATGATTTATAGAAGTCACACTGTCTGCCTGTCACCACGATACCTTATTTCTATTTTTTGATATGGTGAGAAAACAGCCAGTTGCTTAAAAACAATACGTTGCGAGTTCTACTTTAGAACAGAACAGAAGTTTGTTAACGACTTGTATAAAACATACATGTACATTGTCAGTTACAGACAAATATACTCTCGTACATAGATCAAAGTAGGCAGAGGACCGTCATACAAAAGAAAAAACCCAGCAGTATAAACAACAACGAATAAATCAAAGATATTCCATGAAAAACAATCATTGGAAAATTTGAAATGGTGGTTTGAAGAGAAAGTCAAAGAAGGAAATATAACGATACAATACAAAATAGTTTACTTAATTTTCAAAATTAATTTTACAATTCTAATTGCAATTTGTTTCGCAAGAAGAATGATTATTAAGGAAGTGAGAAATGATACACAGTGTTTCCTTCTCTTTAGATTGAAATACATGTAGCTGAAATAGCTTTTACGCAGTGGGTTTTCTGGCAAAAGATGCCGGGGCTATTTTTTTCTAATTGTAACAAAATTTGGAAATGCACATACAAAATGATACATACCATTTAACAGAAAGAAAGTAAGAACAACAGAAAAATGTGGTTAGATGCACTGGGACCGAGATGTACCATGACATGCTACTGAAAATGACCCCTGTCACACACACAAAACGTGCACGAAAACCTGTTTTAGCAGGTCTAAAAGCTTTCTATGTTGTGAAGGTTATAAAACTGTTACGCAATCAAAACCATAATGAGAAATGAATCGATTCTTGGATTTCCTGTATGAATATTGTTATTCCTTATCTTTTCTTATCTTCTCTAGCCTAAAACATTGGATAAAATTCTTTATCGTTTGGTAATCTGACAAACAAGGACTCCTCTCTCTTGTTTGAGAACCATATAGAAATATGGACATCTGTATTTGTAACTGTGAATCTAAAGCTTTTAGTCCTATTCAAACATTTATCCCACGATCCCAAGTTTTAATGACCCTGGGGTGGGGGGCTTTTGAAAACAATATGGGAAAAGGAGAAAATGCTGGTTACCAGCATTTTCTCCTTTTTCCACTTTGTTTTCTTTCAACTTTTTAAGAAGGAAGCCAGTCCCATCATTTTGAGTCAAAATATCAATTGCCGTCTGCTTATGTTGTCAATTTGGACAAGTCTAAAATTTTGTCGTTTGGTGTAGAGTTTAGACCCATAAAATTCTACAGAGTATTGTGATAAATAAGGAATGCAAAAAAGTTTTGAGAACACCTGGGTGGGTATATTACTTATCGTCTACATGTACATACTTGTATTTACGTCATTGAAGTTACATAATTGTAAACAATGTAACATCTTGGTACATTTATGATTAAACAAAACAAAACAAACAAACAAAAGAAAAACATCTTTATACGATTTGAATGTCTACTTGTCCTGCTCGCTGGCAAGCAATTTTTTAAATCCAGTATAGAGGCTGGGATTGAAAGTATTTTTAAAGGCTTACAGACAAGCGCATCCCCAAACCCAGCAAAATCAGAACCAGTAGATGATATTGAATAGAGTAAGTAAGTAAGTATTTTATTGACTTAAACTACAAAAGTTTTTCGTCATACAAGATAATACAAATATCGACAATCTCAATTTTCACGCGTGATATTGAATAGACAATGATATGGCGGCACTCAGTACATCAAGTAAGAGAAAGAGGCAGTTTCACCTCATAAAAGGAAGTTGATATGTTGAGATTTCAAGTGTATAGAATCAAAATCTATTATTCTATTAGTAGTAGTAGAATATCAGACAACATTTTTCGTACTAAGGTTTTGATATATATTATTTTGTCCGGAAATGCACCTACAATGTGGACGAGCATTCTACCAATATCTGCATGGACACGCCCAAAACGTTTAGAAATGTCATGGAACGCATTAAAAGGAAAACTCTCTTTCTAATGATAAGTAAAAATTGTGGGGAAAAGATCAACTATTTTTTTTTTTTTTTTTAACAACAAAGGCTAGATCGTACCAAACACAGCAAGTGAATGGCGGTAATGACATTCATTCCTCAGCATTTGTGATTTCGAAGACTCCCATATATTTCGAAGACTGATCAAACATTTGCAGGATTATGTGAATGGTGCATGTACTCTCTGGGAGGAAACAAGGATAATTATGTTGACTGTCGCAGTTGATAGACCTACATGTACAGCGTTGATGCGCAGTCTGTCGAAAATCTTCCAAGGGTTTGTTGAAATTCACTGCGACAGAAATGTCGTCTCTCTCAAAACCGAAAATTTTGTGATGAATTTATATTTGCAGCGAGAGAAAATTGGATCAGACTGCGCGTATGTGCAGGCCGATGTCGGTATCCACCCTCCACAAAATGGATAAACTGTCTGTAGCTTCGAGAAGTTCCGTAGATCTAAATATGATCAGACATATTCCGTGGTCCGGTTTAATTTCATCTCTCCTCGGAATATGATATAAAAGCTTTTTACAGTTATCAACCCTTAGGTTTCGAGGAATAATTTCCGGTATTTTTGTGAACAGTGCAGATCAAGATCAGATTGCACAGAATGTGCAATCTGATCTTGATCTACACTGTTCGATATTTCAGATATATTGACCAAAATAAGGCTGGAATTAGAATACACTGCTCTTCTTTTCCAGATTAAAACAGTCGAGTTCCTGTACTCTGTGTTGCAAGGGCCAGTAAAAGACAGGCTGTCAGTCTAGCACGGTTTTAGTACAGAAGCCGGCTTTGTTACACCACTCACTCACTCGATTTGTGAATTGCTTTATATTTGTCATTATTACTTCAATTGTATCGGGATTTGCCCCGTTTTCACCCGGCATAATTAGTTTATTACGACATCTCTCTAGCATTTGATGTAATTCTCATGCGAGAGTTAACTGAGCCATAATACTCCCCCTTTTTTTTGCTATCTTCGAAACTCGGTTTTGGTATAATTTGTAAAGGTAAGCTACAGCTCGTATGAGAAGCAGACGTCAGATCTACTGGCGGCTATTTTTTTGTGACAAACTTGATCATCTATAAAATGCAATATATAACTGGGCAGCGCTCTGGAAATAAAGGGCTTAATGAACGGATGTCTGTGATGCATTATACCAAGCAAGTCGTCACATAACTATAGATACATAATCAAAGCGTTGAAAGCACTGGTGTGTCATTTGTCAAGGAAGCCATTGTGTGGAATTAATAATTTGAAAAAAAAAACCCGAAATATTATCAAGTATTCGCTTGAAAGTCAGTTACTTGTCTTTCAATCTGTAAATATTCATGCACAATCCGGTTTAGAGTAGCGTGCAATCTTGTGGGACGAACAAGCCAAGGGACGAACAAGCTCGGGCGACCTGGTTTTGAGACAAAGATTGTGTGTATCCTTGCGCCAATAGATGGCTATGAGCTGGTAAAGCTATTTTCAGCAAAAAAGAAATATTTCCACCATCGTTGGCATAATCCAAACCGTTTTAATACACCATTTTCAATTTTATATCTGAGTGCTATCGAAACACAAATTTGTCTGAGAAAATTTGAGTTAAATTGGGTTTACTTCCTTCGGTTTTGCACAAACTATGATGCACGATTTTCCAAATGCCCTATTGAACTCATAGTGGCATAGTCTTCGACAAATGCCACAAAAATCATCTTGTCTTACAACCGACTGGATCATAAGGTAGTGTTGTCCTTGGACATGCTGAAAATTTACAAATAGATCTAGCAAGAAGTTTCGACCCTTGCCAGCCTGCGCGGACCGCGCAGGCTGGCAAGGGTCGAAACTTTTTGCCAATGCATTAAACCCCCTTTACACAGAGCATGGGCCAATTTGTTTATCAAATCAAAGATGGCAACAACTGTAACAAAATATCCAGCTGTGGTCAAATCATATCATGACCCATTACAAATTATCACAAGTTTAACCTCAAGCATACGAAAGACGTGAAATACTGGTCTTTTCCACGCTGGATAGCAGTGTGTGAAAAATGACAAATTGTTTCTTACAAGTAATTACCCCTTTTCCTTCAACGTTTTCTGAAGCTGTCAACTACAGGGACTTGAAATTGTCGTATATGTAATGAGTTAATATCATTCTAGTGATTTCCATTTTTCATGGTACATTGTCATGATAAGCCTGGAATATTTTTTTTTTACAATCTTACGAAGAAGTCGTTACTCACATGCTGTAGTATTGAACGCGGATGACCTTAAGGCACGGGTTCATCCTTAATAACATCCGTAGGTCTGGCGTAGGAATACAATAGGACAAAAGGTGACATGTCACTCTACGTGAAATACATTTATACCGGAAATGTACTTTTGATTACATGCGACATTCACGCTGCTTAATTCTTCTTCCGAAGAAAAAGACCTGGCAGCATTCACCGACGACAACTCAGCTGAGACTCTGGTGATTTGATGTACACGTTCAGGGAAAAGGAGAAAATGCAAGTTATCTTAGAAAACATTGTTGAAAAAACTGATAAATACCTACTTACCAGAATTTTCAAAAGACATTTATCGTTAAGGTCGTAAAACACGGGATTGCTTGGTAAAGGATTGAAGACTGAGCAACAGCTAAGTTGAAAATGAACACAGGTTTTTTTAAGAAGATAGATTTAGCAAGAAATGAAAACATTGACTTTTATCAAAACCCTGGGCGGTGAATTAATTAAATGGACGTTCTCAGTCTTGGAAAAAGGCGAAAAAATTGCAAATTTAAGACTATTTTCAGTGAGATTATTTCATATAAAAAGCAGTGTAGAATGCAATATGATCTTGATCTACATTACCTACAAAAATAACTACACTGTACAGTTGTGCTTAGCGCTTCAAGTGCTTGAATAAAACTGTTATTTTCTATCGGAGAAATGGATTACCAATTTCGTTATATCAAGGCATTTTGACAGTACCATACAAAACGTCGGACAGTGTAGATTAAAGATCAGACTGCACGTTCTGTTAACTCTAATCTATGTCTTTCCTGTATGCATCAGCACGTTTAAATTGACAGTTTACCGCTGATAATGACAACAGAACGAATGACCGGCTAGTTTTATAGACTCTTTGGTGCGCCATTTTCCAGACATTTTCCTGTGTTCGCTCAAGTGTGAAAATGTTGCTTTGACTTGCAAATCGTCCATAAATACGTAGCGCCGAATTTGGCTATCTTCTGTCAGACTCTATGCTATTAGTGATGCTTGTGTCGCCTTGATTACCAAAGCACTGAAAGTAAGTTATTCAAGAGGCGATGATTTTTCCCGAAACCATTCCTTCGTGTCTTTAATTAAAACATATTTTACTCCACATAAGTACAATATATATATAAACAATACAATACAATCGGTTAACAAATATGATTTTGCAGAAATGGATTGGAACGAAAGCAAAGCTTATAAAATTCCCCTCCAATTTCCGGTTATTGCATGTATAAAGTACAATATACAGAAGAAGTCTAAGAAGGCACTTAAAAAAAAAAAGAGAAAGAGAAAAATAAAGGGGAACAGATGGGTGTGGAGTGAGGGATCTACTGGTGAAGATGTCACGTTAGAAGAAACCATATATAGAGACAATAAAAACTTACAACATGACCGTCAGTACTGCGTAACTGTTTGCTAGTGCAGCTTATAAAAATGAAGCTAATAATGCTTGTTAAGAATGATTGCATAAGTAGTATACTAGATAAGAATATTTAGGTATTATGCAATATGTCAATACCAACTATAATACATTCAAGAGAAAGAGGGAGAACACTTAGAATGTTTTCATCTAATTTCTCTCGGAGAATACTGTATTGTCACTGAGAAGACAAAAGAATCAATACGCTAAAGAGTAAATCTTTCACTTGCACTGATATAAGTATGCACTGCAGCAAATATTCTTTCATTATCATGCAGGCTAAGACTTTCATCTCCATATAGGATGATTCGAAGTGAGACTCTTGCAATATCGTTTATACTTGAGAATAAAAGATTTCTTAAGTGATTATAAGTTGAACATTTTAGAAAGAAATGTTCAGTTGATTCAACTGAGCCACATCTACACAGTGGCGATTGCACTAAATTTTTCAAGTATAGGTGATGATTAAGAGAACTACATCTGTTGTGCAACCTAGCATGGATTATCTGAATTTTTCTTTCACCGAAGAAATAAAGTTGTCTTGGAGTGGGTTTGGAAAGGTCCAAATGATGCTTAAAAGATGCCAATGATTCTGCGTTCTTAGTCTCATCCGGTAGGGAATTCCAATCATTAATTACAGACGGCAGAAACGAATTATTATACAAGCTAGTTTTGCAAGCAATGGTTCGCAAATTATTTGGTCTACGCAGATTATAAGCTGATGAATTACCAACCGTTGTGGGGGACAAGAACATTCGTGTCTTTAAAGTAGATCTGTCTTGTGTAGAATTATACGTAACCCCCCCCCTCCAAAAAAAAAAGAAAAAAATAAAAAAGGGGGGAACCCTGTTACCTGTCTCTTCTGACATGATATGACAGGGTGACTTTGCCTCTCAATATTTAAGCAGATTCCAAGAGCAATGATACACCTTATCATCTCCAGTATACCCGCCAGGTGTCGAGCAGGTGTTCCTGCACATGGAGGTCACGCCCGATATTGACTTTGATTCCATATCTGGTATATGTTTTAGGTAACATAAAGAATTACGTCAAGATGAAATACAAGGGTTCCCTTATTTTGGATGATACGTATATATCAGCGAAATAATGATCACGGGTAAGAAGACCGCTGAAAACTTGTATGCTCTATAGTTTATTTCAAAGAGAAATCCCACGATACTAGCCACTTTGAATTGTTCGTACATAAATGTTATCAATATGGAAGAGTCCAAAATTTTGTAGTATGGTGAAAAGTTATGTTGACTGTGTGCTGACTGCTCTTGCCATTATACAGTCGATAGTATGGTCAGTTTTGTCGTACATGTAAAGAATATGTACACAAAATCCAAACCGACTTTACGGAATGTGCCGAGGTTCGCCGACCATTACGCTTATATACGAAATATACCGATTTTAAATGTAAAAACATGAAGGAATTTAGTGATTTACTTATTTGTACCTCTATTTTCAGGTACGGGAAGCGTGTTTCAATAAATGGGATGTATACATGTACATAGTGTGAACGATGTGGCCAGTAGTGTGTTCGTGTATGTTTGGATTACTTATTCGACTGGTATCATGTGCGGTCCCCACAGATGAACAGAGGCTGTTGGAGCATCTACTAACAGGCTACAACCCGGCCTCGAGACCCGTTTACAATGCATCGGACGTTGTCACTGTTAAATTCGGAATTACTCCCGCACAAGTGTCAGATATGGTGAGTACTTTCAACCTATGAGTGGTCACAGGAACATAAATATTTCTTGCGAACGCAATGGATCAAGATCAGGCTGCCCAGAACATGAAGGCTGATCTTAACTCTTATCCTGCTGGAATTTCACAATTAAAACAATCAAAAATGCTGCTTTGTTAATGAAGTAATTTCATATAAGTATGTTTAATTCTATACAGTTATTTGGAAATGATATATGGTACACTGAATACACTTAAGCTGTACTACATTTATGTAATGATAAAGAAAATATCTCTTCAATTTCAACCTTCGATACCCATAAAAACAAACGACAAGAAGAGTTTATCGAGATCAAATGCTCGAAAACTAAGCGTCTGATCCAAGCTGACAATAACTGTCCTGTTAAAAGAGATACATGTTTTCGAGATGAAGTAGATTTACAAGCAGTACAAGAAAACCTAATGCCATGATAGTGTCTCAATGTTAACCCTTAGGCTGCTAAGCGATACGCAAGGACCTTTGGCGGATAGTGTAGATCAAGATCAGACTGCACAGAACGTGCAGTCTGATCTTGGATCTACTTTGTCCGATAAGGAGATATCTTTCCCCAGAAAAAATATCTAAGGATAGCAAAATTTCGGCTTTTAATATCGGCTTAAAAGTTTCATTTCACTTATTTAGCAGGATAAGAGTGAAGAGGTAAACAAATAGATTGATGGGAAGTCGTTTGTTTCGAAATAATAACGAATTCTGGCTTAGATTAGAAGGTTTGGAGTTTCTTCAAATGAAACTGCGAAACAGAAGTATGAAGAAAAATCTAATTGGAAAAAGCTTTTTGAAAGCAGATGGCGCCCATTTCAATTGAATAAAAATGGGGGAATAGAAAAAAAGAGAAAGAAAAAAAGGAAACTAATTAAAATGAAGCATCTCTTATTTCGATACATCATGGTTTTTATGTGGTGAGCAAACAAATTGGTAAACTCTTATAGCAAACCCTTGTCCACCAAAACTCTCATTGTTTACTGTCACATGATTAGATTTGATTGGTTTGGATTTTATGACAGAGACCTTTGTAAATCAGGCTTAAACAAGCGAAATGTGTGGATCAATTTAACGTTCAAGTATATGCAAGCTGATCTTAGTCTTAACTGTCTGCGAAACATATAAATGACATGATGAAAAATAATACTGACAGATATAATACCGTGTACCTGAAACAGTTTGACTTTTGCGAACTAAGTCACACAACCAATTTCAATGTGAAAAATAATTATAATCTTTGTACGGTAGGATTTCAATCGAACATATAAGGTCATTAATCCACGTGTGTTTGGAATTCGGATTGTGAGTCAACTGTTCACCTTTCTGAAATGAAATAGTTAAGGGGAAAAAAAACGACTATCAATTTTGTACGATACGTTCCGTAGAAAAAATATACATCGGCGCAAAGTACACAAGCTGAACTTTTTCAACGGGACTGTGAAGAAAGTTCCTGTATAAATCCGATTTGACGATTCGTATATACATATAAGCCCATTCTCTGTTAAGAAAGGGTTCAATGCACCTTTAAAAGGTTTCGACCCATGTCGGCCTGCGCAGTCCGCGAGGGCTCACCAGAGTCGAAACTTTTTGCTTTTGGTCAATTTCTACGTGTCCAACAACCATTCTACCCCATGATTCTTTCGGTTCTTAGACAAAATAGATTATATGGGTCCATAATCATATGATGGCTTGCTTGGTATAATGTATCACGGATACACACTAAGCCTCCCTTTCTCAGAGCACCACTAATATGTAAAATGTGCCATTTCTTGTGTCAAGGATATTATAAGTAAAAGTTTGGTGCTGAGCCGCGGGTAATAGTAATGTACAGAAATTGACCCCTGGCCCAGAGAAACCTCTTTGCGAGATTACCCATAGTCATTCCGTCACTCCTCTGTTACAGCAAAACAAAGTTTCAAATTTGCATCACACTGAAAAACAGACAGTGACTTGAATAGCGTGGTGTGTATAAGGTACCGATTAAACGTACTCCGGGAACACATGGAGATACGCACCAGCCTCCGTGGCATGACTGAAAAAAAAAAAATACTATTCCAAGCTAACAAACAAAATGACTTTTAGATTCGAAACTAGAACCTTTGTTATAACCAATAGTCTCTCGCAATCGCAAATATAAAAGTACAAAAAGCAGTAGAAATTAATTCTTGCAACACTATAACTCCGACGCCAATGAAAGACAATACTAGCAGTCCGGAATTTCCGACGTGCTGTAAAAATTTTCACCGCCAGCGGTATAAAAGTATGGAAATGCAACCTAGAAATTGCTGTTAATGTTTGTCTGGTGATGATGTAGTATCCATTTAACACCTGTCTGATTTCTTATTTAACCCTTTACCTACCGAAACAAACTTGCAGTAGACCACTTTGAAAACATCACTGTAGATTTTGAATAATCCGCATTTATCAACGTCTTAAAGAATGAATAAATATGAACCATGCTCTGGCAATAAGGGGTTTGATACATTTCCGTGATGCTTTTTACCGAGCGAGTCAACAAAGAATCGTTGATCGATAAAATCCATTTGGTCGAACAGCCAACTGAATTATGTGAAACAATGGGTCTTGGACATGCAGAAAATTCACAAATAGCAAAAGGTATCGACCCTGTCAGCCTGCGCAGTCCATGCAGGCTGCCATGGTTGATATCTTTTTACAGATGGCTCATATGTAAGCATAGTGGTAAATAGTTAGATTGTTCGCTATGACCGATCTGTCTTCAAAGGAGGACTATACAGTTCAGAAAAGAGTTGTCTGCAGGTGGTAGTGTTAAATGTTATTAGACCCATTTTCTGAAGAATTTGTGTTTTAACCCATAGGATACTGATAACAACTCTGTGTGTGTGTGGTGTTTCTTTTTTACCGTTCAGCGTTGATCTACATCAGACTGAACAGAATCTGCTTTCTTGTCCTGGATCTTACCTACACTGCCTGACATTTTGTTATATTCTCCTACGAACAACGATTCAAATTCAACATCCGGGTATCATTTGAAATCTAAACTTTTTTTTAAAAAAAATCAACGATTGCGAATGGAGTTGTACAAGTTATATCAATCACTCTCGGCGATTGTTCCCTGGAAATCAGTACTTGTATCATGATGTGAAAGATTAGAAACATAAAGGCATTAGAACTCAGAATCACTGAGAGGCTCACTCGCTACATTACTGTCTGTAACAGTTGGGTATCTTATTACTTACTGAAACATTTCATTGTATTAATTCAGTAGGCTCACTCGCTACATTACTGTCTGTAACAGTTGGGTATCTTATTACTTACTGAAACATTTCATTGTATTAATTCAGTAGTCTAAGAGCTAAAGGCTTTTCAGTCTGATTATTCTCAGTTTGTAACTGAACTAAGTATAACACGTGTAACTGTCGCTTTTTCATTGTTCGAGAAAGCAGGAAGACGCGTGTACCTAAGTCAAAACTTCCGGTTGCTTTGCGCAGACTCATACCAACGATTACACTGGAAGAAACGATTCGGCAAACTTCGGATGATCACTTTTTGTGATATGCACATATCACCTTACCTTTAAAACAGGCTGCTTCACTTTAATAACAACAATTTTCAATGAAAACAGTTCTGAATATACATTTCCTCTGACAAACAGATTTTTTTCACAGTTTTACCTGATTTAAATTTTAGTATTAGTTTTTAATGACGCACTGATAGATGTAAATAATTTTACCGTAGTTGCGCGTTCAAACCTTGATATATGCCGTCAGAAGAAGTCATTCATTTCATCATGGCTTTGAAAGGCACAGATGGCATGAGTCTAGAAAAAATGTACCATCATGAAAAAAGGGTGAATGTTTTTTTTTTTTCCTCAAAGATAACATATTCCACAGTTTCGATTGCTCAAGGAAAAAAATCAAAAGGTGGTTATCGTAGATGCCATTTGAACTCAAATCATAATGAAACCTCACATGCTTTTGGCATTCAATCATCTTCTCCTTTATTTTTGAATGAAAACGGTAATGCTTGTATGCTTCCTTTTAAGTGTTTTATGGAGTTCCCGATGGTAGAGTCTATACTAATTATGTGAAGCCTTCCAAAGCTAGAAACGTTCTAGGGCCATGCCATATAACACATATTTTTGTTCTCATTACGCCCAACTTGAAAATGTTCAAGTTAAATAGCTTAATATCATTCAATATACATGTGCGTCATTCTCTGTGAATAGGGAGCTTAATGCATCTGCAAAAAGTTTCGACCCATGTCAGCCTGTGCAGTCTGCCGACCTGGGCCGAAAGTTTTTGCTGTTGATCAATTTTCTGCAAGTCCAAGGACCAGTTTACCTCATGATTCAGCCGGTTGCTTAATAAAATGAATTATGGTTATGGTTATATGATGGCTTGCTTGGTATCAGGCTGTACGAAATAATTAAGCCCCCTTTCTGCCGAAGTATGGCTCATGTATATAATATCATCAGCTCATTAGCTATTTGATATAACATAATGCATTACTTTTCATAGAGTAACTTTTTATCGTTTGCAACTTTTCCTTCTTTCTTTCTTGTAAAATTTAAATCCGACATTCAGTGAAATAGCAGTAAAAGAAGTCGGTTAACTGGATGAAGGATTTCAATAAAGGTTCTTTATCTGCCTACATACTTATTTATTCCTTTATTTCATTCATTGTTTTTTATGTTATATTTAATGTCATTTTGTCTATACATTCACGGAGGATTCCCCATGTTTAACGCCAGTCAACTGGTCAATAACTTCTATAGTAGTGCGCCTTCCTATCTGTAGACGCTACAGTGTCCTGGTCTAACGGAAACAAATACAATATCAGACAGTCAGGCTCTCAATTACTGCCCTAAGGCAGTGATTTTCTAACAAATGGATGAAATTGGCCTCGGCTGTTACTTAACGATTATCAGAACAGTCTTTGTGCATATATACAATTTTCACGTGATCTACTACATGACTAAACTCTTTCTCTGCGAAAATTAACGAATGAACTTTCCCCAAGGATTAAAATCACAATTCCGTTGCAAATATGGATACTGTTGTTTATAATACAAAACAAAAAAAAAAAAAAACAAAGAAACGAATGATGAATTTTCAAGATCAGACTGCACCTTTTGAACAGTCTCTTGATCTATACTGTCTGCAAAAAGTAAACGGTCCCATACGGCATCGATTGAGTTAAAACTTTAGCATATAACTTAACCTTTTATCACACGGCCCCTAGTTTTGACGACCCTGAAGGAGTAAGCTTTGTTTGGAAAACATTATGGGAAAGGGAGAAAATGCTTGTAACCAGCATTTTCTCCTTTTCCCACAATGTTTTCTACCCTTTTTTCAGTCACATTTATTCCGTCCCTGCAAATGCAATCAGTTTATATAGGCCTAAAATTTTGTCGTTTGGTAAAGGGCTAAGCCTCATTGTCAGAAGTTCGGTTTTTTTTCATACAAATAGAGAAGAAGTTCAAAGTAAATGTCTACGCTTATCACACTGTTTTCTCTTAATACATGTTCTTTTACCTTACGGTTTGCTTTTTGTAGTGTGCACACATCGGTGCTTTTGCTTTAATGTATACGAATCTAGAACAATTCTATATGTTTTGGCACCAATGAACATTGCAGTTATATTTTACGTCCAGTAAGTTTTATGGTACCTCAACACGAATTGATACACTTAACCCTTTACCGCACAATGACGCCTTTTAACGCCCCTGGAAATGAAGCCTTTTGAAAACATTGTGGGAAAAGGAGAAAATGCTGGTAACCAGCATTTTCACCTTTTCCCACAATGTTTTCTGTCCTATCAAAGGAAAGTTGCACAATTTGAACCACATTGAAATTGTTGTCTGCAAATGCTTTCAATTTGGACAAGGCTAAAATTTTGTCGTCTGGTAAAGGGTTAAGCTATGCTATGTAAAAAGGGGGTCTAATGCATCTGCAAAAAGTACCGACCATGTCAGCCGGCGCAATTTGCGCAGGCTGACAAATGGTCGAAACTTTTTTATTATTTGTAAAGTGTCTGCATGTCAAAGGACTTTTCTACCTCTGGATTAAGTCGGTTGCTAGACAAAATGGATTGTATTGAAATGTAATGATTTGCTTGGTATAATACAACACGAAGATGCATGAAACCCCTTTTTACTAGATCACGGCTCACTTATTATTGCTTATTTACGACCAATGATAAAATCGGTGATGTGATTCACAGGTGTGATAAAAATCTCTCCAAGTGTTTTATGCGTTATTGAGGTTTTTGGCCTCTTGACCACGAAAACTTCATTTAAATTCTTTCGTCACGATGTTTACAAATGACTGAAAAATTGAATAGTTTAGGATCCCAAACTGATCTTCATTCTACTCTATTTTCTAAGACCAGCAATCTGGTTAGCTCAGACATTTTGTGTCGACCAATCAGGAGGTGATTTTTCGACATTTAGATTTGATTTCAGAACACGACCCTTTAGACCCGTAACCCGCTAGATAAATGAAATGAAACTTTCTAGCCAATAGTAAAAACCCATAAGTTGCTATTTCGAAGGTGTATTTTGGGGGAAACAACATCTCCGTATCGGACAGTGTAGATCCAAGATCAGACTGCACGTTATGTGCAGTCTGATCTTGATCTACAATGTCCGCATAAGGTCATTGAGTCGCGCTTAGCAGCCTAAGAGTCAAAATTCTCAGTTACTTTCGAACAGTTATTTTCGCCAACAACAAAGGAAAAACATAGCGCAGATAAGACAATTAACCTGGGTATGTACTCACCATCAATTCTTTATTTCATTCTTAGTCTAATTCTAGATTTAGATAGCAACACAATTTCTGATTGGCTAAACAATTTGGTTTAGCCAATCAGAAGTTGTGTTACTTTCAAATTTAGAAAATTCTTGCGATTAAGGCTAAAGATTTTCATAAGAATGGTAGGTGAATATGAACCCTAATATTTTTGTAGGCTTTTAAGCAAATTTCGCCGACAATTCCCTGTCGATCATTTATATCACAATTATGAATCTTTACGTCTTATCAGGGAACGGATTTTGAAAACATAGAGATACAGGAAGCAATTGGTGATGTTATATCCGACATTAGTATTATTGTTGTTGTTATCAACAAGGAGCAGGGTATAAGGTAGATAAATTTCTTCTCGAAATTCAAGTAATATCTAAAATAAAAGATTTTGATCTCTGACATTATTTTATTTTAATCTTTATTGTTTTTAAAGAGCCTTTATCAAGGTATTAAGAGTTTCTTAGATGCGCCGACAGGTATCAGTTTCTGAACGTTGCTCCAAAGTTATCTCTTTTTTATCGTTTCGATTACAAGAAATGGCGAAGCGGATCCTTAACGGGGAAGGTTATATGACATATTATGTGCTAGAACAAGAGCGTTCAAAGTAAAGAAGCGAATATTATAATATATTATATAATATATGAGCCATGGTCTGGCAAAAGCGGGCTTAATGCATCTCTGAGATGCGTTATACCTATTAACCCATCACATACATGTAATTATAGATCCATAATAACCCCTTTTTTCCTAACAACCGACTTAATTATGTGGTAGAATGGTCCTTGGACAAACAGAAAATTGAACCAATAGTGAAAAGTTTCGGCACAGCGCAGACTGCGCTGGCTGACCTGGATCGATGCTCTTCGCAGATGCTACAAGCCCCCTTTTCACACAGCGTGGCTCATATGATTTTCTGCAGACCAGGTTAAAGACACACGTGTAACATATAGATAACTAAAATAGATTAAGCCATCACACTCGAATGCATGTGAAAACTCGTTACGAGCAATTTCTGCTTTTGTCATAGTGTTTTCCAAAGGCTCTGTTTCAAGATGAGCCAAAGTAGTCTAAAAATGGCTATTTTTTCCTAACTTCCTGGTTGAGTACTGTCGGTTTTCTTCCGGAACTTATCTTCTTTCCATTAAAAGCAGAACGACATCATGTTATGTAATTTTGTTTCTTTATCTATAAGTATAAACTACTGTAATCATTTCCTATAAAAGTTTTTCGCTCGTTCGTTCCACCATCCGTTCATTCACAAATTCAAACCTGAAAAGTTTTCATACATGTACTTAGTACTTGCGTAAATTTACAAAAAGAAGAAAAAAAACCTTCTGACCCATTTCGGTTTATTTGCCTTCCCAGAAATGTCTTTCAGGATTTTGGGGGCAACGTGGTCCCTGGAGCCACTTTTCGAAAGAAAAAATACAAGCAAAATGATGATGAAGCACAAGAAAGAACAAGCCAAACAAAAGATATTTGTGGAGCACAAACTATTACGAATTATTTTTCAAAGCATCTTAAACCTTAGACTTCTTTATCCTTTTCTGCCCATTTTAAACAAAATGTTTTCGTTTTTTTCCATTGAACGAGAAATGTCTGAATGGAACCTTTAATGAACAAAGGGAGAGTGTAGACATAGATCAGAATGGACATACAGTATGTGCAGACTGACCTTTGTCTAAACTCTTAGCAAATGATCATCAATGATCGCATATGGCTGGGTAAGAGCAAAATAAAAATGAAAATATTCCAATGGTCGGACTGACACGAATATGACAGATTAATGGATATGTTAGGGAAAAAAATAACACGGTCAACAACCAGGATCAGACTACACGTATTCCTGTCTGATCTGAATGTACACATTCCGCTACGGTTACACCAAGCATGATCCACTTTTTATCCGACGACAAAATTTTGAGGCTTGTCCATAATGAAAGCACTGGTAGATGATGATAAGAAGAATGCAGCTCAAATATTGGAAATTCTCTTTGAAAATGGTAGGTAACATTGCAGGAAAAGGAGAAAATGCTGGTAACCACAATATCACAATATTTTCAAACCTATTTCTTCTTTCGGGTTGTTAAAACACGATTGTTTGGTTAGGGGTTAAGGGTTTGATGCAGGGGGAAAAATCCCCAATGGTGGACCTATTTTCAAGGCAAACGTCAAAAGGGCTAATTTATCATCGTAAAGCTAACATAGAAACATATTGTGGGGACTCTATAGACTTATGAAACATATCCATCATTCTGTACCATGATTTTCCAAGTTGATATAAACAGATTACAATAACGGACACAAAAAAACCTTCCCGCGGGGGACAAAGCTCAGTACAAAAAAAAAAAATGTAGAAAACGAACTAAAGTTAAACCTACCTATGTCTTTAGTGCAGTGTGCAATTTGTTTTTTTAGTTAGGATGATTTCGCCGAAAATGTCGAGCTGTCATTATATCCCCCGTCGTCGTCATGCGAAAATTTTGATATCTTATGATATCTCTGTGATAACTGCAGATGTTTACTTTAAACTCAGGCGACGTGTTTACTATCACATGGAGAGCTCATACCAGAGGAGCATTTTACAAAGTTATGCCCCCTTTTCGACCTAAAATTTTCACTCATAAAGCATCTGTAGCCGAGCGTTTGCATCCAAATGCGCTTTTTTTAGATATACATATATATAAATATGCTGTCAACCCTGTGTACTGAGACAACACAATGGGGAAAAAACTTGCTTGATTGATTTTCCGTTTATTTATTGTCACTTCCGGTTGTTCATATGGGCAACGCCTCCAGAAGGCCGTTAGCTATGTTACGAGGGATAGTGAAAGATACAATAGAAAACTCATCCAAAGTTATACCTGGTTCTTTTAACGTTCTCGGTGGTATAGCACCGTAACACATAACCTCCGTTTACGTCTCTTCCGAAAGACTAATAGTAAATTTTTTTTGTTGGCTAGGGTGGGATGGTTTAAAATACATAGATCATCATTGTTTACGTAAGAATTAGCCAGGAACGCTCATAAAACTTTCATCTTTAGTTTTCAAAAGAAATATCAAGATAAATACTTCAAACACCTGGAAATCAAAGCACTTAATACGTCGGAAATCAGTCTAAAAAATTTTCTTTTATTTGATTCATACCAGTTTAACACTTTGCAAAGCAATCCCGATTTTAACGACCCTTAGAAGAAAGGCTTTGAAAACATCATGAGAAAAGGAGAATTTGCTGGTAACCAGCATTTTTTGCGTTCCCACAGTAATTTTTACCGTTTCTAAGAATAAATTTTATCACTTCAGCTACGTTTTGTTTGTCGCCTGCAAATGCTTTCAATTTAGAAAAGTCTGTAGATTTTTCGTCTGGCAAAGCGTTATTAGGTACTTCAAATGACATATTTATACTTTAAGGAGGAAGAATTATGATCCAGTTATCTTCTATCTCTTTATTAGACGACAGATTCTTAGACTCGTCCAAATTGAAAGCATTTACAGACGACATATTGAATGTGGTCCAAATAATAAAATTTGTTCTGGAAAGGGTAGAAAACATTGTGGGAAAAAGAGAAAATGCTGGTTACCAGCATTTTCTCCTTTTCCCGCAACGTTTTCAAAGGCTTTTTCTCATAGGGTCGTTAAAAACTCGGGATTGTTTAGTGAAGGATTAAAGCAAAAAGCAAAATAATAAACTAGCATCGTTTTCAAAAATATAGCTAAGAAAAAAAATACCCAAATTATTTCTGTTTTTCTTTTTATTCTAAAGTAGGCTCCAGAAATAACTGTTCTGTATTAGGTAAGGGATTTTTGTGTGTGTGTGTGTCAATTTACATTAATGAAATACAAATTCATGAAGGTAACCAATGCACACGCAACAATGCATCTCAGACCTATTTATCTTTTGTAAGGTATATAAAATAAGTCACAACCAAATTACATTTTCTGCTGTTTAACTTTTTACCAAACGGCATAATTTTAGACCTATCCAAATTGAAAACATTTGCAGACCACAAATTAATGTGACTCAAAAACTTAGATTTTTTCTTTGGAAGGGTAGAACACGTGGGAAAAGTAGAAAACGCTGGTTAATAGCATTTTGAATAAAGATTGATTACTTTGCATTCCTTCAAACGACCGTTGTAAAATCTTCGTCGAATATTTTTCTATTGGTGAATACCAAAATTAGGCATTAGAATGTCTTTATGACGGTGGGAAAAAATTCGGCGTTCATTCAGTGAAAAAGTATCTGGGTCTTATATCAGAACAAGCAATTATCTTACATATATCTATATACTCTTTTTATCGACTGAGCTACGGTTACAAGAGCATATGGTTTATTTCTATTGATGTTTCCATCTATCACAGGCTTATCTCATATATAAACAACAGTATCAAACGAACGGTATTTGCTAAAATGTTGCGAGAACCGATGAAGCAGAACTAGTTCTACAATCTGATGTCTTCTTTGTATCTTTCGAAACTTTGGTCAATACCCTTGCGCTACAAGACAAGCCGTTGCAGATCTTGCAGAAAGAGATCAGGTGCATGATGAGATTGCAGTGCCAAAGCTATTTAGTGGGTATATTTTCCATAGAACTTTCGGCACAATTATAAGTATGAATTTGCTTTGTCCACGTGCAGTCTTACTTAGGACAAACACTGTCCGATAGTTTGAAGATACTCTGACGAAAATACACCCACTATCGCAATGTTTGGGTCTTCTGTATCCGTTTACATATTTGGACCTTAACTGTAAGTACTTAATTTATGCAGTGTATTGATAGACTAAAGCATTATATGAGCTGTGTTCTGGCAAAAGGGGTTTAATGCATCTCCGTGTTGCACGATACCAAACAATCATTACATACTCATGGATCCATAAAATCCATTTTGTCAAACAACGGACTGAATCATGTGGTGAACTGGCCCTTTGACAAGCCGAAAGTTAACGAAAAGCAAAATGTTTCGGTCCAGGTCAGCCTGCGCGGACTGCACAGGCTGACCTGGGTCGATACTTTTTGCAGATGCATTAAGCGTACTTTTAACAGAGCAAGGCTTATACATCTGGTGCTGTTTTCTATTGTTAGATGCATAGCGTGCTGTACAAGTTACCCCGTGTTCGGAGGGACTCGGTGTTTTTCATTACAGCATTATCCTCCTGTGTTACTCCGCTAATTGGCTCGTTATCGCACTTGTTTTATTTAACTTATAAACAAAATCTGATACTTCGGGTCTCTTGCGCAAACAAATCAAATATGAGAACGATACTGTGCTAAAAATTTCATGAATTTGATGCCATGGGCGGCAGAAGTGGCATTTTTCGAAGTCGAAGATCAAAAACAGACTGTACAGTCTGACTTTGTGTCTACACCGTCTGCTACTTGATTTAAACAAAATACGATAAAATTTCTCATCATTACATTGTAATCGTTCACAGATTTCTTTTTCAACTCAACCAAATTGAATTAATTTATTTGGCTGCGAAAATTGTTAGCGCACAGAGCCTGAAGTACGGTGACTGGTGGTTTAGAGGATTGGGTCTGCCAAAACTGTTTCAAAGGCTGTTCACGGTAATTATGAACGAGTTCTTTCCTGCATGGGCTATCGAAGTGGTCAGAAACTCTGTGCATTCCTATCTGAAACATGAAATAGATACAGATATTTTGATTGCAATCTCATTAAAATGTAAAATTTAAAGAGTAGTATAAAACTGAATGAGGAAATTTTCCGACTAAGAGAATTAATCCTTGTTCAGATTGGCTTCGGTGCAATAGTAATTTATCGAATAATTAATTATACGCATTTACAATATAGAGCACAGACTTACTTCAAACCAACACAAAAAAATCAAACGTAGCAGGTTCCTTGTTATCTGAAATCAAAGTTTGATGTTGCAGAGCATATTTTTATCTCTTATTCCAATTATATCATACGTTAATCCTTAGGCTGCTAAGCGCGATCCTAAAACCTTTTACGGACAGTGTAGATCCAAGATCAGACTGCACATAACGTGCAGTCTGATCTTGGATCTACACAGTCCGATAAAGAGTCATATTTTCCACCCCAAATAACTTTGAAATAGCAACATTTTGGTTTTTATCGTCGGCTTGAAAGTTTCATTTAACTTTCTTAGCAGTATAAGGGTTAACCCTTATACCCGCCAATCGCAATCGATTCACTATGCGAAGAGCATACTTCATTATCAACATGCGCTCTTTGCTTGGTCTGTAAGTAAGCACTGCAGCCCTTCTGTATCTCTTCATATTGGCTTAACCCTTAACCTGCTGAATATGCCATATCAAACTTTGAAGCCTATAGTAAAAAGCCAGATATTGCTATTTAAAGTTATTTCTTCAGGGTAAATATCTCCTTACCGAACCGTGTAGATCCAAGATCAGAATGCACGTTTTGTGCAGTCTGATCTTGATCTACACTGTCCGAAAACAGTCCTCGACTTGTACTTAGCAGCCTTAGAGTTAATACCCATTTGATTCGAAACGATCCTAGGTTCCTATGATCAACAAAGCAGTAATTTTGTGCACCTATTGATATTTTCCTAATGTGTACAACTTCTTTCAACGAGAGAAAATGATTGATTCTTGTCCCAGGAAACTTTGGTAAACCAAACTTCAAGCTCAGACCGACCACACTTTAACCGCGAAAGAAATCAAATGAAAAAAAAAATCACAAAGCAATGGTAAAAATCAAACCACTATTGAAACATTTTTGGCAAAAAAGAGAAATTGTTCGTTACGAACATTTTTACCTTTGGCAACACAAAGTTTTTACTTGATTTCTTGTACAAGAAAAAGGGTGAACCAATACCGTATAATTGATTGTAGATCATTTATGCATCAATCTGATCGATGTAGACGTGATTGATGAAGAGTTTGTTTAGAAAAAGTTTACCGATGTCAGAACTGATAAGAATATTATTGGCTGGCGAATAAAATACGTTCGGTTGCCTGATAACATCACTGAGTTGTCAGAATGTATCACTTACATCATTTACTATTGCGAGTGCTCAAGAAAACATGCAAATACACTCAGCGACCAGCGTCGAAGCATTTCGACGATGTAAATGGAAGCAACTTTTAAAATTTTGAGTCGAAAAGTTGACTTTATTTTTTTTTTTTTTTTTCAGGAAAATAAAACGCATCATACAGCACTTTCTAACAAGTGGGTATCTTACCTTAACCATTCCTTTAAAGACAAATATATAGACACACTACTATGTTTTCCAACACACACAGCACAGAAACATGTGCAGTTGTGGTTTTATCTATAATGTCAAGGAATATCTTTATGAGAAAGGAGTTATTGCTTGGATCAAGGAGTTACCGCCTTTAACCCGTATCCTGCTAAATAAGTTGGATAAAACCTTCAAGCCGATAATAAATACCCGAATAATGTTATTTCACAACTGCATCATTGGAGAAAAATATCTCCTCATCGGACAGTGTAGATCTAAGATCAGACTGCACGTTCTGTGCAATAATATCTTGACCTACACTGTTCGCAAAATGTCAGTGAGTCTCACTTAGCAGCTTAAGAGTTATTATGATTCTTAAAAAAACGATCGAGTAAAAGAGTATGAACGGCTTCTATTTGTGAGGTTATAGATAAAACACATTTGGACCATGCTCCGTGAATAGGGATTTAACTCTTTACCACACAATCACAGCCTTTAACGACCCTGAACAATAAGCCTTTTGAAAACATTGTGGGAAAAGGAGAAAATGCTGGTAACCAGCATTTTCTCCATTTCCCACAATGTTTTCTACCCTGCCCAACACAAATTTCAATTTTTGAGTCACATTTATTTTGTCGTCTGCAAATGCTTTCAGTTTGGACAAGTCTAAAATTTTGTTGTGTGGTAAAGAGTTAATGCATCTGCTAAATTTATCGACTCTGGTCAGCCTGCGAAGTCCGCCCAGGCTGAGATGGGTAGAATCTTTTTGGTATTTGTAAATTTTCTGCCTGTCCAACGACAGGTTATTACACAAACAGGATTTTATGAATCCACAATTACATGATGACTTGCTTGGTATAATGTATTAGATAAGCATTAAACACCCTTTTGCCCGATCATGGCTCATTTAATTTGGGCACAATTCATGAAGCAGATAGTGTGGAACGAACAGTTTCTAAGAACAGATAGCTAGGAGTCAAACATCTCCGTTAAGTGGCTGATCGTGTATTGTCATACGGCTATCTGTCAGAACATCGTGTTACTGTTATAATTGAACTTGAGACAGAAATGGAAAGACAGAAAGAAAGCCATTACACAAAATTAAAATAACCTTATGCTCAAGTTCACTTGTCTGGTAGAGCAGTTTTTATATGATCAGAATACTTGCATCGTTTATATCATTGAGCGAAACAGTTTACATTAAACTTGATGCTATTGCCAGGCTCGGTAACATTAAACCTAAAGCGTCTTATAGCCATGTTGAGCGATAACTGTAAATACAACGATTTAGTTTACGTCTGGAAATATTTTCCCTGCCTAGCACTGTTACGAAACTGATCTTTTTTGCATATGAGCATCTCCGTCACCAGTGTTATGTTTATATTACAATGAAAGAAGAAAATCTGTGTATAGTTTCAGCCATAGACACCCAATTCATTGTCGTGGACTTATTTATATATGCTTTGAACTATTTAAGTCCCTGATTATTGTAAAGTAAGCTGTCCGTGAAAAAGAAGAATAGGTGTGAGTTTATAACAGGTCATGCCATAAACCATTAAAAAATATTGCCTCGGGTCCCAAACATTTTTTAAAACAAATACTTAAATAATACACACAGCGGTCCGCCAGGATGTTACTATTTGATGAGTTAACCTATCTAAAATAAGATCATGAAAAGGCCTAATAAAGTCAACCGTATAATACATGGTTGACGCAGTAACCATAGGCTGACCTGTATCGAAACTTCTTGCTTTTGCTAAATTTTCTGCATGTCCAACGACCACTTAGAGTCTACCTCAGGATTTACTAGTATTCCGTTGTTCGATCAATTTTTGATTATACTGATCCATAATTATGTGATGACCTGCTTGGTATAATGCATCATGGAGATACATTAAACCACGTTTAGTCAGAGAGCAGCCCATATATACAATAGTAAACGGTCGTTAGTTAAACATATCTTATTTCATGTATGTTGAAATGGGGTTGGACCACAAGTTCTCTCAGCTTAGTATCGGTCCTTCCCCTATAATACAATTTTGATAATTCTTTTTCCAACAATGGCAAGTACAATGAATTCTTTTCTAAGTATATATAAAAAAAAAAACGATAGGAGAAAGGAAGAAGAGTATTGATGAAAGGGGGAAAAGAAGGTCGTTCCTTTCCGATAAGTTACTATTTTTCATTCTTTACCGAAAAAAAAAACCTATCATTGTGGCCTAGGAGAAGTTCTATATTGTTTCTTTTTGATTGTAGCAATTATTTCCTTGTCAATAAAAGGGCACTTCATTCTCTTATGCGTCTGTACTGTTTTTACCAGATATATACTAGATAATGGCATGTAAAGCCAAATGAGCAAAAGCTGCTGTATGACAACAGTTAAATAATTGTTTCCCGAAATAACCTGAACGCCCAATAAAACAAGTGAATTAGAAACAATAGGGGGTGCAACCAATTTGTTCTAATACAGAAAAACAAGAAAAACTCGTGAGGAAATTGGATCATGCGTACATAATCAGGATGTTTAACATCAAGTAATGACGGAGTTTCGGCGTCTAGGAGCTCTGTACAACAATAGTGTTATTCATAGCTACTAACGATTAGATTTTGACCCTGGAATGTGTTTTTTAAACTGTTTCTCGAAAGAAATTGATAGTAATGCTATTGTACATGTAACTGTAGGTTAAACGTGACTGTTAGTACATGAAACTGTAAGTCAAACGTGACTGTTCGTACATGCTTCAAGCTACGTATTAAAGATGCATTTGCATGCCAATATAAGAAGGGGTTTTTTTTTTGTCATTTTCGTAAAGACCTTGTCTCAAACTTACAAAAAAGAAGTCAATCGTCGAGTCGCTTTAATTTCTTCACCGTCGTTTCAATGGTTG
Organism: Tridacna gigas; assembly: GCA_945859785.2. Classification (NCBI taxonomy): domain Eukaryota; kingdom Metazoa; phylum Mollusca; class Bivalvia; order Cardiida; family Cardiidae; genus Tridacna; species Tridacna gigas. Next base: position 30,730,791 of record OX244037.2, read on the forward strand.
TCTATTTCAAGGTCTACAGATTTGATTCAGCTGTCAATAAATCCATCTTGTTTTTTTATCATAGTTATGCACTGGACAGTATGCCATCCAAGTTCAGGCTAAGCTTATTGAAGTGTCTATTGCGATAAAACCATTAGAATTCCTAACTTACCTAGTTCTCCACCGAACAAACTATTTCAGAATAGGAACGCCCCAACCTACCGACCGTCAGTAATGAAGATTTGGTAGTTTGTTCGCATTATTTTACATCACTTTCAACAGTATTTCAGGCATAACATTGCGATACAAGCTATTTTCAGACGTATCCAGAGGCTATTGAAATTGCACGAATGACAAATACTAGTATCTAAGGAGAGGAAAATATCGTTTGACAACAATTTAAAGTATTCTGGATAGAAAAGCTTGTTACAGGCTGTTGTTCCTTTACTCATATCGTTTTTAAACCCATCAGTTGGGTGTTCGTGGAAATTCGAATTTCGACAGAAATAGGTTTATCATGTTTTTCCTGAGATTCCCTGAGCCGGGAAGAAATGCGGATAGTTATTACAATTGTGGGAGAGAGCAAGGAACAATAGAAGTTAATGGAAACCATCCCCTCCCAAAGATTCCTGAAACAAATTACCTTAGAGTTGTACGGATTAACATCAACAATCATCCTATCAGTGTACTGCATTTAAACGATGGTTCGAATCATTAAATAATGATGATGATATAGAAGATTTTTGTTTTCTCGGTGAAAGATCGAAATTTACTTAATCGAGTGAACATCATCGGTAATATTTTCTCGAGTGGTGCAGCTACGAGTGAAAATATTACTGATGATGTTCACGAGATGAAATAAATTTCGATTTTTCACCGAAAAAGAAACAAAAAAATCAATGTATTTCATGCTTCTAATCCCTTTTTTGTTGGGACTTTCACCAAAATCAAGTACTTGTTTTCGGTAATTCCACGTGGTGTACCCCCCCCCCCACACACACACACACAACAACGCATTGCAATAATACGTAAACGCGAGAAATATAGGGTAAATGTGCGTAATTTACGTCATATTTCCCCCTAGTTGAATGGCAGGCGCTGTTTACCTGGGTAGTGCACGGAAACTACTATTTCCGCCTTCAATTGAAGTTAGAAAATATGCAATCAGTGTTTTTCACTGGTCATAACCATGAAATATCAAACCATAATCCACCATTATTTCTCGATGAACTACCGAAAAGTATGATATAAAGTAATAACATTAATGGCAATAATGAAGGGAGTACATGGGGAGTTTAGAGCCTAAGTAACGAGGCAGGTTTATTATAAACGTCAGTATAAACTAGAGGATAATGGACAGAAGCCTTTCCTCAACAACTGTCAAAACATCAAATGTTTTCTAGGCTACGTCTGTGGTGGGAACAGTACTAAATATGAGAAGACAACAACATATAAGTGAAAAGTTGTGTGGGAAAAGGCTTCATATAAATCATCAGTTCTGTGCAGAAAATATATTCTTATAAATGTGCTTAGATCAAGTACAAAATACAAATGGCATCATACACAAAAGATATAAAAGCTGAAAGGAAGATCCTCTCCCGCAAACGGTCAGTTATTTTTCATGACACCAAAGTTACTGTAAGTTGAAGGTTAGATACATATGGCATTACTAAACGATTTTTTTTTTTTAACTGTTTGGAAGTCCAACCAGGAGCAGCGCATACCTTTCAGCAAAATCTCACAGCGATGTGTGGCTGCTACAGACACCAAACGGTCAAGGCGAGGACAGCTCATAAGCGGACAATAAAGAAAAGAATGAGACATTCAAAACAGAAATGTGTCATGCTCTGTAAAAATGGGGTTTAATGCATCTGCAAAAAAAAAAAAAGATTGACACATGTCAGCCTGCGCAGTCGGCGAAGGTTGACATAGGTCGAAACTTTTTCCTTTTGGCCAATTTTCTGTATTTCTAAGGACCAGCCTAGCTCATGATTCATTTGGTTGTTAGACAAAATGGATTTCATAGATCGATAATTTCATCATAAACTGCTTCTTACATTGCATCAGGGAGATGCATTAAACCCCCTTTTGCCAGAGTGCCGCTCAAATGTATACCGCTACACGCAAACGTTCAAAAGTCTTTGCTTTCTAATTACATGTTATATATGTTGTATATTGTACAGCGATGTAAACTTATGAGGTAAAGAGCTTAGACTCTTACAGATCAATTAGAGGAAACTTCTGTCGGTCTTCAAACGCAGAATGTGCTTTGATATTTTTCGATCTTCGGAGAGCATTATCTATAGCAAGGTAGATAAGAATTCAATTTTCTATGTAATTTATTTGCAAATAGCTAGTGCAGTACCACTCGACCTGTGTGGTTTCGCGAGGAGATAAAGGTGCATCAAGAGCTCAACAGTACCCACATCTTGTAATTCAAATATGAGTCATGCTGTTTGAAAAGGGAGCTTAATGCTTCCCTGTGATCCATGATACCAAGCAAGTTATCGTATAATCATGGATCCATAAAATCCATTTTGTCTAACAACTGACTGTATCATAAGGGAGACTGGTCCTTTGACATACAGAAAATTGACCAATAGCGAAAAGTTTCGGTCCAGGTCAGCCTGCGCGGACTGCGCAGGCTGACTTGGGTCGATAATTTTCGGAAATGCCTTAAGCCCCCTTTTCACAGAGCATGCTCATATACTAGCGATATATCTATGCCTAGATAGTCGAACTCACAGGCGATGCTTTCATTTCCATTTTTGATAAGAAATAGTTTTACCGTATCGAAAGAAAAAATAATATCGAGCTGTATATGATAATTTATTATATTCAGTTTTGCAGTCGTTTCCTGAAAGACCGTCAATACCTAGCAAAATTTAATGTGTTTCCGAATGTCATTTACATACATACTAAGATTCCCAATTTTACAGACATAAAATAACTTGATTATAAGGTTCGAAGTTTTGCTTGGAACGGACGTGATTGTTGAAAACTGTGTATTTGGAAATCTGATTGCTCTTTAGTTTAATTCTATTCATGTTACAAATGGTGATGGTGAAACCAGTTTTACAACTTCTATTAACAATTCTCGACGATTATTTTCCGGAAAACTAATGTAGGTACTAGTAGTGCCAAAGATTGAGCTCGGCTCATAACGGGATGCATTCCCGGAGTCTGTGATGTGAGGGGTCCACGTTTTACCCCTACAACACTATAATTTTATTGTATCTCAACTTGAGAGGAAGGCAGGGTAAATTATCTGACAGAAAGGGAATTTGAATGCCGTGTCTTACAGTCATTTGAAAGCAGTCTTCCATAAAACATTAAAAAAGTGCACTTGCTAATTTCGAAAGTTTTATCATTGTTATTACATATACACGTATCATATTTCTTACAACGAAAACAAAAAAAAAAAAACAAAGGATCTTTCAAACTCTCCTCTTCTTTAAGAAAAATCACGTTGTTTGGCACTACTTTATCGGCGTATGGTACTGTGAACGGTTATTTGGTTCGTCTCCGAAAGAGTAATACACGGATTGTTATTTATAACACAATTTTGGATTTAGACAGTATGCTACCTGAAATTATGACCAGGGATTATTTTCATTGGCGTGAACTCTTTTAGACCTTGAAACTAGGTTGGATATGTTTATTAGCAACTAGTGTGTTAAGCTCTGAAGATAACTGGAATTACAAAGTGCAAATAAAATGTCAAGTCAATCCAAATTTACAGAAAATTGTCCTGGCGAAGAATTTAGCAATTTAAGAAATCTCCGTTTTGAAGACACTATTGATTGGGTTCCTTGACGTTGACTGACAACTAAAATAGTTCTGCGCCGTGATTTACTTCCTGCCGACTAATTAAAAGGTTATATCATTTGGCTGGAAAACTTCGAAATTAAACCCTTAACCTGCTGAATAAGTTATATATTTTCAAGCCGTTAGTAAAAACCTAAATGTTACCGCTCCAGAGTTTATTTATTCATTTATTTATTTATTTATTTATTTTGGGGGAGGGAAATATGTGCTTATCAGACAGTGTAGATCAGAGATCAGACTGCACGTTCTGTGCAGTCCGATCTTAATTTACACTGTCCGCAAAAGTTTCTTGGGTAGCGCTTAACAACCTAAAAGATATCTCATGATGAAATTTTGAAGAATACTCGAAAATCAGTTTCATCTTAATTACTGTTAGTCTTTTAAATGCATTCCTAAAAAATAGCTACCGATCTCTTTTACTATTCTTTCAATCTTCACTGAAATACAAAATTCGCATACAAGTTTTATACCACATACACACACATCGTGATTTATTTAAACTTTTTGTGATGGAAACACATTTTCACCATTTCCGGATACCAATACCATCTTAAGTAGACCTGATACACTAGTTTTTCCAAAGAAATTGGCTCTACATATATGTATATCCAAATGGTTTACAAGATACTTCCCTTAATTAACCCTTTCCCAAACGACAAATTTTGGACTGGTCCAAATTGAAAGAGTTTGCAGACGACAATTTCAAATTTTATGAAAATGGCAGAAAGTTATCAAAAAGGGTAGAAAACACTGTGGGAAAAGGAGAAATTGCTCGTTACGAGCAATTTCTCCTTTTTCCACAGTGTTTTCAAGAGACTTGTGCTGCAGACACGTGAAAACCAGGGCTTGTTTGGGAAAGGGTTAACAGAATAAATATCATCGTTAAAACCATTATCATAGAAAAAAAAAACTTTTATTTTCGGCGGCTTCTAAAATCAGTAAATGCTAAAAGGAGCAATTACCTGTATCAAGCAAGTGCTCTTTTTTCCGACAATGCTTTCGATATGATTTAAAAAAAAAATGTCATACCTTCCAAATGTTCACCTTTGTTGTATTTACATTAGTTAGACCTCTATTTGGATAGAGGCTGTAAAGGATTTGCTAATTGTGACTTTACTTGTGCAGCTATCCAAAGAAAAACGTTAAGAGACATAGATACAAGTACAAAAAAATGTCAGTTTCAAGCCATATTACAAACCGCTCAGCTTCAACTGATGTCTTATCTCGAGAAAAGTTTTCTATCCTTCATTAATTTTTCTATCCTAAGCCTTGCAAAAGTCTCCGCTTGTCTTTCAGTAGTTTCTGCCATATCAACCACATTCTATGTTATTCAATATAATGAAATTTAAGTTTGAGTCATGCTCTATGCAAAAAGGGGTTTAACTCTTTACCAGACGACAAAATTATAGCCTTGTCCAAATTGAAAGCATTTGCAGACGACAATTTCAATGTGGCTCAGATGGTGCAAATTTTTTTTGATCAGGTAGAAAATATTGTGGGAAAAGGAGAAAATGCTGGTTACCAGCATTTTCTCCTTTTTCCACAATGTTTTCAAAAGGCTTCTTTCCTAGGGGCGTCAGAAGGCGTCATTGTGCAGTACAGGGTTAATACATCTGCGAAAAGTATCGGCCCATGTCAGCCTGCGCAGTCCGCTGACGTGGGTCAAAACCTCTTGCTATTTGGAAATTTACTGCGTGTCCAAGAACCAGTGTACCTCATTATTCAGTCGGTTGTTAGACAAAATGGACTTTATGGATTCAAAATTATGATATGACTGGCATGTTATAATGCGTCACGGAGATACATTTAACCCCTTTTTGCCAGAGCGTCGCTCGTTTGTAATCGCCCAACAATTCGAATTAGGCAGGATCAGGGTTAACCCTTTACCAGACGACAAAATTCTAGCCTTGTCCAAATTGAAAGCATTTGCAGACGTCAATTTCAGTGTGGCTAAAATAGTGTAACTTTTCTTTGATAGGGTAGAAAGCATTGTGGGAAAAGGAGAAAATGCTGGTTACCAGCATTTTCTCCTTTTCCCACAATGTTTTCAACAGGCTTCTTTCCCAGGGGCGTCAAAAGGCGGCATTGTGTGGTAAAGAGTTAACTCGTTGTTTTTACATAACGAAAACATATTTCGACATTATGTCTCTACTGATTGTTCTGGTAAGTCTTTTTTTTTTTATTTGAAGTCAGGAAATAGTGTTTGCTCCATTCCCTCTCCATAAATCGTGACTTGCGTGAATTATTCGTAACTGAAACACATTTCCACTGTTTACGAACAAATAATACGAAATTGACGGACATGACTTTTTTTCTTTTTAAAGAAATAGGTTCCAGACTACCTTAACCCTTTGGCTGCTAAGCGCGACTCACCGGCTTTTTTGCGGACAGTGTAGACCAATATCAGACGCACAGAACGGAGAGTCTGATCTTGGATGTACACTGTCCGATGAAGTGATGTTTTTCTCCCAGAAACATTTTCTGAGGGTTTTACAATCGGCTTGAAAGTTTCACTTAACTTAATTAGCAAGTTAATGTTTAAAAGTAAAATATTTTGATCTCGTAATAATGGTTCAGTTGTGAAGCTGTTTTGGTGGCTGTTCGAAGGCAACCATTCGTGTGCGTCTCAACTCTTTACCAAACGACAAAACTGTAGACTGGTTGAAATTGAAAGCATTTGCAGACGACAAAATAAATGTGACTTTGAAATTGAAATTTGTTTTTGGGAAGGGTAGAAAACATTGTGGGAAAAGGAGAAAATGCTGGTAACCAGCATTTTCTCCTTTTCCCACAATGTTTTCAAAAGGCTCCTTTCTAAAGGTCGTTAAAAGTCTGGATTGTGTGGTAAAGGGTTAAGCTGTATTGCACAGCCCTAGGCCCGCATGATTCTGTGGCCCTACGCATTATAATGCAGTTCTGTAAATCACTTGACAAAAAGATAACGCAAAGACTGAAAGCTAATAGCAAGATCGTAAAACAACCGCGAAGACAATCAATCAAATACGGCGTCTTAACTTTTTGTCCTCGAAGTTTCATACTGGAAACGCGTTGGTTTCTCTCACCCGTCGTAACCTATGAAAAACAGTCTCAAAACGATGTCATCAATTTTACCCAATCAAATTTATATCTTAAATTATTCCCTTTTCCTCCACACGCATTGCTGTATGTGAACTCTTTGGGATATAAACACATCTGTCCGGACACATATACGATATGAGATGGACCTAGACTATCTGTGCATCTAGAAATGACCTCTAGTTAGTCGACATTTAACGCTGCAGTGGATGAGGTTTTTTACCGCCAACCTGATTACAGGAGCAACTGCAAATTGCTCTTTTCTTCTAAAATATTTTCCAAATCTTTATAGGAAAGCCAGTTCCTTTCCTTCAAATATTTCTACCCATCATATATAATTTATAAGTTAGTTGTATGTGTATGTGTACATGCAGATAATCTCTGTGTGGAAGTTAGTAAATTGCGACACTATTCTATGCTATAGAACTTTTCAGAAATAACATTAAGATATAGACACAGATGTGTTTTAACCCTTTTAACCACACAATCCCGACTTTTAACGACCCTGAGAAAGAGGCATTTTGAAAACATTGTGAAAAAAGGAGAAAATGCTGGTAACCAGCATTTTCTCCTTTTTCCACAATGTTTTCTAACCTATCAATGACAAATTTCCTCATTTGGGCCACCTTTAATTTGTTTCTGCAAATGCTTTCAATTTGGACCAGTCTAAAATTTTGTCGTTTAGTAAAGAGTTAAGCCATGTTGTAAATGCGGCTGAGTACACTCTTTACCATACAGTATAATTTTTTATTGAGTCGCCTCATTGTTATCATCCTGATCTATGGGGTGACGTAGGCATACCTCCGGCCTTGTACTGCTTCCTGGCCGAGTTCCGGTTTACGAAATAAAACATAGTTTTCTAATTATTCGGTAAACAACCCAGTTTCTGTCGTAAATAACTTACAATTGTGCCTTTGTGAAGATGAATATGTCTACAAAGACTTAGCTTTTTAACGGTTTAAACCTTTGAAACAATCTTTTCGTCCACATGGGTACACGATATCCTATCGCTTACACAGACGTCATCTCTAAATATAGCGCATTATGTATATATCTAAAAATAGCCGTCGTGACCTAAACAAGTTTGCGGACACGCTGAAAAATACTCTCCGACGACAAGCGTCTTTACTACGACACGCTTTTATTTGTGGACAGTTCTCAGTGAAAATGGTTCGATAATTACCCATTAGAAGTACATTCTAAATCTCACAATCTGTCCTTAATTGTTAAAAGTCTCATTACAATTCAACACTCAACTTATGGTCGGAAAGAGAAAGGCGATACCGAGTTGACATTGAAGATTTCAATGGAGATTTTTCCCAACAGTTGGCTATTTTTTTAAAACAAATTTATAACGACTTGGAATGGTTGCATCGCCTTCTTAAACATTTTTACACGTTGCTTCTTCAGAGCTTTTTATTCTAGACTTTAAATACTTTGCACACCGATATTCTAGGTGCACAGAGATCGTACATAGCGTATGTAATGCGCACGGTTCTAGGCTGTACCAAGTCATCGCTTAGCAGGTGCTTTCAGCGTACACCGACCCAACGCTTTACTGATCCATGCAGAGAGAGTGTTTAAAGTATACTTTTTTTGATTAATTGTTTTTCGTTTGAGGTGAATTTGTAAAAAGTCTGCTGTTTTTTTTTTTAATGTGCGATTAACCTAGATCTAGTATTTATGAAACAACAATTTATTAGTGCGGGTGTCAGAATGCAAGGTGCTTTCGTAACTGCCAAAATCTGAATTCACACGGGAATTCGACTTGAAACTACGCAGTTCTAACAACCAGCAATCTGAGAACTTGACTTTTTACTCCTCTATATTTCAAATATAATAGAACGTATTAATGTTAACCCACTCGAACAAGTTCTTTATTGGCGTGTTTGTAATCTTGTAAAGGGTTGTTGTAAAGGGTAATTTAGAGCGAACCGCAAACATTTAGTTTAAGCCAAAGCAGTATACATGTAGATCTCTAAAATTTTCAATTGGTGTGGAAGCAGTACTAATTCCTGGGACGTTATAAAACAAAGACAAAGTTAAAAGGCTTAAAACAAAGACAAAGTTAAAAGGCTGACGATCATGCCATTGGGTTATATTGTTTTTCTTGAGCTGTAGCAGCCACATTCTTAGAGTCCACTGTGGACAAAAATTGAACCCAGATAGCAACAAATACAAATTATTTCCAAAGGACAAGTAGATTACTGACTCAAATATTTGTGTGTGCTCCAGAGACATTTCAGTCCAATGATCATGAAATTGCCAGGCTGTTTGTCTTAATAATAATTTTTAACAAAACCGAAAATAGGTCACCAGGGGTTAAAAGAAAAAGGTTGTTAGATTAGATATGGGTGAGTTGCAAAAGAGTATTTTTGGTCTAAAAGTTTGTCACTAGATCCAATACCAGAAGACAGTTCAATTGAGTTCCATACTAATGTTGCCTAAATGGTCCTCTTGTAAAATTGTTCAAGTGGTTCAGCTCTGTTTCTATAAACTTCACAGAAGCTTCAGAACTGAGTAGTAACATTTCAAAATAACAGCCTCTGAAACTGTATAAGCAATTATACCCAAATTTCATATCTAGCATCCTGTATTTGGAAAGGACAATTATTGAAATTAAACGATATATGTATAACCATGTTGTCCAATTCTAGAAAATTTGTGTCCTATAAAAACAACTTGCTCTAAATCTGGGGAGAAAATGTATTCCCTATTCTACTGAAATTGTTTAGAATGCTTGTTTTAGCAAAATGTGTAAGAACGAAGATATACATGTTAGTTAAGTCACCCAGATTCTGCGCTAGAAAAAATTTTTTATCAAACTAGAACCATAATTTTTGTCCACATTCTTTACAGGCATTATCAAGCTAGGGAGGAACTGTAAATATTGATTTAACTTAGACAGTTATTACGCCCCGTTGAATTTCAGGGTGGGGGAGGGGAGATATGGTTTTCATGTTGTCTGTCCGTCCGTCTGTTCGTCCGTCCGATCTTCCGTCCATTCAGACAGATATGTTCTAAAATCATTGACGAAAATTAATGAAACTTCATACATGTGGTCCTCATGATAGTCCGCTGATACACTTTTTTTTTTTAAATGTAATGCCTTGTCATGGAAAAAGGGCGCTTGATGTCTTTCGGTTGTATTTTGTTTTTGTTTTTAAAGTGGTGTCATAGCAAAAGGGGGTTTGATGTATATTTCCATTCTGGACCAATCTCTTTAACTACTGGACAAAATTTTATGAAAATTCATATTTTATTGTTTATCATAAGCCACAGACAATCAGTATTTGTTTTTATTTAATGAAATTCCCTATCATGGAAAAAGGGGGCTTAATGTATATTTTCACCAAAAAAGGTCATTTACATGCAAAACAAAATACCTCTTATAATTATGTTTCTATAAAAAAAAAAAGTTTTTTTCCGGAGGTGGATATCATTTCAACGAAATGACTTGTTTTGTAGTGATTGTACCTTTTTAAAACAATTTTTTAAATGAAGTCGCCTGGGGTAAGAGACTTTGAACTTTTTAAACCTGTTCCTTGTGCCTAAATTTTAATTCTCACCACATATATTTGTTTTAATGTAAATTTTAATATGTTTGTAATTTTAGGATGACAACTTAGAAATATGCTTGCATATAATACTGTCTTATAGTTGAGTTATTTTGTATCTCGAATGCGTTTAATAGATTTGAACAAAAAAGGGTGAAAACTTCTAACCCATTACCATCCAGGCGACTCTCAGGACTATCAGTCCTTTGATTCTCTTAATTAACCCTTGAGCTACCAACCACGACTCGATACTCTTTTGCAGGTGTAGATCAATTTCAGATTGCACAGAACGTGCAGTCTGATCTTGGATATACACTATCCAATACGGTGAGGTCTTTTTTCAGCAACAAGTACTTTGTAATCGCAATGTTTTAGTATATACTGTTAGCTGAAAATCTTCGTTCTATTTATGTAGCTGTTTAAGAGTAAAAAACATTTGCTGATGTCCATCTGAACATGATTTATATGGTAGAAATTTACTTTTAACTCTTTCAGAGCCAAATTTCTAAATTCGACCTCTTTCGACAGCTAAAAATTCAGTCCACTTGCATTCAGACTGACCCATATCTTACAGGCTCGACTAAACGAGCGGACGGCATAGATCAATGATCAGGCTGCACGTTCTGTGCAGCCTGATCTTGATCTATGCCGTCCGCAAAAGCCCCAGTTTTCGCCTGTTGCGCTGAAAGGGTTAAATCGTGGAAAACATTGTGGTTACGACCAATTTCTCCGTTCCCACCACGTTTTCAAAAGCCTCTATTTTAAGTGTCGTTAAAATACAGGACTGATTTGAAACTGATTAAATTATGTTGCTACCAACAAGTTTCCTACAAACAAAATAACGAAACCCAATTGAATTCACATCAAACACTTTATACTTAAAGCATGATCGTAAACAAAATTGAAAACCAGTCTATCAAAGAAAATTGCCTAAGCTTTCTTCTAAAATTTCGGACACTAGTCACCAAAGGTTCTAACTTCTAAATAGCATTCTTTGTCTCATTCTACATTCAGAATATAACATAATTTCCGATTGGCGGAACCATTAGAGCCATGCTCTGGCAAAAGGGGGCTTAATACATCTCCTTAATGCATGATACTAATCAAACTGTCACATCGTTATAGATCTGTAATAGCCACTTTTTTAACAACCGACTGAATCGTGAGATAGACTGGTTCTTGGACATACAGAAACTTGACCAATAGCGAAAAGTTTCGGCCCAGGTAGGCCTGCGCGGACTACGCAGGCTGACCTGGGTCGATACTTTTCGCAGATGCATTAAGCCCCCTTTTCACAAAGCGTGGCTCATTTATATTAGCCCATCAGAAATTACGTTACTTCGATACTTAGAGTTAAACTATTCTTGAGAATTAAATTTGTAAAACTGCATGAAAAACTTGTTGGTGAACAAGACCCAGGGTATCTAAAAGTTAATAGATGGTTGTGATTTCCATCGAATGTGCACACGTCGTGATTAATGTGAACTCTTCGTGATCGCTCTAAATTTCCACTCTTTCCGGAGACAAATACGATAAATGAAGGGTGCGATAAGTCTGCCCCTTAAAGGATTTGTTAAAGGTCACTCAAAAACTCTAGTCGAAAATATTATCTCAGTTTCATATGTACTGTAAAGCTCATGCACTTGCTCACACTCTGAACTTTTAACCAAACAATTTCAAGTTTTCACGAACTGAGGAAAAAAGACTTAAAAAAAGATGGGCAAAGAAGAAAGGGTCACCAGCATTTTCTCCCTTTCCCATTTGTTTTTCTACATTTTCAAAAACCAAATTCAATCATTTGAGCTAAACTAAACTTTTCGACTGCAAATGCTTTCAATTTGGTTCAGGTAAAAGTTTTTTTTTTTTGTCCGGTTAAGAGTGTAAAAAATATACTACCCTCAAATGAGCGAAACTCTGGCAAAAGCAGCTTTAATGCATATTTTTTATGCATTATACGAAGCATTTCATCAAATAATTAGGGATCCATAAAATGCATTTAGCCTTACAATCCACTTAACTCTTTACCAAACGACAAAATTTTAGACTGGCCCAAACTGAAAGCATTTGCAGAAGATAAATGTGGCTAAAAAATGAATTTTTTTTTTTTGGAAGGGGTAGAAAACATTGCGGGAAAAGGAGAAAATGCTGGTTACCAGCATTTTCTCCTTTTCCCACAATGTTTTCAAAAGGCTTCTTTCTCAGGGTCGTGAAAAGTCGGGATTGTGTGGTAAAGGGTTAGAATGGTCCTCTGACATCCAGAAAATTAACAAATTGCAAAAAGTTTCGACACCAGCTGACATTTTTGCAGATGCATTAAACCCCCTTTTCACAGAGCCTGACTCAAACCTTTTGGCATGGATACCTCGAAACATTTAATGCTTATCATCAAGATCGTAAACCAAATACAAGACTAATAAATCAATGAGCTTGTCTCGAATTTTCGTCCTGACAATTTTATTCTGAGAATCTTGAATCGGTGTTGACTTGCCTGTTAAATGCTCGTATCGTGATTTATGTGAACTCCTCGTGTTGGAAACATATTTTCAATCTTCCAGGATATAGATACGATAAATGATGGGCCTGAGATTCCTGCGTCTCATAACAAATTGACTCTAAATTCTGATTTTTTTTTTTTTGTTTCTTTAGTTTATGAAACTGATATGTTTCTGCAGCGATAGCTCAAACAGTAATGTACAATGACTTTTATCCAGTTTTTCATGCGCTCGAATCCCCGAGGTGTGATGGTTTAGTCAATGGGACGGAGATCATTTTCTATCACCGCTTGACCTTGTTTCGACCTCTTTTATGCGTTATATGTGTTATTCCGTACTTTGTGAAATACGGTTGGTCACTTGGTATGAAGTTGCGCGTAGTACTTGATGAATATGTAGAAAGGGCCGCTAAACAGACAAGAAATGAATATGAGGTGTTTATCTTGACATATAATCGTTGTTTTTCTTCTTGCAATTGCTGCATGGTTAGTTGTTGTTCATGTTTTTAAGGCCAATGGAGCGTACGCATGACTCCACTTTACGTCGTGTATCTTCCACTTTGGCCATATAGACTTCTTAATTTATAGGGCTTCTATCAAGTATTTATCTGCAAATCCATTATCAGACAGAAATAAAATTCTTCAATAATTCCCTACCATTTTTATTAACAGTCTCTTTTTGTCAGTCTTCCATTTTTTTCTTCATTATTTTTAACTGAAAGAACACCCCTGTATAGCATTTGGTTGTTCTTTTCTTTCATAACTGCGTTACTTGTCATGTGAGTATAATTATCATACGCCTTTTTTTCACTCTCTACCATACAGTCCTGAGTTACAGGTACCCTGAGGAAATCGCCTTTTGAAAACCTTGTGGGTAAAGGATAAAATGCTGGTTACAAGCATTTTCTCCTTTTCCCCACAAAGTTTCCTACAGTTTTATAAACAACTACCATCATTACAGCTAAATTCAACATGCTGTCTGCAAATGTTTTCAGCTTGGACCTGTCTAAAATTTTGTCGTTTGGTAAAGAGTTATACGAATGGCTTTTCAGTTACACAACAACGGCTTTAAGTCTTTCTGAAGAATTTTTACGTACTACTAATAACTTAAACCTTCTGCGCATTCTTAACATTTTTGCAAGCTTACCCAGGTTCACACTTGCAGTCCTGTATTACAAGCTCTTTTCATTACATTCTCGGTATGGGGACATTCGGGCAATCTATCACTTTTAAAGGATTTAGACTGGAAGTTAGGAGTACAAATTCCTCTTCGGCTAAACTTCCTAAAACTGTGGTGAAATCAACTTGACAGAAGTCCCTCCCACTGTTAAACATTGTTTTTCCCCCATTTCTTTTGGGGTGAAGCCAGTGGCAGCACAATTTTACAAGTAGGAAAGCAAAATCTCTATTGATTGATTAACTGGTGTTTTATACCGCTTTCATCTCTATTTCAATTATATAACGGCAAAAGCTCGCTGAACTATGTAAGCCTTGGGTTTCACTGCTACTAGGCCAGGACCCAAAGTATCTTGTCCAAGGAAACTCTAAAAGAACAACAATAAAAAAAGAAACCTTCTAGTGAGGGTCGAGTCCGGGACCTTTAAGTTTCTAATCTCACCACTTTTCCAATAACCCACCCTGGGAAATAACAGGAATGCACTGATATCCAAGCTGAAAGTTTTAATGTATCTGAGGTTCAGGAAATTAACTCCTTACCACACAGTCCCGAATTTTAACGTCATTGAGAAAGGAGGCTCTTGAAAACATTGTGGGAGTATGAGAAAATGCAGGTAGCATTTTCTCATGTTCCCACAATGTTTTCTACCCGTTCAAAGGCAAGTCTCACAGTTTGAACCACATTTTATTTGTCGTCTGCAAATGCTTTAGATTTTGATGAGTTCGTAATTTTTTTTCATGTGGAAAAGAATTAAAACACGTACAAGACACGTTGGACAGAAAAGTTGTCCGTTGTATTTTGTATGGAACTGTGGAATCTTTTATCATTTAAAACGCTCTGGGGAAAATTCTAAGGATAAAGCGATATGTTTTTAGAAAAGTCATTTATCAAAGTGAGTTATTATCGAGAAAATAATACGCTGCAAAAGTCATTTATATAAAGCTGTTTTCTGTAGAGTTAAATGTTTTCTGTCAAAACATCCGTTGCACTCTGATAATTCTGTAGGATATTTATTGAATATAATAAGAATATGAAGATGTCTGACGTCAGCTCTTGATTTCTTACGAGCTATTTACACTCTGATAAAGAGTAGAATTTCGCGGACATCACAATTCTAGAAAAATGAGCTTGCCCAAAGGACAAAAATTAAACATTTTACACCCATAACGTCTGAGCATGACACTTATGGACCGTTCGTAATTCGTCTTTGTTTTTTTTTTCCCCTACACCTGTTATTACTTTATGAATTTACTTTACGCCATTGTCCGAAGGCCCCTTTTCGTGTGTTACACGCCAAACAGTAAATCATTTTTGTCTCTTCGAGCAGTATGACCTTAAAATTCCCTAAGTTTCGGTTATTGAAAAACCTCCATGATGTCACAATTAGGCTATGGCTTAACCCTTATCCTGATAAGTAATTGGACTGAAACTTGGTGACAGTAAAAACCCAAATTTTGTTATTTCAAAAGGTATTTTGGGGGAAAGATATCTCCTTATTGGACAGTGTAGATCCAAGATCGGACTGCACGTTCTGCAGATAATCAGCTTTCTCCCTTTTCCACAATGTCTTCTATCCTATCGCAGAACTTAAGCTTAATTGTACCAATATCGAATTTATTATCTGAAGGTATTTTTAAATTGGAAGAGGCTATAATTTGTTGTTCGGGAAAGGATTAACCTTTGGGCTGCAACACTGACATTTTGCGGACAGTGTAGATCAAGATCAGACCACACAAAACGTGCAGTCTGATCTTGGGTCAACACTCTCCGATAAGGGGATATTTCCTCCGAAAAATAAATTTGAAATAGCCTTTTTCGGGTTTTTTACAATCGACTTAAAAGTTTCATTTAACTTATTTAGCAGGATAAGGGTTAATAAGTATTTAAGTGAAAAATCATAAATCGTGGGTGCCAGACGTTTTCCCGGCGGTATTTATTGGTGAAGAGCATCTACAAAGAAGACAGCGAATTCATTATCCTTGTCAAACATTAACCATTTCCCAGCCGCAAAATGCACCGGCTTGCTGCCGCTAAGTCTGATATTACACTGGTACACAAAATAAAACAGATATTAAAGGGAGCTTTTCAGACTTAAATAATCTCATCAAACTTCAAAAATGGTATATCACTGAATTAAGTGAGGAAATAAATGGGAAACCATCAGTAAAAGAGAAATAATTGTACGAAAAACTATTTTCCAGTGGTATTGCCTTATAGGGCCACACAGCCTCTTAAAGTACATTTAGATTTTGCGCTCGCATTTCGCAAAGGATTGTGGAAATGTCGTGTGATCACTGCACTCGTCATAACTCGGCCCGTTCCGTAGCTAAATGTAACCTCGTCTGTATCAAGGGGGGTTCCATTTTGAAATACTGCTAGTCACGTGATCTTAAACATGCCGGCGCCCATGTAAATCGATAAGCAAGGGCAAAAACAAGCACGGTGATAAACAACCTATCACTGAAAAATGCCTACGGGATTGATAGGTCAAGTTAGAAAATACATATACAAACTGTTTTTTCAACGGAAAAGTATTTAGAAAGATTCTATTAGAAAATAGTTTTTTATAAGTGGATTATTACGACTCAAGAACATTAAAGCATTGTGTTTCCGGCGAAAAAAAAATGCATTGTGTAGATGCATATCAAGCTACGTGATACAGCCAAGGGACTTGGTCTACGGATCACATGAGGTTTGCCGAATGTTGATCACTAGCCTGGGTTCCAGACCGATCATTTTTTCCTTTTTTATATTGCGATTTTACTTTGTCAAAAATAATGTCATTGTTTGACGAAGTAATGTCCGAATATGAAAAAGGGAAAAAAAAAACTATCGGACTAGAACCCAGGCTGGTGATCAGTAATATTCGTCTATTATGTGGGATCGTATTCAACTGTAAGCACGATGACGTCATAATTGATCCTATAAAGATAGACTGTGTTACCGATTGCATAGCGATCAACCCGTTATTTGAACACCAACGTTGACAATTTTTAACTGAATCAGGGGCGCAGCTAGCCCTAAATATAGGCCTAGTTTACGCAAAGTATATGCGAAGGTATTATCCGGGATGCGAAGTGCCAATGGGAGTGGATTTCCCAGGATGGTCTAGAGGGCCTCTGGTGACGTTCTTTGGCAAAATATGTCTTTCTCTTCTTTCTTTTTGCAAAGCGTACAGGTATGCAGTTATGCCCCTGGGAATGTAACGGAAAAGTATAGTTTGTAGTATTAATCAAAGGCCTATATAGATCTATAAATCAATTTGCTTTAATAAAAATGATCAACGGAAGCAATCATTGTGTAGGATCTAATAATCAATAATGAGTCATTGCTCGTTTGGTTTGAAATGCAGCAGGATAACAGATGCTTTATTTTTTTCGGCGTAGCTGAATGTGCTGGCTTTTGACCTACCTTTTGTTACTGACAAAAAATGAATAAATAGAAATTTGTGATCGGTCAAAAGTGTAGACATGTTTATTCTAAGGGCCCCTTCCTATTTGCTGGCAAATTTACGCCGCCTATCTTTATTAAAGATATTTCTTGTTTTAATTAGGATTCATCGCAAATAGGTAATGCAAACCATAATTCTTAACGCTTAGAGCGCTGAATTTATGAAAAAAAAAACCTTTTCAGTGAAGAAAATCGTCCGAAATATTGTCATTTCAAGGCTGTTTTAGCCAGAAGGTGTATTAAAGTAACTGACAGTGTAGATCAAAGATCAGACTGCACGTTCTGTGCAGTCTGATCTTGATCTACACTGTCAGCAAAAACAAGTTAAGTTGGTTCCAGCGCTTTAAGGGTTAATGAAACGGTCCCTTGTGTTGACGACGCTTCGGAAAAGGGTATCTGGAAGCATTATTGAAACTCGGAGAAAATGCCCATAACCAATGTTTTATTCACTTTCAAGGGTGAATTCCACCATCTTAGTCACATGTAAATTGTCGCCAGACAATTGGTTAGTATCATTTCTTCTTTTTTTCCACAATGTTTTCTGCCTTTTCAAAGAGAAAACCCAACATCTTAATCATGTTTGATTTATCGGCTACGAATCTTTTAATTAGAACAAGTCTAAAATTCTGTCGTCTATAAAGATTCAAATAAGGGTAAGCAAACAATTGACCCTTAGGCTGCCAAGCGTGACTCACTGACCTTTTGAGGACAATGTAGATCCAAGATCAGACTGCACAGTCTGATCTTTGATCTACACTGTCCGATAAGGAGATATTTTTCCTCCAAAAAATAAATTTGAAATAGCAACATTTTGGATTTTACTATCGGACATCAGAATTTATTTAAATTATTTAGCAGATTAAGGGTTAAGACATTTGCCGACCAATTTACTGACCGCTGAAAAACGACTTAAATATTTATACACTGGGCAATGACGCAGATAATTCGACGTATGAATGTGAAGTGCCAAGAAATCCGAGCCAGGCTCTGGCAAAAGAGGACTTAATGAATCTTCTCGATGCATGATACGAAGCAAGTCATCATAGTTTTATACATCCCAAAAATCCGTTTTGCATAACAACCTACTGAATCATGAGGTACACTGGTCCTTTGACATGTAGACCAAATCCAAAAGTATCGGCCCAGGTCAGCCTGCGCGGACTGCGCAGGCTGACCTGGGTCGATACGTTTTGCAAATGCATTAAGCCTCCTTTTCACAGAGCATTGATACGTTTTGTATAACAACCTACTGAATCATGAGGTACACTGGTCCTTTGACATGCTGCAAATTGACCAATACAAAGGTTTCGGCCCAGGTCAACCTGCGCGGACTGTGCAGGCTGACCTGCGTCGATATTTTTTGCAGATGCATTAAGCCCCCTTTTCACAGAGCATGGCTGATATCTTTGTTTTTCTTGGCTAGCAATATAACATAGATCGAATTCGGTATGATCCTTTGCCGCACGATCTCGATTTTGAACCACCCTGAAAGAGAAACATTGTGGGAAAAAGAGAAAAATCTGGTTACCAGCATTTTCTCCTTTTCTCTCAATGTTTTCCAACCTTTCAAACACAATTATCAGTATTTAAGCAACATTTGATTTTTCATCTGCAACTGCTTTCGGAATGTACCAGTGTATAATTCTGTTGTATAGAATTAAACGTCTCGCAACCTGAAACAAATTTGCAGCAGCCGAGTTCAAAAACATAATCTGGCCCATGCTTTATAAAAAAAAAGGGGGGCTTAATGCATATGCGAAAAAGTATTGAGATAGGTTAGCCTGCACACTCCGCGCAGACTGATCTGGGCAGAAAGTTTTCGCTATTTGTCAATTTTCTGTGTATCAAAGGACCATTCTACCTTATGATACAGTCGGTTGTTAGACATAATGAAGCTAAAGGATTCCTAACTGTGTGATGCCTTGCTTGGTCTGATGTATCACGGAGATGCATTAAGCCCCCCTTTTGCAAGAGCATGACTCATATGTAAAAATGTGGGAAAAAACTAGAGACTCCGTCATCCTTCTAATTTCTACCAAAAAAGCTATAGCTGTAACTGTTCACCCTCATGGTCTAATCAAGAAAGCCCATAAAGTTTCAACAAATTGTGATTAAACGATTCCAAGTATCTTGAAATTCATCCCGCTGAAGATCGTGCTCTCTGAAATACAAATATAATTTGGTCTTGCTACAATTCCCAGGTTAAATTGAATTAGTATAAGGCAGTGTGTTGCTTGAGATTTCGACGTCAGATACCAGATAAAACGTAGAATTCTAAAATTGATACATTAGACTGATAAACAAGGATTTCGAGGAAGTTAAAAACTTTTACCAAACATTATGCCTTATGTAAATTATTTGCTTGCTTGCTTGATTGATTGATTCGTTGGTTCGTTGGTTCGTTCGTGGGTTCGTTCGTGGGTTCGTTCGTTGGTTCTTTGGTTCGTTCATCAAACACCTGGGCGACGAGCCTGCAAGCTAAAGCTTAGGTAGCTCACAGGCCTTGAAACCAGGGGTTGCAGGTTCGACTCCCCTGCTCGTCGCATTTTCTTCTAAGGATTGGTTACCGTACAGGATTCATTCCTCTCTCATCGCTGATCATTATTTCGAAGATGGTCAAGTAGGATACCAGCCAATGGTTTGCTAATAATATTTTGCGAACTACTGGGAAAGGAAACTCCAAGAAAAGATAAATAGGTGCACTTTTTTTTTTCGGAAATGGCGTTAAACAGCATAGCAACATACAAGCTTATCTCGGTCAGACAGTAACTTATATATTGATCTATGCTCTGGCAAAAGGGGGATTAATGCATCTTCGTGATGCATGATACGAAGCAAGTCATCACATGATCATGGATCTATTTTGCCTAACAACCAAATCAATCAGGAGATAGACTGGTCCTTTGACACACAGAAAATTGACCAATAGCGAAAAGTTTCGGCCCAGGCAGGCTAACCTGGGTCAATACTTTTCACAGATGCAATTAGCCCCTTTTTCACAGAGTATGCCTCATTTGTATTATGTGAAAATTCCATGATAAATGAAACTCAAACTTGATAAGACTAAAATATGTTTTTAATTTCTTGCGAACGAATAGACGTTTTTAGCATCGGTCAGATTGATCCGAGATCAGACGTTCCCAAGCAGTTCGACTCTGATCTTCATCGTCCAGAAAGGCTACCTATATAACCAATGGAGATGAAAGGGATATCAGGCCTGTATTGACAAAAAGTCTATACCAGTATCTCTCATTTGCATCTTTATTTTGTCTGGCGTCCTGCAAACCCTAAAATCCGGTAACGTTTATTTATGTGTTGACCTATTTGTGTGTGATAACTTGTTTGCTCAATGAATGACTTTGTTAAAAGTCATCGAGAGTGACTTTGTGACTCTGTGACATACTGATGGGCAGACTAGCTGTCTTACTGACAGACAGACCGACTGACAGCTGCTCCGCCTTCCTCCACCGAGCCATCCATTCATCGACATTGAACCCTTCCAAGGGTTTCTCCTTTTTCCAGGATGTTTTCAAAAGTTTTCATGCACAGGGTCGTTAAAGCTCGGAATTCTTTGGTAAAGAGTCAACCCTTAACCACATAATGCCGCTTTTAACGACCTGGTGAGAAAAGTCCTTTGAAAACATTGTGGCAAAAGGAGAAAATGCTGGTAAGCAGCATTTCCCCTTTTCACTCAATGTTTTCTACCCTATCAAAGACACAAATAATCACTTGAGCGACAAATAATTTGTCGTCTGCAAATGCTTCCATTTGGTCCAGCCCAAAATTTTGCCGTTTGGTAAAGGTGAACAAGAACGTATTTAAGAGTATCTCAAACTTCACTTAAGAACTCTCATTTGCTGTTTACGTAAAACACGTAACCTTGCAATTCAAACATTGATTTTTTTGGTTATGCGTGCCTCTTTAAGACTTAGGCTGCTAAGCGCGACTCAGGGACCTTTTGCGGACAGTGTAGATCTAGATCAGACTGCACAGAACGTGCAGTCTGATCTTGGATCTACACTGTCCAATAAGGAGATATTTTTCACCCAAAAATACCTGTGAAATAGCAAAAATTGGATTTTTACTATCGGCTTGAAAGTTTCGTTTTATTTATTTAGCAGCTTAAGGGTTGAGACTTTACCGAACAATCTCATGCTTTAGCGATCTTGAAAACGGTTTTTGGAAAATACTTTGGGAAAAGGAGAAATGATTGTTACCATCATTTTACTCCCTTTCTCACAATGTGTTGGTTCTTTCAACAACAACCTCCATTTATTTGAAGCCACATCTAATTCGACGTCTTCAACGCACTGGCGGCTGAATATTGCGAAACACTGGTTGAAGAAACTACTGGATATCATAAATAGGTGTACTAGCCGTCGACACATAACTAAAATAATGTTGAAAACGATATTAAACAGCGAAAAAATAAATCAAAATCTAGCACAGTACCTTTTTTTTTTTTTTGTAAAAGGCACAACACAAATATGTTTTTTTTCTTTTTAATTTAGAAATCCTCCGGTTAAACTGAATTAGCTGCGAGAATCCTAAACCATTTTTAACCCTTAAACTGCTAATCGCGACCCACTGACCTTTGGCGGACAGTGTAGATCAAGATCAGACTGCACAGAACGTGCAGTCTGATCTTTGATCTACACCGACCGATGCAGTATTTTCTTTCCGGTGAAATCAACTTTGAAACCGCACTGTTTGGGCTTTTAGTATTGAGTAGAAATTTGGGGTTCATTTATTCAGCAGCTTAAGTGTTAAACCGACCTCTGAAGCCAATGAACAAATTTACCGCCAAGTGTATCAATGTTCCTTTTGGAAAGCCTTTATTCGTGTTTTATTCACTCATTTCCTCTTGAAACAAATCTGAGGCAAGAGACTTTAAGACCGTTCTCGAACAACATCGACCAATCATTTATACGACTTGTTGTTTATAACCGAAAAACATTTTGGCAAAGAGCGGTTTTCCCTTTGCCACTATATTTTCATATTGAGCCGCGCTCTGGCAAAAGGGGGTTAATACATCTCTGTGATCCATTATATCAAGCAAAATTTTACGTAATGGATCCATAAAATCCATTTAGTCTGACAATGGATTGAATATGGAGGAACAGTGATCCTTTGACATGCTACAAATAGCAGAAAGTTTATAAGTGACCTGCTGCAAAACAACGCTGAAAGTCTGTAGCTCGTAATATTCTAACAGAAAAAAAAATAAATAGAGGATATTTGGTTTTTTTTTTTCGGTGAAAGATCGAAATTTATTTCATCGAGTGAACATCATCGGTAATATTTTCACAAGTGACGCAGCCACGAGTGAAAATATTACCGATGATGTTCACGAGATGAAATAAATTTCGATCTTTCAACGAAAAAAACAAATATTCTATTTATTTTATGCTTCTAACGCCTTTTTTTGTCGAGACTTCCATAAAAATCAGTACAAACTCCCCGTGGTCGGTATTCTCACTGGTCGTACCCGTGTAATATCGAAAAATATTTTCACCGCCATTTCTCGATATCCTACCGGAAAGCATGAAATAAACATATAACTTAATTCTTTACTTTGTGTGGTTCATGCGAAGGTTGGTAAATTGTCAGGAGCAAATGCCATCAGAGTTAATCTCTGTCAAACATTCTAATTCAAGTCTAGTTCGAATTGTAGTGTCTGGCTTTCTCATTGGCCGAGAAGTTCTGTCTCTACCAATCATGGTTAGTCTTGCAAGTTAGAATTAGAAACACATAAAAATGTTGGTGAATATGGCCCCAGATTTAAATTTTCTTTTGGATTTTGTTGTAGAGAAACATACAAAAAAATCACAATACAAAAATCTTCTTCAACCCTCTACTATAATGACTCAATTTCTTGTCCATATTGAAAGCAATTGCCGACAGCGAATAGATGAGATTTTCCATTAGAATGATAGAAAACCTCGTGGAAAAAGGACGAAATGCTGGTAACCAGCATTATTTTACAGGCCCCCTTCCTTTATGATTGTCAGAATATCTGATATCGCTGCCAAACTGTTTGAGTGTATTCTAGTGATCAAGATATTCTAAAGATTCTATGGTCTATATAGTTCTGTGCAGTCTGACCTTGATCTATGCCGTACATAAATGCCCCTGCTTTCGCCTATGGTGCTGAAAGGATCTGGAAACATACATGTAAATCAACAATTAGATACTGTTCTTGGGGTTTTTCTTTTGTCAGAACCACTTGCATTCAAACGCGTACTCGCATATAGGCAGCTACTAGCCTGACAACTTAGATACGGTCATTCCTCTCTATAATGGCTAGAATAGATCAGTCTGTAACTGGCTGTAATAGATCAGTCTGTAAGGCAAGGGGTTCAAAAATCAAACTTGCTGTCTGGAAATTCCCTGAAATTATCAGGTTCTCTGACTAACGACAAAAAAATAAAGAACCTCAAACATCGCAATACTCGCATCTCAGTTTTGAAAATGGGAAAACACATTTCATTCATTCAGACTGCAGGGTCAACAAAAACAAATCTCTGGCTTTAGATACCATACTTTTACTCAAGAGGTTCGATTTCGCCAATTTAACACGCAGTTGGAGAAATTAGCCGGCCAATTTACTGACCGCTGAAAGAAAGTCCAAATATTTATACACTGGTCAATGATACAGATAATTCGCTGGACTAATGAGAAGTCAGGAAAATGATAGAAACATTACGGGTTTCCTCCCATGTATATGTAGAGATAAACAGCGATGAACTACAAGATAGTTTCAATCTTAACACTTTGCCAGACGACAAAATTTTAGACCTAGTCCATATTGAAAGCTTTTGCAAATGACAAAATTAAGTGTGGCTCAAATGATTTAATTCGCCCGTAATGGATAAGAAAACATTGTGGGAAAAGGAGAAAACGCTGGTTACCAGCATTTTCTCCTTTTCCCACAATGTTTTTCGAAAGCCTATCTGTTTGGGTCGTTTAAAGTCGAGATTGTGCGGTAAATGGTTAATCCGTACAAATGACCGTTTGCAATCCTGGAAGACAATTGAATATTGCTATTTCCAGGCTGTGTTTTGGGCGAGATTTTACAGGACAGACAGACAGAACATTTTATTGAAAGACTTGTACAAAGTACATTGTCATCCAAAAAATACATATGTACAAAAATTATTATATACAACAACGGGAATTGAAATAAATATATATGTTCAATCATTAAATTAGTAATCTAAAAAAAAATCTTTTACGCGGGGATTTTATTACTTCAATATCAATTACAGGAAGGATAGGTAAGCGCAAGATAATTCTACACATTCCACGCAGTCTGATTTTAATCTACGCTGTTTGCAAAGGCAAACGATATGATACCTAGGATTAAATTTTGAGGACCATTGTGTGACCGTGGAATGCTAGGCAGGACTCAATGCGATTTCGCAAGCAGTATAGATAAAGATAAAGCAGCAAAGAATGTGCAGCCTGATCTTGAGATCTACGCTTTCGGTGAGATTTATTTGGGAGAAGAGTATTTCGCCAAAAAAAAATAGCTTTTTTTTTCATACTGGTTATCGGGATATTTTACGTAATATAGGCTAGTATATAACCAGATTGAGAAGTCTATGACCAATTACTGGTTCCTATTTAAGTTTTTACCAGAAGACAAATTCTTAGACAAGTCCAAACTAAAAGCATTAATTTTGCAGACGATAATATAAATGTGGCTACAATTATGAGAGGTGCATTAAAAAGGGTCGAAAACATCGTTGGAAAATGGAGAAAAAGCTGGTTACCACCATTTTCTCCATTTTCCTACAATGTTTTCAATGGGTTTCTTCACTGAGGATGGTACAGCACGAGATTGTGTGGTAAAGATTTAAGCAGGGTAACGGTCTCATTACTGATCTAGTTTGCTCAGATCTACTTGAAACTAGTCATTTAGTATCTATCAGGAAAAATGATCAATCATAAACGTCGAAGTTTTAAAAGCGATCGACTACAATTAGGGAAAACATTTCGGCAACAAAAGCAATCGCTGGTAATAAACAATTGTTAGTAATAAGCAATTACTTATATTCCTAAATAATTTCAAGTTCTGTGGTCTGAATGGACCTTTTACCAGCATTGGCTTGGTAATGATTATGTTCATTGTTATAACTTGAACGTAAATGATCAGATGCTGACCTAAATAGATGATGACAACCTACATGGGTTCATAAAAAGATGTTCCGGAACTACTGATTGCTGACACTAATTGCTTTAGTCATAAAAAAGAACATGTCCTATTTGCCTCTCGGTTTGTGAAAAATATTTCCAAATTTAGGCAAGGACTGATTTTATCGGCCCCCAAAACAATTTTATTTTTGGTTTTGAAGGCGGTGAAGCTTAAGATCAGGCCAAGAACGTGCAGTCTGGTCTTAGATCTGCACCGTCCCTTAATATTAGGGATGTTTTCATAATCAGACACTCTTAAAATTGTATTAACTTGATTCATTTTACTGATCGAGTATCGTGCATGTTACAAACTTGGCGCTAAAGTGTAAACTATATACACTATTAAATGAGCCGAGGGAGTTTAATGTATCTGCAAAAACTATCGACTCAGGTCAGCCTGGGTAGTCCGCGCTGACCCGGGTTGAAACATTTTGCAATTAGTCAATTTCCTGCATACCCAAGGACCACTCTACCTCAAGATCCAGTCGATTGTTAGACTAAATGGATTTTATGGATCCATCATTATGCGACGACTTGCTCGGTATTATTGATCACGGAAACGCATTATAACCCATTTTCCCAGAGCATCGCTCAATTTTGGCATTTCTCGTGTTATACTGGTATGATATAAGGGTTTCTTTACGTAGCGGTATCTCTTGTTAATTTGGTTGTATAGCTTTGAATCTAACTGCCTAGATTTAACCACAGAGTTTTAGACCGAAATTTTCGAAAATATGAACGAAACACAAGTGTGCCTAACTTGCAGTTTTTACCGCCATCTGGAAAAAAAAATATTTCATTGAAAATGCCGAGATATTTATGTTATACTTCAAAGTCAGACAGTCTACTGTGTAGATCTCAGATATGTTCAATGCGGGTTCGTATTCAACAGTCATTCTCAGATACATTCTTAGTCTGATTCTTAAGAATTTTTAAATTTGAAAGTGACGGAATCAAACGCTTTTAGCCAATTAGACGTTTTGTTACTTTCTAAATGTAGAATTAGACTACGAATGCAGTTTAGAATGGTTGATGAAAACAAGCCCTCATCTACATCCACAAATATGCTGTCAGTAGGAGCAAACTGTTGCGGTAAGAAGGGTAAGCCATTTCTGACCATTGTAGATCTCGTTACAATAAAAATGGCAGTCGTAATGAACACTGAGAGCCATAAATGCTCAAATTACCTTTCTGTCCATTTATTGTTCACTACTTGTTCCAGGCCTTCATTCTTTGACGGGTTCCGTGGACTCGTTTACTTGTTAGGTACCAAACTGTCATATTTGCTGTATTGCGGGATGCTAACTATATCTGTCTGCTTACAGAATAACCATGTTTATAACCAGAATTTTGAAAGCGGAAATGTTTTCGTATGGGCAGGGCTGTTACATGACATCAAGAATTCTCTTGTTATGCCAATTTCAAATTTCGTAGATTTTTTTTTCAAACATTTTCATTTTGAAACGGCACTGAGTTGGTCGTGTTATCTTGACTCATCATAATTTTGGCTTCAACTATCTATAATCCGATAAGCGATGTCAAATCTGGAAGCCAAACCTGTCTAAGCTTCTTATAAGCGACGACGTACGATAGCCATCGAATCCCCCCAAAA
Source organism: Tridacna gigas (assembly GCA_945859785.2). Lineage (NCBI taxonomy): Eukaryota > Metazoa > Mollusca > Bivalvia > Cardiida > Cardiidae > Tridacna > Tridacna gigas. The sequence goes on from OX244037.2 coordinate 30,758,156, forward strand.
ATATTAGCTATGCTCTGCTAAAAGAGGGCTTAATGCATCTCCGTGACGAGTGATACCTTGCAAGTCATAACATGATCATGAATCCATAAAAGTCCATTTTGTCTAACAACCGACTGAATCGTGAGGCAGACTAGTCTTCTGTCATACAGAAAATTGACCAATAGCGAAAAGTTTCGGCACGGGTCAGCCTGTGCGGACTGCGCAGGCTGACCTGGGTCGATACTTTTCGCAGGTGCATTAAGCATCCTTTTCACAGAGAATGGCTCATCTAACTTTCCTGTTCCAATTTATCCAGTCCCCTCACTTACGTTCCTATTTTCAGACTACCTCGAAATTTGTTTCTACACAATCTCATCATCCACGAAACGCTATTTTTCATAATTTAGCCAATTAAAATGCTGTGTTTATATAAAAGCGAGAAGGGCAACAGGAATGACTGGTTAATGGAAAGCTTAAACATGTCTGAATGACACTGCGCTCAGCAAAACGACTAACATTTTTCGCCAACTACTCTTGGACATTTTAATTCCAGATCGTAATGACCGACTACCATCGGATTATTCCGTAAATGGTCGTTAGTACCAGTGATCATGTACGGAATACAACGATAGGAGTCGGTGAGCAAAAGAGAGATTTCCCTGACACCGTCGATTTAATTATACCCCAGATGCCTTGAGTCTTAATTAAGTCTGATTAACTCTAAATCGTATACTCTCAATATTGATATTGCAAGATAACGCAATCGTTTACAAGTTATAAGGAGATTTATTTGTCTGACCCAAGGTGATGTTTGTTTGCCAGGCGCAATGATTCTCTCCGCTGTAACTTTTATCAACCCGCGGAGTATTAACCCTTAAGCTGCTAATCGCGACCCACTGACCTTTTGCGTACAGTGTAGATCAAGATCAGACTGCACAGGACGTGCAGTCTGATCTTTGATCTACACTGTCCGATACGGTATTTTCTTTCTAGTGAAACCAACTTTGAAACCGCAGTGTTTCGGCTTTTAGTATTGAGTTAGAAATTTGCGTTTCATTTATTCAGCAGCTCAAGTATTAACTCGTAGCCTGGATAAGGTGGCATTCGATATCTTTGCAAAAAGATAAGGACAAGGTTCAGGTTCCAAGTAATTGCAGTCCATTTTTTATCTGCACTCATCGATACAGTACATGTAGATCAGTTTAATCAAGATACTGCAATAGAAGATGACTTCTTATTGTGTGTCACAGATAACACGACTTATAAAATTCAGAACTGGTGTTTCAGTTTTCGCTCCAAGACATATTGGATCCAGCCAATACTTGATTAGATATATTATCATGCAAACTCAACCGATTTGATGTGAATAATTGACATTTCACTGCAATTTACTTTGATGCTACGAATACAGAAAAACAGAAAGATGATAACAAGCTCCTTGAAGGCTACAGATAAAATCGGCGTCACGATCACTGTCTAGTGAACGATTTATTTTCTATTTATAACTAAACAAATTAGCTCCAATATGGCGGCGGTGTTTCCTCAATTTGGAGTCTATAACCCTATTGCGTATAATTGGATTTTTCTTAACTCTTTACCGAACGATCTCGTGCTTTACGACGCTAAGAAACACGGTTTTGAAAACATAGCAAGTAAGAATAAATTTCTGGTAACCAGCGTTTCATCTTTTTTCCCATTGCGTGTTCTACCTTTCACAGACAAACCTAACCACGCGAGCAATGCCTATAGACATGAAATATGGACGAATCTGAAATTTTGTCGTATCATCGACTTCACAACATATATTCTTCGATATTCTTTGCAAAATGAGTAAAGCAGAGACCTGATAGCAGGTCTCAACAATCGGATCTTGTCCTGCACCCAGCGATAACTAGTCATTTTTTTTTTCAGTCTTTGCCAAAGTACAAACTCTTGTAATATATAGAAATGAGGTTTATACGATAATTGGTTAACGCCAATTGTAAGATTTGACATAGAGAACTTAAACACCGCTTGGACAAGACTTGCAGGTCTGAGTGGCGGAAAAATTAAAATGATTCATGCTCTGGCAAAAGGGGCTTAATGCATCCCCGTGATCCATGACACCAAGCAAGTCATTATATATAATTATCGATCTACATGTTCCATTTTGTCAAACAACCGACTGAATCATGAGGTAGACTGGCTCTTTGACATGGCAGAAAAATTGGCCAAACGCAAAAAGTTTCGGTCCAGGTCAGCCTGCGCGGACTGCGCAGGCTGACCTGGACCGATACTTTTTGCAGATGCATTAAGCTCACTTGTCACAGAGCACGGTCCAAATGTATTCTACTTTCTACCGACAACGGGATTCAAAGAAGCCTTACCTTCCTCGAGGTATTCTAGATGTTGATTTGCCTTTTTTTTCTGTTGTTATGACTCTTATTCGTTGCATTAATGCCTCCAAAATGCGCTGTATTTAGATAGTATTTGATTGACTGTATTATACCAGTACGCCTTTGATTAGGCCTATAAATTTACCGGACGACGAAATTTTGGACTCGTTCATATTGAAAGCATTTGAAGAAGTGAAATTGTTGAAATGATTAGAATTAACTTAGAAAGAGTAGAAAGTATTGTTGTAAAAGAAGAAAATGCAGGTCACATGCACTTTCTCCTATTCCCACAAAGTTTTAGACCGCTTTCACAATCAACGTCGTTAGAACACCGACCTGTTTGATAAAGCTACACGAGTTCATATGAGTTCATATTACATTTGTACAACAAAACCTTACATAACTTTATTCTGTCATATTATCACAGGATATAACAAAGATACTGTGTCATAGTCGCTTATTTGATGTATCGATATGCATTTTATCGTTTCTCAGATAAAAGAATAAATAATTGTATGTTTTAACTAAATGAATGGGGAAAACCACTATTGCTCGAAAACTTTTGAAAGTATTCTGTAGCTGATCATAGGCCTTCTTTTTCTATGTTTGCATAATAAGCCGACCGTGACTTAAAAATAAAGTTATATCTTTTCGAAGTAAAATAATATCTTTTTCTGCACGTTTTATTATACCATAATACCAGTATAGGATCAAAGTTGATAAATGCTTACTAAGTTACGACTAATGTGTAAGGTAAAGGTACCCCAAGTTTTAACACTTAAGCTGCTGAATAAATGAGACGCAATTTTCTACTCAATGCTAAAAACCCAAACATTGCGGTTTCATTGTTGATTTCACCGGAAAGAAAATAGCGTATCGGACAGTGTAGATCAAAGATCAGACTGCACGTTCTGTGCAGTCTGATCTTGATCTACACTGTCCGCAAACTGAGGTCAGTGGGTCGCGATTAGCAGCTGAAGGGTTAATATTTTTGTCAATAAAGACAACGATGCACCACACACATGCACTAAAAAGATTGTTTCAATAGTGTACAGCACACATACGTTGTTGTTGTTCTGGGTTGACTTATTACAAATCAAATCAGTATTCTAACGACCTTGTGAAATAAAGCTTTTGAAAACATTGTGGCAAATAGGAGAAAATGCTGATAACCAGCATTTTCTCCTTTTCCTACAATGTTTTCTACCCTTTCAAAGGTAAATCTCATCATTTCAGTCATATTTAATTTGATGTCAACAAATTCTTTCAATTTGTGGTTTAAATATTTGCTGTTTGGTAATGGATTAAAGTGATGATGCTTGTTCTTTTTGTTGTTGACCCCTGAAAGGTACAGACAGATTAAATTTTCGATTTAAGTATGTAGTAAAAGGATCCCGACATTGTAGTGTCACATCTGTCTTGGTAAAAAATATTTTATCGAATAGTGTAGATTCGTGTTCAGATTGCAGATATTTTCTCTCCAACGATTATTGCAACCCCAGATATAATTGAGATATGCTCTAGTAAAAAACAGGGTTAATGCATCTCCATGCATTATACCAAACAAGTATCACATAATTATGGATCCTCAAAATCCATTTTGCCTGACAACCGACTGAATCATGAAGTATAACGGTTCTTGGACATACAGAAAATTTGCCAACAGTAAAACTTTTCGACCTAGGTCAGCCTGCGCGGACTGCATAGGCTCACCTAGTTGGATACTTTTTCGCAGATGCATTAAACCTCCTTTTCACAGAATATGACTCATATTAACTCGACCTCTTTCGACAGCTAACATTGCATTCCAATGAAAACAAGAAATATCATTATCTTATAGGCTTGACTAAACAAGTCCCTTTTATTTACATACCATTCAAGAAAAGCACGTACATGTAGTTTCCTCTTTTTTTTTAAATACATGTACTTTAAGCCTTTACCAGACGACAAAATTTTAGCTTTGTCCAAATTCAAAGCATTTGCAGACGACAATTTCAGTGTGGCTCAAATGGTGCAATTTTTCTTTGATAGGGTAGAAAACATTGTGGGAAAAGGAGAAAATGCTGGTTACCAGCATTTTCTTCTTTTCCCACAATGTTTTCAAAGGGCTTCTTTCCCAGGGGCGTCAAAAGGCGGCATTGTGCGGTAAAGGGTTAAGTTTCCTCAATGTCTCTTCCTACAAGCTTTTGATTTGTACGTATGAAAAAGCCTCTACAATCACATGGTGGGTTAAAACAAATGCGCACAAAAAGCGATTTCTACAAATGGAACTGACATTGATAGCCTTAATCCCTGAACTGCTTAACACATTCACTCATTACCAGACGACAAAATTTTAACCCTGTCCAAATTGAAAGCACTTGCAGACGACAAGTTAAATGTTATTCATTCAAACCATGACATTTGTCCTTCAAAGAGCAGAAAACAAAATGGGAGGAGAAAATACTGGTACGAGAAAATGCTGGTACCAGCATTTTTAGCTTTTTCCATTTTGTTCTCAAAGGCCTTCTTCCTCAAGTGTCAGTTAAAGTCGGAATTGTTTGGTAAAGGGTTAAATGAAATTTTCAAGCCAGAAGTAAAAACACAAACAGAGATTTCACAGTCCTTTGCCAAAAGAAAAATCTCACCGTATCGAACAGTATGGATCCACGATCAGACTGCACGTTCTCTGCAATCTGATCTTGATCTACATCTTGATCTACACTGTCTGCAAAAGCTCAATGAATCGCAGTTGTCAGCCTAAGGGTTTATAAACCTTTTAGCCTTGCCGTACTGAGATACTTGTACGGAAATAATAGCACAAACGTGGGCGATTTAGGATGTGCACCCTATCATACTGGCGGTGTTATATGTCTTAACCCTTAAGCTGCTGATCGCGACCCACTGACCTTTTGCGGACACTGTAGATCAAGATCAGACTGCACAGAACGTGCAGTCTGATCTTCGATCTACATTGTCCGATACGATATTTTCTTTCCGGCGAGATCAACTTTGAAATCGCAATGTTTGGGCGTTTAGTATTGAGTAGAAATTTGCGTTTCATTTATTCAGCAGCTTAAGAGTTAACCCATTACCAGACAATCTTGAATTTTGACAACCCTGAGAAAGAGGCCTTTTGTAAACATTTCAGGAAAAGGAGAAAATGCTGGTAACCAGCATTTTCTCCTTTTCCTGAAATGTTTACTATCCTTTAATCCCTAAAGGGCCTAATAAACCCAATGGTCATTTTCATTCTAGAATTAGACCATAATTTGCAAATTCATAGCTTCCTTTTGTCTGTCCTGCTTCAGCAAAGTGGAAAGAGTAGTTGAAAGATTAGACTGCACGTTTTGTACAGTCTGTTCTTGATCTATATCGGCCTCAAATGCAACTATATTAGTGAAAGGCGCTTTAAGAGTTAAACGACGAATTTCATTATTTGGTTCACATTTAATTTGTTGTACTTTCAGCTTGGTCGAGTGCAAAATATTGTCGTTTGGTAAGGCGTTAATTCTGCTCCAGACGACAAAATCGTAGACGCGTTACCAAACCACAAAATTTAAACTTTTCCAAATTCAAAGCATTTGCAGACGACATTAAATATGGCCCAAATAATGGTTCATGTCCTTGAAGAGGTAGGAAGCATTGCAGGAAATGCAAAAAATGCTTTTTAGCAGCCTTTTCTCCTTTTTGCGCAATGTTTCTTTTTTCTTTTTTTTTTTTTTTTTTTTAAGCCTTCCTCCTCAGAGTAGTTAAACTTATGATTGTGTGGTAAAGAGTCAAAGCACTTGTCGGCGAAAATTAAATACTAGTATGTCTTGAATGGTTAGCATTATACAAACGGACACAATTGAAAATTGTAAAGTATGCATGCCACTCTGTTATTCTAAACTTCACAAGTGTCCAACGCATGCAAAAATGATTTTAACTAATATGCAATCGCTCTTTGTTTTCAAAAGTTGCCCTCTTCAAGGGTACTTAGAGACTAAGGTAGCTACAGAGATGGGTTAGGCCTTCACTAAACAGTCCAGGGTTTTGACTTACAGGGATTAGTGGGGGTAGAAAGCTTTTGGGAAAAGGAGAAAATGCTGGTAACCAGTATTTTCTCCTTTTTCCATGTTTTCAACCTGTTAGAGCCAGTTCTCAAATACTATTTGATCCACTTTTGGGTTGTCACTAGCAAAGGCTTTTAATATGAAGAAGTCTACAACTTTGAAGTATGCATGTTTGGTACAGAATGAACCCTTAACCTGCTGAGTAAGTTAAATGATAACTTTCAAGTCAGTAGTAAAAAAAAAATATAGTAATTTCAAACTAATTTTTTTAAGGAAAATATCTTGTTATCGGACAGTGTAGATCCGAGATCAGATTACACGTTCTGTGCAGTCTGATCTTGATCTACACTGGCCGCAAAAGCGCCCTTGCTAGCCTAAGGGTTAAGGAAGAGACGGCGGTTAAAGACCGGTCACTTGGGTGCAGGTCGATGTTGCCTCCCTTATGCCGTATCGGATTACTTCTGCCTATTTAGACAATGTAACCAGCTTCTCATGCATGAGGGCATGTTTGTGTTGGCCAAACTAATGAGGCAGCGTTCTTAACTTATTTCTCAATAGATTCTTTCCCATCCTTTTTTCTGGTATAAGTGATGATGGATGTTTTGTAGATATTGTCGACTAAGACCAGCCTGCTCCTAAGTGTACTTTGTTAAATGTACTTTTGTCCCTCTTTTTTTTTTTCAGATGGTTAATCCTTTGCCAGAAGTCAAAAATTTATACCGGTCTAAATTCAAAGCACTTGCCGACGGTACATTCAGTATACTGGTTATCAGCATCTTCTCCTTTTTCCGCAATGTTTTCAAAAGTCCTTTTCCATACGGTCGTTAAAACTTCAGACTGTGTGATAAAAAGTTAAATATCAAATACATTAAACTTAACCCTTTACCACACAATCCTGACTTTTAACGACCCTGTGAAAGAAGCCTTTTGAAAACATTGTGGGAAAAGGAGAAAATGCTGGTAACCAGCATTTTCTCCTTTTCCCACAATGTTTTTTTTTTACCCTTACCAGAATAAATTTCACTTTTTCAGTCGCAATCATTTTGTCGTCTGCAAATGCTTTCAACTTGGACTAGTCTACAATTTTGTCGTTTGGTAAAGAGTTAAAACAGCTTTACAAAATTCCACAGGATAACGTCATACTTTTCTTTCAAGCCAAAGCAAATGGCGCATCATGGCTCGGTAATAATAGCTTTGGAATCGTAATACAGGGTCCGTATTCAGGAACCATTTTTAGTTTTATACTTCATCTTCTTCTCAGGAATTTTCTAAATTAGGAAGGAACACAACTTTCATTGGCTAAATGGTGAAGCCAATCAGAAGGTGTGTAACTTTCCAAATCTAGAATGAGACTGAGAGTGAAAAATCGTTAGTGAATACCGGCCCAGATATACTTCGTTCGAATTATATCAGACGCATTGGTTGTGCCTCTCTGCTTTTGGGCAAGTCACTGTAGAGCCCTAGTCTAGTACAAATGAAACTGTGAAACACGTGCCTATTATTGAAACACAAATCTATACAGATAGCATGAAGGATTTCTGCATGGCTCGCTGGTGAAGGTGTTGGATTTGTAATTTAGAGGTCTCAGAGTCGATCCTCTTATGCTTTTGGTTTATTTTCCCGAGTAAATTTCCTTTGGCAAGACACGTTCGAGCCCCAGCCTAATGTTGATGATACCCAGGTCGTCCATGTGTTAGTGAGCTATTATCTTAATTTGACTGCCCAAATATTGAAAGCCGGGTAAAAAGGCATTTAATCAATCAGTAAATGATATAGATACATGTAGTGCGAACAAAGAATATAACTATACATGTATATGAAGCTTACACTTCAGAATGCTACGCAAGAAAGAGTGGATAAAGATCCAAGATCAGATTGCATGCTCTGTGCAGTCTGATTTTGATTTACACCTTTGCTAAAGATGGTGAAAGATTTGAGCCCTGATCTGGCAAAGGCGGTTTAATGATCTCCGTGATCCATATTAACAGGCAAGTCATCACATGAATCCATAAAATCCATTTGAATAACAACCGACTGAATCATGGTGTACACCGATCCTTTGGTATACAGATAATTTACCAGCAGCAAAAATTTGCGAGACAAAGTCAACCTGTGCGGGCTGCGAAGTTCACTTGATGAAATAAATTTCGATCTTTCACCGAAAAAAACAAATATCCCCTATATAGTAACAGTCGGTCTTCAGAAACGTCTTCTGAACTTGTAAACGCTACAGGATTTGGTAATTAAGCTCCTTCGCGCTGTGAATGGATGATAATTTAACCATTTATCGCGCTGTTTATGTCATACGGAGAAAAATGAACAGCACCACAGCTTTTACTGTGAGATTACCTCTATTGTTTCAAATGGATGATTTTTTTTTTTTTCGAGGCTTATATCTAGAATTCCAATGAACAAGAAACAATATTTCTTATCATAAGCAAGTAGCAAGATTCATGATCAAACAACACGTTCTGTACAGTCAGATCTTGATCTGTGTCGTTCCTGGTCTTGCATAAGTCCGCAACGGTCGTGAAAAGGTAAAAAATGTGAAATTTCAGCAATTTTTCTCAAGTGTTTTAGAAAGATTACTTATCTTTACTCGAAATTTGGCACTTTTATTGCTTATTGCTGGGAGAAACTTCTTTGTAACAAATTAGCGGGAATGCCCTTAGGCAAGGTATTGCTCAACTCTAGAACTATTGAGACACAGGGCGAGGTGCCTACGTTATATAAATGAAACCGAGAGACGATTAACACCGTTAAAATGATCAGTCTGACCGTCTTTTTTTTTTTTTTTTTTAATTCGTACATAAATAAATAGTTATTATTTAAGGTAGAATGGGTGAAAGGGGGTCTAGACAGACATTGAAAAATGGGTGTAGAAAATTGAAAAAGAAATGGTAAGATATGGGTTGAAAATCTACAGGAAAAGGAAGAAATGTGATGGATGGATGGATGGATGGATGGGTGTCAAAAGCCATGATGAGAACTATGTAGATCATTGATGGATTGCACAGAACGTACACAGCACATCTAGTTTGGATTTTCATTGTCTGCTGCTTGATTCCAAACAATAACTAGCATCTGCATTTGCATATAAACCTTAGAAAAACGTGTTTATCATTTTATAGTTAAATAAATAAATAACGTATTTGGATTTGTAAAAGGACCCATACATTGTAAAATTGTATCGCTGTTTAAATCAGACTAACAGAATGATAAAAACCTTAACTCATAGTTCAGAATACACTTTTTGTTCGGTCTGATTTTGATTTTCGTTTCCAGAAAAAAAATCGTGTATTGCCAAAGGCAAGACAAATGTTAACTCAACAAAATTTACTGGCATTACACATGTTTTTTTTTTCAACAGAAGACGCGATTTTGAGAGTGAGAGAGAATGTCACAAGAATAATTGCTAGATAATACAATTGTCGCAGTACACTGAACAGAACTAACGAAGTCTCCCGACCCAATTTCTTTCTCTGCTATGTTTAAGAAAACAGCAACAATAAAAGCAACAATTGTCGTGAATTTCTCGTCAACCCTTCACTCGACATGTAGCCAAACCCAATACAAAACAGTCCCATGTTTCAGCGTCCCTGAGGAAGAGCGCTTTTGGAAATATTGTGGGAAAATGAGAAAATGCTGGTAACCAGCATTTTCTCCTTTTCCCACAATATTTTTCTACTCTTTCAGAGATAGAAGTTATCGTTTGCAAGTGCTTTAATTTGGAAAAGTCTAGAATTTTATCATTTGGTAAAAAGTTACGTGGGCGGCATAGATCAAGATAAGACTCCGAGAACGTAAAGAGACTTATCTTGGATCTACACAGTTCCCTTTTTTAGTTCTAAAATTTGTTCAAATAATATCTCCATTTGTATTTACAAGTTACATACCAACTTCGAAAACACGTCATGTTACATATTAAGCAATGACAGAGTTAACCCTTTCCCAAACGACAAATTTTGGACTGGTCCAAATTGAAAGAGTTTGCAGACGACAATTTTAAATTTGATGAAAATGGCAGAAAGGTCTCAAAAAGGGTTGAAAACACTGTGGGAAAAGGAGAAATTGCTCGTTGCGAGCAATTTCTCCTTTTCCCACAGTGTTTTCAAAAGACTTGTACTGCAGACACGTGAAAACCAGGGCTTGTTTTGGAAAGGGTTAAGTGTCACATCACTGATATCACTGATGAGCTACAATAACAATTGCTTGAATGTGTATGTTTTGTCTAACCTTCAGCAAAAAGTTAGTAGTAATAAGCTACTGTAAATCAAAGATCTGAAAGTGCCACACGTACCGTCTGAGACTACACTAGTCCACACTTTCAGATCTGGTACCATACATTACCGCTAAATCTGCTCTGCAACTGTCTGTTCGTCTGATTAGAAATGTCGAGTTTATCGTCTCAGGAGTCCAAGGGAAAATGTGTTCGGGTTTATAGATTCCTCATGCGCAAACGAGAAATCTAAATTGATTTGAGAGGCCCTCCGGCAAAAAGGGGTTTAATGCATCTCCGTGATGCATTATACTAAGCTATTACTCACATAATTCTGGACCCATAAATTCCATTTTGTCAGACAATTGACTGAATCTGAAGGTAGAGGGATCCTTGGACAAGTATAAAATTAACAGATTACAAAAAAAGTTTCGACCATGTCAGTCTGACATGGGTCGATTCTTTTTGCAGATGCATTAAGACCCTATTTCACACAACATGGCTCATTTTTTTTTTTTTTTTTACAATGATTTTATTTGACAGGATAAGAACTTAGATTAGAAAAAAGATCCCGGAAAAACTGACAAATCGTTTTTGTTTACCACCTTCTTACTGAAACATTTGGGAGCAGTAAAGAGCCACATCACTGTTAAGTGTGCTAGTGTCCAGAATTTTCAGTTCCATAAAGACTCTAAAGTCGTATGAACTCTCATCGCAAAATAAATAAGATGAACTTTTCAATTCTATAAAAAAGATTCAACACTTCGATTTCGAGGCCATCTTGGTTAGAACATCCCTTAAAATATCAGTTAATGTAGAACCAATTTCTGTACATTACGATCTTGGCCTGCACCAAAGATTGTGTGTATGCTGGTTGAATCTGATCATCACGTTACTTATATTAACGCCTGAAAAACTTTTTAATGTTGTAATTTCAGGATGAAGTCAATCAAGTCTTGACAACTACGATATGGCTTGAACAAGTAAGTCCATTTCCTTCTTATTTTTCTGTTTGTCGGACTGCAAGTCCTTTTTACAAAGCTCTGTTTGAACCACTTTTGTTATAAAACTTTTTTTTTTTTTTAATAAAATTTTCAACTTCACTATATTCCTTCATTATTCACCCATATTGTTCAAAATGGTTATATACATGTATGTATGACTTTACTCCAGAAGTTAACACAAACACTTATGAAAGTTGAAAAAAATGTGTTTGAAAATGTTATTACAGAAGCCCCTTTATTGGAACATAGCTCACTGGTTGTAATCCAGGAGTTGCCAGTTTGAATCCTGACTCTGTCAATCGGAGTGTTGATGAAATTCGTTGCAGCGTAATACTTTCCTGTCCTGCCGCTTATGAATGAACTGTGGGAGCATTTGTACTGTTTAAGAAGTTCGAGAAACTTCGCATGATGGTAGATGCAATGGCTGCAGATAAAAAAGAAGTGCTTTAGGTACAAAACATTGAAGACAGTACAGTACTACGCCTAAAACGAAAGACATGGAAAACTCTCTCTCTCTCTCTCACTCACTTTCTCTCTGCCTGGTGATGTCACTCCCAACTTAATATATGTTATATACAGCAATCTGCATCATAATTACCTCAATCACTCGCATTTTTACCACAAAATTACTGTCTGCGCCAAGCCCACATCGTTACATCGAGCTGTATTAATGGTTCTAAAAATGACATATCTATCGAAAAAAATATTGTTATATACTTTTTAAGCTTTTTTATTGATGTTTTCAACGTGTCAAATTAGTGTGCAGTCTTTTATTTGATTTTATGCCATTTCTTTTAAATTGTATATTAGTCGGCAAAGGACCTATGAAATTGGTGTATTTTCGTATGTTTTCGCATCTTGAAAAGCCTAGCTTGTATTTTAAGTACATGTTCCTGAAATTTTAAACCACATATGGAATGTGTTGACTAGTCCGCACAATATGTCTACCAAATGTCAGATTGCGTGTTTTTTGTGGTCTAGTCTTGATCGAATCTTCCCGCGAAAACACTTAAATTGTCCTCAGTAACATAAGGACCGAGTAGATAGAGAATAACAAACCAGACTGTGTCTATTATCATACCTAATAAACAAACACGTCTGGATTGAGGAATACATGCAATAAAAGAAACATAAATATTGACAAAAATGGCGGCAATAGCTTCATTAAAATGCCTTCTTTGGAAATATTATGTTTCAGTTATCGTAGTTTTGTCATCAATAACTTAAAACTTTGGCACGTTTTATTGAAGATGGCATAATTAGTGATGTAATACTAGTTGCTGTACAAAAGTAAACCAAGACCCGATTGACAGCTTCCGGATTATCCATTTCCGGTACGCCATGGTTTAATTTATATCCGGTCGACACTAACTTCCGGTTCACCATGGTTTAACATGTGTTTTGCACATCACGATCATCGATATCATGAGCGAAGACAGATTAAACAAGATCAGACCTGATATCCATGCAGTCTGATCATGGAATGCTGAAACTGATACCGAAATAGCTGTTCGAAGTTAATCTTGAAAACAGTAAATCACTTTGCAGACCTAACTAAACAATTATTGGTTCAGTGTGATAACAATTGAGACACCTAGTGAATCCATTTGAGTAGAGTCAGTGTACTCAATCTGGCGACTCGGGAAATACAATGTACTTGTTTTTTTATGAAATTATACGGAATCCTTATAATCACCATTTATTTTTGAATACGAAATTCATGAAGAATCTAAGCATATATCTTTTATTCGCAATTGTTTGTAGTCCTATTGCCATTTTCTACATTTTTTGTCAATTATTATTGTTCTCCACGTGCCAACACTGTTATCTGCAAGTTAACCATTGTTACTTAATGAAAAGTAGGAATATAGTAACTATAAGAAAGTTAGCAAAGCGTATTTTATCGATGACACAATAAATTCCTCAGGGAACGAATGAAACAGTATGAAAAATATAAACAATAGAGTGTTGTTTTTCCTAAAGTATTTCATTTTCTACATTACAGGATGGTCATTAAAGCCATATTTATTTGCATGTATATGTTATATGCAACTCTTCCTTGTTTATTATAATGATTGTATTTCTTTCTTTCTTTCTTTCTTTCTTTCTTTCTTTCTTTCTTTGCTGACTGACTGACTGACTGGTTGGTTGATTGATTGATTGATTGATTGATTGATCTATTTTTCAGGAATGGGTAGACGAACGGCTAAAGTTTGATCCTGCAAAATACAACGGATTGAAGATAATCCGTATACCTTGTGATATGATATGGTTACCAGACATTGTCCTGTACAATAGGTATTAATATATATTTATATTAGCCGTGCTCTGGCAAGAAGGGTTTAATGCATCTCCATGGTGCATGATACCTAGCAAGTTATTTTACAATGACTGAATCCTGAGGTAGGATGGTCTTTTTACAAGAAGAATTGACTTATGGCAAAATCTTTCTACCTAGGTCGGCCTGTGCGGACTGCGCAGGCTGATCTAGGTCGTTACTTCTCCCAGATACAATAAACCCCCTTTTCACGGGGCATGGCTCATTCATATAGTATCTGTGTTTTATCTTGAAGTTTACCAAAATGTTACCTGGAGGAGTATTCAACATCCATTCTTGGTAATATTCGTAGTCTTATTTTCATGAATTTTTCAAATCCCCATGTAACGCAATTTCTGACTGGCTTAACCAAATGGTTCAGTCAGTTAGATATTCCGTATCTTTATAAGTGAATAAAACGACTAATAATGCAACTTTGAACGCTTGGTGACTGCAGGCGCTGGCTTCAAGAAGTAACTGTGTATAGCTATAAAATGTATATAGACATATAAATGTGTAAGATGATATGAGCCGTGTTCTGAAAAAAAGGGGGTTTAATGCAAATTTTGGATTTTTATTATCGGCTTGAAAGTTTCATTTCACTTATTTAGCAGGATAAGGGTTAATTCTTCATTGTTCACTCATGGGTAACTCACAGCCCATTACTTTCCGTAGACGACATTTTGCATCTTGAAGCATATCACTTGAAAAAATTGCTGAAAAGGAGAAATTGCTTGTAACGAGTGATACTTTTTTTACTTGCCACAATATCCATGATCTGACATCCTTCAAAACTGTTGAGGCTTGTTCCTGTGTTACGAATCAAATTCTATGCTTATTGTATCAAAACTTTATTTTTGTGGGCTGCTGAAGCGCGTTGATGAAAATAATAATAAAAAGTTAGATTGAAAAAATTGACGCCATGATTTAGTACATTTCCATTAAAACTGAATCCATTGCGCACTACATCTATGATCTGATCTAATAGAACTAGCAATAAAACTATTTTTATGACATTGATTGGTACCTACTTCCGCTTGCATACGGTAACAGACGTAAAGCAGTCTGGTCGATTAGAATATCTTGACCACAGAGTAGACAAAAAGTTTTTTGCCCCTTTTCTATTTAATTACTTCTTATTTACTTCAGTCTCTCTGTATGCCCATAGGTCTCTCTTTTTATCGATATGACTTGCTCATCATTCTTTGATTCCTTTCACCCCCCGCGCCCCCCCCCCCCCTCTCTCTCTCTCTCTCTCTCTCTGTCTCTGCGTTAGCCAGTCAGAAATTGTGCTACTTTTCATGTTAAATCATAAGATGAGAAAGCAACTCAGAATTGATTTATTCGGACTCTATACCTTACACGTCTTGATGATTCCAGGAAAGTAAAACACAACAACAGTCTCACTTGTCGAAAATTTCACAAGGAATCAATGAGGATAATCTGTTCAGACAGAACTAGTGATTCCAACAGGACGTGAATAATTCGATAGTGTCACAAACATGGTTACTGACTACCGGCCTAACGTAAAGTGCCTCTGTTTGTTGAGATCAATTAAGATTCAATTGAGAATTTGCGTCACAACTCAGTGCTTTCATTATTCGAGCTTTTTGTGTGTCAAAATCTTATACGGTGTTTGTTAAGTGACCCCTTCATAATCTGCTCTCTCTCTCTCTCTCTCTCTCTCTCTCTCTCTTGCTTGCTCGCTCGATCTCCCTCCTTTTATCAATATATCTATATATCTGACCGGCGCTCTGGGAAAAGGGTATTAATGCTTAATGGAAATGCATTATATTAAGCGTGTTGTTCCATAATATAGACAATTTTGTTTTAAACCCGACTAAATCGCGAGGCAAAATTACCTGTAAAATGCAGAAAAATTACTAATGGCAAAATGTTTCTATCCAGGTCAGCCTGCGCAAACTACGCAGGCTGACATGGGTTGATACTTTTTGCAGATGCATCAAACCTTTTAACAAAGCATGAATACCTTACAGCGCTGACGATTTTACGACGGGTTACATGAAGAGCAAGGCCATGGTAAACCACGAAGGTGTAGTTTTCTGGCCTCCCCCTGCCAAGTTTAGAAGTTCATGTAAAATAGACATCACCTACTTTCCTTTCGATGACCAACTATGCAAGATGAAGTTTGGATCGTGGACTTATGATGGATTTCAGGTGCAACAATACTTCTTTATGACGGCTTGCTTTATTTTATGTCTGTTGCAGATTTTGCTAGGTTTTTGGAACTTTTTTAATCCTATTTTCCCGTTCAAGCAGTTGTATTAATTCCTTGCTATCTAGTTCAAGTCAGTCACCTAGCATATTTTCGCTTCAATAACAAAAGTCTGTAAGAAACGATTTGTCTAAGTTTGACTGAAGGAGAAAAATATAACGTGTTTTTTTTTTTATCTGCTGTCCGCATTTGGACCTACCACACTAATTTTCTTGTCGAGTGATGGTTACAATCAAGGAAACGTAATTTGTGAAAAGCGTTCCCAGAAATAGTGTGGGGCTTTTACATAAATAAGTTTGATTGAGAACGGCACGAAACACCAAACCACCCTCGACTATGAAAAATGTGAGGGCACTAGAGCAATTGCAGAAGCACTTTGTTTTTCTCGAATTCACTGTCGGTTAAACAAGGTCTGTATTCATCAACCATTTAAAAATACTCTTTGTCATATTCTAGATTTATGAAATAACACAAGTTCTTATTGGCTGAACCATTTGGTTTAGCCAATTTGGACTTGTGTTACTTTCAAATTTATAAAATTGTTGAGGATAGGACTAAGAAGGTTGTTAAGAATGGTTGGTGAATGCGGACCTAGGATACTTTGATTTCGTAACGCTTCATCTGTGTAAGGTAGAATATTTGACTGACATTTCTAGTTTTCATCAACTCATTGGTGAACTATTTCATTGGATACATAATAAAATTTTAAGAAACTTTTGACCAATGAATTGAGAAATTACAAATCATTTGTTCCCTGACATTTTTCTTACCGTGGTCATAGCTAGACTATATAGTGAAGAGATCCCAAACAGAAACTTTTTACACTTATTGTATAGCTGAAAACGATATTTTGGCAGTCAAATCTCTAACGGCTTTTTAAGCGAGTGTAAATAGAGATACATAATATGTGGTAGACAACAGCCAGGCCCTTAGGGTGGACTTAAATCATGGCCATAAGCACAAACTTTAAAAGCAAGGTTATTTATCATGTGTTCATTTGTCGTGACTGTCATTAGAACTAGTTCTTAGTCGATGTCGTTGGAAAGAAAGGTTAGGATAAGCTGGGTTACAACTAAAATTATTACTTATCTTATAAAAAAAGACATCCATGTGGTACATACACAGGTTTTATAGTGAAGAAAGCAAAAGTATTATATAGCATTTTCTATGTACACACCTTTAACATCATATGCAGCGACAATATTATCATCATCACAGTCACCACGACTATAAGTATTGCTTTTATACTCCACCAGGTTGATATTACAAACCGATCTGCAACAGTGGACTTGGCTAACTATGTCCATAGTGGAGAATGGGAGCTTATCGACATCAAAGTTGTCCGCAATGAAGTAAAATACGCCTGCTGTATAGAATTCTACCCCGACGTCACTTTCACCATCATTCTACGTCGACGGACCTTATATTATTTATTTAACATCATTTTCCCGTGTTTGTGGTTGACAATTCTAAGCCTGCTCGGGTTCTGGCTGCCTCCGGACAGCGGCGAGAAAATTACACTGGGGATCACAGTATTGTTAGCATTTTCTGTATTTATGTTGCTCATTGCCGAAAATATGCCAGCCACCTCGGAGTTTGTGCCCCTTATTGGTGAGTACCATTATTCATTGTTATTTCTGATTGTGTTGTCATTATCATTAAAACGACATTTTTTTGCAACCCATCAAGAATGCTTTCACTTGATCAGGACCGCCAGCTTCAAGCTTTAACCATCGCACCACAGAGCACGCCGTAACTGTAGAATGCTATACCAAAACTAATAAGATGATGTGTTAACCCTTAGGCTGCTTATCGCGACTCACTGACCTTTTGCGGACAGCGTAGATCAAGATCAGACTGCACAAAACGTGCAGTCTGATCTTTGATCTACACTGCCCGATAAGGAGATATCTTTCCTCCAAAAATACCTTTGAAAGAGGAATATTTTGGGCTTATACTATCGTTTTGAAAGTTTCATTTCTTTTATTCAGCAGGATAAGGGTTAAGTATGTCGTGATAAAATGTAGAGTTCTAGTAGATTCACCCGAATCACCCGACGTAAAAACAGGTGTTGAAATTGAACAAAAACATAAAATAAAGAATAGGTGAGATACATGACCTTTATTTCGGTTGATACATGAAAATGGTTTCAAAATCGTTATATTCCTGTAATCGCAATATATGCAACTGTAAGCCACCACATACTAGTTTTAATTTTCTATGTTGAACTTTTATCATTACAGGTATATATTTAACCGTTACCATGGGAATGACTTCGTTATCTATAATTCTGACGGTATTTGTTTTACAACTTCATCATGTAGGACCACATCAGCGTGGTGTTCCAAGATGGCTGCAGATTCTGTCACATGACATTCTCGCTAGCATTTTGTGTATTCGACCTAGAGTCAACCCTTTTGTATATTCCTCTTTAAGGAAAGGTGATGTGTGTTTAAGTACTTACATCGATTCTCTGGAGACCAACAACTGCAATGGAAATGTTACAAATAGACCAAACCATGTCGGATATCAAGTAAATACGTCTCAAGTGACATCACAAGTTACGCCACAGCTGCCTTATCGCTATGATCATCGCGAAAAAATTATCGAAACTGAAGCAGACGAAACACAAGACAGAATTACAAATTCTTTGAAATTTCTTGTTGCAAAGCAAGACTCAGAGGAACGTCATCAGGATATAGTGAACGAATGGCGATTTGTAGCGGGCGTGATGGACCGTTTTTTGTTTTGGATTTTTTTGCTAGCAGCCGTAATGTCCTCCATTATAATACTCGTTATCATGCCTTTCAACAAACCAGCAGTGTACTAGAAGATGTTCTAGTCTTATCATAGCCATGTTATTTTACTCATCAAAGTGAATCCATTACTATTTCATTTAGATTTAAGTATGAGTACAGGCACCAATATCCATTTTCATTTGTTTATAAGAGATTGGCTACCGAGAAACAAACGTGAATATCCCTATACATTTTTGTTTTCAACCGTTCGAAAATAGTTTAAAAAAAATACTGAAACGGCTTTGCAGGATTTGCTATCGAAAACTAAATGTTTCTCGAGAGCAAAAGTTAACTACATGTATTATTTAAAGCCAGGTAATCAGGCTGTTACCATACCATTCCATATAACGATCCTATGGATTAAGGCATTTGAAACCAAAGCGGAAAAAGGAGAAAATGCTGGTTACCATCATTTGCTCCTTTTCACACAATTTTTCTACCCTTTCAAAGACAAAGTTCATCCTTTGATCCGCGTTTCATTTTTCGTCTGCAAACGCTTTCAATGAATGAATTAAACAATAAGACTTATCTGCCAAGGAGAGGATTTTGGTTAAACAGGTATAGACGAGCCTTGCTCTGTGAAAGGGCAGCTCAATGCACTGGTAAAAAGTATCGACCCATTTCAGCCTGCGCAGTCCTCGCAGGCAGAAATGGGTCGAAACATTCCTACTATCTTAAATTTTCTGCATGTCCAGGGTCCGTATTCACCAACCATTCTTAAGAACGTTCTTCGACATATTCTTCAAGATTTTCCAAGTTTGAAAGTAACACAACTTCTGATTGGCTAAACCAAATGGTTTAGCCAATCAGAAGGTGTGTTACTTTCAAATTTGGAAAATTTTGGAGAACAAGACCAAGAATATTCTTAAGAATGGTTGGAGAATACGGACCCAGGAACCACTCTACCTCCAGATTCACTCAATCATTAGACAAAATGGATTTTATGGATCTCTGATTATGTGATGTTTTGCTCTGTATTGTGCAATACGGACATGCATTAAGCCCCCTTTTACCAGAGCATGGTACAATCGTAAAACGAACTAAACAAGTGATAGATCTCAGAAAATCATTACTGTAGATGCTGTGTCTGACAGTGTGGGTCAATATCAGCCACAGAAATTGCAGTCCGATCTTCGGTCCTTTAAGTTTGATACATTATGCGACACACTGAAAGAGAGCCTTGAAAAGGCAGTGCTTGGTTCTTTTCGAAAGAATAGGAATTTGAGCAGAGGAAGAGTTACACACATTTTAATATTTTAATCTTGTTGCAGAACATTCTGGGCCCGAATTCACCAACCATTCTTAAGAAGGTTCTTAGTCTTATACAAGATTTTCTAAATTTGGAAGTAACACGACGTCTGATTGGGTAAACCAAACAGTTAAGCCAATCAGAAGTTGTGTTAGTTTCAAATTTGGAAAATTCTGGAGAATAAGACCAAGAACTTTCTTAACGGTTGGTAAATATGGACCCGGGGGGGTCTATATCGCGGTAACCGCAGTGCTTTGATTTCCATTAAATTTGTTGACAACTCTGTGTTATCTCCTACAGGCGACTTTTTTTTTTGTACTGTAATACACTACTCTAGCAAATATTGTTAAAAATCGAACATTTTTAGAACCATGAACAGAGGGCACGTTCTAGTGCTTTTTGTTCTGAATACTGTCGCCGAATTAGCGGCGAACGTTACCCTCAGTGCGAATATTCTTAACCCTTTCCCAAACAAGCCCTGCAGTACAAGTCTTTTGAAAACACTGTGGGAAAAGGAGAAATTGCCCGTAACGAGCAATTTCTCCTTTTCCCACAGTGTTTTCTACCCTTTTTGAGACCTTTCTGCCATTTTCATCAAATTTAAAATTGTCGTCTGCAAACTCTTTCAATTTGGACCAGTCCAAAATTTGTCGTTTGGGAAAGCGTTAAAACATAGACCGCCGTAGACGATATTGCAGTCAGTGCATATTGATACCAGACAGCAGAAAATGTGCTGTGTGATCAATACTGTCCGCTCTGGAGAGGCATTGCGGACAAAAGTAACCATGAAACTTCATTTATTTAGGTTTTGTTACTAGACTGAAATTGTACGATGAAAGCGTTGAAGTTAATTAATTACTTCTTAATGATGTAAAAAACTTTATTATGGGTGAATTTTAAATTGTGTGTAGATGTGAAATTGCAAACTTGTAGCATTTCTATAATTAACACATTCTTTATTCTTAGTATCTGTGTATTTTCTTTCTTTTTAAATGCAAAAGTTTGGTAAATAAATCTTGATATCGATTAAAATCGCCCACATGTTGATGGCATGTTGACCTTTTGCCTATGAATTCTAAGAGTTGTGACTAGTTCTACATATATTCTTTGCAACAACCGGCTTCTTGATAATTTCGTATGCAGACCGGCTAAAATACGAGCGTTCAACTCATTTCATATACTCAATAGGATGGAAATCAAGAATAGGCCTGATGAGACGTGCAATACCCTCCCTTGGCAGGTACGACCGCCAACATTGGCAGTATTCTGAAGACAATTATAGTCGTATAATAAATCCATTACTAACTGCACCAGCATATAATTCTCGGATGAGTACCCGGAACCTTATCTCGACCACTACCGCGGAGACCACTTTATTGCAATGTTGCGCATATGTTGTTTTTTTTTGCGGAGACACTAATCCAAGAACCATCCTGAATATTGACGCTAAGATTGGTTGTTGTTTTTGCAACCCTGGATGATTAAAAGACGATCTTCAGCTGCAGACATCTGCTATTAATTTCGTTGTAAGTATCATGACAACTGACATGTATGCTATATTTTGGAAACTTCGCCCAGGCTCTGTTGATAACAATTTAGGTCACGCCAAGGGTGTCGTCAGTGTCATAACTGCAGGAAAATTTTATCTGTCTCAAGATCTTATGTCTACATACACTCATGTCTCAGCACACCATTTAACGGTATCCAGTAATTGAAATATATCAAATATATTTCAATCAATTTTGAAGAAAATGTGTATATTAATAATGTTGATCGCTTTGTGCCATTGTGAGATTAGTCTCTAACTCAATTACAAAGTATTTTAAATATAATTGAGCCATGCTCTGTGAAAAAGAGGCTTAATGCATCTGCGAAAAGTATCGACCCAGGTCAGCCTGCGCAGTCCGCCCAGGCTGACCTGGGGCGTAACTTTTCGTATTTGGTCAGTTTTTTGTATGTCAAAGGACCAGTCTACCTCATGATTCAGTCGGTTGTTAGACAAAATGGACTTTTATGAATCCATGATCATGTGATGACTTGCTATATTGCATCGCGGAGATGCATTAGGCCCCCTTTTGCCAGAGTGTGACTCATGTATTAAGCAATCAGTTACGAATGAATCAAAACATTTTCTGAACTTTTGACTTGTGTCTCACAAGTAAGCCGGTTTCATCTCATGTAAACATCATGAATTAACCTTTACCATTGCGTCATAAGCTCTTTAGCGTAAACAGATTAAGTATTAAAATATTTAAGAAAATTTATAATCCGATAAACTATCCTCTGAAAAAATCAGCTGATTCATTTCTTCATAGTAGTGCCCCCGTACCTTAATCGGTATCGCACGGAGACTGGTAATACAGAAGATACAGAGCTCAAACATTGTTTTGCCCAATGCTCCTTCCTTGAAAGTAATAAATGCGAGATAACCTTTTCTTTGTCACCGCTGATCTTTCCATTGCATTCGTAAATTAGGGGGGAAAAAAACATCAGCTTGGATGCAGACGTGGTAGCAGAGGACAGCTGGCTCAGTGCGCTAACTGCAGTTTCAGTTTCACGATAGAGAAATACTCTTGAAAAGTGTGTTGGAAAGTAAAGAATCAGAGCAGCACCAACTGCAAACCTAGTACCAGTACTAGGTCATTCGAAACATACGCATATTTATGCAATTCGAAGCACATGTAACCTAAAACTGGTGTTATTTTCACAGCATGCATGCTTTATTACGGTAGGATGCAATCTATTTCATTGTGAATAGTTCTAAAATGTGAAATATACCAGACTTTCATGTATTTATAAGAACTAGTCATTTCTTTGGAAAAGCGATATACGGAATTTCTTTCCATATCTGTAAGAATGAAGGATATTTTTGAAAATGCGTGTACTTAATAGGGAAAAAGTTTTCTTTCAAAAAGGTTTACCAACACCGTACTCATAAATAAATTAAATGACGATTGAATTTTAAGTGACAAGAAAACATTTCATAATTACACCACCTTAGCCGTTTTGACTCAATCGACAGATGTGATACGAAAATTAAACTTTTCATACTTTCATAGATTTGAAAACGTAGCTGAAGAAACAACTACTAATGTAAAGCATTCGCTTTTTTTTTTTTTTTGTTTTTATCGCGTAACAGTGCCTTTAGATACTTCCTGACTGGAAGCTAAGAACCAGGTTTCTATTCGAAAGCGGACTACAACCTAACTGTTCAAATTAAAGACAATAATAACAATGATATAGTAAAACGGCACAAAAACCTTTCCATAGAGTCGGATGTATACGAATGTGCGCTTTGTTTTATTATTCAAACGATTCATCATCTATATGATGTACGCCAATGGCAAGTTAGGAAGACGGCTTTCATTTTATATCCTATCAACATACTTGTCGGGCTTCTAAAATTCTTTTTTTTTTTTTGAGGACCACTTCCCTCACACCTATTTTCAGGAATCATTTACTGAAATGTGGTCATAGCACTTTTTCAACGCACCTGTCTTCTCCAAAATTCAAAAAACTGAATTCCTCCACAGACTATATAGCTCCTACTGGAGCCAAGTGGCCTAAGTATTCTTCTACAAGGCCGATGTTCATCGGGGTTCTTGTAGGAAGCTATCAAAGAATCTTTTATAAATTTTGATTGATGTTTAACGCCGTTTTCAAAAGAGTCATGTTTGGGAGGCCAGTGCACCTTACTTGACGTTCCAAGTGTTGCTGGACCTGTTTAATACTGCCGACATGGCTTTCGTCAATTTCTGTCATGTATTCAGGCAACATCTGGATTTTGTATTTTAAGCTCCCTTGATTACCGATGTGTTTAACACCTTGTAAGGATATAATGCGTAAAACTGACATAAAATTGAAAAGTACATTTACTACCTAACGTAAAATTCAAGCACCTATGACAGATTTCAAGGAAGCTTTTGCAGACGGTGTAGATAACAAGCAGAAGGCAAGCAAAGTCCGGTTTAATCTTGAATCTGCACTGTTTGTTACCATGTCAGACATTCGGTCCAAATAAATGAATCTAAAGAGTGGAATATCTGGAACGTTTTTACCTATGGTACATAATCTCATTCAGTTGTTTGGCTCCAAAACAGTTAAGAACTGTCGCTGAAAACGAGTTCAACATGATCGAAAACAGCCGAACGTTCCTGAGCAAATACCCATGGGATAGAAAGGCAAATAAAATGAGCCGCCCCTGGCAAATGGGGGCTTAATGCACTTTCGTGATCCATAATTGCAAGGAAGTCATATCATTATCATGGATCCATAGAATCCATTTTACTGATTCATCATAGTGCGCTGGTCCTTTGACAGGCAGAAAATTTACCAAAACCAATAGTTTCGGGTCACGGCTTAGTGGGAAAGGGAGAACATGCTGATTGACAGCACTTTACATTTGTTTTCCCGCAATTTTTTCAACACTTTTAAGAATATCCTAGTTTGAGTCATACACATTAATATGTCATCTTGAAACAATTTCAATGTGGACTGATCAAGGATTCTGTCGTTTAAAGAAAAGTGTTGCGGATTAATCAGAAATAAGTCAGTCCGGTAACGCAAAACGGATTTAAAAGGCAATAAGTTACCGCGTATTCCTTTACCAAATAATCCCGAGTTTTAACTACCTTGCAGAAAAAGATCTTTAAAACACTATTGGAAAAGGACCCTGAAGTAGGGGACTTTTGAAAACATTGTCGGAAAAGGAGAAATGCCGGTAACCAGCAGTTTCTCTTTTTCTCACAATATTTTCTACCCTGTGAATGAACTTCACTTCATTTGTTCCACTTTTGAATTTGTCGTCTACAGATGCTGTCAATGTAGAAGAGGCTGGAATTTGTTGTTTGGTAAAAGGTTTACCCTATCACTGCTAAAACAAATAAAATCAAAGTTTCAGGAAATAGTCATAACCCAACTATGCTATCTCAAAGATCTTTTCGCCGGCTGAATAGTGTAGATCCAAGATCAGACTGCATATTAAGTGAATTCTGATCTCCACCTTCACTATCTGCAACAGCGCATCAAGTCGCTCTAAACAACTTACGGGTTAAACTTGTTTATCTGTGAGACTGTGTAACGATTTCACCGCCAGACAAAAGCATTCTACTTTTTCAAAATGAACATTTTAACGACCAAGAGGATATATTTTTGGCCATTGATCGTGACAAACTATGTAGACGGTGTTGATAAAGGTCAGATTGCACGTCCTGTGCATCAATATCTTGATCTGAGCCGTCCTTAAAAGTCGCTTATGTTACCCATAGCGGTAAAGAGACTGAGGACAAAGTCCGCTATGTATTAGTGCCCATTCAGTTCCCTTGTTGCTGTTGTTGTTGTTGTTGTTCTTCTTCTTGAAGACGACGATGGCGATGATGATAGTGCTGATGCTGATTATGCTGATGATGATGATTATGATTCGGAAGGAGGAGGAGAGTGTCCAGTGTAAGATGGCTATATGTGCATCTTACATTCCTTATGCTGGCTCCGTGGGTTGGGCATAACGGAGAAATATTTGAGGAAAAAAAGTAAATGACCTGATTGCGTCAACAAGCTATAGCTCATTTTCCTACAATGTACGAAAAAAACTGTCCGCGATGGGATTGTTAATTCTTTACCAAAAGATAAAATTTTGGACTCCACCAAATCGATAGCATTTGTAGACGACAAATTAAATGCATTTCAAATTATGATACCTGTCTCTGATAGGACAGAAAACATTTTTGGAAAATGGGAAAATGCTGGTTAGCAGCATTTTCTCCTTTTACCACACTGTTTTCAAAATGATTCTTTTTTAGGGTCGTTAAAACCTGGGATTGTGTGGTAGAGGGTTAATAGTCTGAGTTGTATGTTTATGTGTAAGTCTTTGTTTATTGGGTATATTAATCCCTGTGCACACAACAATACCGGGTGCGTTCTGTGACGTCATAGATGATCGGCTTTTGCTCTAAACAATAAGTCATTTAATTCAAAGCACTGGTAGCAGGATAACCGTCTTTAGTTTAGAGGTGAGTTTTAATCTTTTTTTTTTTTTCGTAAAACAGACTTTTTTTTACCTGTAATGAATTATAATGTCACTGTAATTGATCAGACTGGGATCATTCGATAATCTATGTGGACACGATATTTTTTTCAGAACAGTGCAGATATTTCATTCAAGATTTTAAACATAGTCAATAACGCAAACGTGTACACACTATACAAATAATTGGGTAGAACAGTGAAAACGTAAAGGAAATAAAAAAACAAGAACTTTTTAAAAAAAATCAAGAGTCGTATTTTTTTTTTTTTTTTTTTCAAACTCGGTTAAGAAAATTCTTCTTCTCCTTCTTCTTCTTGTCGTCGTCTTCACCATCTTCTTAAACTTTTACCAAACGACAAAATTAGGCACTCATTCCAAATTGAAAGCATTTGCAGATGACAAATCAAATGCGGCTGAAATGATGGTTTCTGTCTTAGGGTAGAAAACGTTGTGGGAAACGGAGAAAATGCTGGCTACTTTTTTACGATGTGTTCAAGAGCTCTCTTTCTCAGAGTCATTAAAACTCGGGATTGTGTAGTAAAAGGTTAACTCTTTCCCAAACTAGCATTTTCTCCTATTCTCACATGGTCAAATGCCTTCATTTTCAGGGTCTTTAAAAGTCGGGACTATTTGGTAAAGGATTAAACTACTAAAAACTATAAAATGAACATATTCATCTGGTGGAAAACACCCTGACATTGCTTATTCAAACATCATTAATTTTGCCATAACATCTCTCAAAATATCGTACAGTGCACATCAAAGTTCAGACTGCCCGTTCTGTACACCATTCGGTTTAGCCAACCAGAACTTACGTTACTTTCAAAGTTAAAGAATTCTTGAGAACTCGGCTAAGAATATTATCAAGAATGATTGGTGAATAGGACTCTAAAACACACACACACATTTACTCGCAGTGGTAACCAGCATTTTCTACTTAATCTGTAAATACTTTAATTGTGCATGAGTCTAAAATTTTATTGTCTGGTGCAGACATGACTGGAATAACAGAATACTGTCTTTTACATTTTAGAATGGTTCATTTATCGGACAAGAAGTTCATTCCGTGGTCAAAGCATACCAATTATGCGAGCATAGTTGGAGAACGACGTCCATCCGAGGTGGGTCAAGGAGCATTGGTGACCATCAAAAACGTGGACAAAGACTTAGATGACAAAAGGAATCACCTGTCAAAAATGCACAGAAAATCTTTATATCGGCTGGACGCCCAGAGAAAAGAGTTGGAAAAGTCTATGCTACAATATACGGACAAAGTGCGCGAGATTCGCGACACACAGACCAATGATTTGTTCCGGGAGATTCACACCCGGCAGTCACAACGTCGTTTGTCCGATGCTCGATCTCTGACGAACTCTCTGGATTCGCAAGAAACAATTTCACTCCCTGTAGATTCGGCCAACATTCGTAAACGAAAGAAACGTCTGCAGATATCTAGAAAATGTATGTTTCCTCCGATATTAGAGAGCTTGTCTAAACATGAAAATAGACAGCGATTAATACGCCCCCTGTCTGCCGACCGCCATTGTTCCGAATCTAAATATCGTTATCTATCAAAATTAGAGTTGAGAGGAAACGATACCAGTAGATCTGAACAAATTGAGACCCATTCTAACAGAACAAGAAATTCGTCAACGCAGTTGAGCTTGAGCATACAAAGAAGGGACCCAGCAATCACGATTGAAGAGGACTGTAGTAACCCGGTATTTGAAAGTGAAACAACTAACATTGTTGAAAGTGGTTACAGTTCGGCTGTAGAATTAAAAGAAGACCCCGGGAAGGAAGAAGAAGAAAATTATATACTAACAACAAACAATAAAATACAAAGGAAAGAGCTTCTTACTTTGCCAAAAATTCATAAAAGAAAAGCGGTGGGTACTTGAAACAGGACCACTGTTAAACCTCGATATACTTTGTTACAGTGTATGTTCGAACCTTAACTCTTTGCAACGTGAAAAGTTTTAGATTCCTTCAAATTGGTAAATGGGTTTTCTGACTGACAACAAATGCTCAACAAAATCTGTACATAAGATATATTTGAGTCGCGCTCTGGCAACAGGAGTTTAATGCATCTCCGTAAAAAACCAAACAAGTCATCGTGTGATTATAGATCCATGAAATGAGCCATGATCTGTGAAAAGGAGGCTTAGTACATCTGCGAAAAGTATCGACCCAGATCGGCCTGCGCAGCCCTCGCAGGTTGATCTGGCCGACATATTTCGCTACTGGTCACTGGTCAGTTTTCTGTATGCCCAAGGAGCATCCTACCTCATGATTAAGTCGATTGTTTAAAAAAAAAAAAAAGTTGCTATTATTGATCCATAGTTATGTGATGGCTTGCTTGGTATCATGCATCTAGGAGACTTATTAAGCTCCCTTTTGCCAGAGCATGGCTCATTTTTTTTTTTTTTTTTTTTTTTTTTTGTAGAACAACCGGCTAAATCCTTAGGTAGAAAAGTCCGTTCATATGGGGAAAATTTACCAAAAGCAAAAGATTTCGACACATGCGCAGAATGCGTAGGCGGGCCTGCGTCGATATTTTTTGCAAATGCATTAAACCCCACTTTCAGAGAGCACAGCTCATACCATGGAAGAGCATACTGTGACGAAAGGTGAAATTGCTCAGTATGAGAAAAAGTCTATCGGTGAAAAAGCAGCTACATTAAAATGACATTCAAAAAAAAAAATAAATAAATAAATAAATAAATAAATTTCCAGAAACATGTCTCTTGTTAGCTCTTTCCCAGACAGTCCAGAGCTTTAGGGATCCAGGTGACGAAAGCTTTTGAAAACATCCTGGAAAAGGGAGAAAATGATGGCTAACCATCGTTGTTTCTTTCCCAAAAAATTCTCTCCTCCTGCAAAGACACATTCCAATATTTTAGCCTCCTTCAAGTTGTAGCCTGCAAAGGCTTATAATTTGAAGAAATCCAATATTTTTATGTGTGATATGCGGTTAACTCTTAAGCTGCTGAGCGTGACTCACTGACCTTTTGCGGACAGCGTAGATCAAGATCAGACTGCACAGAACGTGCAGTCTGATCTTGGATCTACACTGTCCGTAAAGGAGATATATTTGCTCCAAATATACATTTGAAATAGGAAAGCTTTGAGTTTTAACTATAACTATCAGCCTGAATGTTTTATTTCTTTTATTTAGCAGGTTAAGGGTTAATTGATATTTACGTTGTAATGACCGTCGGTCTAAAATGTGGTCCGACTGAAGTTGTACTTCACTCTAGGAGAACAGGCTTAACTCTCACTGGGCAAAATATAAAAACTCGACCGCTTTCGACGGTTGAAAATACAGTCCACTGAAACTCAGAAAAAGAGAATAATTTTATTTTAGAATAATACTTTCTTAAAATGGTGCTTTACGCCGCTTTCAACGCTATGATTTGAGTTATGCTCTGGAAAAGGGAGTTTAATGCATCCCCGTGATGCATAATACCAAGCATGTCTTTACATAATGATGGATTCATAAAATCCATTTTGTGTAACAACCGACTTGATCATGGCTTATAATGGTCCTTTGACAGGCAGAAAATTGACCAGTAGCAAAAAGTTTCGGTTCAGGTCAGTCTGCGCGGATTGCGTAAGCTGAGCAGGTGCATTGGGCCTTCTTTTCACAGATCATGGCTCTTCTCTACCACAGTTTAGCCAATCAGAAGTTGTGTTACTTTAAATTTAGAAAGTTCTGGAGAATAAGACTAAGAACGTTCTTAAGAACGGTTGGTGAATACGGACCTGTAGACCTGCAGACCAATTATCTTTGGTATCAGCAGTACCAGGCTTGTGCTCTGAAATGCTTTGCCCAAAGTACAGTCCAATTCAACCAGCACCTCTAACGGGAATCGAACCCAAGTTTCCAAATTACAAATCGAACATACTAATAGAGCTTGCAGGGAGAACAAGAAGTTTTTTTATTAATTCAGTCTTCCAGGGGAGATAACTGCTTCATCCAATAACCCACCACATATTCAATTACCCCCCTTATATACATCTCCTCTCTATCACTAAATCTGTTCCCTTTCTTCTCTCTCTCTCTCTCTCTCTCTCTCTCTCTCTGGTGGTAATAAACATGAAGAACAAGTCAAAACGAACAAATTTCACCTCACATAGAATTTATTTTCATTTTAAGTTTGTTTTTCACAAATGAAAACAAACGAAGCATTGCATCAAATAAAATTGTTTTACACAGATCTATGAACTAAGAAAAAGCATAAGAAGCAAACGAAAAGTGAAAATTTCGATGCTCTATTTTAAATGATAATTATATACATTGAAACCCTGGTTCGGTCCAAAGCCTTTGCTTCAAGTCGTTTCGACAGAAAATCACCCTTTTACCGAGATATTTTCCGATAAGAAAATACCCCTTGGTTGGGGAACTCTATCGTCGGATTAAAAGTTGCAAATACAACAAATTGTCTAGATCTTTGATTAGCGGACAAGTCTAAAACACGTAGTTTTGTCACATTTTTAGGTGTCCATATAATACAGCAGGTATGCGATTTTTCCCCCAAGCTTAAAGTTCTATGTGGTATATAAAGACCGGTTTCGGGGGGGGGGGGGGGCAAAAATGTCTAAGATGTCTAAGTTTGAAGCGAATATTCATTACTGTTGTCAATGGAACATTGACAAAAGTGGCAGTAAAGCGGCAGATCGCTGTCTATATTGCAGTGTTCAAAAATCTTACAAGGACATCCAAGAAATTAGGACTTCACGGTTTTAAAGCGTTCCTGAAAGATACGAAAAAAAAAAAAATTAAATCTTTAACTACCAACACCCTCTGGTCGATTTAACCCTTTACCAGACGATAAAATTTAAGACATGTTTAAAATGAAAGTTTTTGCAGACGACAAATCAAATGTGACTCTAACGATAGCTTTAGTCTTTAAAGTAAAAAAAAAAACATTAATATGAGAAAAGGGTAAAATGCTAGTTACCAGCATTTCCCCCTCTTTCCATAAAGTTTTCAAGGGCTTTACACATTAGGGTCGTAGCGACGGTTACGGGAGATACAACGGGTGCCAGTTTATAGATGTTCTGGTGCAAAAAGAAACATGCCTTCAGATACTTTTTTCCCCACCTCTACATCAATGCCAGAGTGTAACAGGTACACTTTTCACTGCAGGGTTCCCGCTGGGCTTCAAATTTGGCACATTTTGCGATAAGAAATTTAATTTTGCGCAGAAAATAGCGAATAGCACCGGGGTTTTATCATTTAGGGGTGCCAGACATTTTACTGTTGGTTCTTCGCTTCTAAGATCGATTATTTAGAAAACCGGTAATCAGTGTTTAGGTCGGTATATAGTCGACACCTTTT
The DNA here is from genome assembly GCA_945859785.2 of Tridacna gigas. Classification (NCBI taxonomy): domain Eukaryota; kingdom Metazoa; phylum Mollusca; class Bivalvia; order Cardiida; family Cardiidae; genus Tridacna; species Tridacna gigas. The sequence goes on from OX244037.2 coordinate 30,789,733, forward strand.
GATTGTCACAGGTGATAATTAACACCTAGCTTGCATGACACGCGTATATCTGATAATAAACTTGTTAATTTGAGAATATCAAATACAAATGATGTTTCCAAATTTACTGACAAGAGATTTTTATTCGCAAACGATATTGTGTTATCGGTTTTCGCGTTGACATTTAGAAGTCCCTTGCTCTTTGATTTTTTTTTTTCCCCAACTATTTTTGTCTCAGGTCTGTATTGTGGTAATTTTATGTGCTAGGTATTTTAACATCAGTTTACAGTATTATTCACTTATGCCAATGTAACTAAACCTCAAAACACGATTTCCTAGAGTTTCTTGATCATCTCTGTGCATAACATTCTTTTTTAATTCAAGCCACTAGACTTACCCACTATGGGTCTTTGGGCACAGGGTCATTTTAGCCTGAGTCCTTTTGCCTATTAAAGGAGGATTGGTCAAAACCAGCCCGAGCTGAGTAGCATATTTTGATCTAAATTTGGAGATGGTTGCCCTGTGCTGCGTGCTGGAACAGAAAATCTATTGTATCTCCAGACAGATTCAAGTTAAATCCAGTGGCCAAAAGTTGTATCTTTGAAACTGAAAATTTCAGCCTGTATGCAATTGTGCTTGTATATTACCTGTTTTCTCCGAAAGGAGTTGTACGTAGGGCATGTTGGTTCTCTGAATAGAACATGAATGTAATTTACCAGTTACTTTTAAATTGCATCTTTTTTTTTTACCTCATATTTTTGCAAACATAGGGTTTTTTTAACTGATGTTTTTCATATCATCAAAAAACTTTGTTAGAATTAATCACAATGCATTAAGTGTATAACAGGTGGGAACTGTTTATCTTTAATTGTACAGAAAACATCATGATCCCACATAACATGCGACCAAAGTTTCAAAACACCAAATAAAGCTATTAATCATGTGTGCCATGGTAAGTCACTCAGTGCAATCCAATCTGGTACATATATAGAATTCATCACAATTCTTTGTAAACAGGTGTTTGTAAATGCAGTTAAACTGTGATAATTGATTTTAACCCTTTCCCAAATGACAAATTTTGGACTGGTCCAAATTGAAAGAGTTTGCAGACAACAATTTTAAATTTGATGAAAATGGCAGAAAGTTATCAAAAAGGGTAGAAAACACTGTGGGAAAAGGAGAAATTGCTTGTTACGAGCAATTTCTCCTTTTCCCACAGTGTTTTCAAATGACTTGTACTACAGACACGTGAAAACCAGGGCTTGTTTGGGAAAGGGTTAAAATGCAATAAGTTCAGTAGATGCTATTTTCATATGTCCTGTTGTAATTCCTCACTGAAAAAGAGATCACACTCTAAAGAGATATCATTTTGGTAATTGATAGTTTTCAAAAAAGGCATATAAGCCCATTATGAAGTACATAATCAGTGTAACAGTGGACTGGCAATCATTTTGGCAAAACAACCCACTCAAACTACCAGGACAGAATAGACTTGCCTGAAATTGGCTAAAACAACTCAGGGCCAAAGCAACCTGAGATCCTATTCAACAGTTCATAAATACTGTCAAAACAGTGTTCAGAGGGGAGCCAGAAATGAGTGAGCAATGCTTGGTGAAAATGGGGTTTAATGCATCTGCAAAAAGTTTCTCCTCATGTCAGCCTGTGCAGTCTGCTCAAGCTAACCTGGCTCAAAACTTTGCTATTGGTCAATTTTCTGCATGTCCAAGGACGAGTCAATCTCATGTATCGGTGGATTGTTAGACAAAACAGATTTTGTTGATCCATAATTATTTGATTCTTGCTTGGTATAATAATACATCGGCAAGATGCAGTAAACCTCCTTTTGCAAGAGCATGTCACAAGTTGTGTTCCAACAATTGTAATCAGTCTTAGAGGTGAAATTTTGCCATGATGAGAATCAAAGCTATGACAACTGGATTTCAAGCCATTTAACTTATGACTTAGCTAAGCTACCTGTATGTGGCTTTCTGTGAAATATCGGGGTCCTGCATGGCTCAGTGGTAAAGTGAAGGTCTCGTAAGCTGAAGGCCCCAGGTTCAAGCCTCCTTGGAAGCACTGGGTTTTTCATTCGAGTGTCCTTGGGCAGAACAGTTTAGAACCCTAGCCTAGCACTGGCAAAACCCAGGACACAAATGAGTATAAAACACTATTCAATCAACCATTCTCTGAATTGTGAAGAAAGTAATAAAACTTCTGCTGCAAGGTAAATACAGTGTACTTGTATTCACAAGGCGTGGAGCATTCCTTTAAAGTCCATGTAGTAAGGACAGATATTCTTGATTCAAAGAAGCCATGTTTCTCTGATACATGACAATTATTTTTCCTTTATTCTTTACCACACAGCAATTTTTAGACTTGTCCAAATCAAAAGCATTTGCAGACAACACATCAAGTGTCACCAAGATGATGGAATTTGTTTTAGAAAGGGTAGGAAATCTTGTGGGAAAAGGAGAAAATGCTGGTTATTAGTGTTTTCTTCTTTTCCCACAATATTTTCAATAGCCCTTTTCATCAAGGTCGTTGAAACAAGATTTTTTGGTATAAAAGAGCTATTGAAACAGATTTCAATGTTCATGATCTTCATATCTCTCCATTTCTTGATCTAACATAAATTCTTACCAGTGCCTTTGGCAAGGACTTTTTTTATGTTGCTGCATACCACTTTTGTATGCATAGTGGCAGAAAAGAAACTGCTCAGTAATTTCGCCTGTTGCAACAGTGTTTTCATCTTTTTCAGTTTGTCATCTGTAAGTACTTTCAATATTGACAAGTAATACAGGTATTTCAAAATAATTGCTCGCAGGTTTTGCAAATGTTCAAGATTCATATCCTAAGGACTTTAATGTCTGTATTTTTTTTCCAGAGACGTAGGTGAACAGGAAGATTGTGTTGCCCCCGTGATGATTATGGTGCCCCCTTGATGGTGAAGCAAATCTGGAGCTGATTAAATATTTACCCAGGTTGTTTTGTATGAAGAAATGTCAAATTGCATTGGAAGAGGTATGTATTGTATTTGGTAAGGCTTTAACATTAGGGTTTGAAGTGCCAGTCCCACCAAGTCTTTTAAAATACATGTACATTCCAGTTGGAACATGTAGAGGAAATTCTGAAATAGGACTTGTCATTTGAGGATGCTTTTTAACTCTTTACTTTATGGCAAAATTTTAGACTCGTCCAATTTGAAAGCATAAGCAAGTGACAAATTTTATGTACCACAGACATTAGGATTTGTCTTTGAAAATCAGAAAACATTGTGAAATGGGGAAAATGCTGGTTACCAGCATTTTCTCCTTATCCCACAATGTTTTCATAAGCTTATATCTCAAGGTAGTTAAAACTCTGGATTGTGTGGTAAAGGGTTAAAACAGATACAAGAGGATTGTCAGTTGTTGATAGGAGCAAGTACATGTATTACAACAATAAGAAATGATTTTATCCGATGGCAAAGAACTATTTTTGGCTCCTTACTTAATTAAATATTACAGGAATCAGAATTTGAATGACTTATACATTCAAATGTACATCTTCATGTAACAAAATATTTCAACTAATTTCATGGTACTTAGTAGAGCTATAGAGTCTTTTCTCTGCCTGTCTGTCTTTCCCTCTCTCTCTCTCTTTCTCTCTGTCTGTCAGTCTGTCTGTCTCTGTCTGTCTGTCTCTGTCTGTCTCTCTGTCTCTCTCCGAGAGAGACACAGTTACACACACATTTCCTTAAGGGTCATTAAAAAATTAAAAGATGGGATTGTGTGGTTAAGGGTGAATTACGGTAAACCTTGTTTGTTCAACATACTTCGTCATGGGGTAGGTCTTGTCTGTAACTGAAAGTTTCTAATGTGTAGATTGACAGCATAATGCTCAACTACATGTAGATATGTACTCATGATGTGTTTTATAGAAGAAAGCATCTTGACAAAGGGATAAATTTGCCAAGATTAGCAATTTTACTATAAGACTGTGTCCTGATAGATTTTTGTTGATAAATGAATTTTTTATTGTTATAAGGGGCTTCGTTCAGCCGAAGTTGCGTTAGTTTCCAAATCTAGAAATAGACTTGGAATGAAATTAGAATGGTCAGTTAAAACAGACCACTGTCCAATTATACATGTATAACACCTTTCTGTTTTCCATTGTTTCAGGGCTCCAGATCAAGGAATAAAGTTGAAGCAGTATCAGTAGCATTGAAAGAGTTTATCCTTAACTAAAAACAGGTGTGAATGACTGAATAAAGATGGAGACACAAAGAGAAAAATTCTTCATCTCAAATACAATGGTTTGTTTGCTAAAGGCAATAGAAGGATATGAAACCACAGTTGAACTACGAGGAGAGAGAGAAGTGACTGGGACAATATTACATGTGGATGGTTATATGAATATAACAATGAAATATGTGACATTTAAGTCACTTAGTCAGGAGAAAAAATTTGTTGACTTCTTTGTGAATGGACGGAATATTAGATATGTACATATTCCTGATGAAATTGACATGAAGCAAGCCATGGAAGCAACTATTAAAAAGTTTTGTACACGATCTGCCAATCTTCGGGTGAATCAAGAGATCAGAGATAGAGCATGGGAGAAATTGAAGAAAAAGGAAAATATAGCAAAAAGGAGCCCTCATCAAGGCACACAGTGACAATAATTAATGTCACTGTTTTTTTTTTCCAACATTTTACCACACAATCCCGAGTTTTAATGACCGTGAAGTAGCTTGAAAACATTGTGTGAAAAGGAGAAAATGCTGGTAACCAGCATTTTCCCCTTTTCCTACAATGTTTTCTACCCTATCAAATACAGATTCTATCATTTGAGCCAAATTTAAAGTGTTGTCTCATGTCCGCAAGAGCTTTTAAGTTTGCCAAGTTTTCATGTTTGGTGTTTGGTAAAGAATGAATCGTGATGCTCAAAGCAAATTTTTAAGCTTACTGTTTTTTTTTAAATCAGTATAGACGGCAAAGATTATTTAGAGAAGAGACTAGTGTTCCACTGGCATGAAAAAATTTGGAACATTTTTGATATGGGGGGTGCATTATGGGCTTAAAACTTACGTAATAAAGCAATATTTCCTTTATTTTTCAATATTGGCTCTCATTTCCACATAAAACTAGAGCTATCACTAAACGTGGTCATACCCCCCAACAGCTCCTTGTCACAAAACAGATTAATGTCACAGGAATGCAAAATAAGTGACTGGAGAGTCAATTATACCAGAGCTATCACTGAAGGTGATGAATATCCTGCAATGGCTTCTTGCCAAAGAATTACTCTCTTAAAATTTAGCAAGGGCACCGTCATAAAGAGAACGACAAAAAAGGGCTTAGCTCTTGGAAATTTTATTTAATTAACTAAGAACAATTTATGATATGCACATCTTTGCTGAGTGCAAAGTCTATCCATGAAGTTTGAAAGAAATTTGTCCAGAATCATCAAAGGGCCATAACTCCATGAAACCTAAATAAACCATAACCAAAATAGGATATGCACATCTCTGCTTGATACTGAGTCTATTTGTGTAGTTTGAGCCAAATCTGTCCAATAGTTGATGAGAAAAAGAGCGGATAAGAAATTTCATGAAAGGGCCATAACTCAGTGAAAAATCAATGAACCATAACCAACATTTCATATGCACATCTCTGCTTGATACTGAGTTTGCCTGTGAAGTTTGAATAAAATTCGTCCAGTAGTTTATGAGAAATAGAGCGGACAAAAAGCTACAGACCGACCGACGGACGGACGGACAGATGGACGGACAGACCGACCAACAAGCTGACTCCTATATACCCCCCAAACAGAGTTTTGGGGGGTATAAAAAGAGAGAGAGAAAGAGAAGTAATGGACTCAACAGAAAAGTTTTACTCTTTACCTCACAATCCGGAGGTTTAACAACCCTGAAGAAGAAGGCTTTCGAAAACATTGTGGGAAAAGAAGAAAATGCTGGTAACCCGCATTTTCTTCTTTTCCCACAATGTTTTCAACAATCACAGACAGATACTGTTGTTTGTACCCCATTTTATTTGTCGTCTGCAAACGCTTTCAGTTTGGACTGGTATAAAATTTTGTTGTGTATTAAAGAGTTAAAAGCTTGGATAATAACTTTCTTGAATAGTTTTCTGAAAAAATCCTTCGAAATTTTACTCAATTTACAGTGAGTTGTGACCCTTTACATTGAGTTGTGACCCTTTACCAAATTATCCTGTGCTTGAATGACCCTGAGGAAGACGCCTTCTTTAAATATGGGAATGGGCGAAAATGCTGGCTTGTTACCAGTATTTTCTCTTTTTCCCACAATGTTTTCCACCCTTTCAGAGACAAATCCTTTTACTGTATCCACACTTAAGTTATCATCTGCAAAGGCTCTTGATTTGAAAAGGCCTAAAATTTTGTCACAAATTAGGAAAAATTGGGGAATAATGTCCATTATATCAATCAAGGATGCAGTGTACAGGCTTAAATTTTTGTTAAACTACTTTGTCTTTTTGGCTTGATTTATGATTTCTGATCACATGTAGACCTATGTAAATGAAGATCTAGTTATAAAACACATTTCATTAATAGAAAAATCACAATAATAAAAAAATCATATTTACAAACCTCTAAAATGTTCCATCTTGCTTTACTCATGCAAGCTTTTACTTTTTACAAAATGACAAAATTTTAGACTCATCCATATTGAAAGGATTTGCAAAGGAGAAATTAAAAGTGGCTCAAATGATAGAATCTTTCTTTGATAGGGTAGAAACTATTGTGGGAAAAGGAGAAAATGCTGGTTACCAGCATTTTATTTTTTACCCACAATGTTTTCAAAAGCTTTCCTACTCGGGGTCTTTAAAATTTTGACTTTGTGGTAGAGGGTTAAACTTAAAGTGACCATGTAATTCTCCAACAACTATCATGGCATCTGGTGTACACAATGATGTGATGTCATTCATTGCATAGAATGACCTATGCAAAAATATTTGGATATCTGTATAGGTTCACCAGACGACAATATTTGAGCCTTGTCCAATTTGAAAGTGTTTGCAAAAGTGATTCACATATTGTAATGCATGTTTCAAAAAACATTGTGGGAAAAGGAGAAAATACAGGTTACCAGCATTTTCTCCTTTTCCCACAATGTTTTCAAAATCCTTTCCTCTTCAGGGTCTTGAAAACATGGATTGTGTAGTAAAGGGCTAAAGTTTGTCATTTTGGAAAAAGTTTACCCTTTACCACACAATCCAGAGTTTTAACGACCCTGAGACAGGTGACCAGCATTTTCTCCTATTCCTAAAATGTTTCCTGTCCTTTTACAAACAAGTATCACCATATGAGCCATAAAAGATTTGCAGACGACAAATTAAAGGTGGCCAAAATGACAAAAATCTGTCTTTGATAGGGTAGAAAACATGGATTAAAGAAGAAAATGCTCGTTACCAGCATTTTCTTCTTTTCCTACAATGTTTTCAAAAGCCTTATTGCTGGGGGGGGGGATGGTCTTTAAAAGTTGGGACTGTACAGTAAAGGGTTAAACCTTTCCTGCACAATCCTGAGTTTTAATGACCCTGATAGAGAAGGCTTTTTGAAAATATTGTGGGAAAAAGAGAAAATGCTGGTAATGTGCATTTTCTCTTTTTTTTAACGTTTTCTACCCTTCATGGACAAATTCAGTCATTTGAGCCAAATTTAAAATATTGTCTGCAAATGTTTTAAATCTGGACCATTCTACAATTCAAATGTATGGTAAAGAGTAATTATTGAACGCCCAAATGACATAATTTCAGACTTGTCCAACTTGAAAGCATTGGCAGATGGCAAAATAAATGTGACTGAAAAATTGAGATTTGTTCTGAAAAGGTTAGAAAACATTGTGGAAAGAGGAGAAAATGCTGGGTACCAACATATTCTCCTTTTTCCCACAATGTTTTCAAAAGGCTTTTATTTCAGGGTCGTTAAAAGTCAGAATTATGTGGTAAAGAGTTAAAGCAATACATTGAATGACTTCAAAAATTTGTAGAAAAATAAAAATTTCCAATGAAGTTTACAATAAAAGTTTAAAGTTGACTGTGTATATACACATGTACATGTAGTTGAAATTATGCACATTGCATATTTTTTAAAATCTTTAACACTTGACATAAATTTAAACTCAACTGTATTTAACGCAGTGTTAGTTGACTAATGTGGCATGAATGAGATTTGTGTCTGCATGGATAGAAAATATCTTGGGGAAAAGGAGAAAATGCTGGTTACTATCATTTTCTCCTTTCCCTACAGTGTTTTCAATAGTCCTTTTTCTCAGGGTCATCAGAACAAAGGATGGTTTGGTATAGATAACCCGATTAAATACTTGATCAGACTGGAATGTAGGCTAGTTGATACCACTTATTCATATTTATACCTCTTGTTTTGGGGCAAGGGTTGCACTAAAATCTGCCTGTCGGAGACCGAAAGCCCTCCTTCAGATTTACTGTGACTGGATCTTGAACTTGTACAATTGCAGACTTGCAAGATCATTTAGACATCTGCTTCTGACCCCAAATCTTACAAGAAAAATTTTAGAGTTGTCCATTTTGAAGGCTTTTGCAGATGACAGTGTATTACTGTAATGTATGGCTCTAATAGTGGGACTTGTCTTTCGAAGGCGTACAAAATATGCTGAATATGGCCCCGATTTATTGTGTCCAAGCCACATACAAGATGAAATATTGGTAATGATGGCTTTTCCTAGTGGTAAAGGTTTGACTTTGACCTGGGTACATATTCAATCACCAAGTCTTTAAAATTTTACTTAATCTCAATTTCATGACTAGACACCTGATAGGCTGGGATACTCTGCCTTAGCCAATCAGATGTCTAGTCTTGGGGTCTAGGATGAGAACGGTATTAGTATTGTTGGTGATTAATAAGCAGCAAGATAGTCACCCAAGTCTGTTTGTATAATGTAGCAGCTGCCCTCTGCAGATCATTTTATCTGTAGTAATGGCAACATAGCTGCAATTCTTAAGATACAGAGTAAACCTACCTACCATCATGTGACAGAGCAATTACTTGTAAACAAGGCTCTTACAAGCAGCTGCCTCAATTTCAACAGTTTCATCGACTAGAGTGACCTTACGACAGATTTTAGACTAGTGCATACTAAAAGTATTTGCAGACGACAAAATGTGTCGATAAAATTTGCTTCTGAAAATAGAGAAAACATTGTGGCAAAAGGATAAAATGCTGGTTACTAACATTTTCCCACAATGTTTTCAAAATGATTTTTTTTTTTTCTCAAGGTTGTTAAAAGTTGGGATTATGTGGTAGAGGGTTAACTCTTTTGCAAACAATGAAATTTTAGACTTGTCCAAATGAAAAGCATTAATTTTTGTAGACAATAAAATAAATGGAACTGAAAAACTGAAATTTGTGTTTGGAAGGGCTGCTACATATCAGCATTTTCTCCTTTTCCCAAGTTTTCTATCCAGTCAAATGCAAGTCCTTTGACCATCTGCAAATGCTTTCAATTTTTAAAAGTCTAAAACTTCGTCATCCGATAGAGTTTAACCCTTTTACCGCACAATGGCAACCTTTAACAACCCTGAGAAGGAAAGTTTTTGAAAACATTGTCGGAAAAGGAGAAAATGCTGGTAACTAGCGTTTTCTCCTTTTCCCACAATGTTTTCTACCCTATGAAAGTCAAATTATATGTTTTGAGAAACATTTTATTTGTAGTCTGCAAATGCTTTCAATTTGGACAAGGCTAAAATTATGTCATCTAGTACAGTTAATCCTTTACCTAACAAATTCTAATTATCGTCAGGAAGAAGGCTTTTGAAAACATTGCAGAAAAACAGAAAGTAATGGCAACCCACATTTTCTCTTTTTCACATGTTTTGGACAAGTCCAAAATGGTGTTATATAGGTAAAACATGAATTACTCCTTGAATGGAAATGCTGTGGGGAAGATATTACTGAACACTTTACCAGATGACAAAATTTTAGCCTTGTCCAAATTGAAAGCTGCAGTCTGCAGACAATTTCAATGTGGTTCAAATGGTACAACTTTTCTTTGATAGGGTAGAAAACATTGTGGGAAAAACAATCAGGGGTTTTAATGATCCATAGGAGGAAAGCTTTTAACCTTTTCCCAAACGACAAATTTTAGCCCCTCCCAAATTGAAAGCATCTGCAGACGACAAATTTGAAAGTGGTACAAATGAACTTAAGGTTTTTGGACAGGGTAGAAAACATTGTTGGAAAAGGAGAAATGCTGGTTACCAGCATTTTCTCCTTTTCCCGCAATGTTTTTAAAAGGCCTCTTCCTCAAGGACGTGAAAACAAGGGATTGTTTGGTAAAGGGTTAAAGTATTGTAGGAAAAGAAGAAAATGTTGGTTACCAGCTTTTTGTCCTTTCCCACAATGTTTTCAAAAGGCTTTTTTCCCCAGGGTCGTTAATTTGAGATAAATGCCCTGTCCTGCATAACCCTTTACCAAACATTTTTTGAACTTTGAAAGGAAAGCCTTTGAAAACATTGTGAGAAAAAGTGGAAATGCTAGTCTTTTTAAACATTGTGGGAAAACTGAAAATGCTGGTAATCAGCATTTTTACCTTTCCCCCACAATGTTTACTTCTCTATTCAAAGCCGTTGCCATCATTTGTGCCACATCTAATTTGTTGTTTGGTATAGATTTAATCAAGAGCACCGCTTGCAGGTGCCAACGCTTGGCTACATTTGCTCCAGTGAAAATACCAAGTCAAAAAAGGGGCATAACTCAAAATATTTTGAGGGTTACCTTCTCTTGTTTTATGGGTTCCCCTTTTAACTGTTTCAAGTTTGAAGTAAATATCAAGCTTTTGCAAGACGACGCCCGAGCTACGACAATACCTTGAAATTTTCTTCAAAAATAGCTTGGCTAAAAAAGTAAAAGGAGGAATAGATCTGAATTTACAATAATGTGAAATACAACAGACTTTTAACCTTTTAATAGTCTCTTTTTTTTTTCATCTAAAATATATTAAATAACAATCTGTCATGAATAGAGCTTGAAAAAATGCGAACATATGGCGCTTCCAAGTAAATATAACACATTCCATGCTACCAAGTACTGTTCAGAATGTTTAGAATAATGGTCAATTCCCTAAATTTGTCATTTTCTGTTTGTGCAGAAATATGTTCCTCTCACATACCGTAAGTGTTAATTTAATGAAACATTTTCACTTTACACTAATAATGTCTGTTAACTGACAGCATGTGCAGGTGACAATTTTAACAGATCAAATTTCACTTTGATAGAGTGGAAAATATTGTGAGAAAAGGAGAAAATGCTGGTTACCAGCATTTTATCCTTTTCCCACAATATTTTCAAAAGGCCTCTTTTCCAGGGCAGTTAAAACTTGGGATTGTGTGGTATGCAATTCATTTATAATTTTATCATTCACAAGCACTTGTAGATCTATTACAGAAATGTAACCCTGTTAGTGTATCAGTCAATCTCATGTTTTGAAGACTCTTACAATGGTACCTATTAAAAACCTTGCAGAAAAAGGAGAACTTGCCGACTACCAGCGTTTCCTTTTCCAACAGTGTTTTCTATTATCAAAGACAAATCTAGCACTTCAGCAATTTCAATGGTCATCTGAAAATGCTTCCACTCTGGATAAGTCTAAAAGTTTGTTGTCTGGTATAGAGTTTATCCCTTTACCACACAATCCAGAGTTAAACGACCCTTGACTTAAAAACATTGTGCAAAAAGGAGAAAATGCTGGTAACCAGCACTTTCTCTTTTTCTCACAGTGTTTTCATTCTTAACAATGACAATTCTATCATTTGAGCCACATTTATAGTGCTTTCGATGTGGACAATTACCATTGTGTCCTGTGGTAAAGAGTTAACCAAAATCACACACTAAGATTCACTTTACACTAGATGTGTTATACCACATGGTCGTTCAAATTTGCATGGTAAATGAAGGAATGAAAATATACAAGGTAATGAATATTTACACAAATTTACAGTTTTCATCCAATATCCTTCAAAGTTCACTTTTTCGCCGCTTTCTTTACTGGTTTCTTCGGTGACTTAGCCTTTTTAGCTGCTTTCTTTGCTGGCGACTTCTTTGGCTTTGGTGCCTTCTTTGCCGGTGATTTCTTTGGTTTTGAAGCTGCCTTCTTTTTTGGAGTTTTTGCTTTCTTGGCCTTCTTTTCTCCTGCCGGTTTTTTAGCCGCTGGTTTCTTAGCCTTTGGCTTAGCTGCTTTTGGTTTTTTAACTTTCTTTTCTTTCTTCACTTCTCCAATGCGGAATGATCCGGCTGCACCAGTTCCTTTAGATTGTTTCAGAGATCCATTTCTTACTCCTGCCTTCAAGGCTAGCTTTAGATGATTGTTGACAATTTTGGCGTCCGCTCCAACATTGTAGGTAGCCAGGATATGTTTCAAAATAGCCTGTCTCGAAGAACCACCACGTTCCTTCAGCTTTGAGATCGCATCCTGTACCATCTGGCTGTATTTTGGATGAGTTGCTGGCTTTTTTGGCTTGGCGGCCTTTTTTTGTGTCTGAGCTTCTGACATAGTCGTTGTCAATTCGTGAAACCACTACGTGTAACGACGGAGTGTTGACCAGCTAGATCTGTATTCATGACTAATATAATCGCTATTCGATATTTATAGTTAGAACGCGGACCTTACCGAAGACACCTGCTAGTGCCCGAGCAAAAAAATAGTTCTGGGTTATATTTTTGCCCTGTTGTGTTTCCAACACACAATTCAAATAAGATTTTACCCGCAATTCAACGGTTAGGAATGGTGCTGATCGTCTCTTTGAAGAGAGAACATATATGAAAAAAATATGATATAATATAAGGGAGCCGAAATTGTTCTTTCATAATTTAATTCTAATTTAAAGTTGAAATTTATGTATCCTGCGACACAACTCCTAAATTTTATTAGCGTCCCCCACGTTTTTTCTCATAATTTTGAGAATTGTTAGGGTTTAAAATCAATTTACATTCATTTTTCTAAAACGTTAGAAAAAATAATCGATACATAGTCGCAAAATCCAAGCGATCAAGCGCTAAACTTTTTGCCGATGAAACACAAAAATTGACCAGGCGCCATTATTCGTCTTACTCGGATCAAAAGAGAGCTTGAAGTGTTATAATTACCATGTAATGTTTTTTCAAACACGATCGTATTGTTTTTTCGTAAACATAGAACTAATGAATGTAAAAAAAAAAGATTGATAGATTAAAATGCCAATATTCAAAGTCATGACGAATTCGTGCGTAGTACGACCACTGAACTCTTTGCCTATATGTAGGTCTAGTCTACGTATTTAAATGCGTTCATTTTTTAATTGAGTTTTGTTAAAAGAATATTTTTTGGACGAGTTTGCCTGGATTTTACAAGCATACAGGTCATATACGGTTACGTCTGGCTAATTTGAATGTCCAGAGATCTATAGATATAAGCCCACATGTATAAGAAATGAACATTACATGACTGACTGGCTATATAATCTAGATGTTGTCAATACCACATCAAAATGGCGCATAGGTATAAATTGAAACTCAGATATTTTTTTTTTTAAAGAATATTTATAGAAATATAGTTAGGTCTAAATAGATCAGTACAATATAAATGGAAATTGAGCCTAGAACTTGATGAAATTTGCTTTAAGCGGATAAAACAGTAAACCATCCGGCGGCCAGAAACCAAATAAAGTAAATATAGGCTAAAGTCAGTCATATCTGTGCTCTAAGAGCCGGATCATGCTTTGTTCAGATCCCTTAATGCCAAATCATTCAATCTAAATGCCTATTACCTACGTAAAAAAGTTAAAAATAGATCTCTAAACTGTAATTTACGTAGACCTAATAATAATAATAGACTCCAATTATAATAGGCCTAAGTATAGTAAACTCAGACGCCTAGATCTATATCTTTGCAGGTGATACAAAAATATTCAAGGTTATCACTATACCATAGGGTAGCAATACCTTACAAGAAGATCTAAATGAACTAAACACATAGAGCGACAGTTGGCCCCTCGGATTCCACCTAGACAAGTGACTAGTAACATTCCTGAATAGCGATAGGGAACAAGCAGTATTATCTAAAAAAACAATATTCTACAACAAGCAGAGCTGGAGGAAGACAAAGAAGTTACTATAGACAGAGACCTACATTTTAAACGAACACATTAGTGAAAACGTCAACAAGGCAAACTCTGTTTGCTCTCCATAGGCAGACACTAAGAAACTTGGATTGTACTTGACCTTCGTGCCACTGAACAAGACTTTACTTAGAACACCCTCAGACTCTGCAAGCTCTGTATGCATGGGCGCCGTATAAACAGAAACATATGGGCCTAGAACAGATTTCAGATCAGTCGAACACAGGGCAACTAAGAAACCACCAGGTACAGATGAAGGAATTAACCCCTAACCTGCTACATAATTATCTCTTTACCACACAATGCCGACTTTTAACGACCCTAAGAAAGACGCCTTTTGAAAACATTGTGGGAAAAGGAGGAAATGCTGGTAACCAATGTTTTCTACCTTTTCCAAAACAAAATTCAATTTTTGGTTCACGTTTGTCACCTGTAATTGCTTTCAATTTGGACAAGTCTTAAATTTTGTCGTTGGTGAAGAGATAAATGAAACGAAAATTCCACTCAATAGTAGAAACCCGAATATTGAGATTTCAAAGTTGAATAACTTTGGAGGGAATGTGAAAAAAACTATAAAGAGGTCCCTATGGAGCCTGGTCTGGAATTCCACTATAAACTTGTAAGTAAGTAGGTAAGCGAGTTAAGTAATGTAAAGAAAGGTGAGGTAAATAAAGGTACCGTAAAACTTAGTTTAAGTTAAAGTTTAAAGTGAAGTAAAGTTAAGTGAGGTAAAGTAAATTAAAGTGAGGTGAGGTGAAGCAAGAGTAAAGTAAGGTAAGGTAAGGTAAAGTAAGTTAAAGTTAAGTTAAAGTATAGTGAAGCAAAGTGAGGTAAAGTAAACTGGGGTGAGGTAAAGTCAGTCAAGTAAAGTCAAATGAGTAAGTAACTCAATAATTACAGTCAAACCTCAGTAGCTCGAACACGGGAATCTTCGAACACTACCGAAAATTCGAACAAGAATCTCAGTCCCGACAGAAAATGCTCTTAATTCAGCGAGTTCGACTTCGGAAAACTCGCACACCGTGAAACTCGAATTCTCGAACACATTTCATGGTCCCAGACGTAAAATCACTTTACTTTTTATCTGGGAAAGGTCGAACAAAAGGTTGACCGATAAATTAGTTGACAAGTGTTGGTGAATTTCACACATGTAGGTTGTTTATCTGTATATGACACCTTACTGTCCACTGATTGAAACGGTGCGTAATATTAACCCGTTACGTGAAAAATAACTAGCTTTCATTAATTAATGCTGATTAATAATGATTGTATTTTTTTTTTCTTGATTGGATGTTTGCTCTGCCTTTTGCATCAAACTGTGGTGTTCGACGGTATTTAAGAGGAGAATTCTGAATCCCAGTATCATACACCAGCCGATATAGCTCAGTAGGTAGAGCGTAGGACTTGTGAACACAATGTCCTACAGATTGTGGGTTCGTATCCCCGGCTGGCCAACTAAAAAATTACTAATAGTCTTTCGGATGAGACATTAAACCGAGGTCCCGTGTGACGGTGCTATACGCCGAGCACGTTAAAGAACCAGGCGAAGCTCTCAGTAGTTTCGACCTGTATCCTTGCACTATCCCCCGTAACAACTAACCGTCTTCTGGGGGCGTCGCTCAGATGGGCAACCGGTAGCGACGATAAATAAACGGAAATAACCAACCAAACCAGTATCATACCGGCCGATATAGCTCAACAGGTAGAGCGTAGGACTCGTGAACACAATGTCCTACAGATTGTGGGTTCGTATCCCCGGCTGGCCAACTAAAAATTACTAATAGTCTTTCGGATGAGACATTAAACCGAGGTCCCGTGTGACGGTGCTATACGCCGAGCACGTTAAAGAACCAGGCGAAGCTCTCAGTAGTTTCGACCTGTATCCTTGCACTATCCCCCGTAACAACTAACCGTCTTCTGGGGGCATCGCTCAGATGGGCAACCGGTAGCGACGATAAATAAACGGAAATAACTAACTAACTCCCAGTATCATAACACACATGTAACGTATTAGAAATGTCTCAACCTACGGAAGAAAAGATCTCTGAGCAACTTAGTGAAGCACCCGGTAACGGGGGGGATATCTAAGTCAGAGAAAAGAGGAACAAAAAGAATGTAAATAAAAGTTATTTTCCTGAACAACTGCTTTGTTTATAATTTTTCCGTGTGATCATTTAAAATGCTATTGGGCATAGGTAATGTCGGACATAATCTACTGCGGACATAATATATTTCTTGATCGAATCCGCCGATCTGTGAATGATCTTCGGCTCGGTCGAACTTCCGATAACTTGAACAAATCGGCTGGTCCCCTGGGTGTTCGAGCTACCGAAGTTTGACTGTATGTAAGCAAGCAAGTAAGAAAGAAAGTAAAGTAAGTAAAGTAAAGTAAGATAGGTAGGTAAGTAAGTAAGTAAGCAAGTAAGTAAGTAAGCAAGTAAGTAGAGTAAGTAAGTCGAGTAAGTATAGTGAGTAAGTAAAGTAAGTAAAGTGAGTGAGTAAGTGAAGTATGCAAGTGAGTGAGTGAGTGAGTGAGTGCACAAAACATGCAGTCTGATCTTTGCCCTTCACTGTCCACTTTGCTAAGATATTTTCAGAAAAGCAACCTTGAAATTACAATTCTTACGACTCTATTTCTTAATTGAAAATGTCTGTATGGTTTATTTGGCACTCTAAGGGTTAATACGAGATCAGACTGCACATCTATGAAGTTTGATCTTGGATATGTATATTGTCTGATATTTTATGAACTATTCAATAATGGTTAGACTAGGCCTACTCCATTCTAAAGCATCATGGGCTACCTTAACCCTTTCCCAAATGAAAAATTTTGGACTGTCTAAAACTGAAAGCATCTGCAGATGATAATTCAGGTATATGTGGCTGAAATGATGAGATGTCTTTCAAAGTATGAAAGACATTGTGGGAAAAGGAGAAAATGCTGGTTACCAGCATTTTTTCCTTTTCCCATAATGTTTTCAAATGCCTTCTTCTTTAGACTCGTTAAAACACAGGATTGTTTGGTAAAGGGTTAAATAATTGTATGTTTTGAGTTTATATACAGGCAAACCCCCCGACCCCCCTTGAAGGTTCTCAGCCACTTTATGTTGATAGTGCAAGATACAGGACCAAACCCATCCTAAGTTACATATGGTTCTTTAACCCTTAACAAAACAATCTGTGTTTTAATGACCCTTACCACATAGCCTTTTGAAATCATTGTAGGACAAGGAAAAATGCTGTTGATAAAAAGCATTTTATCCTTTTCCCACCATGTTTTCATCCTTTATGGGACAAAGTCCAGCATATGAGTCAAATTCAGTAAGTTGACTGCAAGTGCTTTCAATATTGACGAGTCAAAAATTCTGTTATTTGGTATAGAGTTAAACCTTTACCAACTCACAAATTTCAGACTCTTCAAATTTGAAAGCATCTGCAGACAACAAATCTGGAAGTGGTACAAATGAACTGAAGCTCTTTGACAGAGTAGAAAACGTGGGACGAGTAGAAAATGCTGGTTACCAGCATTTTCTACTTTTCCCATGTTTTCAAATGGGATATACTGTAGCTTAGGGTTGTTAAAATTCAGGTTTGGTGGGATCAGTAGATTTTTTAAGTCTCATCAAAAAAACTTGTTAAGTCACCTTTGGGACTTGAACACACCACTTCAAGTGTCCTTACAACTGCCATGCTCTACAACTTGAGCTAATCCTGCTGACTTGAATTTAAACTTGTTACCAAAGGACAAAAAAAACACAGACTTGTCTGGATTGAAAGCATTTGCATATGACAATTCAAATATTGCTCAAATGATATCTGTCTTTGTGAGGGTTGAAAACATTGTGGGAAAAGTAGAAAATGCTGGTAATCAGCATTTTTTCCTTTTCCCACAATCTTTTAAAGATACTTCTTTCTTAGGGTCTTTTTGCCTCTCATCACTGATTCATGTGAGAAAAGCAGCCAGTGGCTTGGAAAGAAAGTTGTTTCAGTACCTGTGTGACAAAGGCAGATAGCACATGCCTAGGTATACTGGCCACAATGAGGTAACTTTAGTTGTTAAAGCTGTGTTAAACTCAAATACATGTACAAACAAATCCTTAAGGTCCTTAAAACTCAGGATTGTGTGGTCAAGAGTTAAATAATTGGGGGGTTGTAACACTCTTTAACACTTTCTTCGATTCATTAAAACTCAGGAATGAGTGGTAAAGGGTTAAAAAAAACTGATACTGATTATGCACACCAGGTTTAGCTCTTAACCAGAAATTATTGGTCATGTGACCAAAATAAAATGAATAATCCTTTTCTTCCCCTCCTAAGAAGGCTGCACTTACCATATTAGCCTGATTCTATCAAATTTGTCTCTGAATTAAAGATCTTTGTAGTTGCTAACTGAAAGACAATGGGCAGACCACTGATGGTGAGCAAACACAATATACATGTAGTTAACCTTGAGAACTAGAGGGGCTGAAGAGCTTCAAAAAGGCATCACTACTTAAAATGGCAAAATGACAGAATTATAGACTTGTCTGAAATTAAAGCATTTGCAGATGACAAATATGGCTCAAATGATGGAATTTCTCTTGAAAGAATAGAAAACATAGTGGTAAATGCAGAAAGTGCTGATTTTCAGCATTTTCTCCTTTTCCGACATTGTTTTCAAAACCCTTCATTCCTAGGGTCATTAGAACTAAGGACTGTTTGGTAAAGGTTTAAAGAAAGGATTAATCAAGCTGTTTTTGTGTGTACATACAACAACAGGGGTCCTGTGTTGTCCAGTGGAAAAGAGCAGGACTTGTGACCAGGAGATCTCGGGTTTGAGCCTCACTGGATCCATTTGGTTTTTCATAGGAGTGTCGTAGGACAAGACACTTCAGAGCCCTTGCCTAGTACTGGTGAAACCCAGGAAATACATGAATTTCATTATTTGTGAGCTGTTGCCATGGTATGACAAATAATTTTGAAAGCAGTGTAAAATACCATTCAATTAATCAATTATACAACAACATTTCATAAGTAATTTTTGAAATTTTCATTTTATTTATCAACCCTCATTTTACTTCCATCAAACTGTAATGTAAATTCTGATTATACAAAAATATAACTGTATGTTTACATTGTGTAGATCATAGTAAAGTAATATTCAATTTTAATGACACTGAAACCTAATGAAACAAGAGCACCACATGCGGGTGCTAAAGCTCGGCTGCAGATGCTTGATTCTCGGCTGCAGATGCTTGATTTTTCAACGCAAATTCTAAATCGAAAAGGGGCATACCTGTGTCAAAAATTCTAAATTGAAAAGGGGCATAACTGTGTCAAAAATACTTTGATGGTTACCTGCCCTTGTTGTATAGGTTCCCCTTTTAATAAATAACAACCTGTCCAAGTTTGAGACAAATATCTTCA
Source organism: Tridacna gigas (assembly GCA_945859785.2). Taxonomy (NCBI): domain Eukaryota; kingdom Metazoa; phylum Mollusca; class Bivalvia; order Cardiida; family Cardiidae; genus Tridacna; species Tridacna gigas. The sequence goes on from OX244037.2 coordinate 30,809,271, forward strand.
GTAATAACAAATATAATAAAATGTCAAAAAAAAGTTTTTGCACAATGACACAGACAAAGATGCCAGGGCTACAACAATGCCTCAACGGTTTCTTTGGAAACAGCCAAGCTAAAAACACCTTCCACAGCTAATTGCAAAACAACCTATAATATCATATAAAAATTTTACAATGATTGTTTTCATGAACAAACCTTACAGACAAATACTGCATTTAACAAAAGCAACATTGCAGACACTTTTGTACTGAGCATTTTCAGAGTCAGCCTTATTGTTTTTCCAGATTTTGTAGATCCAGATCAGAGAGCAAAGAATGAGTGGTCTAATATTGCATCTATATTGTCTTATTTCTTAATATATTCTAGCTAAAACTGCCTCCAATTATGAAATTTGAATCCTTTACAGTATATCACTTATACAGCAATCTAAACATTAACCATTTGCCGCTCAATCAAAAGCATGAATGATCTGCAGGTGAAAGAGCTCGTGAAAACTTTGTTGGAAAAGGAAAAAATGCTGGTAACCAGCATTTTCTCCTTTTTCTACAGTTTTCTAACATGTCAAAGAAAAAATGCTGCAGACAGACATATGAACCTCAGACACAGGGCTGTGACATAAGACTGTTGGCCTTTTGGCCAGTGGAGCTGATAAAATACCAAAACAGACGAATAAAAACAAAATCTATGGCATGTACAGTACTTAACCCTTCACCACTCAATCCTGAGTTTTAATGACCTTATGAAAGAAGGCTTTTGAAGACACTGTAGGAAAAGAAGAAAATGCAGGAAACCAGCATTTTCTACATTTCTCACAATGTTCTCTACTCTGTAATAGACAACTTCCATCACTTAACTCTTTACCAAATGACAAAATTTTAGACTTGTCCAAATTGAAAGCATTTGCAGACGATTAAAAAAAAAAGTGACTTAAAAATTAAAATTTGTTTTGGGAAGGTCAGAAAACATTGTGGGAAAAGGAGAAAATGCTGGTTACCAGCATTTTCTCTTTTTCCCACAATGTTTTCAAAAGGCTTCTTCTTCAGGGTCGTTAAAACCCGTGATTGTGTGGTAAAGAGATAGAGCACGCTGAAGTTGATGTCTGCAAATGCTTTCAATTAGGATGGGTCTGGTAAAGTGATAAGATCTTATGTAGCATGAGTTAATGAAGTGCATAAAGCTGATAGTCCTTATATCTAACTAAACAAACTATTTCTTATATTTAGCAAAAGTGTTAATCACATCTTGTACATCATCCCTTGAGCCGAGGAAAATAGGTGATCTCTCGTGAATAGACTTTGGTTCTAAATCTAGGACAGGCATGTCACCTGTGGTTGCTGCTCCACCTGCTTGCTCCATTATATATGCCATTGGGTTACATTCATAGAGCAAACGAAGCTGCAAATATAGATAGATATGAAAGTAAATATCTTTCAACAAAACGTTCTACTGGTAGGAAAGTTTTTCAAAAAAAAAATATTAATTCAATTAAAAATTGTTAGCCTTGTCCAAATTGAAAGCATCATCCTGATCTGCTTAAAACTCGATGCTACAGATAGAGGTATTTTGCAGACGACAAATTAATTGTAACTTAAAACTTGAAATTTGTCATAGAAAGGGTAGAAAACATTGTGGAAAAAGGAGAATATGCTGGTTACAAGCATTTTCTCAGTTTCCCACAATGTTTTCATCAAAAAGGCTTCTTGCTTGGGGGTCGCTAAAACTTGGGATTGTGTGGTAAAGGGTTAACATGAATCTTACATAACTTTTTGAGCCACATTAACTTTGTTGTCTGCAAACGCTTTCAACATAGACTAGCCTGAAACTTTATTGTCAGGTACAAGTTAACTCTTAACAAAATGACAACATTTTAGACTTGTACAATTTGCAGATGAAAAAATTAAATGTGGCTCTAATGATGGAAATTGTGTATGAAAGGGTATAAAACATTGTGGGACACTTCTGAACATAAGGTGACCCTCTAGAGATGTCTAAATGTAATGGAATCTGTCTCTGAAAGGACAAAAAACATTGTGGAAAATGCTGGATATCTGCACTTTCTCCTCTTCCAAGAATATTTTTAGCCCTCAGGGTTCCTAAGGGTTGTTAAAACTGATGATTGTTTGATACAGGGTTAACTCTTTATCACACAATCCCAACTTTTAACGACCCTGAGCAAGATGGCTTTTGAAAACATTGTGGGTAAAGGAGAAAATGCTGGTAACCAGCATTTTCTCCTTTTCCCACAATGTTTTCTACCCTTCCTAAAACAAATTTCAATTTTTCAGTCACATTTATTTTGTCGTCTGCAAATGCTTTCAATTTGGACCAGTCTTATGTTTTGTCATATGGTAAAGAGTTAAAAAAGATTATTACAATACCTTTCCCTTGGGATTTTCCTTAGTGGCAGGGTACATGAAAATTCCTCCATACAACAATGTCCTATGTACATCAGCCACCATAGAACCAATGTACCGAGCTCCGTAAGGTTTCCCTGTCTGTAGTGTAAAAGCAAAAAATGAACAGGATAGTTTGTAAATGTATGAGTCAAGCTCTGGCAAAAGGGCGCTTAACCCTTTACCACACAATCCCGACTTTTAACGAAACTAAGAAAGAGGTCTTTTGAAAACATTGTGGGAAAAGGAGAAAATGCTGGTAACCAGCATTTTCTCCTTTTCCCACAATGTCTCTACCCTTCCCAAATTAAATTTCAATTTTTGAGTCATATTTATTTTGTTGTCTGCAAATGCTTTCAATTTGGTTCAGTCTAAAATTTTGTCGTTTGGTACAGAGTTACTGCATCTCTGTGGTGCATGATACCTATCAAGCAATCACATAATTATGGACCAATAATAGCTACTTTTCTTAACAACTTTACCTTGAGGTAGAAAGGTCCTTAGACATTACAGGAAATTGACCAATAGAGAAAACTTTCCGCCCAGGTCAGTCTGCACAAACTGCACAACCTGAACTGGGTCGATAATTTTTAGCAAATGCATTAAGCACCCTTTTCACAGAGCATGGTTCAATTATGTATTAGCATGGGTTTGAAATCTCACACAGCCAACCCTTTTGTCATGTAAAGAATAATACTGTAAAAAAAGAATTAGTAGATTAATTCAAACAAAGAGGGGCTCAGTGGTTGAGTGAAGGACTTGTTAAATGGAGGCCAAAGGTTCGAGCCTCACTGGAAGCACTAAGTTTTTGTCGGAGTGTCCTTGGGCAAGACAATTCAGAGCCCTAGCCTAGTTCTAGTGAAGCCCTGGACATACATAGATAAGCAAGCTGCTACCTTAATATGAGTGAAATAATGTTTAAGTGGCATAAATAACCAATAGATTGATCGATCCATCCATCCATCGATCATTTGATCGACCAAGTGACCTATCCTATCAAAGAAAATCCCATCAGTTGAGCTGCATTTAATCTTTCGTCGGCAAATGCTTTTCAATTGAACAAGTCCAAAATTTTTTTGCATGGTAAATAGTAAATCCCTATGGTAAACCATATTCTTAGGAGAAAAAAACTCTTGTTTCTTATTGCCCTGTTTCACTCCACTGCCTTATAAACAAATGTGCCATACCTGTAACGTGCATCAACAAGGATATTTTATCTAAAAGAGGCCTGTATTTATATCAAATTTCACAGGGAAAATCAGCCTTACCCAAATTAAGTCATATGCTTTTCACATACCAGGATGATGTCAATGAAATACCAGCATATCTAATCAAGTGTTATTCACACCAAACATCAATGAACTCTGACAAAAAGTATTTTGACAAGAAAGTGTCCAACAATTAATTAAGAGAAAAAATGATACTTTTTAAAATATTATTTTCCATGGTATGAATGGTAAAGTTTTTCTGGAGAAAAAATAAAATGATATTCAAAACTTCAAAGCATAACCATTAACATCATCATTGTGAATGAAAATTGCACATTTTCTATACAGATAACTTGAACATGATACAATACCAACCATGTTACAGTGTAGTATAGCAATGAATGGAGAAAAAACAAAGTGTGTTGGCCAGTTCACGGACTTCCAAACTATTATTTTGGAGGGAAAAAAAGTTCAAAATTTTCAATTTTTTCAGTTTTTTTTTGGACATGGCAACCAGTTTTCATTGGAACTGAAATCTATAAAAGAAATTCTGAGGAGATACATGGCAGGATCGTTGCTGTGAAGTTTCGTCAAAATCTGATGGGTAGTAAAGAATGTTGATATAAAAGTAAACACACATGGACGAATGCACAGATGCATGCATGCACGCCAGACACAGGGGCATGATGTAAGCCTCTGACTGGGAATGCTTAACCCTTTACCAAAAGACAAAATTTTAGACTGGTCCAAATTGAAAGCATTTGCAGACAACAAACTAAATCCCACTCAGAAATTGAAATTTGTTTTGGGAAGGGTGGAAAACATTGTGGGAAAAGGAGAAAATGCTGGTTACCAGCATTTTCTCTTTTTCCTATAATGTTTTCAAAAGGCCTCTTTCTCAGGGTCGTTAAAAGTCGGGATTGTGTGGTAAAGTGTTAAAATGTAAAGTAAATGGACATAATTCTGTAAAAAAACAAATAAATTTACTTTCTGGAGATTTTTGCTTACATCACACTGCTTTGTAACATTACAAAACACTTCAAACTATTAGTAAAAGATTTCCAACAGTGTTTAGTTTGTAACTAAAAAAAACTTACTTCTGGGTATTTTTTACTTCTCACATACTCTTTCACTGGCTCTGCCCAGGTAGCTTCATAGCCCTCATTCAGAGAATAGATCTTTCCTCTAGACTTTATTTTGATGTCCTTCTCTGTCAGCAGAAACTCACCAATAGCCTTTAAAAGAAAATGATTTAACTCATTACCAGATAGCAAAATTTAATACTTATTCCAGTTGAAAGCATTAACATACAAGAAATTAACTCTTCACCGAGCTATCCTGGGTTTTCGTGACTGTGGGAAAGAATGCTTTTGCAATTATTGTAAAAAAAGGAGAAACTGCTGGTAAACAGCATTTTCTTTTTCCAACAATGTTTTCTACCCTATCAGAGAGCTCCAGCTCATTTGTACCAATCTTGGGAGTATTGTCTGCAGATGTTTTAAATCTGAAAGTGTCTCAATTCTGTCTTTTGGAAAGGGCTAAACATGGTTCAAATAATGGAATTTATCTTTGAACGAGTAGAAAACACTGTGGGAAAGGAGAAATTTCTGGGTACCAACATTTTCTTCTTTTCCCACAATGATTTTGAGTGCTCTCTTCTTCACGGTCATTAAAACACCTGATTGTTTTGTAAAGGGCTAAAACAAATACACAATCAGAGGTTCATATCAGTTGGAGTCATGTTATTCTAATAACACTACTTCCTCAATAAAACCCAAGCTGTGGGTTCTTATTAGAATTGTCTTGAAAATCATTGGAAACTGGTCAACAAATCTTGACAAGAAAGCCATACACATACAAACTTCCAAAAAGTAAATATGCCACCAAAAATTATTGTTGGAAAAGGAGAAAACGCTGGTTACAAGCATTTTCTTCTTTTATAACGCTGTTTTCAAAAATCTAAGGGCTGTAAAAACAATGATCATATTGTAAAAGGATGAACGATGAGAGAAAATGGGCAACTAAATATTTGTCATACATACAGGATCCAACATGAATCCATTCACACCATGACCAGTTGACATTACTATCATTGTAGCACTGCCATAGAGAGCATATCCTGCAAGGACCAATTGTCTCCCTGGCAATAGCATATCCTTTTCTGTAACGGATTCTTTATGATCCTGAAAAATTCAAAAAGTAAACCTTAGATTTAATTCTTTCAAAGATATGAGTCAGACCCTGTGAAAAGAGGGATTAATGCATCTGCAAAAAGTATCGACCCAGGTCAGCTTGCACAGCATGCGCAGGCTGACCTCGGTTGAAGGTTTTTGCTGGAACTGACACCTGCAGTTTCTGTATTATAAGCAATGAAATACCAGTGCTTGGCAGACTTATAGGTATTACCACGTAGTCTGATCATCAACACACCTACAGTGTTCCGCAACCCTGAGGATACCAAAATTTTAGAGGAGATACCTAAGATTCACCACTTCAGATGGTGCCCTCATCTTTATTTTCACTTTCAGCACCAAATATCTAACCTTGACTTCTTTCGATGGCTGAAAATATTATTCACATTAACTCAGAAAGATTTTTTGTCTTTTAGGTTTGATTACAGAATCAGATGGTAAAGGTCCAAGATCTGTGCATTCTGTGCAGCCTGATCTTGATCTATGCTGTCCACAAAGTCCCTGTTTTTGCCTATGGCACTAAAAAGGGTTGAAATTATGACTATGGGATGCTTACCCTAAAATTTGGAGTTTAACCCTTTACCACACAATCCCGACTTTTAATGACCCTGAGAAAGAAGCTTTGTGAAAACATTGTGGGAAAAGGAGAAAATGCTGGTAACCACCATTTTCTCCTTTTCCAACAAAGTTTTCTACCTAAAACAAATTTCAATTTTTCAGTCACATGTTACTTGTCATCTGCAAATGCTTTCAATTTGGACTAGTCTGAAATGCTGTCGTTTGGTAAAGAGTTAACCCTGCTTTGTTCAGTTAATATATCAAAAGATGTTTACCGTTTTGTAGACACCAAATATGCTACCAATTGACACAAGACAATCAATGTTTGAGGAGCCATCTAATGGATCAAACACAACCATGTACTTCCCCTGCCACGAAAAAAATAAAATGAGCCATCCTCTGTGAAAAGGGAGCCTAATGTATCTGCAAAAGGTATCGACCCAGGTCAGCCTGCACAATCTGCTCAGGTTGACATGGGTCGAAACTTTTTGCTATTAGTCAATTTTCTGCATGTCAAAGGACCAATGTACCTCAAGATTCTGTCAGACATAATACAAAATGGATTTCCGTGATCCATAATTATGTGATGACTTGCTTGGTATCATGCATCACACCTTTTGCCAGAGCATGGCTCGAATTTATATATAACCCTTCACCAAATTATCCCCCATTTTACGACCCTGTGGAAGAAGGCATTTGAAAACATCGTTGGAAAAGGAGAAAGTGCTGTTAACCAACCTGGATCAAAAATAAAATGGATAGAATATGCTGTCTGATCTCTGATCTTAAGATCACCTTACATCTTGCAATCATTTTTACCACTGCTTAACCTTTTACCACACAATCCTGACTTTTACTGACCCTGATAGTGAAGACTTTTGAAAACATTTTGGAAAAAGAAGAAAATGCTGGTAACCAGCATTTTCTCTGTTTCCCACAATGTTTTCTATCCTTTGATTGACAGAGGATGTTTGAGCAACATGCTGTCAATTTGGTATTGTTCAAAAGTAAAGAGTTAAATCTCATACCTTTACAAAATGCATTTTTACACCCTGCATTAGTCATCTTTAAAAACACTGTGAAAAAAGGTGAAATTAATTTAACCACACTTCAAATGTTGCCAGGAAATGCTTTTATTGCTTTCATTATAGACCAATTTGAAATTTTATTGTCTGGTACAGATTAAACCCTTTACCACACAATCGTGAGTTTTTAACAACTCTGAGGAAGAAGGTTCAACCTTTTGAAAACATGCAAAAAAGAGAAAATGGCAGTAACAGGTTTTTTTTTTAACCCCTTTTCCCCCAATGTTTTTCTATCATTCTAAGGATAACTTTTAATTTCTGTGTCTCATTTATTTTGTCGTCTGCACATGCCTTCAATTTGGGAAAATCTAAATTTTTGTCATCTGGTAAAGAGTTAAAAGATATTCACATACCCTTTGGTCCTGGTCTACAATAATTGCCTTCTCATTCTCCTCAGATACCATTGCACAAGTCATATAGGAATTTTTAAACATATTGATAAACAGATCGTTTGCAAGAACATCAAGTTTTTTCTGCTCATCGCCTGTGGTATTTGTGACTCCTGATATTCCATGTCTGTAAAATAAAAGGATATAGCCTGTAGCATACAAAAATTTAACGACCTTGAGGAAGAAGGCTTTTGAAAACATTGTCCAGTACTTTCTCCTTTTCCCACACTGTTTTCTACCCTATGATAGACAAATTTCATGCTTTGATTAACGTTTATTCTGTCATCTGTAAATGCTTTCAATTTGGACAAGGCTAAAATTTCATCATATGGTAATGATCTTACCCTTTTCCAGACGTCAATTTTTAGACTCGTCCAAATTAGAATCTTTAAAGTTTGAAAATTCTCTTTACCAAACATGATTAGAAGCGCTTTAATAACAAACATACCAGTGCTTTATGAACCCTAAGGCAGAAGGCTTTTAAAAACATTGTGGGAAAAGAGGAAAATGCTTTCTTCAATGTTTTCTACATTTCCAAAGACAAATCCCCACATTCCAGCCATATCTAATTTGTTGTCGGCAGATGTTTTTAATTTGGCAATGAGCTAACTCTTTACCACCCAGTCCCGACTTTTTACGACCTTGAGGAAAAGGCTTTTGAAAACATTGTGGGAGAAGGAAAAAATGCTGGTAACCAGCATTTTCTCCTTTTCCCACAATGTTTTCTACCCTTCCTAAAACAAATTTCAATTTTTCACTCACATTTATTTTGTCATCTGCAAATGCTTTCAATTTGGACCAGTCTAAAATTTTGTCATTTGGTAAAGAGTTAATCACTTATAGCAGAGATGGATTAGAAGTGCTAATTTTATTCCATTCATGATTGTGTTTCAAGACCTATAAACAAGTCCAGCATTACAATGTCTTATTAACCATTTATCAAATGACCCTAAGGCATTAGGCCTCTCAAAACATTTTGGGAAAAGGAGAAAATTCTGTTTACCAGAATTTTCTTCTTTTCCCACAATGTTTTCTGCCCTTTTCCAAGACAAATCTCTTCATTTGAGCAATATTTGTCATCTGCAAATGTCTTTAATATGGACTAGTCCAAAATTTTGTCATCAGGTACAGAGTTAACCCTTTTCCATGCAATCCAAAGTTTAACCATCCAGAGAACAAAGACTTTTAAAAACATTGTGGGAAAAGCATTTTCTCCTTTTTCCACAAGTTTTCTGCCCTATCAATATCTTCATTTGAGCCACATTTAAACTGTCATCTGCAAATGCTTTCAATTTGGACAAGTCTACATTTTTGTTATGTGGTATAACAAAACAACAAACTTTTAAACTGGTCACAGTTGAAAGCATTTGCAGATGAAAAATTAAATGTTGATTGGATGGTAAAATTTGTCTCTGATAGGATAGAAAACATTGTGGTTAAGGGAGAAAATGCTGGTTACTGGCATTTGCTCATTTTCCCACAATGTTTTCAAAACCCTTCTTCCTAAGGTCAGTAAAACTCGGGATCATGCTGTAAAGGGTTAAATGAGTTAGGCATATTCACACCTGAAAAAGGACTGTTTTGGTGCAGAAGATAACAAAACTAAGTTCAAATATTATAAAAGGGGGCATGGCCAAAACAGACTTTGTCCCCTACTCCTATGGCTTTATAAATGCAAGCATGCCAAAAACATGAAGTTTCTCCACACATCACAATGTTGTTTGACCTGTAATAATTATAGGCTTCTCCAGTCGGCCTTTTGTATTTTTCCCTAACAGTTTTGACATTTGTATCTTAGGTATTGGGTCAAGAAGGTGTTTTTCACTCTTTACAATATTTCAGACTCGTCTGAATTGAAAGCCTTTCCTGACGACAAATTAAATGTTGCTCAAATGATGAGATTAGTCTTTGAAATGGAAGAAAACATTATGGGAAAAGGAGAAGGTCCTAGTTTCCAGTATTTTCTCCTTTTCCCATGATGCTTTAACCTTTTACCACACAATACCGAGTTTTAATGACCCTGAGGGTGAAGCCTTTTGAAAACTTTGTGGAAAGAGGAGAAAATGCTGGTAACAAGCATTTTTTTCCTCTTTCCACAATGTTTTTACCCTATCAAGGACAGAAATCCTTATTTTAGCAACATTTTATATGTCATCTGCATATGCCTTTCATTTGGTATGTTAAAAGTCAGGATTATGTGATAAAGGGTTAAGATGGTGCTTCAGCTCTTAACAGATGGCAGAACTTTAGACTAGTCCAAATTGAAAGTATTTGCGGACAACATATCAAGTAAATTATAATTTGAGATGTGTCATATATGGGTCGAAAACAATGTAGGAAAGGAAGAAAATGCTGGTTATTTTCTCTTTATTCCTATTGTTTTCAAAATCCTTTTTCCTCAGGGTCAGCAAAACAATGGACTGTTTCATAAAGGGTTCAGAACAAAATTTCAGTTATGCAACAACAACATCTCAGCTAGTGCTTTTTCCTTATTTCATTACAATCATAGAGGACTAAATTTGGCCTCTGCAATGGTTGCCCAAGAGTGATGTGTTATAAATAGTAACACATGGTGGGATAGTTGGAAGTGGAATATGGTAGAGTGACAAAATTGTAGACTCATCCATATTTTAAAAATTAAGTTTTGCAGACAACAAATTCTGATATGTAGTTAAAGTAACAGAATTTGTCTTTCAAAGGGCAGAGAACATTGTTTTCAACGGAGAAAACACTGAATATTAGCATTTCAACTTAACCTGCCAATTTTCAACAACCATATCTTCTTCAGGGCTGTTAAATCAAGTTAAAGGGATTTTTAACTGGTTAATGTATACATAAGGCCAAATACATCTGATGGAGAAAATAAGCCAGTGCCTAGTGGACATTAAATCTTTACCAAAGGAGATACGGTAATTTTAGACTGGTCGAAATTGAAAGCATTTGCAGACGACAAAATAAATGTGGCTCAAGCATTGAAATTTGCTTTGGGAAGGGTAGAAAACATTGTGGGAAAAGGGGAAAATGCTGGTTACTAGCATTTTATCCTTTACCCACAGTCTTTTCCAAAGCTTTATTTCTCAGGGTCGTTAAACGTCTGGATTGTGTGGTAAAGAGTTAACAGGTGACCGAGTTCAACACAAAGTCGGTTAGCTCCAATATTGCACAAAACAAAAACATGTTTACAGGCTGTTTATCTCTGCATGGACTACTTTACAAATATTACACCCCTGTACAGTATCATAGGAAATTAAATCCTTTATCACAGTCCCCAGTTTTAAGAACCCTGAGAATGAAGCCTTTAGAAACAATTGTAGGAAAAGGAGAAAATGCTGGTAACCAGCATTTTCTCCTTTTCCCACAATGTTTTCTACCCTACCAGAGAAAAATTTCATCCTTTGGACCTTGTGTAAATTATTGTCTGTAAAATGCTTTCAATTTGTATAACTGTACATTTTTTTTGTTTGGTAAAGAGTTAAAAGACAATCAATTCTTGCAAGCATTTACACCTTTTTTTGGGTCCTGCGTGGCTCAGTGGTAAAGTGTGGGACTCATACTGTGGAGGCCCCAAGTTCGAGCCCCACCCGATCTGCTGGGTTTTTGGTTGGTGTGTCCTTGGGCATGACACTTCAAAGCCCTAACTTAGTACTGGTAAAATCCACGAAATACATGAATATGTGAGCTTTTGCCATGATATGACTGAAATAATGTTGAAAGCTGCGTAAAACACCACTCAATCAATCATACACCCTTTTCCGTTAGCTAGAAAGTCCTTTTCCCTGCAAAATATCCCCTTTATGCCTCTTGAACTTTGTCTCAAGTAGTGACTGAGTGGTAAAGGGTTTAACCCGTTACCAAACAATCCTGCCATTCAATATAATAATAAATCTGAGGGACAGGGCTTTAAAAACATCGTGAGAAAAGGAAAAAATGCTGCTTACCACCATTTTCTCCTTTCTTACAATGATTTCTAACCTTCAAAGGACAAATTTCATCATTTGAGCTACAACTGATTGCCTTCTGCAAATGCCTTTAATTTGGACAAGTCTAAATTTTTGTCATTTGGTCAAATTAGAGTTAAAAAGTCTAAAGTTTTCCAACATTTAGATATACCATTGCCTGTGCAAAATAATACAGTAACTGCTCTTTCTCTTCAATAAATCATTATCCCATACCAAGGGCGTAGTGCCCATTACGCACAATTACACACATGCATATAAAAAAGATAGGTTGAAACTTTTCTTTTTCTTGAAAAAGTAGCAGTAATTGTGACAAATTATTATGCAAGGAAAATGCTGTCGAAAACATGCCAGAGCCCGCCATTTCACATCTAAATTATCCCCAATTAGCGGGAGGGGGGACATCCACTCCCTGCCCATCGGCACTTCATACTTCACTATGTATTTAACAACATGTATTTTAATGCTAGCTATGCTTATACATACTGACAAGTTTTCTTCCAATTTGTAGAAGACCACTTGTGTCACAATGTTTTCGCATTGTATTTTTGAGTAAAATCTTATTTTGTCTATCTCCCCATTTCGCAAGGGTGTTTTCAAAGCAGATCTTTGAAGGAGTAAACAGTTAACCCTTTACCAGATGACAAAATTTTAGCCCTGTCCAAAGTGAAAGCATTTGCAGACGACAATTTCAATGTGGCTCAAATGTAGCAATTTTCCTTTGATAGGGTAGAAAACATTGTGGGAAAAGATGAAAATGCTGATTACCAGCATTTTCTCCTTTTCCTACAATGTTTTCAAAAGGCTTCGTTCCCAGGGTCGTTAAAAGGCGGCATAGTGCGGTAAAGGGTTAATGCTATCAATTTTCCTGACACAATTTTGCCACATTTCAACTGTCCAAAAAACATACCCATTAAATTTTGTTACAAGGGAAAATCCCACTCTCTTGTTTGGCATTCTATTTATAGTAATTACAATTAAAAATAGCCAAAATCTATAGATAGACATACTGTCCGATTTCTGGTCCACAATGTAACAGCTAGTAGGTTCAACCGCCTTTGAAAAATCTACCTCACCTATTTTTATCCACAGTTCTCTACATAAGTTTGTAATTATCTACATGTATGTTAACGTAACTTAGATTGGTAAACAACAAACAAAATACCACCAGACTTATACAAACTGAAAGCCAAAACAAATATGGCTAAAATGGTGGAAACTGCTTTAAGAAAGAGAACACTGAAAGAAAAAGAGAAAATGCTGATTACCAGGAATGCTGTTGAGCTGTAGTTACCAGCTTGGCCAAGTTGTGGCCAGTAAATTTTGTTTGACCTGTAGTTTAACTGACAGAAAGGAGAAAGTTTTGAAGTAAAGGACTCTAATGCTTTGTTGCTGATTTTTCCTTTAGTAAATTACAAATTTTCCTTTTGAAATCCTTTCGCCCGCTCGGATAGCTCAGTGGTTAGTGCATCTGACTCTTGACCTGGTGGTTGTGAGTTCGATACCGGGTTAAGGCAAACTTTCTTTCTGGTGATTTTTTACACCCCTCACCTCTGATGCATGTGAGGAAAGTAGTCAGTGGCTTTGGAAAGAAAGTTGTGTCAGTACTGGTGTGCGCTTTATGAGAAAGCCAGGAAACACATGGGTGTGTCACTGACTGCCATGATAATGACCTGAGCTGTTAAAATGGCATTAAACTCCAATAGAAAAAACAAACTTAAAACCCTTTCAACACCATAGGCCAACACAGGGGCTTTTGTAGACAGCATAGATCAAGATCAGACTACACAGAAGATGCCACCTGATATTGAATCTATAGTGTCCGCTTCTTTAGTCAAGCCTCTGGGATAAAAATCTTTCTGAGTGACAGTGAAACGTTTTTTTTCAACTGTCACACGAGCTTGGGTTCATACATTTGGCGCTAAAAGAATTAACCTATTGTTGTGTAAACACAACATGTTTATGGCCCTGCAGATAGCAGCTTTTGGCAGACATAATGGGAAAAGTGCAATTGATTATAATAATCAAATGCTCCGTTTTCCACAATGGTTTGCATACTATTGGTAAACCAATTGTTTTCCATTCCTTTAAATGTTTGTTGTTTGTGCTGTTCATACAAGGATTTGATAGGTATGAATCCCAATGGATTAAGTCTTTATTACACAATCACAACTTTTAACTACCCTGAAAGGGGAGGCTTTTGAAAACATTGTGGGAAAAGAAGGAAATGCTGGTAACCAGCATTTTCTTCTCGTCCCATAATGTTTTCTACTCTACCAAAGACAGAATTCATCAATTTAGGAAATTTCAATTTGTCCTCAAGAAATGCTTAATTTGGTCCAGTCCAAAATTTTGTCATGTGGTACAGGGTTAATGAATAATTCTTTGTCTATGGCACATGGATAAAAGCTGTATTTAAATGTAGCTGTTTGGTCAAGGGCTAACTCTTTACCAGACGAAAAAATACTAGACTTGGCTAATTTGAAAGCATTTGCAGACGACAAATTCAATGTGGTAAAATATAGGAATTTTCTCTCTGAATGCAAAGAAAACATTGTGGAAAAGGGAGAAAACGATGGATACAATATTTTCAAAAGACCTCCCCCTATGGGTCTTTGAAACACAGGTTAAGAAAACAAACTAACCTTTTGCCCTCAATAGAAAATCTATATCCTGTTAGGTAAGCTGATACAGGTATGTAAGTTAAAAATACAAAACGGATGTTAAGTTATTTTTAATTTTTTATCGACATAATCTGAACATTTTAAGGGTAAAATCCAAATTTTGATACTGCATCTGGGAGTACATTCAGGAATGTGCAAAAATCTTTTGGGATAGTCACCTTTCTGGTCATCCAACCGTTAAACTGAATCGTATTATTTTCTCTCTTATCATATCCTGAAACAGATTTGTAGTATTACATCTAAAATATAACTGTATAATTTTAGCAAATTAGGGTTTTAAAATAAGACTATTGCACATGAAGAAACAGCTCATTTAGATTTTCAACTTTACCCAACCACTGTATAACCCTTTCCCGAACCATGAATTTCAGACTGGTCCAAATTGAAAGAGTTTGCAGATGACAATTTTAAATTTGATGAAAATGACAGAAAGTTCTCCAAAAGGGTAGAAAACACTGTGGGAAAAGGAGAAATTGCTCATTACGATCAATTTCCCCTTTTCCCACAGTGTTTTCAAAAGACTTGTACTGCAGACACGTGAAACTAGGGCTTGTTTAGAAAAGGGTTAATACATGCATGTACAGCACGTATCTTACATTATTTAACTTTAAAACACTGTTCCGTCAAGGTCCTAAATGTGTGATGCATGAATAGGGGATGAAGTTCAAATCTAGTGCTAAGCTCTCTTGCATGTAGCACTGCAGTTCGAAGTTTTTCAATCAGTATAAGAGGGCTGACTGCTAAGTTGTGAGCCTCATATGTGAGGGTTTGACTTTTGACTAATATAAATGCATTATCATTTACATAATCCCCTTCAGTATCAATACACTTTTGCCTGTGATGCTAAAGGACCTCAATGCCACTTTTTAAGAAATCATTCTCTAGCGCATTCAGAAAGCCCTCTACTGCATGTACGACATCATCATTTGACCAAAAGTGGCTACTGGAAATGGCCTTTTTCTCGCATTTGGGAATAGATAAAAGTCTGAATTGGAGCAAGATCATCTGAATAAGATGGACACTCAATCGATTCAAAGCCACAACTGTTAATGGCAGCCATGGCAATGACTAACTTATGAACAGAGGCGTTGTCGTGGAGGAACAATACACATGCCTTTACTGAGTTTTCCACGGCACTTGAGTTTAATATCTCATCTGAACTGCCTAAAAAATGATGCATAATATGTGCCATTGATCATTCGTCCCTTTTGGAGATAATCTCCCATCAGTATACCATCAGCATCCCAGAAAACCGAGGCAATAACCTTTCCTGCTGACAGAATAGTCTTTGTCTTCTTTGGAAGGGGTGAACCCTGGCGCTTCCACTGTTTAGACTGTTGTTTGGCCTGTGGGGTGTAATGATGGACCCACGTTTTCATCCAGAGTCACAGACCTCTGCAGAAAGCTAACAGGATCTACCTCTACACGATTCAGATTAACATGCAACAAAGTCAGCCAACTGTGATCAACTCTCAGAAGTCTCAGTACCAAATCAGCCCTTGGTAACAAGCATTTTCTGCTTTTCCACAATCATGTTTTCTAAACTTCCAACGAGAAAGTTTGTTTTTGAGTCAGATTTAATGTTGTCTGCAAATTCTTCCAATTTGGACAGGTCTAAAATTTTGTTGTTTGGTAAAGAATTCAATGCCATAGTTGTTTCTGGTCATCAATAATCAGTAACTATTTTTCCTTAAAAAAGGACAGTTGTTTGGGGTCATTGGATCTAGGGATCTCGGTCTGACCAGGTGAGACATGAAAGATTATTATATGCACAGACCATGCAGTCTGATCTTCTATACACTGTCTGCTTTTTCACCAGATCTTCTGACAAACAGAGAAATTCGAAAAATTTGCAATATCTACATCTTTAGTACTGACAGAGAATGTCAATGTTATTCATTTTGCACTAAAAGAGTACACCCTTTACCACACATTCCAAGTTTTAACACCCCTTAACCCTTTATCGTACAATGCCGACTTTTAACGACCCTGGGAAAGAAGCCTTTTGAAAACATTGTTGGAAAAGGAGAAAATGCTGGTAACCAATATTTTCTCCTTTTCCCACAATGTTTTCTACCCTATCAAAGAAAAATTGCACAATTTGAGCCACACTTTATGAAATTGCCATCTGCAAATGCTTTCAATTTGGACAAGTCTAAAATTCTGTCGTCTGGTAAAGGGTTAAGGCAGAGGGCTTTTGAAAATAGTGTTGGAAAAGGGGAAGATGCTGGTAGCCAACATTTTCTTTGTTTCCCACAATGTTCTCCATCCTTCAAAACACATATTTCATAATTTGAGCCCCATTTTATACGTCTTCTGCAAATGCTTTCAAGTTGGTCAAATCTAAATTTGCATTTTGATTAAGGGGTAAAAAACAACAGCCATTCATAGGTCAACCTTTTATCATTTAAGGTCATTGGCAAACCTGGGGTTAAAGTGAGACTAAAGATAAAATCCCCAAAGGCTGTATAATACCATTATCATATCCCCTCATTTTTTAAACTTTTCACGCTTGATGGTAACTAGCATTTTCTTCTGTAATTTCCAAAATTTTTTTTAACTCTTTTTAGGCCACATTCCATCATTTGAGTCTCATATAACTTGTCATCTGCAAATGCTTTCAATCTGGACAAGTCTAAAGTTAAATTGCCACTTGGTAAAGAGATAAACCGTACCTTAGTCCTCTTGAACAAGTCTGAAGCAGACCAATTTGAAAACATTCTTGTGAAATAATCATGATAAACATGGAG
The DNA here is from genome assembly GCA_945859785.2 of Tridacna gigas. Lineage (NCBI taxonomy): Eukaryota > Metazoa > Mollusca > Bivalvia > Cardiida > Cardiidae > Tridacna > Tridacna gigas. The sequence goes on from OX244037.2 coordinate 30,826,482, forward strand.
TAAGCACATCTGACACTAGTCTTGTTGATAAGCCCCTAAGTTAGTTATTTTTCATTTTGACATTTATGGTGCAAAAGAAAAATAAAATGCGAAATGTCCGACAAAAAATGTTGAAAGGTAAATAAAAGCATGTAAATGTTTAAATATTTGGACTAATCTGACACCATGGTAGAAAACAGAGAAATTGCAGGTTGAGTGCTATTTCTCTTTTTGTCACAATGTTCTCGAAACAGATTTTTAGTTGCATGCATTATTTTTTTCGTCATAGCATGCGTATTCAAGGTGTTCTATGTCACAGTGGGGAAAAAAAAGCAATTGCAGGCAGTAAAGCTTAAGCCTTTACCGCTTAACAAAATTTTAGACATGACCAAATTGAAAGCATATGCAGATAACATGTTAAATGTTGGTCAAATATTGGAATGTGCCTTTGAAAAGAGGCTAGTTATCAATGTTTTCTCATTTTCCCACAATGTTTTCAAAACTTTTTTTCTTAACCCTTTGCCACACAGTCCCGAGTTTCAATGACCCTAACACAGAAGGCTTTTGAAAACATAGTGGGAAAAGGAGAAAATGCTGGTAAACAGCATTTTCTCCTTTTCCCACCATGTTTTCTGCCCCATCAAACACAAATTCCATCATTTAAGCCACATCTAAATTGTAGTCTGCAAATGCTTTCAGTTTGAACCATTCTGAAATTTTGTCGTTTGGTAAAGGGTTAAGGGTCGTTAAAACTTGGGATTATGTGGTAAAGGGTTACAGGCTCCTCAGGTTTCCTTTATCTTCTGGCTCAACATCTACCCTTCATCTCACCTCTGCCGAGCTCTGGTAGATCAGTCGATGGCGTACAGGACATGGGAACAGGAGGTCGCTGGTTTGATCCCAGCTCGGTCAAATTTCTTTCTGAGGACTGATGATAGTCATTGCGACAGGATTCATTCCTCTCTCACCGCTGACCATTGTTTCAACGACGGCTATGTGGGAAAGCAGCCAGTGGCGTGGCTTGGAAAGAATATTGTGCATAGTCCTGGTAAAAGAAACACTAGGAAAGCATGGATAGGTGCACCAGCCACCGCAATATAACTGAAATAATGTTGAAAACGGCATTAAACACCGTATAATCAATCAATCACCTCACCTCTTTTGTACAGAGCCTATACAGAACCATTTTCTCCTTTTCCCTCAACCTTTTCTAACCTTTCAAATATAAATTTCAATTTTTGAGGCACATTAATTTTCTTGTCTGCAAATGCTTTCAATTTGGACAAGTGTAAAATTTTGTCGTATGTAGAGAGTTAAGTTATATATAAGTTCTCTGAGAAGGAAGTAAACATTGTGGGAAAAGGAGAAATTACTTGTTACAAGCGATTCTCCTTTCCAACAATTTTTTTTAAAAGTTTTCTTCCTCTGTTAAAACACAGGATGATTTGATAAGGGATTAAAGTATAGGCACTGCAAGATACTGGGCAACAGATTTGATATTTTCCATGAAAAGCTACACAAGCTTTGTCAGTCATTGTTAAGGGTATCACTTACTCATAGATCTACAAGGGAGTGGATCTACATGTACTTTCTACACTTATAAATTCCTGTAATTTGATAAAAAAAAAAAAAAAGAGTCTGGGAAAAGTTTAAACTCTTTATCAAACAGTCCCACTCTGGGGACAAGCACTTTGAAAACAATATGGGAAAAGCAGAAAATGCTGATAACCAACACTGTCTTCTTTTTCCATAATGTTTTATATCCTAACCAAAATAAATTCTATCATTTGACTCTTATTTACACGTAACTTGTCATCTGCAAATTTTATGCCTTGAATTTGGACTAGTATTGTCTTGTATAGAACTTCAACTCTTTTTGACTCACATTTACGTGTAACTTGTCGTCTGCAAATTTTATGCTCCGAGTCTGGACTAGTATCATCTGGTATAGAACTTTAACTCTTTTTGGAATGAAAAATTTCAGCCTTGGCTAAAATGAAAGCGTATGTATGCATCAAATTAGATATGTCTAAAATGATTGGATTTCCCAATGAAAAAGTTGTAAACACTGTGGTGCAAGAAGAAAATGCTGGGAATCAGCATTTTCTCTTTTATTCACAGTGTTTTTAACCCTTTGCCACACAGTCCCAAGTTTTAACAACCCAGAGAAAGAAGGCTTCTGAACACATTGTGGGAAAAGGGGAAATGCTGGTAACCACCATTTTCCTTTACCCACTATGTTTTCTACACTTTTAAATACAGCTGTCATCGATTTAGGCTACAGTTGATTTGTTGTCTGCAAATGCTTTGAAATTGGTCAAGTCCAAATATTGTTTGGTACAGAGTTTAAAGGCCTTCTTTCTCAGATATGTTAAAACTCAACATTACTTGGTATAAAGGGTTACAAGAAAAAGACTGAAGAATGACACGCCGATCCCGGATGTACCCGAGTTTATAGAGCAAATCGAGACTTACAGTTTGTGTATGCCTGCCTTTCTCACCGCTGATGATACTGCTTTCACTGCAGTCTGAAGTGCATTCAATAATGAAGTAAAATCCCCAGTTGCCTTTGGGTACTTTCGCTGCTCCTTAAGAACAAAGCTTGTTAATGTCTCTGGAGAAGTGTCAATAGGTTGAACGTCTGAAGACATTTTCAGTAGCTTGTTCAATGATAGCGTGTGAAATCCTCAAGCTCAAAGGCCAGAATGATTGCAAACGTAAACAAACATACACTTTTTGAGATGAGTCCCCCAAACAAGGGACGTAACTCGTCACCAAACATTGCCCCCCCCGCCAAAAAAAGTGTATTGATGTCGTACCCTGGAGAAATCGTACATTGGGGAACTTTTACACTAATTTCGAACACATTTTGTTGCTAATAAAAGATAATGTTTCACACAAAATGTGTCGTTAATAAAGATAAACGAGGGTGATAACAAAAGTATAAAGCCTTTAAAGGCCCAGTAGCTGCCAAAGGCATTTTTTTTTTGTAACGCGCACAATGTGAAGGTTTAATCTCGGATCTGCATACACTCTCTTGTATTTTTTTTAACTCTTCCAGTCCGAAATGGTCTCCTTGTTGCAACATGATATCGTTTTCCTGATTGTGTCAAAACTGCGTCTTTTTTTTTTTTTTTTTTTTTTTTTCATTATTTCAGAGCTCTAAAGATTAACATAAAACAAGAAAAGAAATGTTTACGCCCCCCCCGCCCCCCTCCCCCCCCCCCCCCCCCCAGCTGCTGTTCACCAATGTAAAAAAAAAAATGTAGGCAAATAAGCATCGCTTCTTCTTTCCTCTATAGTGTCATTTAAAAAGATCTTTTTCCTTCTCTTTAATCACCAACACGCTTCGCTGTGACATTTGTAAACATTTTAATTAATTGATCTAAACTTAGCTTCGACAGTAATGGGTCTGAAATCAATACTTACTAAATAAATTTTATAAGCGAAATAGGTCTGGAATTGCAGGATAATTGTCTAGACTGTTTATAAATTCGCGCTGAAGTAGACATAGGGTCGTTCCCCGGTCTGGTAGGATGTTTTTCAGGGACATCTTGTGTTTTCCAGCCAACAAGAGGTGAACTGGTTAGAAACCGAGAGGTCTGCGCCTGCCAGATATGTGTATATATAATAACAAGCACTTGTACATTTATGTTTGAAAGTTTAAGACCCCCACTTACTTGTGTATGTTTGGTATTCACCACTCTTTCATTATACAATGAAACAGGGATCGTAATATGCGATCCCTGAATAAAACAAAACCCATTTCAGTTTTGTATAAATCATTTACACAATAATTTAAGAAGGTAGATCTATATTCTCAAGAGAGCCACCGATTGTTTAAGCTCCGTATGGTACCAAAAATATTAAAAGCAATAAAAAAGAATAGCATTGATACTTTTGTAAGATGCACTGTTTCACCATTATATATATTTACCATTATATTATATATATTTAAGCAAAAAGAACCACTGATTTACACAATTACATGACTTAATTTGCTTGCGTCCGGTAAGCTTTGATAAGTGGTATTTTTGTCATTATATCTTGGATGTGTATTAGCTGGAACCATATAGCTCCTCTTGAATGTAGAAAGGTGAGCGGAGAAAAATGATAAGTCCTTGAAGTTGACTATTCCGTTTGATTTCATCTATGTAGATGTACTTATCTGCCATTTTCCTTAGTGTACATAGGATCGATTTTGCTTTCCTTAAATACGATCTAGATCTGTTTCCTCCGAAAATCAAATAGTTTTTCAAGCGTTTGACGAGCTTTTGGCGGCGTTCAAAGATGTTGATGGTCAAAGGGAGAAAACTCGTACCAAAATGGATACAAAAGTCGCCTCCCTTACAATTGTGGACTGCATAAAACTAGTCACGAATAAACGCAAACCTGTCTGCAAAGACGATCGGTATAACAACTTGTTTCCTAGCCGTAATGAATTTTTATAATTCTTATGGCAGGATAATAAATGTTTACAATTAGAAATGAGATACACCAGTGAGAAGACAAGGCAGTCAAAGACACATGATATTTTGTATTTACGAAAGTAGTCTCCATTGAAGTTCATCACATTTGTAAAATCAACAACCGCCAAAATTCAAAGCGGATTCAGTTATCAGGTAAGATTCACCTTAAATATAGATCGGCTATAAGTTTTCAAAAATTCAGTCAATAAATTAACAAATTTATACGATCATTTAGATTCCTATTCTCACACATAACAAACAGGTTTTCGTTCCCTCAGGGGTCAGGTTGTCGACGAATACTGACAATATTTCGATCTAACAGACGTATCTTACATTGGAAAATTTTGCCTTTTATTGGATCTATCTCGGTCATTTCATTTGAAATTAGAGCTTGGCGGAACAATACACTTTTTTCCGAACATGTTCATGGTTGATTTCTTTTTTTTTTTGCTCGTATAATCATTACCGTTTAATCGGAAAAAGAGGAAGTGAGTGGAAAGGTCGAACGCGATGGAATAAGGGAGGTCACTCTTTATAAATTAATTCAAGTACACAAAAAAGACTAATGTACGAGTTTTCTCCCTTAGACCATTAAAAAGAAACGTGAAAGAAAAATTGATTTTGGAGAAAGAATTCATCAAGTAAAATTACCTTATCGATCGATAAAAGCAAGCTGAATATCGTTAAATACATAGTGATACATAGATCAGCTGTTAAAAGTGACCATGATCTCTTAGATTTTGCTATTTTATGTAGTTTTATTTTTTTTTCTGTCATGTACAAAGCAGTGTGCTTTTCAATAGAATCTAGAACCTCTTCTTGTTAACAAATTAATTGCACTTTACCTTTGAACCTCACAATATCCAACTATAGTGGTTCAAAGTAAATGTCCGAATATCAAAAGAAACATACCATCATTGAGACTATATGTTCTGTATTTTATTCATCCTTCAACCAGAAAGTACAGAAGAATTATAAGATCTATGGTAATGGTATGATCAACTGTAGCAAGAAATTCATATTAGCCAGAAAACCCTTCCCTACAGTTGCCAACTTTGAACACTGAAATGGAAAATAGATATGCATTTACAAAACAATAGCAAAAAACACATGTATACATATAAAAAAAACCCCACAGATATTCTTGGTCAAACGATCTTGCAAAATACCATATGATTTCCAGAAAAAAGGACGCTGTATGTTCTTCGCATTCTGACTTGAGCTTTACAGTGCATTCCTGCAATAAAATTGATGCTCATGCCAGAGAGAATGTTGATGATGCAAACTTTTCAATGATATCTAGATGCAATGGTATAGATCTACAAAATTCATTGATTTTCATCAAAATGTTTGTTATACAACCAGCTTCACATTGTCATCCCCATAATAAGGGTTTTTTTCTTTCATTTTTTTTGTGAGATAAAATTATACATAGATTTCAGCTGATGCTATATGTAAAGAGTACAGTGTGCGTATTGACAAACCCAGTTAAGTTAACCCTTAACCAAACAATCCTGTGTCTTAATGACCCTTGAAGATGAAAGTTTTGAAAACATTGTGGTAAAAGGAGAAAATACTAGTTCCAGGATTTCTTCTTCTCCCACATTATTTTTTTTTTTCCCCCTTCCAAAGACATTCGATCCCTTAATTTGATCACCTTTCATTTGTTGTCTGTAATCACTTTTAATTTGGATGAGTATAAAATTCTGGTGTTTTGTAAAGAGGTAAAACTCATCTCAGGATTTGACAAATTCTTCAGAAAAACAAGATAGGTGTCAAACACAACAAAAGAAAAAAATCTTATAGTATACCAGTATCAACAGATAAAATGATGTTGCGAAAGAAGATATTGCTTAAAAAGCAATTTCCATTTTGTTAACTATTTTCAAAAAGGTTTTCTACTGCAAGAGACAAAAAAAAAGCAGTCTGCAAGAGTTAAATGCAAAGTAATTGAGTGGTGGAGTCTGCCTGACAGACTGAAAAACAAACACCTCAAAAATCAAGTTTGATCAGCTAACCAAATGAATTCCTTTCCAAAATACCTTGCACATAAAAGAGAGGCATTTTTAATGATTGCAAGAGCATTTTGGATGCCATCAAAATACCTTCCTTTTCCCTCACTTAAGGACGATCTCTGCAATAGAGTAAAAATGCATAATTTGAACCTAAAGAAACGTCCTATCAGGGTAGCGAAATATTCTGTGGCGAAGTTGTGAGGGAGCGAAAGTTAACGTGCCCAGAGCGGAAAAATTGAACTTGGATCTATCTGCTGACGACAAATCATAAAAAAAAAAAATCAAGAAAAAGAATGAACTTTAGATCACAAGATTAAATTCGGTCCTATCTAAAATCTATTCAGGTCCCGCTCAGATTTATTTTTTTTTGCCTGCAACATTGCTAAAAAATTGTTCACGATAGGCATCAAGCTATTCGTCCATCAACAAATTCGATACAGAAATTAGAAAAGAGTTGAGAAAGCGTAAAATCGACTGGATTTTCTTTGGGGGTTGCATTTTTTTTTTATGTAAATAAATTTATGGATTATCGTAAGCACCAGAGAAATATATGTTTTATCTTTCCATGATTTTAGTTCTATTTTTAACAGAAAAAAAAAACTTTATGTTTACACCTAAGTCCAATTTACAGAATCAAAACATCTGTCATCCTTTTTCAGCACTCATCAGGATAGTAAAACTACTTTGGTCATGTATACATGCTTATTAATTCTTCAACAACCCTAAATGGCATCTTGATATGTGAGGAAACTGGAGTTGATGGGATTGGCTTCTCTTTAACCCTTTACCACACAATCTGGACTTTCAATGACCCTGTGAAAGGAGCCTTTTGAAAACATTGTGGGAAAAGGAGAAAATGGCGGTAACCAGCATTTTCTCCTTTTCCCACAATCTTTTCTACCCTTTCCAAAACAAATTTCAGTCACATTTCTTCTGTCTAAAATTTTGTCATTTGGTAAAGAATAACCCATTACGAAACCACCTGCCACAACCTGGATGAAGGAAGCTTTTGAAAACATTGAGGGAAAAGAAGAAAATGCTGGTAATCATTTTCTCCCTTTCCCGCAATGTATGTTCTGTATTCATTCAAAGACAATTTACATTGCTTGTTGAAACATATTTCGTCTTTTATCTACAGAATCTTTTAACTAGGACAAGAGTAATATTTTGTCACTGAGTAAAGAAGTCCATGGAATACAGACTTGTGAATGTTGTAATGAAGTAAGTTTCATTTTTAGGGCCATTGATTTTGTACCTCACCTGCATAGCCTGTGGAACAATACAGGGCCTCCATGGCTTTCTTGTTTTTTCTCCTATGATCATAGGCATTTTTTTTTTTTTTCAGACAAAGGAGATGTTGCAGACCAAATTAGTAAACAGTACTGCAAGGTTTTCTAACTGCAAGAAAGTTAAATGTGTGGACTCAATAATAGCATTGCACCTTTTGAATGTGAGGTAGGATATTTATATGCAGTTAAATTCTCTGTACTGGACTCATAAAGCTTTTTACCAAACGATCCCATGTTTTTCAGACCAGGTGGATAAAGGCTTTTGAAAACGTTGTGCAAAAGAAACAGATTAAACTTTTAATAAACTTTCCTGTATTGGTGGAAAAGGCTTTTTGAAACATGGGAAAAGATGACAATGCTAGTAACCAGCATTTACTCAATTTACCCTAATGTTTTCAACCCCTTTAATCCTTTACCATATGATCCCGAGTTTTAACAACCCTGAGAAAGAAAGGTTTTGAAAACATTTTGAAAACATTGTAGGAAAAGGAGAAAATACTGGTTACCGGCATTTTCTCCTTTCCCCACAATGTTTGCTACTGAATTAAAGGCAGCTTTTTGACGTGTTGTCTGCAAATGCTTTTAAATTTGGATTAGTCTAAAATTTTGTTTTATGGTAAAGGAGTTAATGACACATCCTATCATAAGAACCGCATTTAGTTTCATTTTCTGTAATTGCTTTTACACAGGCTTAAAAATTTGTCCTCTGGTAATGAGTTAACCTTTATCCTACTGAAGTGAATTTCAAAATGGTCCATTGACCACAGCTTTCATTGCATCTTCTCATGGATCTGGGTTTTCAAATATCACTAATTATAGCTTGGCCAATCAGAAAACTTGTAGCTGACATACACCTTGAGATACCGTAAGTCTGCTTCTGCTTTTAAAATCTTTAAAGCAGGACTTTGTTTTGCTGATAGAAAAGTCAACAGCCCTCTATGTTTATTATTTTTTGAAAGAATAGAAAACATTGTGGAAGAAGGGAAAAATGCTTGTTATCAGCATTTACTTCTTTTTTTCATGATTGTCTTTGTAAAACTTTTTTCCTGAGGTTCTTAAAAATATGGGATTAACTGGAAAAAAACTTAAAGACTAAATTCTTGAATAAAAAATGGCTTTTCCAATATGTTTAGATGATAACCTTTGGAAACAAACTTGTAGCAGATAACTTTGGAAACATCATGGTGAAATATGGATAATAAACATAAATTAAAGTTAGACATAAGAATGCATATGAAACATTTATGCAAGGGGAAAAACTGTATGTCTATATCAATACATGTAATTCCTTTTTCTACCATGTTTATTAACCCTTTACCACATGATGCTGACTTTAAACGATGCTAAGGAATGAGCCTTTTGAAAATATTGTGGGAAAGGAGAAAATGCTGGTAACCAGCATTTTCTTCTTTTCCCAAATGTTTTGAGCCCTTTCAAAGAAAAATCACATTATTTGAGCCACTTTGAAGTTGTTGTCTGCAAAATGCGTTCAATTTATATGGGTCTAAAATTTTGTCGTGTGATAATGGGTTAAAAGACCTTTGAAAGCACTGAAATGGATGAAACAGTGTAACCTCTATTTCCTCCTTTTCCAACAATGTTTTCTACCATTTCACTGACAAATCCAATAACTTTTGGCAAGAATGAATTTGTTGTTTCGCAAATGCTTTGAATATGGACAGTTAACTGCTTACCACACAATCTTTTAACAACCCAGGGAAAGAAGTCTTTTGAAAACTTTTCAGGAAAATGAGAAAATGCTGGTAACTAGCATTTTCTCCTTTTCATACAACGTTTTCTACCATTCCCAGAACAAATTTCAACTATTCGGTCATGTTTATTTTTTCGTCTGCAACTGCTTTCAATTTAGACTTTTCTGAAATTTTGTCGTTTGGTAAACAGTTAAAGTGGTCTGCTGCAGGACAAAGGAAGTCTGCTTATGTTGATGAGTTGCTTTGTTACAGGCCCACCTCTGGAACTAAACCTGTCTGTGTGACAGTGTACAGTCAAGTAATGGCTGTCAGTGAAATCATTCAGATCAAAGACACTCAACTGTTCCTGGTGAAACTACTGCCAAACCTGAATATCATATGCAAGGTAAATACTTAGCATTCTAGATCTTTAGCCATTTTATAAGTTTTCATAACCCTTTACCCCACAATGCTGCCTTTTGACGACCCTGGGAATGAAGCCTTTTGAAAACAATGTGGGAGAAGGAGAAAATGCTGGTAACCATCATTTTCTCCTTCTCCCACATTGTTTTCTATCCTAATGAAGACAGAAATAATCATTTAAGTTACGTTTAATTTGTCGTCTGCAAATGCTTTCATTTTGGTCTGGTCCAAAATTTTGTCGTATGATAAAGGGTTAACTCTTTCCCACACCTCAAAATTTTGGGCTCATCCAAATTCAAAGCATATGCATATGAGAAATTTAATGCAACTCAAAAAGATGATTTCTATTTTTGAAATGGTAGAAAACATTGTTCGAAAAGGAGAAAATGCTGGTTATCTGCATTTTCTCCTTTTCCCATATTGTTTGCAAAAGCCTCTTTCCTCAGGGTTGTTAAAAGTCGGGGTTGTATGGTAAAGGTTTAAAACAACCACCTTGATAGGACTTCTCTCCTTTGACAGTTGACATCTTTTGAAGTAATTTTGGCATATATAGAGAAACTGCATGTATGGTACTGGGCAAATTTCTCTTTTTGCCGCAATGTATTGACATGTAATCATGTACTAAACCTTGCTGATTATTCATATTTTCAAAAATGTTTGGCTGTGAATCTTTTCAGATGTAACAATTAATCCTTACTATTTGCCACATATCAAAATTTTAGACTTGCCTAAATTGAAAGCATTTGCAGACAGGAAAATAAATGTGACTCAGAAATTGAAGTTTATTTTTGGAAGGTAGAAAACATTGTGGGAAAGGAGAAAATGCTGAATACCAGCATGTTCTCCTTTTTCTACAATCTTTTTTCAAAAGCTCTGTTACTAAGGGTCGTTAAAAGTTGGGATTGTTTGGTAAAGGATTAATGTACTGGATAAATGAAATGGCATTTTTGAGTAAGTTTCAAATTTTGAGATATTTTGAAGTTTCAAGGCTGTCCCATCAGTTCAATTCAGTTCAATGATCAGACTGCATAAACTGTGCAGCTTGTTGACAAAATGAATTGGACTTAAATGATGGGAATTGTCTTGGAAGAGATAGAATACATTAGAAGGAAAAGGTGAAAATGGTGCAAACCATTATTTTCTCCTTTTCCTTGGATGGTTTAAAATGACCTCTTCAAGTTCATAAAAACACTGTTCTCACATAAAAGGTTAACACATTTCCACCAGCAGAATATTTTTGATAACTGTTTTAATATGTGTGGTCAGGAATTGCTCTACATTGTCTACAAAATCAATTACAGCTTCTTTGTTCTGGAAAGGTACAATTTTTTCTTTTTTCTTCAAATTATTTTTATTTTCTAGTTTAACTCTTTACCAAACAACAAAATTTTAGCCCTGTCCAAATTGAAAGCATTTGCAGACGACAAAATGAATGTGACCAAAAAATTGAAATTTGTTTTTGGAAGGATAGAAAACATTGTGGGAAAAGGAGAAAATGCTGGTTATCAGCATTTTCTCCTTTTCCCTCGATGTTTTCAAATGGCCTCTTTCTCAGGGTTATTGAAACTCGGGATTGTGTGGTAAAGGTTAAATGAGGAATGGTTTTGAAATAACTACTCATTTTGTAGTTTATTAGATAGATTTTTTTCAGAAAATATTTTAATTCTTTGTTGTTGTATCCACTATTTAGAGAAAGGAGCTGTTGTATCTACACAGCTCTATTTCACCTCAGAAGTTCTACATCTTTACAAATTTGAGACATACAACACTGCAAAAGGTAGATGAATTTTTGTTTGTTATCTAGGGACTGTATTCACCAAACATTCTTTTTTCTCTGTTCTAAATTGAAATTCTTAACCCTTTACTCCACAGTCCCGAGTTTTAACAACCTGGAAAGAGAGGGTTATTGAAAACATTGAGGGAAAAGGAGAAAAAGCTGGTAACCAGCATATTTTCTTTTTCTCACAATGTTTTCTACCCTATCAAGGACAGAAACAGCATTTTTTCCTTTCCCATGATGTTAATTACACTATTAAAGACAGAAATCATCATTTAAGCTACATTTGATTTGTTGTCTGCAAATGCTTTCAATTTGGAGCCCAAAATTTTGTCATTTAGTAAAGAGTTATCAAACTAGATACATGTACTTGATTGGTATAGACTTTTTGCTTCAGCTAATCAGGTACTAGTCTTGGAGCTTAGAATTTCGACCATCTATTTATTTAGTATTGTTCTTCGATGCATATTGACTCTGCGGTATTCATTTTGTTTTCTTATCCACTTGATTCATTTGTGTTTGCAGACTGGTTTCAGGTAAAGTTAAATGGTAGAATATTTGGTATAAAGTATATCAGATATTAGGTTTGAAAAGAGTTACAATCTTGTTAACTCATTTCCAGATACAGAATTAAAGACATGTTTGTTATTGAAAATCATATATTGATGACAAATTGAATTTGCACAGAGGATGGTATTTATCTTTGAATGGATTGAATTCATGGAAAAAGGAGAAAATGCTGGTTACCAATATTTTCTCCCTTTTGCATGATACATTATTTTCTCTGACTCAGGGTTGTAAAGACATGGTCTTACCTGGTAGAGTCTAAACTTTGTGCAATAAACAGACTGACAGACCAAAAAAAAATGGTTTAATCCTTTACCACACAGTCCTGAGTTTTAACGACCCTTAGGAAGATGCCTATTGAAAACATTGAGGGGATAGGAGAAAATGCTGGTAACCAGTATTTTCTCTTTTTCTCACAATGTTTTCTTCCCTTCTATGGTCAAATTTCAGTTTTTGAGTCATGTTTAAGTTGTCATCTGCAAATGCTTTTAATTTTGATCAATCTAAAATTTTTTTTGTTTGGTAAAGAGTTAAGAACCATTCTATTTGCTCTTTTTCCTTTTGTAGGGCAGTACTTTTTTTAAGCCACTGTATACATTCACCAAAGAAACTCAAATTCTAGCAGATAAAAGTGTTGATGTGATACTGTTGACTGATAGAGAATGGTTTAAGGAACAAGGGCTAGAATTTAGAGCAGTTGACACTGAGGTTATCAAAGAGGATGGTATGTTCTCGTACACAGTAAGTTTGCTTGTTTGTTATTTTCTATGCCTTTTTCAACACTATCACTCAAACCATTTGATGCTGTATTTTTTTTTTTTTTTTTTTAGCTCCACTGGCCGAAGGCCAGCGGGCTTCTGTCATGGCCCGGTGTCCGTCGTGCATCCGTCCGTGCGTCCGTCCGTCAGTCCGTGCGTCCGTCTGTGCGTTAACTTTTATTTCAAACATCTTCTTCTCTGAAACTACCCATCCAATTTTCATGAAACTTCACAGAAATGATCCTGCCATGGTCCTCTTCAGAATTTCTTGAAAGAATTTGATTCCTTCAAAGACTCTGGTTGCCATGGCAACAAAACTGAAAAATATTGGAAATCTTTAAAAATCTTCTTGTCTGAAACCATAAGGCATAGGGCTACCAAATTTGGCATGTAGCTTTATGTGGTAGACCTCTATCAAGTTTCTTGAAATTATAGCCCTGGGGTCAAAATTGGCTCTGCCCCAGGGGTCACAAGTTTTACATAGGCTTATATAGAGAAAACTTTAAAAATCTTCCTGTACCTAGCCATAAGGCCTAGAGCTACCAAATTTTGCATGTTGCTATATCTAGTAGGCCTCTACCAAGCAGGCCAAAATTTTAGCCCTGGGGTCAAAATCGGCCCCGCCGCAGGGGTCACAAGTTTTACATGGGCTTACTTAGTGACAAGTTAAGAAATCTTCCTGTTTTGTAATTTTTTTCTTTTTTTAAATTAGCCTTGCATCAGGGGTCTTATGTTTTACAGAGGCTTCATATGGACAAAACTTGAAAATCACCTTATTTATAACCATACAGCATAGACTTGTATTATTTTGGCATGTGGCTTTATCTTGTGGACCTCTACCAGGGTTTAAGTAATTATAGCTCTGGGATCAAAAATGGCTTTGCCTTGCGGGTCTCAACTTTCACATGGGCTTTTACAGAGAAAACTTTGTAAGTCTTCATTTTGAAACCATTTGGCTCAGAATTGAAATGTTTAGTATTTATGGTTTATATTTATAAACCAGTGGAGCGATACAGGGCCATCATGGCCCTCTTGTTTTAATTCTCAGTAATTTTCAAAATTCCAAAGTAACACAATTTTTGATCGGCTAAACCAAATATCAGAAATTAACACTTTTGGAGAATGTTGTATTAAGATTAGACTGCCCAAAACATGCTGTCTGATTTGTTTCTCTGTCCAGCAGAATGTCTTAGCCAATAAAGTTGCTAATCGTGCAGATTAGAATGATACTAGCTGGAATACCATGGTGCTTGATCACTTAATATGAACCTATGTGAAAATTTGAAATTAAGATTGTTTTTGTTCTCTTATCAAGTTTAGAGCTTTCATAAACAGTTGCAGGACTGTAATATATGGGCCACACTGTGAAAAGGGGGCTTAATGCATCTGCAAAAAGTGTCGACCCTTGTAAGCCATTGCAGTCTATGCAGGCTGACATGGGTCGAAACTTTCTGCCATTAGTCTATTTTCTGCATGTCAAGGGATCATTCTACTTCCAGATCCAGTCGATTGTTAGAAAAAATAGATTTTAGGGATCCATAATTATATGGTGTCTTTCTTGGTATAGAGCATCATTGAGATGTAGTAAGCCCCCTTTTGCCAGAGCATGGATTATATGTATTACTGTGTATCTTAGGGCACTATTACGAATGTTTTGGATGCAAGACTAAGAGTATATGAGCTGGACAGAGATGTGAGGTAGGTGAAAAGTGCTCTGTAATAAGTTCTCCTTCCTTGTTTGTATAAACTTGCTCTATGGACTTTGGAAACTGTTAACACCAAACTTTCTGATAGTGTTCTGTTCAAAACTCAAAACAAAGTTAACCATCTGATTGCCTCAGACTTTCTGTTTAGCCTTAGATTCCTGGCTTTGCCAATTCTTTTTTCCAAGGATTGATTGTAGTCATTTTGACAGGACCCTTTTCTCTCTCTCTGCTAAACATTGTTTCGATGATGTTCATGTGGGAGGGTAGTCTGTGGCTTCGAGAAAATGTTACACAAAATATAAATAAAAATAAACTCTGGAAAGGAATGGATAGGTTCACCGAAAGCTGCGATATAAGTAAAGCAGGTTCGAAATTTGTGTTAATATCAGTCAAACTGTATCAGCCAATCAGATACTAGTAACTAGTCTTGAGGAACAGAACTGAACTTGACTGGTTGGTGAATAAAGCCCATTGGTTTGAATAAAGGATGCTAAACATTAAAATGTTGATACAACATTTTCTCCTTTACACACAATGTTTCAAAAAACCTTCTTCCCCAGGGTCGTTAAAAACAGGATTGTTTGTTAAAAGATTAATGTTTAATGTACTTAACAATGCTCTTGAAAAGGTAAATCCATTTTAGCAACACTCTAGCAAATGGGGGTTTAATGCATCTCTGTGATGCATGATACCAAGCAAGTCATTACATAAAAATTTATGGATCCATAAAATCCATTTATCTTACAACTGGCTGAATCAGAAGGTAGAAAGATCCTTGCACAGCAGAAAATTTACACATTGCAAAAGTTTTGACCCAAGTTAGCTGGTACGGGCAACATAGGCTGACATTGGTAGATACTTTTTGCAGATGCATTAAACCCCCTTTTCACAGGGAATGACTCATTTCTATACTGGCTACAGTCATATAAGTGTAAATTTCAGTGTATGTGATACAAAAAGGAAAGAAAAAAATTGTACTTAGAAATGGATTAATACACAAATGCCTTTTTTCTACAGGGTGACCCAAAATGAATGCAACCCATAAAAGTACTATAACTTCTGCAAATGGGAATGGATTAAGTTTATTTTTTATACACATCAATGTAAGATGATAACAATTAAGCTCTGTAAGTTTGAGTTATTTCGGTTGGGTGGTCTACATGTTAGCGACGTTCAAAGATATGCTCCAAATGTCCACCGCTTTGACAGAGACACTCCTGAATGCGCCTTGCAAAATTGTCCACTACGCGGACAGACTCTGCCCCTGGAATCTCTCTGATCCTTGCTGTTATTGCAGCTTTCAAGTCCATGATTGTCTGGGGGTTGTTCTCATAGACGTGGTCTTTCAAATAACCCCACAGGTAGAAATCTGGGGGGTTAAGGTCAGGTGAGTGCAGGGCCCAGGAGAAGAAGTTGTGGGTACTTTTACGGGTTGCATTCATTTTGGGTCACCCTGTACTTTGCAAATACTTATATGCATTATTTTAAAATTTTGGTATGAGGATCTGTAGGGCTAAAGCCTGTCATGTTCTTTCACCTGTCACATTTTCATTTTCATTTCAGGCTCTACATTGGACAGGTACCAGCAGTACATAAATACAAAGATCTCCAGGTTGGTTCCACGGTCACAGTGCATGGGGTACACCGTCACACTTCAGAACAGGTATTGTTCCTGGGCTACTTTGCCATAATTGATATACTTAACCCTTTACCAAAGGACAGAATTTTTGGCTTGCCCACAACCAAGGTATTTGAAGACAAGAACATGAATGTGGCTCAAAATGTGGAAAGAGTTTTTAAAAACAGTTGACAACATTGTTGGAAAAGGAGAAAATGTTGGTTACCAGCATTTTCTCCTTTTCCAACAATGTTTTCATAATTCTTCCTCCACAAGGTTGTTTTTTTTCAGAGGTTAGTAATCACAGTATAGTATTATAAATGGATTAACTTAAGAAGTTAAAAAACTGATTATGGAGTATGAAAACTTTTTCAGTGAGACAACATGTGATTATGTAATATGGGTTTTATTTATGTGATCTAGGTTTTATTGAGTTGACCTAGGTTTGTACTATATGATCTAGGTTTTATTTATATGACTTACATTTGTATTGTATGATCTAGGTTTTATTCATATGATCTAGATTTGTTTTGTATGATCTAGGTTTTATTTATATGAACTAGGTTTGTATTGTATGATCTAGGTTTTATTTATTTGATCTAGGTTTATATTGTATGATCTGGGTTTTATTCATATGACATAGGTTTGTTTTGTATGAACATGGCTTTACTTATGAATTTGAATAGTACAAATGCCCTATTTGTCTTGTTTGACTCTTGTTTTCTCTGTATTTTATTCTTTCGGTTGTAAATGAAATGTCCTAAATGATAGAATGTACTCATGAAACTGCAAAAGAGTGCTATTTCTCTCTGGCTGATACATTATTTTGTGTTTTTTCTTAGGATTCTAAATTGACTATGTATGGGTGTTTGTTAACAAGCCTTAGTATCGTTGGAAAGGCAGATCTGAAAACTGAGGTAGGTAGGCTTTCATTGGAGCAGGCAAAGATGGGGGAACTGTATGCGCATCATGAGACATGGAGAAAATGCAAGTGACTAGCACTTTCTCATTACCAAGAAATGTTTCAATGTTTTCTGTCCTCTGAGAGACAAATCCTTTCAATAAAATTTTATTGTCTGGCAGAAGGTTGATTCTTTTGTCAAAGTGACTTTTAAGATCCTTCTTCACTGTTTGTTGTTTGCATGCTTACAATTTGGGCAAGTATAGTATTTTGTTGTTTGGTAAAACGTTAAACATCTTTTCCATGCTGATCTTACAGAAACATACTTTAACTCTTTGCCTCCTATTAAAACAAGCTTATTTCAGACGAATTTTAAAACATCATTGGAAAGCAAGGAAGATTAACATGAATAAAAGTTTAGTCCTTTACCACAAAATTCCAAGTTTTAATGACCTTGAGGAAAAAGGCCTTTGAAAACATTGTGGAAAAGAGGAAAATGTTGGTAACCAGCATTTTCTGTTTTCCTCGCTATGTTTTCTACCCTTCCAAAGGCAAATTTCAGTTTTAGGGTCACATTTAATTTGTCATCTACAAATGCTTTCAATTTGGACTGGTCTAAAAGTTTGATGTTTGGTAAAGACTTAATACATTTGTATGGGATTGCATTTGAAATTTTTTCCTTTAAAACAGTTTAATTGGAACACACTGTCATGTGACATTCTATGATTATCTTATAAAGAAGTTGATAAAGTCTTTGATTAGAAACAATAGATATGGTTTCAAATATGAGCTGCTGCAAGACAAAAAATAGAAAGGAAAAAGAAAAAGAAAACTCTTCCTCTGCAGAATGATAAACCACAGATACAGACAGTGCAGGGTCCTCAGATATTGAAGAATTACCTTTACTTGTACCAGTTATCACAGCAAAAGATTGAACATCTGTACCACATATGTAAAACTGTGGAAGAAAAGTTCTGTCAGTTTGGAAGAAGGTATACTTTGGTATACATACCTTTGTAAATTTGGTTAGAAATACTCACTACTGTAAACTAAGGTGTTAGATTGTTTTTTCCTTTTCATGGTATGTTTTTGACTCATGGTCATTTAACCCATTACCACACAGTCACAAGTATTAACGAGCCTAAACAAGAAGGCTTTTGAAAACATTGTGGAAAAAAGGAGAAAATGCTGCTTATCAGCATTTTCTCCTTTTCCCACAATGTTTTCTACCATTTCAAATACAATTTTTAATTTTTGAGTCACACTTCTATTGTTGTCTGCAAATACAATCAATTCGGACAAGGTTAAAATTTTAGTGTTAGGTGTATAGTTAACTCATAGCTTCATCTTTTTGGACAAATAAACTGAGAAATTTTTTGGATGATAATAGAAAAAAAAAAGATTGAAGTTAAATTTTAAAAAATGTATGAGTTTTTAAGACTGTAATTATTGTACACCCTTTAAAAGACAGTAACTTTCATTATTTTCTCTCCTTTATGATGTGCATTAGTTTTTGATTGGTAGAAAAATTAAAATGTACAGCAGTTTGTAAATAACTTATCTGTGTGTAAATTTTGATATTGACTGTCGTTTAATTATTTGTGTATGATTCAGTGTATGTGACAGACTGATTAGTACCATTTTATCCACAAAAGTGTTGTCATGGGAACAAGTTACAGATGGAACCTACAGAAATTATCTAGATGAGTTTTTACACAGTCCACATAATTGTTCTCTTACTCATGAAATACAGGAGGTTTGTATATTTGTATTGTACAATGATTGGCACTCATTTAACTTTCATAGCCAAAGAAATCAGTTTTATTTTTTCTGCTCCTTTGAGAATTTCTGTAGAGCATAAACCTGTAGCATTGTGAATCTGTCTATATGTCCAGAGTTTCATTACACACTGAGGTTTTATTAGTTTTAACAAAATTCTTTTGTCAAGATTTAACTCTTTACCAAGCAACAAAAATTTAGACTATTCCAAATTCAAAGCATTTGCAGACAACAAAATAACCATGGTTCAAAAATTGAAATTTGTTTTGATAAAGGGAAAAAAACATTGTGGGAAAAGGAGAAAATGCTGGTTACCAGCATTTTCTCCTTTTCCCACAATGTTTTCTAAAGCCTTCCACCTCAGGGTCATTAAAACTTGGAATTGTGTGGTAAAGAGTTAAAACTGTAATTCCATAGTATATGAAAAGCCATTTTAGCCAAAGATTAGAATCAAGTAGTGAATTGTGCAGTCTTGATCTTTGCTGTCAGCAAAAGCTACTCACGTGACTCACTTCAGTGAAAAAGTAAAGTCTTTATCAGACATTTGAATGGGTCCAAATTGAAAGCATCTTCAATTTACAATTGAACTGTGGCTCAGATTATGAGATCTGTCTCTCAGGTCTTTTCAAACTTATCTTTCCCATACCCTCATTTTTTTCCTGAATTTTTCAAACTCTATTGCAATAACAATGAAAAGTAGTTATGCAGAAGTTGCTTTTAAACCATGTATCATGAAGAGAGTTATGCTTCCTTTAACTTTACATGATATCAGTAAAGTTTGAATAGTTGGCCTTTCTGTTAGCGCACTACTCTACAGATAGGATGTTTACACATTTTCAGCTGACAATTTTGCAAATCCTCATTGGAACAGGAGCAATTGCTTGTAGAAAGCAAATGTTCCTTTCCCACAGTTTTATTACTTAGAAAAACATTATTTTCCTTTACATCAAAGTTTATCGACTGGGTAATTTGTAATATTTTGGATAGGTTTAGATATCCTATACAATAATGGCTGAACAAGACAGCTCCATATTTGTCGTGTCTGGGATCTTGTTAGGCTCAGTGGTAAAGTGTAGGACTCGGAACTTGGAAGCCCCGGGTCAAGCCTCACTGGAAGCACTGAGTCGTTCGTGGGAGCTGATGAAACCTAGAGCGTACATGAATATGTAAACTGCACACTGAAATGACTGAAATAATGTTAAAAGTTTGTAAACCACCATTCTATCAATTGTTTTATGTCCCTTAGGAAAAAGGTTTTCAAAAACACTGGGAAAAAGGGAAAATGCTGGAAACCATTATTTTCTCCCGTTTCCTTAATGTTTTCTGCCCTAACAAAGACAAATCTCTCCACTGGAACCACAGATTTTTGCTGTCTGCAAATTCCTTGAATTTTGATACAAGTTTAAGATTTTGTAAGCTGGAAAAGAGTAAAAGCTTTTGAGGGTGGGGTTGAGTGTCAAGTCTTTTTCAGCAACAGTTCTATGTAGTTATGTATGATTTCTATTTATTTTCAGATTTTTCCAAAATTTGTTTCAATCAAGAACATTTTTGAGAATGCAGCTCTGGCTGAAGAGGGTGAACAGGTATGGAGCTACAACCATAAATCTTGTATGTCTGAGCAGGTAATTTAACATTTCTCCTTCAACGATCTATAGTCCAGTCATGACTTAGTGACTTTTTGTGGACAATGTAGTATCAAGATCACTATAACTCTATACTAGACAACAGAATTAAAGATTTGTTCAAAGTGATTTTTTGCAGACAACAAATTAGATACATGCATATCTTCAATAGCTCCATTTGTTACTGAAAGAATAAAAAAAATCATTGTTCAGAAAGGAGAAAATTCTGGTTACCAGCATTTTCTCCATTTTCATAATGTTTTTTATTTTCAAAAGGCCTTCTTCCTTAGTCATTAACTCTTTACCATAGGGGATGATAGGATAAAATATAGGACATCTACATTTGTTGACAGTATACAAATTATGGAAACAAATGATGAAATTTGTATTTGATATTGTTAAAAAACATTTTTGGAAAAAGAGTAAATGCTGGTCACCAGCATTTTCTCCTTTTCCCATGTTGTTTTCAAAAGCCTTCATCCACAGTGTCATTAAAGGTCTGGATTGTGTGGTTAAGAGTTAAGAATTTACTCTTTAAGATGTTTTTTTATTTATCTTTCCAGGTACTTACTGGTGAACTGGATATTTGTGATAAGACAGGGCAGTCTATATTGAGAGATAACACGGGACATATTAGTACTGTGATAGCATCTTATATCACAGATGTAAAGGCAGATGTGCAATCAAACAATCACAGAGGAGAAATTTGTCACAAATGTAATTCAAATTGTGACTGCAGCAGAATAGACCCTGGCCACGCCTTGCCTTGTCCTTTCTTTCATACTTGTTGTGTGGGTAAAATTGTGGCTCTCACCAAATATGGAATTGTTTGTGAAAATATGGCATCGTATAATAATCAGCCATTGGTTGACTGTCAGACTGCAGACATGAAGACATATATTGTTTTTAGTCTTAGAGACGCAATATATCTTGGAACTAAAAAATGTTTTGCATCAGAAAAAAAGACAGGAAGAGATGGTGGGGAGTTACAGACTGAGGTTAAAGAAATCATTGGTGATAATGGTTGTAACACTGTTGGATATAATCTTGAAAATAGAACTCTCCAGCAACAACAGATAACCCTTAGAAAAGATTCTCAAAGGGATTCTCAAAGGGACTGTGAAATAGGAGCAAAAAATCAAATGCTAACTTCCATCAAATCGAAGAGTCCAACACTGCACAGGCATTGTCTAGAAAATGGAGGTACCTATTTTTGTAGGAGAAAAGAATGTTGTAAAACAATAAACGATACTGAAAGCCACAAAGGTGAGATTCAGACTAAGTTTATCCATTACCACACTATATAATGTCGTGCAGTTTTATTTACCAACTTCTCTTTTCCAAAGACAACCAAAGAAACACATGCGCCATGGAGATTTTGTTGTTCAGAGTAATATTTTCTTTAGAAAATAAAAATCCAAGGAGAGAACCAGTTATTAATCTTCTACACACAGTCCCGAGTTTTTACTACACTGATTAAAGCAGGCTTTTGAAAATATGGTGGGAAAAGGAGAAAATGCTGTTAACCAGCATTTTCTCCTTTTCCCACCATGTTTTCTACCCCACTAAAGACGGAAATCATCATTTGAGCTGCATATATTTTGTCGTCTGCACATGCTTCCAATTTGGTTGAGTTAAAAATTTTGTTGTGTGGTAAAGAGTTAACACATACCTATTTCATACTTTCTAGAATTCACTGAACCTCTTAATCCTTTATGAAATAATTCAATATTTTTACAACCTTGTGGTAGAAGGCTTTTGAAAATACTGTACAAAAAGGAGAATTCTAAAGGACAAGTTTAAAATTTTGTCATAGTTTTAACTTAACTTTTTGTATAAATCTATTTTTTGAAAAACTGGATGTATGACATGTAAGTAATGGAAAGACTGAAAACTGTTGGAATGTAAGATGCAGATAGACTAATTTTTGTGTGTGTGTGTTGTTTTAGATTGTACATTAGCAAAGACTGCAGCATCTGGACAGAAAGAAGAATGTACAGAAGAAACAAGCAAAGATTACGGAACAGGAGACATTAAAAATAAGTGCAATGATGAACCGACATACATGTCTGGAAAAGCTTCCACTAAACCTTATAATCTGGCATTAGATGAAAACACTAATACTAGCAATGATGATGTAGTGGATATCCCTCTAAAGAAGAGAAGAACTCGGAAAAGAAAACCTATCCAAGCAGTTGAGACTTGCAATAAAGAAACTAACTTTGACTTTTCTGATGCATCATGGGAGGATGCAGTTGAGACTGCTACTGTTGTTATTTACAGAAAAGATGCACTGGTTGTAGAGGAATGTAACAGAAATCAGTCGAGAAGATTTTGTGTGCAAGGTCAAATTACGAAGGATGACTGCATAACACAGGTATTTTAGGGTCCCAATATTTTGATATCACTTTTGTTTGATGTATACTGGGGGGGGGGGGGGGGGGGGGAATGAGCCATACTCTGTGAAAAGGGGGCTTAATGCATCTGCGAAAGATATTGACCCAGGTCAGCCTGTGCAGTCTGCACAGGCTGACCTAGGCCAAAACGTTCAATTATCTGTATGTCCAAGAACCTGTCTACCTCATGATTCAGTCGATTGTTAAAAAAAGTGGCTATAATGGATCCATAATCATGTGATGACTTGCATGGCAGAAGGCATCACGGAGATGGATCAAGCCCCCTTTTACCAGAGCATGGTTCAAAAAGTTTTAGTCACAAATCCATTGGTGAAAATCATCTATTGGAAGGTAAGAGGTAAAACACAAGGTAGAGATGTCTATGTAGGTGCATGCGTCTAAAATCTTTTAACATGAAGAAATCTCTGTACCTTTTTCTTTTACTTAAAACCATCTTTGAAAACATAGCAGATCATACCAACATCAAACTGACATGATTTGTGTAAATTCTTTGGTTGGTGAATTTAAAGAAGTTATTTAGTATATAAGGCCTGCAGCACATAATACAATGCAAAATGTATAATTGAACATGGTCATTAGAAAAGTGACAATTTTACATTTTACAATTTTAAACAAGTTATAAGCACAATAGGAGCTTGACAGATGTGATGGTCAAATATTTTTTATCTTTCCCATTTCATTGACTACAGGAAACACTTCAGGAACATATCTTGAGCAAAGACTATCATTTCAATAATCATGTTTCAGTATGGAATTTACACTTTCACACACAAACTCGCGGTAAACAGGCAAAGTAATAACATTTCAAAAGGGGAGGAGCAAGGGAGCAGGGGCCATCTTGCTTTTGAAGAAAAAAATGGAGCTTAACATTTTGTTCACCCCTCTCTTCCCCACCTCTCACCCAATCCATAGTTAACCCTTTACCACATAGCAAAATTGTAGACTCGTCCAAGTTGAAGGCATTTGCAGACCATGGCTGAAATGTGGCTCAAATAGGAAAAGTTGTGTAAGAAAGGGTTAACATCATTGTAGGTAAAGGAGAAAATGCTGGTTACCATCATTTTCTCTTTTTCTTACAATGTTTTCAAAAGCTGTTTGGGCAAAGGTAGCTGAAATTTAGGATTGTGTGGTAAAGGCTTAAGGTCATAATTTAGATTAAAAAAAAAAGAAAAGATCCTCTTTTTCCCTTAGAGAATATTTGCTAGCTAATGCACAGAGAATATATAGGATTAACTCTTTACCAAAAAAGAAATGTTGGCCGCATCAAGATTCAAAGCATCTACAGATGACAAATATACCTCAAATAAAGTAAATTTTCTTCAAAAGGGATAGAAAACACTGTGGAAAAAAATAGAAAATGCTGTTATCTCGCATTTTCTTCTACATGTATTTTCACAATGTTTTCAAAATCCTACTTCCACAGGCTTTTTAAAATTTAGAAATGTGTGGTAATTGGTTATACAATGTACATCCTATTGCTCCTGTATTAGAGCCATGCTCTGGCAAAAGGGTCTTAATGCATCTCAGTGATACATGATGCCAAACAAGCCATCACATAATTATGGATCTATAAGAGTCACTTTTTTTTTAACAATCGGCTTAATAAGGTAGACTGGTCTTTGGACATACAAACAACTGACCAATATCAAAAAGTTTCAGCCCAGGTCAGCCTGGGCGGACTGCACAGGCTGACCTGGGTCGATACTATTCGCAGGTGTATTAATTCCCCTTTTCACAGAGCATGGCTCATTTATTAGATATGTACCATCGTCTTGTTTCCAACTTATTGATATAATTATGATGAGTTCCGTATTTTATTAGGCAACCCTGATGTTTAAAGGAAAAGCATCCAAATGGTACAGTGTTATCCACCAAGGGTCCACCTATAAGTTTTCTATCACAGCAGAGTTATCCCCCTTGTTTAAAGCCAATGCTGGTAATGCACAAGTTACCCAGAAACTTAGAAAACTGAATGGTCCTGTGTTCATGGTTGTGCATGAGCTTACAGAAATAGAAGAACTGTTTCCTAGAAATACACCAGAGAGGGACAATGACAATACAGATAATTCAGTATTGATGCCACCACCAGATTCACCTGCTTCTGTGTAATATATTCTTGAAAACTTTCACACTATCTTCGAGCCAGATGATTTAAATCGCTCAGATAGATTGTTTCTTTAACCTTTTACCACACAATATTAGTATTAACAACCCGAGAAAGAAGCCTTTTGAAAACAATGCAGGAAAAGGAGAAAGTGCTAGTAACCAGCATTTTCTCTTTTTCCCACAATGTTTCCTACCCTATCAAAGACAAATTCTATCATTTTTCTCACATTCAAATTGTCGTTTGCAAATGCTTTCAACTTGGACATGTCTACATTTTTGTTGTGTAGTAAATAGTTAATTGCCAACATTCTGCAACATTAACTCTTTACCAGATGACAAAGTTTTGGACCCAACTAAATTGAAAGTATTTGCAGACAACAAAATTAATGTGGCTCAAATGATGGAATTTGTCCTGATAACCAACATTTGCTCATTTCCCACTATATTCTCAAAAGACTTCTTATTCAGTGTCATTAAAACTTGGGAATGTGTGGTAAAGGGGTAAGTGCTTGTAGTGTTAGGTTCTTTTGGAACATAGTAGGTCAAACAGTTTGAAATGAAAAGTTTTGTTTGCAGGTAATCTAGATAAGATCACAATGCCTTTTACAGACAGTTTAGATCAAGATTAAATTGTGCAGAATGTGGTGTCTGATCATGGTTATAAGTTGTCCTTCATTTTGTGAAATACTCAAGCAAAGCATCCTTGACATTGCGATGTTTGGGTTATTTTTCCAGACCAAAATATCCACTGAATATCTCTAAGGCTGTAAGGGTTTGTTTAAAAACCTTTCATTTTAATATCTTTCTTTTTGAGTTGTATCCATATTATATGAAGATTTTCTGTGTATTATCAGTTTTGCAGGTGTGTTTAAGGACATACAAGGTGTTGTGTTATCAAGAACATTTGTTAAGAATGATGACACTGCTGTACAACCAGGTAAGGTTTCCTTGTAACTGTTGTCACTGTAAAAAAGTGCTCTTTGATGTATAAACTTTTGTGTTTATTTTTTTCAATTTAAATTCCAAGACTTGAATTCTGACTGGGGGAAAAAAAGTTTTAGCTAATCAGTGTGTAAGTCTTTGAATTTACAATTTGAATGGCATTTCAGAAACTTAAACACATTACCCTCTGCAAACCTATGGAAAAAGTTTGGCTCCTGGACAAGCAGAGCAATTTCTCCATTTGCCAAAATGTTTTCACATCCATCTTTCTTTAATTTGATTCTCAATACAAAACATGGTACGATGTCCTTCAAAGACATCTGCATCAACTTTGTTTCAGAAGTTTACTCAGAATGATCTTATTTCCAAGGTTGAACTCTTTACATGTACATGTATATAGATTGATATATGAGCCATGCTCTGGCAAAAGGGGGTATAATCCATCTCCATGATGCATTATACCAAGCGAGTCATCACATAATTATGGATCCATAACATCCATTTTGTCTGACAACTGACTGAATCATGAAGTAGACTGTCCTTGGACATGCAGAAAATTTACAAAAAACAAGTTTCAGATCAGATCAGCCTGCATGGACTGTGCAGGCTAACCTGGCTGATACTTTTTACAGATGCATCAACCTTTTACCAAACAATCCTGAGTTTTAATGACCCTGAGGGAGAATCCTTTTCAAAATGTGGGAAAAGCAAAAAATGTTGGTAACCAGCATTTTTGCCTTTTCAAATAATGTTTTTAACCCTATCAAAGACAAATACCTTTATTTTAGCCACTTATGAATTGTCATCTGAAATGCTATGAAATCAGAAGAGTCTAAAATTTCATCCTTTGGTAAAGAGCTAAAGCCCCTTTTCACAGAGCATGGCTCATATATACTAGTCATGTTTTAAGAAGAATATCAAATTTTCTCACAATACTGAAAGTATGAAGTGGGAGACAGTGGTTTAGGGGAAGAGTGTTGGCCTCTCACATCAAAGGAGTTGGAATCTCTTGATGAGTGGTGTCAACCAACTACCCACATTACACTACAGGTACTGGTTTACTTTTCCTAAAAGCAATCCCAGAGAGTGATTTTGAATAACTTGTAAAAACGTGTTTCACAATAATTGATGATGGATAATAAATATGTTTGACTTTTTACCACACAGTCCCGAGTTTTAAC
This sequence comes from Tridacna gigas, assembly GCA_945859785.2. Lineage (NCBI taxonomy): Eukaryota > Metazoa > Mollusca > Bivalvia > Cardiida > Cardiidae > Tridacna > Tridacna gigas. Next base: position 30,853,722 of record OX244037.2, read on the forward strand.
AGCCCTAGGAAAAAAGGTTTCTTAAAGCATTATGGGAAAGTGAGAAAATGCTTTTACCACCATGTTTTCTATCCTATCATAGACAAAAACCATCATTTGATGCACATTTCATTTCTTTTCTGCAAATGCTTTCAATTTCGATAGATCTTAAAAAAATTTTGGCTGGTAAATAGTTTAGGTACTGAATCAGTCTCGGAGTCTGCAAAGGAATTTAGAGTTTGTCATTCCATGAACAGTTGACTCCTATAAGTAAGTGTTTCTTTTTGAAATCAAAACAGGTTCTACTTCACTTGCTTTTTGGCTTTTATTTGAAAGGTGTGTCATTGTGAACGAGGTTTTATTGACCTATAAACTGTAAAACTTTAATGTTTTATTTTAGGAAGAACAACAAAAGTTTGTACAAGACTGAAAGTAAGATGTGAGGATGGAGATACAGTACAGGTAAAAATGAAACTTATATCATGCTTTGCAATGGTGTATCAGGAAATAATGGTGGGTTATGATTTGATAATTGCTCCGTTTTGCTCAGTGAATTTACCGATCCATAAAGTCACTGATAAGGAAATACCGAGTGCTTCCCTGTACCTCAAAAGTCCCAACAAAAAAGTGATTCGAAGCATGAAATAAATAGAATTTTTTTTGTGTGTATGTGAAATATCAAAATTTATTTCATCTCATGAATACCGTATGACAATATTTTCACTCCTAGCGCAATATTACCGATGATGTTCACTCTGTGAAATAAGTTTCGATCTTTCATCTAAAAAAACAAACATCCTCTATCTATTTCTTGTTGTGTATGGGGTAGCACAGGTATCATCAACTTATGAACTTGTCAAAAAAACTACAACACATTTCTTTGTAAAATAGAACACAGCATGCATTGACCATTTACCACACAATCCCATGTTTTTATGACTCTGAGGCAGAAGGCTTTAGAAAACATTGTGGGAAAAGGAGAAAATGCTGATAAACAACATTCTCTATTTTTCCCACACTGTTTTCTACCTTTTCAAAGACAATGCTACTTGCATTTACTTTGTTGTCTGCAATTGTTTTCAATTTGGATAAGACCAACATTTTGTTGTCTGATATATGAGGAATAAATGAATACATTTTAACTCTTTACCATACAACATAGTTTTAGAGTTGTCTTTTGTTTTAAAGTATTTGCAAAGGACAAATTTATTTTCGGCTTTTAAAAACATTGTAGGAAAGGGAGAAAATGCTAGTATCAGCATTTTCTCCTTTTCCACAATGTTTTTCATCGTATCAAAGGCAAATCTCATATTGCATATGAGCAATATTTATTGTCCACAAACGTTTTCATTGTGGACCAGTCTTAATTTTGTCACTTGGAAAAGAGTTAAAAATAGGCATTAACCCTTTCCCAAACGATAAATTTTAGAGTGGTCCAAACTGAAAGAGTTTGCAGAAGACAATTTTAAATTTAATGAAAATGGCAGAAAGTTCTCAAAAAAGGTAGAAATTTCTCCTTTTCCCACAGTGTTTTCAAGAGACTTGTACCGCAGACACATGAAAACCAGGGCTTGTTTGGGAAAGGGTTAAATCAAATCAACATGAATCTAGGTTCAAAACTAGCCTATCTTTCCTTGTAACATATGATTTATCCTTCTGCGATGTTGTTTTCAATAGTAAGTTACTGCACAGAAAAAAGGTTGTCTTCAGGGGCACTTTGTTAACAAATGTGTATAAATTATATCATGAATGAATAGCTGAGATTCACTTTACTTTTTACAGATCTATTTAAAACTAGAGGACTTTGCTAGTCCATTAGGCCTAGTCCCTGGCAGTGTGGTTTACTTTACAAGACTAGAAAGACGAATATCTCACTTGGGCAATGTTTACTTGAGATTCATACCTCTATCATCTGTGACTGTTTTGGCTTTAAGACACACTACCACATCAGGGTAAATGCTTTATGTCTATTTAGTTGTTTAACTGTAAAGTACTGTAGAAAATGTTGTGGCATACCGAGTAATAGTTTCCGTTTACAGCAATGTTTCATATGAATTTGGGTTCATTTCCAGAATTGATAGTTTATAATCTGGTTTCTGTTTCTTTGTGTATGTACTGTAGTTTCAGTTTGTACAGACTTCAACTGTCCTTATACCGGTAGTGTATACAATATGATTTTATTGTCACTAAATACTTCACCAATTTAACCGCATTTAAATGGTAGTGTGCAAATGCTTTCAATTGGGATGAGTCTTACAGATTGCCATTTGGTAGAGTTGAACAACTTTATAAGAGAGTAGACCAAGATCAGACTTAGACTGCACAGATGTGGTACTGATTTTTGCCTAAAGCGGACATTTCAGGTTGTGATATTGTGGAAGAGGAGGGGGGTGTTAAGGGTAAATTGTTCATCTTTTCTTTCTACAGATTGGATCAAAATGGTCCCAGTGTTGATGGTCAAATTATTTCAACTTCTTACCTACGGGAGCTGTGGGAACACAAGGCACCTGAAGGAAGCGTAGTGTTTATTAGCATGTGTTCTGTTCAGCAAATACTGAAAATTTCCCAGAAATATGTGTGTGACTATTGTGGGAGCATGGTAACCAAGTCAAAGTGTTCTAACACAGGCTGTTTTAACACAGAGATGGGGAGATTTCTCGCTAGAGCAAGGTATTGCCTTAGTACTGTTTGTTCAATTGTATATATATCTTTCTATTGTTTGGCTTTAAATTTCCTTTAACTCTTTACCACACAATGCCGAGTTTTAACGACCGTGTGGAAGAAGCCCTTTGAAAACATTATGGTGAAAAGGAGAAAATGCTGGTAACCAGCATTTTCTCCTTTTCCCACAATGTTTTCTTACCTGTCAAATACAAATTCCATCATTTTAGTCACATTTAAATTGTCGTTTGCAAGAGCTTTCAATTTGGCCAAGTCTAAGATTTTGTCGTTTGGTAAAGAGTTAACTCTTTTCTAAGAGACAAAATTTTAGCCTTTGAAAGCAGTTGCAGATGGCAAAATAAATTTGACTCAAAATATGGTGGCATATTTCTGCCACGAGATACGAGATAGCTATCATGATAATTTTAGAGAACTATCGCGATAAAACAAACTTTCCTGGAAATATTATCTAGATAACAAAAAGTTTCACGATAGAAATATCGCGAAATTTCTGTTGTCACGATTTTTTTTACGCTCGTGCCCACAACTGACATTCACGATATCTATAATTAGATATGGTTTTGGATCATCTTTGTCTCCTGTACAGTCAAAAACTTCCGAGTTCATCCAAATAGTGATTTTTCTATTTATAGATATCGAGAAACGGGTAGAACTATCGTGATAATTTTACCTCGTTGTCAGCTTCGTGCACAAATGAGAAATAATCAACATAAAATTTTCAAGATAACAAAGTTTATCGTGATATTTTTCAGAAAACTTTTCACTATCTTGATAAAATTTCCAGGAAACTTCAAATTATCGTGAAAGTTTTCTAAAATTATCACGATAGCTATCTCGTATCTCGCGGCAGAAATATGCCACCATATCAAAAAATGAAATTTGTTTTGGGAGGGTAGTAAACATTGTGGGGCAAGAAGATGCTAGTTACCAGCAATTTCTCCTTTTCCCACAATGTTTTCAAAAGTCCTCTTCCTGAGGGTCGTCATAAGTCGGGATTGTGTGGTAAAAGGACATCGTTCAAAAACCTCTAGTTTTGGTGATAATTTTCTCCCCTTTCCAAACTGTTTTTCCAGTAGTGTAGGTCAAACATCCAATCTTTTCCTTCATTGTGAATTGAGTTGTACAACCTTACATATTATCACTGTAGGTGATTTTTTTACCGTGTATCAGACCGCTCAAAACAAGTATTTTGTCCTTTTTACCAAAAACAGTCTATTTGACCCTCATATTACAAGGATGTTTTATGAAGTTGTTTGTTGCATTGTTGTTTTAGAAGGTAATAAATTAGTCATGCTTTATCATTGCTTTTAAATTGGTTCTATCACACAGTCCAGACTTTTAATTACGCTGAGGTAGAAAGCTTTTGAAAAAATTGTGGGAAAAAGAGAAAATACTGGTAGCCAGCTTTTTATCCTTTTCCCACAATGATTTTTATTCTCTGAAAGGCAAATTCATGATAAGTGTTCATTTTGTTGTCTGCAAATGCTTTCAGTTTGGACTAGACTTAACATTTTGTTGTTTTGGTATAGTAACCTTTTACCACACAATCCTAACTTTTAATGACCCTGAGGTAGAGGCCATTCGAGAACATTGTGGGAAAAGAAGAAAATATTGGTATCCAGTATATTCTACTTTTCCCACAATGTTTCCAAACTTGTCTAAGAATGTAAGTTCATTTTCACCACTTTCATATTTTAATGTCTGCAGATGCTTTCAATTTCAAAGAGTCTAAAACTAAAAAGGGTTAACCCTTTCCCGAACAAGCCCTGGTTTTCACGTGTCTGCAGTACAAGTCTTTTGAAAACACTGTGGGAAAAGGAGAAATTGCTCGTAACGAGCAATTTCTCCTTTTCCCACAGTGTTTCTACCCTTTTTGATAACTTTCTGCCATTTTCATCAAATTTAAAATTGTCATCTGCAAACGCTTTCAATTTGGACCAGTCCAAAATTTGTCGTTTGGGAAAGGGTTAAAGTGCTAATTTAATGTAATGGACCTTTGCAATCTGGGAAAAAAAACCAGCCAAGTTATTATCTCGAGGTTGTTTTGTCAAGCAGACATAACCAAGTACACTATTAGACAATGTGGATTTAGGATCAGACTGTTTGTTACAGTCTGCTAAAGGAATTATAGTGGAGGTTAGCACTTTGTGGGTTAATGTGATTTTTATTTCTAAGATTGAAATCTCTTTTCCAAGTTAGGATCTGAAATGGCAGCCTCATTATTACACACTGAACATGCAGGGTTGAACAAGCTAATGAGGTCTCAAAGCGGAATGTGTGATTTATCTTTATTCAGGAATAGTATGGATACTTTGTACTATTAACTGCCTTTTCTTAAAATCATTCTTTGTACTTTTCTGTACTGTCACAGTATTCTGATTGATGATGGGACATCAGTTGCTATGGTAACATTGTATGGTGACATGATTAAAGACTTACTTTTACTGACAGAAGAGCAGTGGGAAGCCATCCAGATGAAAGCCAGTGAATTGGGAGAGATTTTTGTGCAACAGGTAAAAATTCATCAATGTTCAATAAATATCTGTGGCATGTCAAAAATAAAAGTTATAACATTCACCGGTGAATTGTAAAGATTAAATTCACTGTTAGATTTCTGTAACTGACTGAAAAGCATTAAAGAAAAACACATTATGCATACAAAGGTTTTTAGCTAAAAATGCCTTAATATTTGAACTTTTCAACTGCCACTAGTTTTAGATACTTTTCCTATCATCATTAAACGAAAATTTTTTTCATTCTGACAGGCTAGGCCAGTCCTTTTGAATAAACATTGAAAAATTCTGTACCTTCTTAGGCTAGTTAACCATTTACCACACAAGCCTGTTTCAACAACCCAAAAAAAGGCTGTTGAAAACATTGTTGAAAAAGGAGAAAATGCTGGTAACCAGGGTTTTCTCCTTTTCCCAAAGTGTTTTCTATCCTTCTCACAAACAATTTCCTTCATTTGAGCCACACTTGATTTGTGGTCTGCAACTGCTTTTGATTTGGACGAGTCTGAAATTTTGTTGTGTGGTAAAGAGTCAACACATTACCCTACAGTCTGACTTACGATAGCAAGCTTTTTTAAACATTGTGGGAAAAAATTGCAGTAGCTTGTTTCTAGCAATTGCGCCCTTTCCCAAAATGGTTTCTATAGAGTTCATTTTTTTTTTTTTTTTTTGCTTCGTCTTTTTGTCTCATGCACAGGTTTAGTATTTAGAAAAAGCTTCTACTGTAATGGGTAAAACTAAGTTTTCATCTAGGAAGCTGTCATTTAACCCTTTACAGAACAATCCCATATTTTAACAGTCCTGAGGAAGGAGACTTGAAAACAATGGGATAAGGAAAAAGTGCTGGTTACCACGATGTTTTCTGCCCTTTTTTAGACAATTTCATTTACGTATTTCAGCCACATTTACAGATGTTTGCCAATGCTTTCAGTTGGGTGCATCTAAATTATTTTGTGCAGTATAGAGTAACCCTTTACCTCAAAATCCTGAGTTTTAACGATCTTGATGAAGAACGCTTTTGAAGACATTGTGGGAAAAGGAGAAAATGCTGGTAAACAGCACTTTCTCCTTTTCCCACTATGTTCTCTACCCTATCGTAATTCTAGCAACATTTCATTTGTTGTCTACAAATGCTAGCAAGTTGGTCAAGTCAAAAATTTGTGGTTTAGTAAACAGTGAAACAGTATTTTGTTTTTTCTTGCAGGCTAGACCAGAGCTTAAGAATGATATGGAACAGTTCCTTTATCTTCTGTGTGATAACAGACTGGTTAAACAAGTTTGGTCAATGAAGCTAAAACTTAAACAAGTCAGTAAATATACAGACTTGGATAATATGAAGAGTGATGGTGAGGACTAACGAAACTTGCGTACAATATACCATTTCACCCTTTACCACACAGTTTCAAGTTTTAACGACCCGCAGAAAAGGACTTTTGAAAAGGAGAAAATGCTGGTAACTAGCATTTTCTCCTTTCCACACAATGTTTTTTATTACTTTGAAAAAAAAAGATTTCATACTTTGTACAATATTTCATTTGTTGTCTGCAAACCCTTTCAATTTAGACCTGTCTAAAATGTTGCAATTTTGTAAAGAGTTAATCACAGGTGGTTTTTTTCAGGCACAGTCAGAGGTACCAGTTTTTCTGCTAGCCCATAAATTTTGGGGTTCATCTGTGACTCCCTGTTTGGAATTTGCAGGTCATTCAGAAATTATAGGTGTCATGGTCTTTAAACTTTTTTTTTTTTTCAATTGTTGCTTTGTATATGTCCAATACTGCTAAAAGTTTTATCTGACAGTGTGGTCAGAAAACAATGACCTCATAGAAACTTTATCGTCTGTCATCCCGATTACTCCAGCAAGTAGGTGACCATGACCGAGCCAAGTCTAAAATGCTGACAAAAAGTTTTAAGTATGTATTTCATACAGTAATTTAGGCAAGATGACAGCACAGAAAAATGTCACATTCTAGACCTCTACAGTGTAAACCTGAAACAACTTATTTAGTGTTAGATAAACTGTAAGCTGGTACACATATCTCCCATAACCGTCCGAAAGGCATCGATACATAGATCCATAACAGGCTGCCAGTTTCGATAAACTGGTACCCGTTTTATGTCCAATAACTGTGGATACAAAGATCTTTATAACAGGCTGCTAGTTTAAGTGGTAGAAAGTGGATTCGATACGATTCTGCTCGACGATTTTGTAAGATATATCAATTGAATCAATTTTTGGTTTGACTTTTTAGTTCTGATATATGTTGCATCAATGAAGATGCAATGTATTAATTCTGTTGCGTAAGCCTTTCATTTTGTGCGTTAAAAATGCAAAAAAATGGACTTTCTGAAATGCTTAACTACCCTTCCAAAAGACGTATTCCATCATTTTTAGCAAACTTTAATCTGTCATCTGCAATTACTTCGAATTTGGACCAGTTTAAATCCTGTTCTTTGATAAAGAGTGAACCTTGTTTTCATACAATTTCAAACATTAAAGGCAAAGTAGCAGACATATGCCGGTGTTAAAATGCATTTAGATTTAATTCATACCATTTAAAGTATGGAAATTATTGAGAAGATGACAATCTGTTGTTGTACTGTCGGTCCAAGTGTTAGTTGCTGGAAGAGAAATGAATTTCAAAACTAAGTTGAAAGTTGCCAGGTTGCTCTATCTTTTGTTTACTTTTTACTCGATTTTAAAATTCATTGTCATCTTCACAATACTTTTAAAAGGCATGATTTAAATTCATTTTAACACCTGCAATTTTTCTTTGGCCACTATTGGGCCTGTAACAGAAGCCATTTATCCTTGATCTTAGAGTCAAACCCTTACAGGATTTATCTACATAGCAATTGTGGTTTATTTCACCTGCATGTTAAACATAGGTATACTAGTAGTTACATCAACAGCAATGATTCAAGTACAAAGCTGTTCTGATCACAGAACTTCATAAAATTCCAGATAGCATAACTCCAAGATTAGACAGACATTCTTGTCTTGGTTTATAATGTCCACTTAAGTCTTTACCAAATGACATTTTGCATGGGTCCAAATTGAAAGCACTTGCAGACAATAAACTGAATGTTGAAAAAATTAAGAAATTTTTCTTTGACGGGGTACAAAACATTGTGGAAAAAGGAGAAAATGCTGGTTACCAACATTTTTTCCTTTTTCCACCATATTTTTTAAAGACTTTTTACCTGCCGGGGGGGGGGGGGGGGGGGGTTCGTTAAAACTCAGGATTGTGTGGTCAAAGGTCAAAGAAGTACATATATGTATATGTTGTATTACCTGTGCTTTTATGAATTGAATATATGAAGGAAGTTTCAAAGAACTTAACAGTAACTTTTGCCTACATTTTCAGAATTTGGTCAGAAGACGTTTGACACAGGAACATCTAAAGTAACAACCAGATGTCTCCCATTCCTACAATTAGAATGCCTTCAGCTTCAAAGTGTAGATCCATACCAGCTCTGTCTGAACTTAATGACAAGCTAATAATTCCATATTCTCAGTTTATTAATTTGTACCTTGTCACAAGAAAATAAACAAAAACTTACGACAAAACATCACTTTTTATTATACAATCATATCTTTTTCCATTCTTGCATCAGACAGCTTTTAAGCATTGTGAGAAAAGGAGCACTTGTTTGTAAAAAACAGCTGTTGTTTTTTCTAATGTTTTAATATTGCACTAGTGCTGGCATTTTGTGTACGTTTACATTTAAGCTTTGTAAGAGCTCATATTTTCAAAACTAAACCATGGATTTGGTTCATATTTGGCTTGATGACAGATACGGGTCCAAACTTTCATTGCGCAGTAACTTAGCCATGTCCATGATCTTCGAGTCAAGGTCACAGATTTTGAAATTTCATGTATACTGTATTTTCTACTTTTGAGACTGAATGATTGATTTGGTCCATATGTATCATGTGGATATAGGCTCACAAGCCCATTCAGGGATAACCCTGCCCATTCCTCTGGCCTTAAGGTCAGCATATTTTCTTAGGCAAAGTCCAGGAAGAGCTATTGCCTAACCCTGGTGTCTGATTTGGTGTTGTATCTTCTGTCCTAGGCTGGGACCCTGTAAATGATTCAAGGCACTGTCAACACCAACAATTATTTCCAAGCAAGCTGTGCTGTTTGATTACAGCTCTCGTTTGTTTACTTGTTATTGAATGAAGATGCTTTCCTTTTGTAAAAACAAATTCTCCACTTTTTTGGTTGTATGAGCTATAGCTAAAAATAACCTTTTTGGTAAAAGGGTAAAAATTTATTGAATTGAAAGTGAACCATACAAATATTGTGGCAAAAAAAATCCACTTTCATAGACCATTTCTTGACTTTCAGCAAATCAACTGATAATTACAGCAAAAGGAGAAATTGCTCTGAACAATTTCTTCTCTTGCCATAATGTTTCAAGTGATTTAATGTAAGAAATGCCCAGTGACAGCCAAAAGTAAGCAATACTGCTGTTAAAATGCATTTATATTTAAATCATATCTAGGTAAAAAGCTGCAAAGTCCACCTTTTGTTTGCTTTTCACCTAGTTTTTAAATTCATTTTTCTGCCTGAGGCTAACACTTGGACTGACCACACAAGTACAGATTGTTATCTTCACAGTGGTGTCCATACCTCTAAATGCCATGATTTGAATTTGCAGACAGTGCACATCAAGATCAGACTGCACGAAATGTGCATTCTGATCTTTGATCTACACTTATACTGTGTTTTTTTTTTCCTTGTGAAATCATCTTTAAACTGCAATATTTGAGTTTTTATCATAGTCTCAAAAATTTGTTGTGCAGAGGTAAATGAGTAATGAAAAATAAAGAAGACTTCATAGTATGTCTTTGTACATTTTTGAGTTTTATGTTCATCAGTGTCATTTTATCTGATAAAATTATGAACAAACATCATTTTTAGCTCAGCCGTATTCAAAGAAAACAATGAGTTATTGTCATAGTCCTGGCGTCGTCTGCGTCATCGTGGTGCGAAAACTGACATTTTGTAATATCCCTGTTATCACTGAAGATATTTACTTCAAACATGGACAATTTGTTAACTATCAAAAGGGGAACTCATACAACAGGGGCAGGTAATCATAAAAGTATTTTTCACACAGTAATGCCCCTTTATTTTACTTAGAATTTTCAAAGAAAATCAAGCAGTTACGGCCAAGTGTTGGCATCCATATGCCGTGCTCTTGTTTTTGTTCAGTTCCCTCCTAGAACTAGCAGTTGTGTATGAGCTCCACACAGTGTATTTCTTGTAATACTCATCCCTAGACAGAATATGGTCAAGCTTGTACAAGATCGTTCTTTAACTTTTACAAAACAATCCCATATTTTAACAGCCCTGAACAAGAAGGGCTTTGAAAAAGTTGTCAGACAAAGAGAATGTGCTGGTAACTAGCATTTTCCCCTTTTCCCGCAATGTCTTTTTCATTTCAAACACAGAAATCATTTTTTGACCTACTGTGAATTTGTTACCTACAAATATTTACATCTCATTGCCAAGTCTACAATTTTTTTGTTTGGTAAAGAGTTTGAACTTCCAAGCAGACTGCCTTGTGCATCTAGCATATGTACAGTTTCTGATTAACTTGTTCATAAAATTTCAAAGACAGCAAAACTGAGGTGGAAGTTTCCAACACAAACATGCTATAGACAGACAGGGAGATGGACTAAAAGGCTGAATCCAGTTTACCCCAAAAAAACACTTCTTTTGCTAGGTATAGTTAACCTTTGCCACACAATCCTGAGTTTTAACAAGAAACCTTTTGGAAACATTGTGGAGAAAGGAGAAAATCCTGGTAACCAACATTTTCTCCTTTTTCCAAAATGCTTTCTACCCTATCGAAGGCATTTAACACTATTTAAAAGAAGTCAAATTTGTCCTCTGCACATGCTGGTCTAGTCTACAAGTTTGCTTTGTTGGGTAAAGGGTTAATTAGCCCTTATGGTTCGAAATAAATGAGATGGACATTTTCAACCAGTGCTATTGATGCAGTTATTGAACATTTTGTGCAGTCTGAGCTTTATCTACACTGCATAAGTAATTAAATCAATGCTCAAAGCTACAAGGATTAAGCTTAGCTATACAGATTTTCTATTTGTCATGATTTATTTGATGTTATGTTCCAAACTGACTCCGGTAAATCCATATCGGGAAACATAATTTTAAACACATCTTTGTACTCTGTAGCAAAATGCACTTCTAGTCCTTCACGAATGTAATCTTGTAAGTCTGAATAATCCTTTCTATTCTCTTCGGGTAATATCACACACTTCATGTTGGCTCTCTTTGCCTGGAAAATAAAATGAAAACCAGGAAAAATTATCATTCCACCCACTATATGAATAAAACTTTCTATGTCCCTGTTGTAGTAAGACTGACAAAAATTATGGGAAAAGAAGCAAGTTTTCAGCCTCAATCTTTGAGAAATAGAATGATAAGGAATCTCAAAACTTAACTTGTATTTTAACTCCTTATCAGAAGACAAAATTTTAGACTTTTCAAGATTAACTCTATACAACAAAACAAAATCCTTCACTTTTCCTCAATGAAAGCATTTGCAGATAACAAACATTGCTCAAATGATAGAATTTGTTTTTGATAGAGTAGAAAACATTGTGAGAAAATGCTGGTTACTAGCGTTTTCTCTTTTTCCCACAATATTTTCAAAAGGCTTCTTCCTCAGGGTAGTTAAAACTCGAGCCTGTGTGCTAAAGGGTTAATAGCACTTGCAGACACAGAATTATATGTGGTTTAAATGATGGGATTAGCCTTGGATGGGATAGAAAACATTGTGGGAACAGTTTTTCCCCAATGTTCTGAGAAGCCCTCTTCCCTTGAGTAGTAAAAACATGTGACTGTTTGGTAATGGGTTAACTAAATAACAAAGCGGGTTATTATTTCATATGAGTTACCATAATTTATGACCCAATCTTTTTCACTGGTATCATTACCTCTTGAAATAAAATTGCTGCAACCCACTTTAAAAAAAAACATAAACTAAGTTTGAAAACATGTAAATACATTGTGGTACGGAAAAAATTGCACAGTAAAAGCAAATTGTCCTTTTGCCCCAACATTTTCAAAAGTGGTTTGACAAAGTAGTTGTCTGCAGAAGTTATATTAGCCCAAATTTACACAAATATTGAAAATTTTGATTGAAAAGTGTTTTGTGGCACTTTCAAGATTAATTCAGAAATATCAAGGAGATAGAATACTCATTCACATATATGCTAGCTTTCACCAGTGCAAGGCTAGGGTTTTGATACGTCTTGCAAAAGGACACTACTGCGAAGACCCTGTAAACTTCAAAGAGGACAAACCAGTTGCCTCCATGTTGCAATCCCTACACTTTCACCATGAAGGACCCCTGAAAATTTTAAGGGAAGAGTAGTAATAATGACTTGCTGCATGCAATGACTCCTTTTCTCCACCAAGTTTTACAAGTGACAGACCAACCTCAAGATAATCAAGAGATTACTTACAGCTAAAATCTTTTCTTTCACTCCACCAATCGGGAGAACTTTGCCGGTGAGAGAGATTTCCCCTGTCATAGCAGTGTCCTGTCTGCAGGGTTTGCCCATGGCCAGTGATAATAGGGCCGTTGTCACCGTACATCCTGCACTGGGCCCATCCTTAGGAGTTGCCCCCTGAAATAAATGGTACTTACAAATATTGATAAGGGGTTGTATTACCAACCACTCTTTGGCCTGGTTTGGTTTGTATTGGAGTTTAACACCATTTTAACAGCTTAGGTCATATCATTGCGGTCAGCGACGCACCTATGTGTTTCCTGGCTTTCTCACACCAGTACTGACACAACTTTCTTTCCAAAGCTACTGACTACCAACCACTCTAGATTCAAATTTAATACAAAATTCATTTGTTCTTATATGTTTCATTATACTTGTATGTTATTATGACTCAAATATTACTGTATAGGGTGATGGGATTGATCTCGTATATATTATTTAACCCTTTCCCAGCCAACAAATCGTTAACTCTTCAACATGCAGTTATGCAGACAACAAATTCAAAATAAGTACAAACAAGCTGTTGTTCCATGATGGGTAAGAAAACCTTGAAGGAAAGAGAGAAAATGCTATTTACTGGCAAACAAGGCTTTGATAAAAATATAATTCAGAATTCAAAGCCTGTTTATAATGAGGATAAAAAAACACATGTATCTGGCACCCCCTACACAAACCTGCAAAAGACGACTCTGTCCACATCCTTCTTAAATAGGGGTAATCAGTCTGAAATAAGGTTAAATTCTTAAATGAAAATTGAAAAACTGTGGCAAAAGGTGAAGTTGCTTGTAACAAGCTTTTTTCCCTTTTGCCAAATTTTTTCCTATTTCAAAGTGGTCTTCTTAAAGACAAAGACATTTGTCAACAGAAAGTAATATGAACATAAATGTACAACTATCTATGATTTGATTCATTTCCGTACCTCTGGTGCATGTATATGTATATTTCCTTTCTCTAGGACTTTGTTCTCAGGATCTATTCTGGCCATGTAAGATTTTGCGACAGTATAGGCCAACTGTACACTTTCCTTCATTACAGCTTTTAGATTGCCTGTCAACTCTATTGAACCATTCTTTCCTTTACCCGATTCCTCCACCTTTGTATCGACTGGCTTCTTTAAAATGGTTTCTATATATAATGTGGCTCCACCTGTGATGACAAAAGATTCTAAATATAGATTCAGGCCTCCTTTCCAACCATATGACTTATCAAACACCGACTTAAATAGAACTGACATGTGACATCAGTGTCACGTTAACTGTTTACCACACAATCCCAACTTTTAACGACCCTGAAAAGGGAAGCTTTTGAAAAAATTGTGGGAAAAAGAGAAAATGCTGGTAACCAGCATTTTCTCCTTTTCCCACAATGTTTACTACCCTTCCCAAAACAAATTTTAATTTTTGGGTTACATTTATTTTGTCATCTGCAAATGCCTTCAATTTGGACCAGTCTAAAATTTTGTCATTTGGTAAAGGGTTAAGCTAGACTAATCTACACTTTAAGGTGAAAATATTGAGAAAGCTTGAAAAATCTTGGGAAAACAAGTGTTCTATTTAATGTGCAAACATGTTAGGGACAGACAAACCCACATAACCAGACCACCTGACTGACCCAAAGAAAAGACAGGAGCTGTACAAGCCTGCTTCTTTTTACAAACATTGTGATAATTTGCATTTGAACTAGTCTGCCAGTAAAGCGAAAATCATAGATCAAACACTGACTCTTTCTCCAATTACTTACCCATAGTTGTATATGCCAATCCAGTTACAACACCAGGTGGAGTTTCCTCATACATTCTCTCTTTAGTAAATAATGGTATCCCAACAAAGTCTTGTAAGTTTGAATGAGAAACTTCAATTTCTTTTGTATTTTCTGAAACTATTTGAAATGCCGCTTTTCTGAATATCTGTAAATGGAAAACATCAAAAAGCTTATGCCAGATGGTTGTGAACTTTTCATTTCAAAACAAAAAAATTAGGGGCTTGCATTTCACTTTCATTAAAATTCATAATCCTTTAAAACTGTCATATTTCAAATCAACTATCAACACAAATATTCTTTCCTAGCAGACTGTAACTGATTTAACAAATTTCTTACATGCCCTCTTTACCTGTGCAAGTCTTTACTCATATTTTTCTCCTAAAGTTTTGTTTACCACTGGAAAAAACCCTATCATCTTTACTGAAGCATTCAAAGAGTTAAATGGTGCTTATAGACTTTGTTTTATAAATCAAACTAGCTCATATTTCTTTAGCTTTGCAGAAAATACCTCCCAAAACACAAAATAGTAATGTAAAAAGAATAAAAAACCCTCAAGACCACATAGATCAGTCATTCAAATTTACTTATACACTTTACTGCTTCATTTTTTAATTTGGATGGTATCATTGGTATCATGGCATGTGAATAAAAAACTTTTTTTACCACATAAAAAATTATGCACAATTTACTGGCATGGTACCTTTTCTATCTGTTTCTGTAGATTTCTAACTCCACTTTCACGACAATAACTTTTGATTAAATCATGCATGGCATCTGCTGTAATCTTCACCTGATCTTTTTGTACACCACTGTCATTCTGAGCAAGGGGTACCAGATACCTCTGTAAGACAATAAATAACTCGAAGCTACAAAGTTAACATAATTAATATCTACAGAAGAAACATTCTTGATGATGATGATGGTAGTGATAATGATAAAAGATACTTTTTTCAGATCAGGAAAAAATTAGAAATATTCTCACTTTGTGTATCCATTTAAATTTCTGCTCAAAATCACAATGAAGAAGAGTTT